>CM064566.1:8615621-9283121 GCA_032716605.1 Paralithodes platypus | reverse complement strand
GGGAAACCCACCTGATTTGTGATCCTGATCCTCAAGGGGTTAATATTCTCCCTCTCTTTCACACACACACACACACACACACACACACACACACACACACACACACACACACACATACATGTGTGTATATACATACATGTGTGTGTGTAGAGAAAAGATAGAGAAGGAAAAGTGGGGGGGGGGGGTGGCGTGTTAATAATGACTGACAAAAATATAGAATCAAGTGAGATTAACCTAGGCAATAATAGATCAGAAATTATAGCAGTGACAATAAAAGACAAGGACAACAAAGCAACTGATATAGCAGTGGCTTATATACCACCACAAACTAGAGCATAGGTTCCCAACCTTTTTAGCAGGTGACTCCAATCATGCTCCTCCAGCCTTAACCGCGACCCCACTGGTTTTATGCAGTGTATATAACTATAGAATAATTATAATGTATGTGTTGCATGTTACTATATTACTGACTGTAGGCTGTAAAAGCAAAGAACAAGTATAATTTTCTTGTAAGAGGTGCTGTAAGGCTGAACAAAAAGAGACAACATGAACATGATTAAATTTAATTAACTTTAATATGAACATTTTCATCAGAAAAATTTGTGTTACATTCCACAAAGTGACAAAGGCAAACTAAAGATAAAACTTTCTTATCAACTGATAACTTATTTTAATGGGAGCCTTGGGGCTGGAATTTACTGATAAGTTTGTCCATTCGTGGCTCAATCGTAGAAAGTGCTACTCTTAAATCATGTTCAGGCTGCAACCGATTTCTGCTTTTTGTTTTGATGGCAGCTAGGGATGCAAACCCTGATTCACACAAATAGGTTGTAGCGAACGGCAACAACACTTTCTCAGCCTCCCTTCCAAGGACTGGCTTCTCCTTCTTCACAGCAGTCCAGAACACGCCTAGTGATTGTTGCTGAAAGTTGAAGCGGAGAGTTTCATCATGTTGCACCTCGATGAGCTCCTCTTGCAGTTTTTGAATGGAAGATTCTTCCTCTGAAAGGTCTTCGACGTCGACCTCGAAGGGTCTGCGCACCCATTTGTATTTGTCATGCAACTCTTCATCCGGAATATACTTCTCAAACTCCTCACTTAGCTTTTCAAGGTGCTCAACAATGGTACTGTGTATGTCCAGAAGTGAGACGTCTTCTTCGTCTTCCAGAAAAAGGTTTAAGAGTGGAAAGGACGCAGTCTTCCCCCTCTCAATCTTTCCCTTCCACAACTTCAGCTTTGACTTGAATGCTTTGAGCTTTTCTGACACAGAGATATGAGTTTCATCTTTTCCTTGCATGGATATATTCAGCAAGTTTAACTCTGAAAATATATCTGTCAGATATGCCAATTTAAGTAACCACCTTGGTTCTGAAAGCCTTGATGACAGTGCATGTTTCTTCTCGATCAAGAATATTTCAACCTCTGCACGCAATTCAAAAACTCTCTGGAGCACTTTTCCTCGGGATAACCACCTGACAGAAGAGTAGTAAAGTAGGTGTTCATATTCCGACCCGATATCTGAGCACATCTGCCTGAACAGCCTTGAATGCAGAGCAGATGATTTAATAAAATTCACTATTTTAATCACATCTTCCATCACAGAGTTAAGTTCAAGTGATAATTTCCTGGAGGCAAGGTTTTCCCGGTGGAGCAAACAATGGGTCACTATCACAGCAGGGCTCACTTGCTTTACCCTAGTGGTGAAGCCTTGACGTGCCCCCAACATCGCAGGTGCTCCATCCGAACACACACTGAAGCATTGTTCACAACTTAGCCCTTGTTCTTTGATGAAGCTGTCAACCAACTTGAAAAGATCTTCACCTGTTGTTCTTGTCTCCAGTGGTCTACAGAACAGGAAATTCTCTTCCATGTCATTCTTCCCTTGGTACCGCACATACGTCAAGAGCTGTGCGTCATCACTTATGTCAGTTGACTGCAAGCTAAATTTTCCACTTTCCTTGATAGCAGCCACTACCTGTTCTTTGATGTCTTCTGACATCTCTTGAATCCGTCGGCTAATTGTGTTGTTTGACAACGGAACAGTTTCAATTTTTTTCACAGCATCATCTCCAATAACAGTACGTACCATATCAATGACTGCTGGCTTCACCAACTTTTCCCCAATTGTGTGTGGCTGTTTGCACTTAGCAATTCTTTTTGCAACCAGATAAGATGCAATTGTTGCTTGTCGAACAGAATACACTCCTGTGCTCACAGGGGTGTCTAACCGCTGACGCTTCAGTTGTTCTTCTTTCCTCTTGAAATACTGGCGGTCCTTCCCTGCCAGCGTTGGGTGTTTTCCCTGTAGATGCCGTTTGAGCTTGTTTTCTTTATGCGACTCATGGCTGAGCACTTCACCACATATAACACACTTGAGGTTTTTCGATGCCATGACTGATGAGAAACGTAAACCCAATGTCAAGAAATTCTTCTTTGTACACCCGCTTTCTGGACATCACTAAAGAATCTGAAAAGAAAATTATACTGGCTTAATAATAAATCAAACAAAAGATGTAATTTAGTACCATCCACCAGGAGGGGAAAGAGGAATTAAAAGGGCAAAGGAAAGAGGAGGGAAGTTGGCTAAGGAAAGAGGAGGAGGGGAGGGGGGCAAGGAGAGGAGAGGGAGGAGCAAAAAGAGGAAAGGAAGTGAACAAAGAAAGAGGAGGAGGAAGAGTAAGAGGAGAGGGCATGGAAAGATGGGAAGGGAGTCGGGACAAGGGAAAAGGAAGGGGAGGAGTAAAGAGGATGACGGCAAGGAAAGGAACAGGGGAAAAGGGACCAAGAAAAAGAAGGGGGAGGAGTAAAGAGTAGGAAGGGGAGATATAAGAAAAGGGAGGACGGAGGAGGGACAAGGAAAGAATATGGTGAGGGTATCTTTTGGTTTTAGAAGCCTCAGTATTATTGTGATCTAATGACACCATTCATTGACAAGCTATGGTGCAATATTTCGTTGGCAAGTGAAGTGTTCAATTTCTGTTGACTGTACACCACTTTTACATACTGTATTTCAGAATTTTAAAGACAGCAAGACTGTGAAACCTATACTGCACATTCCAATTCAGTATATGGGTAAAAATACATCAGCTTACCAACAGAAGATGAGAAAGTTTCTAGAGATCGCTTCTCTTCTTTACGCCCATGCAGCTCAAGTGACAACTGACAAGTCGACTGTGTGTGGCTGCCTGGCTCAGACTGGACGTGTACGATTCACGTTCGGAGGACACAAGATTCTGTTCACCTACCAAACCAGTACGACACTCAAGGAAACCAGCAGTAAACATATGTTATTAAAATGTTCTATATATAAATATAAATATATACATGAGTAGATTTATGAAGCCAGCAAAGTTGCTTATAAATGTCTTGAGACAGTATTGGTGGTTAGGACATTTGCGTTAAAATTATAATACCCAAGACATTTTGTTTACGCATAATCAGCAGTAATATATATATATATATATATATATATATATATATATATATATATATATATATATATATATATATATATATATACACATATACACACACCTCGGCCCTTTCCCCCTAACTATGCAGGGGGGTGGCTGGTGTCAAGGCAATTCCACTTACTCAGTACACACACACACTCAAAATCAGCAGTAATATACTCTATACTGTATTAAATTATGGCAACATACAAATATAGCATATGCTGAAAACATCTCATAATGGGGAATTCATATTTTTTGATGTTGTGATACTTGTGAGTGCTTGGTGACCCCAGCAAAAATGCTTGGTGACCCCATTGGGGGTCGCGACCCCAGGGTTGGGAAAGGCTGAACTAGAGCATGGAAGCGGGAAGAATATGATCAACTAATCACGGAATCTCTAGATGCACTAAAAATACTTTTTAATAGGAGAAATAAATTAATATTAACAGGTGATTTCAACTGTAAGGAAGTCAATTGGGAAGGGTTAGATACGGGAAATAATAATGAATCTTGGGGCAGTAAATTACTGAATCTAGCAACAGAAAACATGTTAACACAACATGTTAGAGAAAACACACGAATCAGAGGGATGGATGAACCATCCAGGCTAGACCTAGTCTTCACCAGAGATCCGCATGACGTTAAAAAGATAAATTATCGTTGTCCCTTGGGAAAAAGTTATCACAAGATTTTAGAAATGGAGATGGATTTGGGGAAAAATGAGGAGAGAAATGAAGGACATAAAATAAATAGATACAACTACTGTATGCTAAAACTGATTTTAAATCATTAAAACATAATTTTCAAAGTATAAATTGGAAGGAACTAGAAAGCCTGGAAATGGTTCAAGACAAATATAGACTTTTCTTGAAAGTATATGAAGAAGGGATACATAAATATGTCCCAAGGTTCTCACCAGGGGTAAAGAAGGAAAAAGAATGGTTCAATATAAGATGTAGTAAGGCACAGGATAGAAGAAACCGAGCCTAGAATATAGCACGGAAGAGACATAGTGAAAATAACTGGAATAAGTACAAGGAGAAAAGAAATGAATACGTAAAGATACGACGCGAGGAACAATATAAATACAAAAGGAATATTGTAGAGAAGTGCAAAAACGAGCCAAAACTATTTTATAGATATGTAAATGGAAAAATAAAAACAAAAGAAGGTATTGTCAGACTAAGAGTTGGAACGAACAGCTATGAGAAAGATAAAGATTTGTGTGAAGTTATGAATGAAAAGCTTCAGTCAGTGTTTGTAAAAGAGGAGGAGTTTATAGAACCTGATAGAGAAATGAGAACACCACAGATGCCTGAAATGAAAGTGACAAAAAGTGAAGTGCTGAAATTGATGCAGGATTTGGACGTGAGGAAATCAATGGGACCAGATGGAGTGGCTGGATGGATCCTCAAAGAATGTGCGGAAGAGCTAGTGGAACCAATCTGTGACATCATCAAATCTTCACTGAATGAAGGAGACCTGCCAGTGGAATGGAAGAGAGCTAACATAGTACCTATTTACAAAGGAGGAGACAGAGAAAATCCGCTTAACTACAGACCGGTGTCCCTCACCAGCATAGTTTGCAAAATTTGTGAGAAAATTATAAGAAAAAAGTGGACGCACTTCATAGAGGGACCGGGGATGCTTAGTGAGAAACAGTTTGGATTCAGGGAAGGGAGATCTTGTGTATCTAATTTATTAAGCTTTTATAGTAGAGTGGTAGATGTTACACAGGAGAGAGAGGGATGGGTTGACTGTGTTTACCTGGACCTGAAAAAGGCCTTTGACAGGGTGCCTCACAATAGGTTTTTGTGGAAATTTCAGGTTGTTGGAGGTGTACAACTGTACATGGTAGGATGTTAAAATGGATGGAAAACTTTTTAATAGGAAGAGAAATGAGGACCACAATACGAGACTAATATTCCCAGTGGAGTACCACAGGGATCAGTGTTGGGTCCGATAATGTTCCTACTTTATGTAAACGACATGCCAGAAATTTGAATAGTCATATGAATATGTTCGCGGATGACGCTAAGATCATGAAGAATATCACCTGTATAGAAAGTTGTCAGGATCTTCAAAAGGACCTCGATAAGTTGCACAGATGGAGCCAAACCTGGAAAATGAGTTTCAATGCAGAAAAGTGTCATGTTTTGGAAGTGGGAACAAGTGAGATAAGGCCAAGCTGGGAGTACAAATTAGGAATTGAAAAAATCGGCAAAACACGGCATGAGAAGGACCTTGGAGTGATAATACAAGATGATCTATCGCCGGAGAAGCATATTAACATGATCATTGGAGGAGCATATGGAATAATAACCAATATGAGAGTGGCATTTAACTACAGTATTTGGACGAAGAAATGTTAAGAAAACTGATAATGACTATGATAAGACCAAGATTAGAATATGCAGCAGTGATATGGTCACCACATTTGAAAAAACACATAAACAAATTAGAGAAAGTCCAAAGGATAGCAACGAAGATGATCCCAAGATTGAAGGAATTGACATATGAGGAAAGACTTAAGACACTACAACTGCCTACCTTGAAAGAGAGAAGGGAACGAGGCGACTTAATAACGATGTTCAAGGGAGTAAAAAGTTTGGAACGAGTAGATAGGGAAGATCTATTCATGAGGGATGATGGAAGGACAAGAGGACATGAGTTTAAACTGAGGAAGGGCAGATGTCGTAAGGACACAAAGAAATTCAGCTTCCCATATAGAAGTATAGAGACTTGGAACAACTTGGAGGAGGAGGTGGTGCGAGCGAAGAACATTAACATGTTCAAATCTAGGTTGGATAAAAGTAAATATGGAAATAGGACAACATAAGCTATGATATGTTAGTCCAAAATCCTGGGAATTGGGAATATCCATTACGATACTTGTATAAGTAAAATCGATTGATTATAAAGTAACTAAGACAGGACACGAGCGCTGCTCAATTCCTGTAAACTACAAATAAGTAATTACACACTCTTACTTCTATCCCTTTATTCTATGCCACATATTAGTCCAGTCAATTTACCCCCCCAGGGGGTAAGGGGGCCTTCATCTATTGGTGGAGGAAAAAAAAAAATATGCCTCACGCATCCTACTGCGTGTCGTACAAGGCGACTAATAGGGGGGATGGCGATAGACTTGTGGACCTACAGCCATTACTATGCAATAAAGTCTTTATCTTAGCACTGTCTTGGTATGGCACTGCCGAGGCTGGTGGGGTGTGAATAGGTGCTATAGATGGACCGAATATTCGTTTCTTATTCGTATGTCCGAATATTCGCTATGTTTTTCAATATTCGTATTCGTATTCGCATTTCCATTCATAGCTATTTGCAAATATGCAAATATGTTCATGAAACCAATAGAATATATACAAACATTTTATATATTAAATTTTAAAGTTAACACAAACGAATAAATAACAGTGTAGATGTGCGTTGGGGCCGCTAAAGTGGAATGAAGGAGGACTGAGCAGTGTTGCTACTTAACTGTATTTAATAGTACCAGATCAAACTAGTGAAAAGTAGGCCTACCAAATCATTCTAAAGTGGAATCACTGCCCGGTAAACGAACGTGTGCTGGACCTGGACATTTGAACCGTCGCAATATTGCCATTTCAGACATATCCAATGTAATAGCATGTCACTAAAATATATTCCATCATATTTCCTCACTGATTTCGTATTTAGTACCAGATATGGACTTTTATTGGAAAATGTATAAAATGTATTTGAGAGAGTCAAATGTACCAAATCTGGTACTTTAGTACCAAAAAAGCGGCAACATTGGGACTGAGGACTGGAAACATAGAAAATTGAATGGATTTAATTTTAATTATTCAATTTTCTATGGCTGAACTCTTACAATATATGAAACATTAATTCATACAGTTAATTTATGATATTTACGAAATTACACATTTACATCGTCATTAACTTCTGGTAATTAATTTCATAGTACTGTAATTTAATTAACGTTTGTTGGTGACAAAAATAATTACCAGTTCTTGAAGGATGAAATAAGGATTGAAATATTCGCTATTCGTATTCGTATTTGCAAATTTTACAAACAAAAATTTGTATTCGTATTCGCAAATAGTGAAAATTTATATTCGTTCCATCTCTAATAGGTGCCACAGGGGACCGAGTCTTACCTGGGCGCTGTTTGGCACCACACCTGTGTTGGCAACAGTGTTTGCATGTTGGAGCAGTGTTGGGGCAGGACTTTATTGTTCTATAGTCCAATTGCCTAATATACAGTAGAGTTGTTATGGTGCTGTCTTTTTGTAACACTGTTAAGGCTGGTGTGGTTGCAGATACTGCGGGTGCAAGTGCGGCAGGGGGACTCTGTTGAGTCTTGCTGAGGCACGGTTAGCACTATACCAACATCAACCACAGTGATGACTTAGTGGGGCAGTGCTGTGGCGGGACTTTATTGTACTACAGTACACTCTAACTACTGAAAGGCAACCCCGTCTGAGCCGTTACATTGCATGTAATGGAAAAATGACGTTAAACCATTGTATGTATGTATAATGTGCTATCCATCTTTTGGCAGTTAATGAAGTTCGTCCAGACAACGATGCTGTTCTCAGATAAGGGGCTGAACAAGAATGTCATCTCCTGGAACAAAGTGATATTGCTGCATGGTCCGCCGGGCACAGGTTGGTGCTCAATATATTATTTTGCTTAATTAAGCGTTGTTTCCACATAGCGATTTTGATAAGTTGTTTCGTCTTTTTACTGTGTTTGTCCAAGTTTTGGTTTGTTTATTTTGCAAGTTTTACATTATAATTATCGGCATACAGATTACCGCTATTCGTATTTCAATTTCTTTCTTTTTCCTGTGCAGTATTACTCTTGACAGATCACTACTTGCCACACTCGACATTAGTAAAGCCTTCGATGCCATCCCCTGCCACAACCTAACAAACATGCACAACAACACAAAAAGTTGGCTGGCCAACTTCCTAGCAGGCAGATGTGCACATGTATCTTTTGCCGGTCAGTCATCTAGCATCAGAAATTTCCCAAAAGGAGTCCCGCAAGGATCCGTCCTGTCGCCCGCACTCTACAATCTGTACATGCATATAAATACACCCAACACACCCCAAATATACATAGCCTCCTACGCAGACGACATAACACTCACATGCACACACCAAGACCTAGACACACCTCCCCGTGGCGTAACGGATAGCGCGTCTGGCTCACAACCAGAAGGTCCCGAGTTCGAGACCCGGGCGGAGAAGAGACATTTGGGCAAGTCTCTTAACGGTGTAGCCTCTGTTCACCTAGCAGTATAAATAGGAACCTGGTATAAGTGGACGAAGTTGTGACGTCCCATCTGGGGTTGGTGATCGGTTACAAGGTGAGATGGGTATTGTACTGGTCAACCTAAGCTACTGGTCAACCTAAGCCTTCGGGTGAGACTGGTACCGTAGTGAGAATGGTACCGTACAGATTAACCCTAAGCCTTTGTTTCCAGATGTCGCCAATTAGCTAAAATACAGACTGCACACACATCCACAGCCATTCCAATGGTACATAAACACTTAACATGCATTTCGCGCAATACATTCCCAGTTAAGGAGGCGCGATAATAATGAGCTTAGCTCGCATTGCGTGGATTCCCCTTGTCGAACAAGTGAGTGAATAACAGCAACACGTCTCCTTCAACCCTATCTCAACACATTACATGACTGGTGCACAACAAACAGACTCAATTTAGCCCCAGCCAAATCCACCGCAACCCTCCTCACAAGCTGGACAGGAGATCACAAATACACCCAGCAACTCCCCATAAACAACATATCCCTAACACACATACACTCACCCAAAATCCTAGGAGTAACAGATGATACTCAAATGACATTCAAACAGCAGACCACAAACATTAAAAAGAAACTGACACCCAGACTGAACACCCTCAGGTCACTTGCCCACACAAAATTTGGACACAACAAAGAAACCACCACAGTTTACAAGCAATACATAAGATCAGTGATGGAATATGCAAGCCCAGCCTGGGCTTCTAACCTAGCTGAAACACATCATAAGACTTTACAGACTATTCAAAATACTGTAAAGCCCTGAAAATCATCACAGGCTGCACAGCTACTACACCTACAGATCACCTACATCAAGAAACCAAAGTCCTCAAAGTCAAAGACCATTTGGACATGAGAGGCACTCAATTCCTGGCAGCAGCCTCCATGAACCAACACCACCCACTACACTACATGGCAACACCCAGCACATGGTATCACACAAAAATACTGTCTTCTCTCCCTCCCTGCCCACCCCAAACCAGCTTCCAGAAGCACATCCATACTCATATCTCTCGCCGTTCCATCCAATCACTCGTAGACAACACGCAGCTGCACGACCTCCCGAAATCCATCCTTCTGCATCCTCCCTTCCTCGCGAGGACAGAGTACACCTGGCCAGGCTGAGATGCGGACACCATCCAGCTCTTCTGAGCTATCAGAAGAGACTGGATGACTCTGTCGTCAACACCTGCCCGGGTTGTAACACCACCCCATACCATTAAACACATCATAGAAGACTGCATTTCACACAACCACTTACGCCAACAACACCCCAGCTAGCCACAAACACACATACACCAATTATAAAAGAGCTAACTGGGAAGCATTCACAAATGAGACAGAACAACACTTCACAACTCTAAACAGTACATCCATCACTAACATCAACAATGCTGTACACATACTCAATAAAACTATCCAAAACGCTGACAAGAAACACATTCCAAGAGGTAACAGAAAAAGACACAACCCCAACTTCACATCAGAAATTCAAAACCTCATCAGATAACGCGACATACTGAAACACTCCCCAGCACCCCACACACAAGACATCACACAACAAATTCAAGCACTCAACACCCAAACTAACAACAAAATACAAGAACAACAAAAACTAAATTGGAATAACTTCCTACAAACACTTGATCACAAAACAAACCCCTAAAAACTCTACAAAACACTAAACAGCATCACACTTTCCAACAGCAACACAACACAATCACATGCTGCAATCACAACAACAGGCTCTACTCCTTCATGTAAACAACAAGCAAACACTCTCATCAATCACTTCTCACATGTCAGCCATCTAAAACCTCACAAAGACGACCGACGTGTCATCCGACGTAAGAGACAATTCCCCACAGACCCTGACTATACACCCTTCACCAATCACCAGACAAAGCATATCATCAACAATCTCAAGCACTCACCCGCCTGTGGCCTAGACAACATAAGCAACATACACCTCAGACACCTGGGACCACAAGGCATACAAGCACTCACTAACATATCAAACTACAGCTATTCACACAACACAATACCAGACATTTGGAAGCATGGTATCATCATCACATTCCCCAAACCCAACAAAGACCCCACGCTACCCTCCTCGCACCGCCCCATCACACTCCTTTGCTCCCCCTCCAAAGTCATGGAACGCCTAGTATTACAACTAACTACACCTGACCTACCCCTAGCTCCAACACAACATGGCTTTAGGCCACTGCACTCCACAAACACTCTTCTCACAGACCTTACACAAAGAGCTTTCGACGGCATCAACTCAGCTAGACCACCACACAGATCACTATTAGCCACACTCGACATTAGTAAAGCCTTTGATGCCATCCCCCGCCACAACCTAACAAACAAAATCTACAACACAAACATGCACAACAACACCAAAAGGTGGCTGGCCAACTTCCTAGCAGGCAGATGTGCACACGTATCTTTTGCCGGTCAGTCATCTAAAATCAGAAACTTTCCAAACTGAGTCCCACAAGGATCTGTCCTATCGCCCGCACTCTTCAATCTGTACATGCACGATATAATTACACCCAATACGCCCCAAATAAACTTAGCCTCCTATGCAGATGACATAACACTCACATGCACACACCATGATCCAAAAAGAGCAACAGATCTCCTTCAACCCTATCTCAACACACTACATGGCTGGTGCACTACAAACAGACTTAATCTAGCCCCAGCCAAATCCACCGCAACCCTGCTCACAAGTTGGACAGGAGAACACGAATACATCCCTCAACTCACCATAAACAACACACCCCTAACACATACACACACACCCAAAATCCTAGGAGTAACAGATGATACTCATATGACATTCAAACAGCACACCACAAACATTAAAAAGAAACTGACACCCAGACTTAACGCCCTCAGGTCACTTGCTCACACAAAATTTGGACACAACAAAGAAACTACCACCACAGTATATAAACAATACATAAGATCAGTGATGGAATACGCAAGCCCAGCCTGGGCTTCTAACCTAGCTGAAACACATCATAAGACCTTACAGACTATTCAAAACAAAGCCCTGAAGATCATTACAGGCTGCACAGTTACTGCACCCACAGATCACCTACATCAAGAAACCAAAATCCTCAAAGTCAAAGACCATCTGGACATGAGAGGCACTCGATTCCTGGCAGCAGCCTCCACGAACCAAGACCACCCACTAAACTACATGGCAACACACCTACAGACACCAAGAAATATCAAAACAACACCCAGCACACGGTATCACACACAATTATTGTCCTCTCTCCCTCCCTGCCCACCCTGAACCAACTTCCAGAAGCACATCCATACTCATATCTCTCACCAATCCATCCACTCACTCACAGACAACACGCAGCTGCATGCACGACCTCCCGAAATCCATCCTTCCGAATCCTCCCTTCCTCGCGAGGACAGAGTCCACCTGGCCAGGCTGAGATGCGGACACCATCCAGCTCTCCTGAGCTATCAGAAGAGACTGGATGACTCCGTTGTCGACGCCTGCCCGGGATGTAACACAGCACCCCATACCATTAAACACATCATATAAGACTGCATTTCACACAACCACTTACGCCAACAACACAATCTACACTCAATGAGAGCTCTGTGGGAAAGCCCGATCGTGGCCATGGCCTTCCTCAGGGACTCGGGGCTGTTCGGCCAGGCAGCTTAGGGAACAACAACAACAACACAACTGGTGATGGGCTGGTCTATCAGAGTGAGAGCTGAGCAATCTCTGCCATACCCATA
Organism: Paralithodes platypus; assembly: GCA_032716605.1. NCBI lineage: Eukaryota > Metazoa > Arthropoda > Malacostraca > Decapoda > Lithodidae > Paralithodes > Paralithodes platypus. The sequence continues at coordinate 9,270,544 of CM064566.1, read as the reverse complement.
GCTTACTCTGACTGTTCCTTTAACTTATATATTTTCTAGATCTCATGTGACGGCGTCTCTTTCGTGGATTGACCTCCCAATCTACCAAGCTTGGAAGCCAAAGCGTCACATTTTTCCCTTGCCCCTCAACTTTCTCTTCATAATTGCTGAGGGGCACAGGGCCCTGGGTGGGGCTTTGGTTTCCCGGGCGTTTCCGCACCCTCCTTAGCTCCCCGCCATGGAGTGGCTTCGGTCACCCAGGCTTTATTGTGGTCGGTGGGGAGGGTTCTGTGGGGGCACTTGGTTGTGGCCTTGGAATTGCTCGGGGCCTTGGGGCTGTTCGGCCAGGCAGCTTGGGGAACTACAACAACAAAAACAACAACACAATTGTAGTTGTAATTAAGGGGATGGTAGTCTATTTTTCTCCCTCATGTTTAGTCCCATTAGCTTTGAGATTTTAAGACGTTCGTTCCACTAGTTTGGCAATTTTAGGACCTTTCGCCCAATTTCTTTGTCAATATTAAGACCTATTAGGTGTCAACTTTTTTCCTGGCGAACGTTAGTGAGCCTGTAATTTTGGAAGAACCGGCCTTTTGGCCGGGAAATTTTTCGGCTAATCAACAAGGGGGATCTAATGGATGTTTTTATAAGTTTGATGGAGGTCTCAAGGAGTGTACACTCCTTGAGGGACCTCTCCCTCTCTGTCCCTCCACCTCGCTCTCGTACACCCTCTTAGTCATTCTCTCGCTTTCCATACGTTCCATATGGCCTAACCATCTCAAGTTGTTCCTTTTCACACTTTCCCGCACATCTACCTCCACACCACACCTCCTTCTTACTTCCTCATTAGTCTGTCTATCCCTCCATGTAACTCCGCACGCACTCCTTAAGTAATTCATTTCCACTGCTCTCACTCTTGGTCTGAGTCTCTCAACCAACGTCCATGCTTCGCTTCCGTAAGTCAGTGTCGGGATTACCATACTGTCATGCAAGGACTTCTTCACTTCCATACTGACCACCCTATTTCTTGTTACTGCTTTTAGCGTTCCTACAACCCTCTTCCCCTGTTGTACCCTCTCCCGCACTTCTTCATCCATAGTCCCATCTTTACTCAACACACTGCCCAGATACTTAAAAGAGTTGACAATTTCCATAGCCTGACCGTTCAGCTTCACCTCACACTCTGTGACTTCACCCCTTTCGAAGACCATAACCTTGCTCTTCCCCGCATTTACCTTCAAATTCCGTTTTTTCGCACACTGTTCCAAACTCATTTACCAGACCCTGCAACTCCCATTCATTATCACTCATCAGAACTGTATCATCCGCAAACAGCAGTATAGGTAGCTTCCACTCAATTCCCTCCCTTTTCAGCGATACACCAACATCCACTGCTCTTGATAGTATTTCTTTCATGACTCCATCCATATATACAGTAAACAACCACGGGGACATCACACACCCCTGTTTCAAACCAATATTCAGGTCAAAGAACTCGCTCTGCTCACTCTCCACACGTACTGCTGCCTTTGCACCCTCATACATGCTCTTCACTGCTTTCAGCAACTTGCCCTCTACTCCGTATATTCTAAGTACTTTCCACAAACCTTCTCTATCCACTCTGTCATAGGCCTTCTCCAAGTCCATAAAGGCAACATACACCTTTTGTTTCTTCTCCAGATACTTCTCCACAACACAATTCAGGGTAAAAATCTGATCTACACATCCTCTTCCCTTCCTAAAACCTCCCTGCTCTTCGCCTATCCATTTCTCCGTTCTCACTCTCACTCTCTCAATCACTACCCTACTGTATACCTTCCCTACTACGCTTAGACATATTCCTCGGTGGTTACCACACACTCCTCTTTCCCCTTTGCCCTTATATAGGGGGACTATTATGCCAGTCTTCCAGTCATCGGGTGCACTCCCCTTCTCCCATGCTAGTTTGCACATTTTCCATACCCATTCTATCACTATCTCACCACCATACCTCAACATTTCCCCACACACTCCATCTGTTCCTGGTGCTTTCCCCAACTTCACTCTTTTCATGGCTTCCCACACTTCTGACCTCCTGATCCCCACCTCCTCCTCCACTACTTCTCTTCTTCTCCCTCCCATACCATATCCAGCTATGTTTGCTGGCTCTTCATTCCTTACATTTGGCAACTCACTGAAGTACTCCCTCCATCTTTCGACTCTCTCTTGCTTCTCGGCTAGCATTCTCCCATTCTTATCTTTCACACCCTTACTGTTTCCCTTGCTACCTTCCCTAACTTTCTTGACTTCTTTCCAGAACAGTTTCTTACTCTCCCTCCATTTTACACTCCGATTCCTTCCAAATTCCTCATCTACTCTTCTCTTACTTTCCTTCACTACTCTCTTCACCACCCTCTTACTCTCCACGTACCTCGCTCGTTTCTGTCTCTCGGAATCTTCATTCCCTCTACTACCCAACCACTCTCTATATGCTTTCTTCTTTTCTTCCACAGCTATTCTTACCTCTTCTGTCCACCATGCTGTACCTTTCACTCCCCTCCCTCTTCTCCTCACTCCACACACCTCCTCACATGCTGCACAGATCTCATCCTTAAACACCTTGCTCATCTCCTCCACTTCCTCCATAACTTCCAGGTCGAACCCACCTAGTCGTCTTTCCACTACTCTCCTGTACTCCTCCCTGACTTCCTCCTCCTGCAACCTCTCCACCCTCCTCACCATTCCACCCTCCTCTCGCCTCCCTCCAGCTCTCCTCACCCACTTCTTTTGTATCCTAACCTTAGCTACCACTACATAATGATCAGACAGACCCCCTCCAATACCCCTATACCCTAGCATCCATCACAGATTTCTTCATTCGTTCATCCACACATACATAATCAATCAATGACTTTCGTTCCACCACTGTCTTATCCTTCATCGTCAACATCCGTTTCCACGTGTACCTGTGGATCATTCTGTGTCGGAAGGTGTTGGCTATCCACAGCCTCCTCCCCACACATACGTCCACAAGTGCACTACCATTCCCATTCACCTCTGATGGTACCCCCCACCCTCCCACCACTCCCTCAACTTTCCTATCACCCACCTTACCATTCATATCCCCAATCAGAAATATTATTTCGTTCTTGTCAAACTTCTCCAGGCACGCCTCCACATTCATCCAGAACTCCTCTTTCTTTCTTTCAAGTATATCCTCTGTCGGGGCATACACGCATACAATCACCCACGTTTGTATTCCTACTTTCATTCTCACCCACACAATCCTTGAACCCACAGACCCATACTCTCTTACACATTCCTTCCAAATAGACTACCACCCCCTTAATTACAACTACCACAAGTACAACCTCAAGCTGTGGTGAGGCAAGAGATTACCAGAACTTTTTATTCATGATCATATGTCTCTCATGATGCCAATGTGCACCTTTCATTTGTTGTTGTTGTTCCCCAAGCTGCCTGGCCGAACAGCCCCAAGGCCCTGAGCAACGCCAAGGCCATAACCGAGTGCCCCCACAGAACCCTTCGCCGACCACAGTAAAGCCTGGGTGACCGAAGCCACTCCATGGCGGGGAGCTGAGGAGGGTGCGGAAACGCCCGGGAAACCAAAGCCCCACCCAGGGCCCTGTGCCCCTCAGCAATTATGAAGAGAAAGTTGAGGGGCAAAGGAAAAAATGTGACGCTTTGGCTTCCAATCTTGGTAGATTGGGAGGTCAATCCACGGAAGAGACGCCGTCACTTGAGATCTAGAAAATATATAAGTAAAAGGAATAGTCAGAGTAAGCTATGGGTATGGCAGAGATCGCTCAGTTCTCACTCTGATAGACCAGCCCATCACCAGCCTTTCATTTGTTAACCCCTTGTGTACCGAGAGACGTCTGTTTTATTTGATTTCAGCTACATTTAGACGATTTTATGAAGCTTAGGAAGGATATATGGTAGCTAAAAGGACTAATTGATATATTCTGTAGCCTTTAAGTGGGTAGACGTCCTTCCTAAGCTGAATAAAATCGCCTAATATTTGCCAAAATATAATGAAAAGTACATCACCGGTACAGAAGTGGTTAAGGAAGTCTTCCAGCTTTCAATAATGGTATGATGTTTCAAATTATATTGTAGAACTTGCAAAATAAACAAACCAAAACTGGGACGACACAAGATAAACGCAAAAGAAGTAATCAAAATACAGACCTTTTACATCATCAGTGTAGCTGGCAACAGAACCACCCCTAGCACTAAGCACATTAACCCTTTCAGGTGCCTAATATGCCGCTTTACTATTAATTAAAATGTAAAATTTGCAAACTAAGCAAACACCAAAACTGGGACGATACAAGATAAAGGTAAAATAACTTATCAAAATCGCTATGTGGAAATAACGCTTACTAAAATAATATTTATGAAAGAAAGAACACAATCAAAAATAAAAATAAAATTCTCCTAATCTCACAATTAGCTCTCCAAAATATATTTTCTGCCAATAAACTCACTCAAAGACAACTGCATGGGTTGAAAAAACTATACTAAACATTTCTAAACTCCCCTGATGGTCACAAAGGCTTTTAACCCAGTGAGACCCAGCGTCGCACGTGATGCGTCGGCAGTGTTTGATCACCAACTCCCAGCGACGCATCACGTGCGTCCGACATATTAAAATCAGTTACGTGGCTCGCGGGAGAATAGGAGGGGGAGGTACCGTAGTGTGTGTGGGAGCCGGGCCGGTAGGTGTGAGCGGGCCAAGACAGCCGCGTGGCTGGTGGTGGTGGGCTTAGTGGGGATACTTTACACCCTTAGTTCACCGCCACTTTGAACCTTCATTACTCCGGTCGTATGGGAGCTAGAGGCTTGAGATTTATGTGAGACACTCCTTAGGATGTATGCCATACAATGCCATACTCAGTTTTCACCCTAGTGCTCCCGGGCGGGTGGTCATGCGGGGGAGACGAACTTTCGACCCCCCCCCCCCCCCCCCCCCAAATGACCAAGGTGAGTTTTTGTTTTTCTTCATTTCTCACCATTCTCTTCCATTTTGGCTCAACACATTTTTTTGAGGCCCCCCCCCCCCCAAAAAAAAAAAATATCCGAGGTGATTTTTTTTTTTTTTTTTTTTCATTTCTCATCCTTGTCTTCCATTTTAACAAACAAAAATAAGAAGTTAAAATGGCTTGGGACTGGGGTGAACAAAATATTATAACTAGCCGGGGCTCAACGGGTTAAGTATCCCAGGAAGATGCAGATGCATCTTCCCGCACACAAAAGAGTTAACCAGGTACCAAGGCTTTTATTCATATACCGTACTATTCTTTCCCTTTGCAGCACCTGATACAGAACAAATACTATGGGAATGAGTTTTGTGATCTGAGAGTACACAGATTGGCATTCCTATTTCTAAAGATAGTGTAATTTTTCAGGTTGTTTCATTCATTAACAGGGCTGAGAAAGGAAAGAATTGTTTAAGAATACAAGCGTATAGGTCTTCACACTCCAATGGCACCTTCCCTACAATACATCATTCTATGGACGGGTGCCCAACCCCGAAAGGAGTTGAAATAGGGGAGCTATCCCCCCGCCAAAGGCGGCTTTCTAGGGCCTTTCCTAGCTGATGCCGAAAGGATTGCGTTCTAGTCATGTGGTGATGGGCTGGTCTATCAGAGTGAGAGTTGAGCGATCTCTGCTATACCCATAGCTTACTATGACTGTTCCTTTTACTTATATATATTCTAGATCTCAAGTGACGGCATCTCTTCCGTGGATTGACCTCCCAATCTACCAAGATTGGAAGCCAAAGCGTCACATTTTTCCTTTGCCCCTTAACTTTCTCTTCATAATTGCTGAGGGGCACAGGGCCCTGGGTGGGGCTTTGGTTTCCCGGGTGTTTCCGCACCCTCCTCAGCTCCCAGCCATGTAGTGGCTTCGGTCAGCCAGGCTTTATTGTGGTCGGCAGGGAGGGTTCTATGGGGGCGCTCGGTTATGGCCTTGGCCTTGCTCGGGGACTTGGGGCTGTTCGGCCAGGCAGCTTGGGGAACAACAACAACAACATTCTATCTAGCCTAGCACCACTTGATTTTTATTTAGTTTTTTAATCCTCTAACTGCATTCTGCTTGGGCAGGGTGGGCCACAGAAAGACAACACCAAGAAAATATAACTATGAACAAAAGAAAACATTGAAAACAAAAAGACATTCACACACCTTCACACTCTTTCAATTAAGTTTAACTACTTCCTTCCAGGCAAGACGTCATTATGCAAAGCGTTGGCCCAGAAACTAAGCATTCGCCTGGATTCAAGATACAAGTATGCTCAACTGGTGGAAATCAACTCACATTCGCTCTTCTCAAAATGGTTCTCAGAGGTAAGTACTGGTTTAGTCTATCTATCTATCTATATACTCAGGCCCAATCCCCAATTTTTTTTTTTTTTTTTTTTTTTTGTGGCCGACTCGAGACAGAGCCAGAATAGGGACAACACAACAGAAAACAATGAACACAAAAACAAAATACAAATTCACACACATCTAGGTCATCCAGGAGAAGACCCAGAGACCAGGGTCACTAGTAGTGATTCAAAATAATTTATGGCTATTTTAGTTTTTATTATGCATACAGTTAGAGCATTCATATCAACAGAATATAACATAGAGTGAGAATGGTAGGATGGATGGGTAGGACCAAAATGCAAGATAGGATATCCAATTAGGAGTTAGTTTTGTATCAAGTCTATTCACCTCCTAGTTGTAGTATACAGGATTTGAGCTAGGTTTGTGTCGTCCCATCTCTAACTCTACTTTTATCCAGTTTCACTTTAAAAGTATAGATATACATGTACTGTATATTGCTCTCACCACCTAACTATTCCAACTCTCTACACTCCTATATGGGAGTCTAAATTTGTTCATGTTTGATTTGCATCTTGTTTTTCTGAACTTAAAATTTATGTCCTCTGGTTGTACCAGTATCCATCTCAATTAAGTCTACTTTGTCAACCTTTTCCATGTCCCTAACACACTTATGCATCATTTTCATATCTCCTCTCTCCCTTCTCTCCCTCAAACTAGGGAGACCAAGCTTCTCCAATCTCTCCTCACTCTATAATTCCCTCAATGTTGGTATCATCTTGGTGGCAACTCTGCACTTTCTCCAGCTTGTCTAATATGTTTGTTCAGGTGTGGTGACCATAGCACTGCTGCATATTCCAGTCTAGGTTGCAAAACAGACACTATTATCTTGGATAGCATTTCTTTTAGTAAATTGTTAAAAGTTTCTCTTATATTGGTCAGCAATGCATAATCTTGTTAATTTGTTTTTCCAGTGACAGGTCATCTCATATAATACGTCCATGATCTTCTCTTGCGTTTTTGATACTTTCATTACGGTACCCATTTTGTACCCCCATGTGGGTCTGTTTTTACTCTTCCCCATTCCTAGAACAGGCTCCAGTTGTACAGTTTATCGAAGTTAATGTACCTTGTAATTCCTTGCAGCTATTTATGCAGTTAATAGGTGTCATAATCTTTGCATCATCAACAAACATATTCGTGTAGGTACTTACTCCATTTGGCATGATGCAGTTTTTAATGCTTTGCATAATGCTGTGCACTCCCTTGATTGACAGGGCTAGGGTGTGCCCTTGTTACAGTGCCTTTCGTTCCTCCACTGTCCCATCCCTCCTCCTCCAGACCACTTTGCATGTGTACCTGTATATCATTCTGCATCGGAAGAAGGTGTTGGCTATCCACAGCCTCCTCCCCACACATACGTCCACAAGACCACTACCAGTCCCATTCACCTCTGATGGTATACCCCACCCTCCCACCACTCCATCAACTTTCCTATCACCCACCTTCCCATTCACATCCCCAATCAGAAATATTCTTTCGCTCGTGCCAAACTAATCCAGGTATGCCTCAACATTCACCCAGAACTCCTCTTTCTCTCTTACAATTTTATCCTCTGTCGGAGCATACACAAACACAACCACCCACGTTTGTATTCCTACTTTCATTCTCACCCACACAATCCTTGCACCCACAGACCCATAGTCTCTTACACACTACTTCCATTTGTTACTTGCAAACAAACACGCACCTTCTTTCGCTCCCTCACTCACTCCAGCACACACACCCATTCCACACTCCCACTCTCTCACACATGTACCCCTCCATTTGGTCTCAGTCATTCCGCATACATCCAGCCTGGCATTCACTAACACTTCCAGGACCTCTCTCTATTTTGTGTCATCATTCATGTCTCTTACATTCCAAGTCGCAATCCTTAGACTGTCCATGGTAGGTCGGAGTTCGTCAACATTAGGTCCGTCCAGATCCGAGGCTGTTCGTTCATTCATCGTTACAGAAAGTATTTCTCACGGGTGGGGGATCGCAAGCCCACTGACCCTACCTCTTTAGTCGCCGTTTACGACACACAGAAGGCACGTTGGGCATATTCTATTCCCTTACCCCCAGGGGTACTAGGTAATGTACAGTATATTGTAATGAAGACAAAATATATATTTATTTCAGAGTGGGAAACTAGTTCAGAAGATGTTCACAAAGATCACAGAACTAGCAGAGGATCGTCAGTCCCTGGTGGTGGTGCTGATTGATGAAGTAGAGAGTCTGACCAGAGCCAGAGAGTCCGCATCATCCGGTGCTGACCCTAGCGACGCTGTCAGGGTCGTTAATGCTGTCCTCACTCAACTCGACAGTATCAATAAGTTAGTTTTAATTATATTGATGTTATAATAGTCCACATGTAGCTTGACTGTCTCAATAGGGTAAATATAATGTAAAACTTGCAAAATAAACAAACCAAAACTGGGACGACTCAAGATAAACGCAAAAAAACTAATCAAAATCGCTATGTGGAAACAACGCTTAATACAATAGAATTTGAAATAAAAGAACACAATCCACCACATAGGGTGTACATTACTACATGTGTGCAAGTTAATCTGGTTCCCAAGCAAACCAATCGCACATACAGTATAACAGTGCACTATCGTCACGTTCAAGGAATTAGTCAGTTTGGGGAAGTACAGGGTCATTCTTCCGCGGGTAAATGGACTGGCACTGGGGGTGACACAAGGTCAATAACATGGCGGCACTCTGCGGGTTAACAAAGGTTTTTATTAATCACTCGTACAAGTTAACCCCCTCTGTACCGGCCACGTCTTTTTAGTTTTACTCTAGCTAAATTTAGACGATTGTTTGCAGTTTAAGAAGGATCTGTGGTAGTAAAAACGGTTAAGTGAGATAATTCAAAGCCTGTTATTTGCTAGAGGACCTTTTAAAACTTAATAAAATTGTCTAATAGTACCCAGAATGAAGTTACAATTACAGCCCCGGTAATGAACGGGTTAATCAGTTGGAACAATTGCCATATAAGTCACTAACACTGAGTATAGTACAATACTTTCTATTTTGCCTTGTAGATATTATCAGTTAATATCCCATTTTCTAGATATAGCACTTAACAATTTTGACTACAACAATTTCCAAATTTTGTAACTACTGGAAATGTCTTAATTCTACCATGTGTTGAAATTACCTAATCTTGCCATGTGTACAAATCTTACCTTATTCTATCTAGCTATCTATTTACTCAGGCCCAATCCTTATTGTGCTAATTATATACTGTATCTAAGTGCTCTACCATACTCTTATAGCCAAATCTTTAAGCGGAGATGGGCCGGTTTTCTGGTCCCCCTTCCTCATGTTTAGCCCCATTAGTTTTCAGATTTTAAGATGTTTGCCCCATTAGTTTGTTGATTAAAATGTAAAACTTGCAAACTAAACAAACCAAAACTGGGACAAAGACACTATAAAGTCAAATTTACTTATCAAAATCGCTATGTGGAAACACCGCTTACTAAAATAAAATTTATGAATTTTAAGACCTTTTGTCCCATTTCGTTGCCAATAGAAGACCTTTCGTGCAATTTAGGTGTTGATTTTTTTCAAGGCGAACGATAGTGAGCCTGTAATTTTGGATGATCCTGCCTTTGGCCGGGAAATTTTTCTACCAAAAAATGTACAAATTAATCTAGAAGAGGGATCTAATGGATGTTTTTTTAAATTTGATGGATTTCTAGGGAGGAAACTAAAAAAAAAAAAAATAATAATAATATACAGTAAACTTCCGTTAATCCGAAGGGCAGCGGACCGGCTCTCGTTCGGATTAGTGGATTTTTCGGATTATCGGACTTTACCCCTATGAACCTGTGTATGACGAAAACATTGAGACATTAGGCCACCCAAATGACACAATGGTGCACACACACATATCATATGTTCATGAAATCACTTCAAAAGTTTACCATTGTCATTGTAGCCTATTAACTACTTCAAAACATTCAGATTAATGGTCAAAGGAATCTGCTGATATAAACGTCTTCTTCTTCTTCCGTCTACTAGCGAGTTTGTCTTGCTCTTGAAGATCAGATGTGGTTCGGGAAGTAATGCCTTAACAACGGCTCTTCCCTGAGAGGTTCTTGTAATTTTCCTTTTGTGATTTTCCTTTTGTGACGTGCTCTGTTATATTATATTGTATTGAAAGCACCTTTGTCTTGTTGTCTTGAAAGCACCCTTGGGATGCTCCGATCACTGAACTATAAATAGTAGCGTATCGGAACATCCAAAGGTGCGTTTTCAAGCTCAAGACTAATACGTCCAAAGGTGCGTTTTCAAGCTCAAGACTGAATGCGCTTGCAGAAAATGCGGTGCAAGCCAGTAGCGCATCGGAGCGTCCCAAGGATGCGTTCAAGAGCAAAACAAACTCTCTAGCAGACGATGTGGAAGAAGAAGAAGACGAAGGTGTTTACGATTATATCAGTAGCTTCCTTTGACCATTAATCTGAATGTTTTGAAGTAGATAATAGGCTACAATGACAATGGTAAACTTTTAAAGTGAATTCATGAACATATGATATGTGTGTGCTCCATTATGTGTCATTTGAGTGGCCTAATGCCTCAAAAAGGGGACTTTGGGACTTCTTGAAAGGTGCGTTTTCAAGCTCAAGACTGAATGCGCTTGCAGAAAATGCGGTGCAAGCCAGTAGCGCATCGGAGCGTCCCAAGGATGCGTTCAAGAGCAAAACAAACTCTCTAGCAGACGATGTGGAAGAAAAAGACGAAGGTGTTTACGATTATATCAGTAGCTTCCTTTGACCATTAATCTGAATGTTTTGAAGTAGATAATAGGCTACAATGACAATGGTAAACTTTTAAAGTGAATTCATGAACATATGATATGTGTGTGCTCCATTATGTGTCATTTGAGTGGCCTAATGCCTCAAAAAGGGGACTTTGGGACTTCTTGAAATTCGGACCATCGGGTGAATTCGGATTTGGCCTCAAATTGAAAAATTCGGACTATTGGGAGATTCGAATCATCGGTCGTCGGATTAACGGACTTTTACTGTATATGAAATAATCGACCAAACATAAACCCATCCCCCTTACATCCCTCCAGGTACCCGAATGTGCTAATAGTGACGACCTCCAACATCTCCGGGACAGTGGACCTGGCGTTTGTAGACAGAGCAGACATCAAGCAGTACATCGGTTACCCCTCACGTGCGGCCATATACCAGATCTATTACTCCTGCATCAATGAACTCAAGAGGGTATGGTATATTTGTTGTTGACATGATTAACCCATACAATACCGGTGACGACATTTCCATCCTATTCTGGTAACTATTTGACGATTGAATTCAGCTTTGGAAGGACATCTATCAATTAAAAGGCTACAGACTATCTCATCTAGCAATCATATAGCTTTCCTAAGATTCATAAAATCGTCTACATGTCGCTGAAATTAAATAAAAGAGACATCACTGGTACTGTACGGGTTAACTACAGTTTATGTGTGGTAGCTGTCTGTCTGTATATATTTATCTACCTTATACAGTATTATTAGATCTATTACTCCATCAATAACCTCAAGAGGGTATGTTTTTTGTTGATATGTTTAACTGTATGTGCTATGGTGATGGGCTGGTCTATCAGAGTGAGAGCTGAGCGATCTCTGCCATACCCATAGCTTACTCTGACTGTTCCTTTTACTTATATATTTTCTAGATCTCAAGTGAAGGCGTCTCTTCCGTGGATTGATTTCCCTACTGCCAACCTAGAGGTTGGCAGATTGGGAGCCAAAGCGTCACATTTTTCCTTTGCCCCTCAACTTTCCCTTCATAATTGCTGAGGGGCACAGGGCCCTGGGTGGGGCTTTGGTTTCCCGGGCGTTTCCACACCCTCCTCAGCTCCCCGCACTGGTGTGGCTTCGGTCACCCGGGCTTTCTTAGTGGTAAGCAGGGAGGGTTCTGTGGGGGCGCTCGGTTATGGTTGGCCTTGCTCGGGACATTGGGGCTGTTCGGCCAGGCAGCTTAGGCAACGACAACAACAACAACAACAACTGTATGTGCTTTGCTTTTATATGTGTGGTATCTATCTGTATAATCCTACCTATTGTGTGCTAGCTATCAGATCTATTACTCCTGCATTAATGAACTCAAGACGGTATGTTTCCTATTGTACGGTTTAACCATGAAGGTAGAACTAAGTGGAGGGGCCTTCAGCTTGACAAGTTGATCCCACTCCATCTTATTGGACCCTTGTGTCACACAAGCATTTTTTTCCGGCAATAGTTTGAAGCAGTTATTCTCGTCTGGTAACTTCGGAATTAAACTTTTATTAGCCACAAAAATTATAATTTCAGGCTAGTTCCCAATACCAGTGTAATACAGACCTAAAATTTTGTGAGAAAAAACTTGCTTTTAGAAAATTGCTGGAAAAAATGCTCCTGTGACATCTCCTTTATGGGTCAGGTGTTATTCTTTCCTGGTTAATCTACTCTCGGGTAAAGGGTATACCTAGCGATGTCACACCAGATAAATTTCTGTAAATTTTTGACGAGCAAGTATTTTTTCAAACTAATTTTTGGTATTTTCACATTGAAATCAACAACTAGACTGAATGTATATGATTATTAGAGACTGAAATAATTTACAACTTAACCCGGTGGACCCCAAGCAATTTAATGTAGGCCATAATAATAATAATATGCTGGTATTTTATTTGTTCGAGCGCCAATTCTCCAAATGGATTCACGAGCGCTCACATTAACTTAAAATCAATATTTGTATTTTTTACTATTGTTAATGTCTTGTCATGTTGCAAATTTGATTTTAAATAATATTTTGACATTTAACATGTAGTTTCTTTATTCATGCAGAGTTTAGTAAAATTTGCCAGAACGTCCCGGACTTCCCAAACTTGACTACTTCCTTTAACGTGACGATAGTGTGTATATGTGCGATTGTTTGCTTGGGAAACAGATTAACTTGCTCATGTAGTGATGTACACCCTATGTGGTGGATTGTGTTCTTTTATTTAATAATTTTCATTTTAGTAAGCGTTGTTTCCACATAGCGATTTTGATAATTTAATTTGACTTTATATTGTCCCAATTTTGGTTTGTTTAGTTTGCAAGTTTTACATTTTAATTTTTCCAAAAAAACAAAAACAAAACAAAACAAAACAATTTTTTTTTTTTTAGAGCTTATAGTCATCAGTAACTCTATGCTCCCCTATATCATAAGCCCTCAGAAATATGTGCGACTTCAGTTGTTTCTTAAAAGCGTCAACACAATTCAACTGCTTAAGTGACACAGGAAGTCGATTGAGTAGACGTGGGGCAACATAAGAAAAGGATCTAGCAGCAAAAGCACGTTCCCCAATGGCTCTGGGCTCATAAAGGTGATATGGGTCATCACCACTACGTAAATTCACATTTAATTATGTGTTGGAAATAGAAGATCCAACAAATACTTAGGCTCACCAAACCTCCGCACCTTAAATGTCAGTAGGCACACTTTAAACTCTATTCTGGCCTTGATGGGAAGCCAGTGTAGATCTATTAGATAATATGTGGTGGGTGTTCTGGGTGGAAGTGAAAATATTAGTCTAGCACACCTATTAAGAACAGACTGGAGTTTCTTCAAAGTAACACTCCAGGACCAGCCACTTCTAATTTTTTTATTTTTTTCCTGAAAACACATGGGATGGGTTAGTAATGAAGGAAAAACGCTAACCTAGGACATTTAGGGGTCCTGGGGGGCGGCGGAAAGTCGCAATTAACATGGGGTGATAGGTAGGCAAAATACTGTACTGGAAAATCACTCCCGCGCGTGCCCACACTCACGCGGCTGGACTTGGAGGGTTCCCAACCATCAGTATTGTTCTGTGGGCTCCTAAAGTAGTTCCCATACAAATCTTAACCCTCTAGGTGCCATAGGACAAGAGTATTTAAGGCGGATGCAACCATTGCATCGCTTGGAGCGTTACATACATAGGAGACGTATAACGTGCGTCGCTGATACTCAAGGGGTTAAGAAGATTCCAGACCACAATTGCCTGAAAAAATTAGCGTACGGTGGCCATACGGATCTCAGGGTGGGGATGGAGGGTTAGCATATCCAGTAAGATATGTAGATAAGTGACCATAGCCTGGGCCTAAAATGGGTCGGCCCAGGATAAACAGTATGGTGGTCAGTGGGATCAAAGGACTAAACAGGGTAAGGGGGTAGAGCATATTTTTGGTCTGTTTAATTTATATATTTTTAGTCTCCTCGCTAGGCCAACATCAAGCTTAAATAAACACCCCTTAGAGGCTTAGACTCCTTTTTGAGATAAATTTGTAAATTTTTTGGTAGAAGAATGTTCCTGTTCCTCCTAAAATTACAGGTTCGCTATTGCTCGTCAGGAAAATGTTGAGACCTAAATGGCACGAAAGGTCCTAATATTGACAAAGAAATGGGGTAAAAGGTCTAAACATCACCAGACTAATGGGCCGAACGTCTTAAAATATAAAAACTACTGGGGCTAAACGTAAGGGAGAAACGTGGCCATAAAAAACAACCATCCCCCCTTAAGCGGTTCACACCACCTCCACCTAGTTTTACCTTCATAGGTTCAACTATCTACTTCTACATGTGTGGTATCTGTCTGTATCGGTTTATCTATTATGCTATAAGATTGATTATCCTTGTATCAATGAACTCAAACACAGTATGTATCTTGTACAGTTTAGTAATTTGTGCTTCTATATGTATTTACCTATTTGTAGTATACAGGAGTTGAGCTTTTTAGGCTCGTATTGTCCCGCTTCCTGAGTTACAATTATCTAACTTTGCCTTAAAAATATGAATGTTTTTGGCACACACCACTTCCTCTTCCAACTGATTCCATTTACTTATACTTCTGTAAGGGAAACTATACTTTCTCACATCTCCTTTACATCTTCCTTTCATTAGCTTATATCTATGCCCCCTAGTTCTACCATTATCTTTCACAATATAACCCTTCTTGTCCACCTTTTCGAGTCCTCTCACATCATAATTATATCGCCTCTCTCCCTCCTATCCATTAGAGATGGTAAATCTAATTTCTTTAATCTCTCCTCATATGGTAATTCTCTCAGTTCTGGTATCATCCTAGTTGCAGCTCTCTGAACCTTCTCCAGCTTCTTTATATGCTTTTTTAGATGTGGTGCCCACACCACTGCCACATACTCCAGTCTTGGTCTCACCAATGTTTTTATTATTTTCTCCAGCATCTCCTCGTTTATATAGTTAAAGGCTATTTTTATTCTGTTTAGCAGTCCATATGTTTCTCCCACTATCTTATTAATATGATTCTCAGGTGAAAGATCACCCCTAACAGTTATCCCTAAGTCCTTTTCTTTCTCTGATGGGTTAATAGTGTTTTCTCCTAACTTATACACCTGTGACCTAGGTGTGTGTGAGTTTGTGTTTTGTCTGTGTTTGTTCGTTGTGTTTTGTGTTTTCCCTGTTCTTGCTGTTTTGAGGCGGCCACCCCCAAGGAAAAAAAAAATAATACAATATAATTAAATAGAAAATAAAAAATAAAAATAGGAAAAGTGGGGATTGGGCCTGAGCATATAGATAGATAGATAGATGGATAAATAGATAGATAGATATGTGCTGTAGCTGTTTGTCTGTAGCTATCTATCTTGTGCTATCAGACCTATTCTTCCTGCATCAATGAACTAAAAAAGGTATGGTTTCTTGTTGATCTCTTTATATTTGTATTCTGTCCACTGTCTTGATAGCCTAGTGCTTAGTGTGCAAAATTTTGATGTAAGTATCCTAGGTTCGAGTCCTTGGAGTACCACATGTATTCATTACTTTCATTGATTTCACTAGTTAGGTTTATTTGTAAATTAATTGGTGGGTTTGTGAGAGCCAATATGAATAGCGGTCAGTCATTTATCTTTATATATTCTACATTAGCATATCATAAATATTATGCAGCAATGAACTCAAGAGGGTACACTTTATGTTCATCTTTGTTTAAAAACATGTATATGCTCAGGCACATACCCCATAGCTTGGGGTGGCCGACTCGAGACAGAGCCCGAACAGAAATAAAATATAAGTTCCAATTCTTAGGGTCTGGGACCACTTTTGCATTCTCCACCCCTTTTTCTGTCTTGTCGAATAGGTGAATTTGACAAGGGGAGGAGGATTCCTATCCCCCTGCCCCCAGAAGGAAAAGTAGGACACTAAAAGAGACAAACAGAAATGGCTCAAGGTGTTAAGTTTATTTTATATATCTTTATATAATAATTTGAAAGTTACTATTATCTCATACAGGTTGGCACTGAATTTGATTAACCCCTTGTGTACCGGCAAAGTCTTTTTAATTTTGTCCTAGCTAGTTTTAGACGATTTTGTGCAGTTTAAGAAAGATCCGAGGTAGAAAAAAGGGTTAAGGGAGATAGTTCGAAGCCTGTTAGTTACTGGAGGCCCTTTTTGAACTGAATGCAATTGTCTATTAGTAGCCAGAATAAAGTTAAAAGGACGTCGCCGGTACAGAAGGACTTAACCAGTTACTCAAGTTTATGTCAAGCCTTGGGTAACCTAACTCAGCATCACCCTGTATACTGGTATTCGAAACTTCATAATTGCTGAGGGGCACAGGGCCTTGGGTGGGGCTTTGGTTTCCCGGGCGTTTCTGCACCCTCCTCAGCTCCCCGCCTTGGAGTGGCTTCGGTCACCCTGGCTTTATTAGTGGTAAGCAGGGAGGGTTTTATGGGGGCGCTCGTTTATGGCCTTAGCCTTGCTCGGGACCTTGGGGCTGTTCGGCCAGACAGCCTGAGGAACAGCTACAACAAACAACTGCATAGTAAATCGTGTGCATAATTCTTTAACTGTCTTGATAGCGTAATGCATAAATGTGCGGAAATTCAGTGTGAGTATCCTAGGTGCGAGTCCTTGGAGTGCCACATGTATTTGTTGAATTCATTAATTGAGTTTAGAAGTAAAGTTGGTTGGTGAAGAAATATGAATTAGTATAAAATGTACAGTACTGTACTGTACTTGGATAGGAAACAGATTAACTTGCTCATGTAGTAATGTACACCCTATGTGGTGGACTGTGTTCTTTTATTTATAAATTATTATTTCGCTTAAGCGTTGTTTCCACATAGCGATTTTGATTTTTTTGTTTTTCTTTTTACTGTGTTCGTCCAAGTTTTGGTTTGTTTATTTTGCAAGATTTACATTATAATTTCAAATTTTATTGTATTAAGCGTTATTTCCACATAGCGATTTTGATTAGTTCCTTTGCGTTTATCTTGTGTCGTCTCAGTTTTGGTTTGTATATTTTGCAAGTTTTACATTATAATTACCAGTACTATAGAATATACAGTACTGTACTTGGATTATCTTCACATTTCAATCATATTTTTCCACTTGCCCCCAGACTGGCATCATCGTGGACAATGAGACAATCTTCACACTGAGAGAACTGGAGATCACCAACATGATTGTCAACGATGCTACCAAATCTTCACTACTGTTATGGGAGATTGCTGGGTGAGGCTTTTATTCTTTAAATTCATCTGAACCTTTATTATAGATGACTTACTCCTTTCTATGAGAAGGCACACTCATTACAGTTACAGTACTGGTGATGGGCTGGTCTATCAGAGTGAGAGCTGAGCGATCTCTGCCATACCCATTGCTTACTCTGACTGTTCCTTTTAGTTAAATATTTTCTAGATCCCAAGTGACGGCGTCTCTTCCGTGGATTGACCTCCCTACTGCCAACCTCTATTGGGAGCAAAAGTGTCACATTTTTCCTTTGCCCCTCAACTTTCCCTTCATAATTGCTGAGGGGCACAGGGCCTTGGGTGGGGCTTTGGTTACCCGGGCGTTTCCGCACCCTCCACAGATCCCCGCCTTGGAGTGGCTTCGGCCACCTGGGCTTTATTAGTGGTAAGCAGGGAGGATTTTGTGGGGGCGTTGGGTTATGGCCTTGGCCTTGCTCAGGACCTTGGGGCTGCTCGGCCAGACAGCCTGGGGAACAGCAACAACAACAACAACAGTACTTGTAATGTGGTTTGGCCCTTTTTTTCACATAAGATTTTTAGTGAAAGTTATGGGTTGAACAGGATAGGTGGGAGTGCTTATCATCCATTCACTTCTATTAATATTGCCCGATATTCATTGTATCTCCACATAAAGTGACAAACACAAGTTTCTAGTATCGTATCCTGGTAACTATTTTAGAGAGAGAGAGAGAGAGATATATATATATATATATATATATATATATATATATATATAGATGACGATGACGATGAAAGGTTGGTCTGGAACTGGAAGCTGCCACGTAACTGCTTTGTTATGTATGTATGTACTGTAATGTAAATACTCAGGCCCAGCCAGGGGGTGGTGGGGTTGTCGACTCAAGACAGAGCCCGAATAGTGGCAACATAACAGAAAACAATGAACATACAAAAACAAAATACAAATTCACACACCGTAGTTGGGAGCTATTCTCTGTGACTCCACCACCAGGAGTGCTGCCTTTGGGTTAACAATCCTTACATACATTGGCTATGCACATGTATCTAAGCAGGGTGTCTAACGAAAGCCGAGTTCATTATTTTTAGTCTTTATTATTGTATATGTCAAGATGAAATTATGATTTATAGTTCATATTATGGCTTTGGAAGTCATAAAATGGCCAAAACAGTACTACTTCATGTTAATTTTTCTATATTTCTTATATTCATTCAAGTCTTCAAACAAAATTGCTCCAGTTCGACACCCTGTATCTAAACTTTTGATAATATATGACTATACAGTAGTCCATTTTTAAAACTTGCGAGTTTGCACTACTTGCTTTGAGCTAGAGAAATCTACTTCGAGGACAAAGTGCAAAGTCACCAGGTTGAAACATATATTTACAGCTGAGTATACTGTACCGTAGGTTTGATGTTTTTTTCCCCTTCCTTACCGGTGACGTCTTTTTAACTTCAATCTGGCTACTATTTGACAATTTTATTCAGTTTAAAAATGGCCTCTAGCAATTAACAGGCTTCGAACTATCTCGCTTAACCATCTTCACTACCACAGATCCTTCTTAAACTGCACAAAATCGTCTAAATATAGCTAGAGTAAAGTTAAAAAGACGTCGCCGGTACAGAAGGGGTTAATATTATAAACAGATTGCAGAGGCTTAGGTACCATTTTCTTATTTGTAGGGGTAACATAAACTTGCATGTTAATGGCTCGGACTGTATAAATAGTGACAGTTGATGAATTATAATAATGAGCAAGAATAAGAAAAGAAAGAATATTCACCTGTTCAAATTACAATATGTTTATAATGTAAAACTTGCAAAATAAACAAACCAAAACAGGGACGACGCAAGATAAATGCAAAAGAATTTAACGGATATTTTACATTGCTTTAATTTGAACTTATTTTTAGTGCAGTACTTCACTATGCCAAAAGCCTATTGTCATACTGTATCATAAAACCTTTTGTTTCCAATGCAGTACACTAACTCTGAATGAGCATTCCCAAAACTTAAGATATAAATTGAGAAATAGTATCTTACCTACAAAAGGTTGTTACGGTAGGTGTGTGTGAATATATACATTGTCTGATGCCATTTATTGACCTGCCTATCAACCTTGCAAAAATCTCAGGCTACTATAAACTTTTTGCCTTTTATGTTGAAGACTGAGGTAAATGTCTGATTGCCTGGACACCTCATAACAGATTCAGACTATCATCCTGGTCTTTCAAATATAGACCAAATCCAAAAGACCGACTTTAAAGTCTGAAAAACTTTGATATTTCATACAAACCAAAGTTTTGCCCATCTGGACAGAGGCTTAACAATATTTTTTCTTTCCAATTTCAGTGAGAGTATTGGGTTCAGCGGTCGCACACTGAGGAAAATCCCGTTCCTAGCCCACGCACTGTTCTCCCCCAGCCCCTTCCTCCCCCTCCCAGCCTTCCTCTCCTGTCTTCAGATGGCCGTGGAGAAGCAGAAACAAGACCGCAAAGACCTTGCCGCGTCCACCATGAACCATTGACGAAGGTCGGAGATAGTTTTGGATGTTGATCGACTTGACCTTTGGCATAGGACATGTATTTAGTCGAGGAGATTGTGTTTGAGGTGAACTTAACCCCTTCAGCACCATGATACCTTTTAACCATTAACCCCTTCAGTACCGGTGACGTCATTTTCACTATTCTGGCAATTATTACACGATATTAAGCAGCTTAGGAAGGACATATATACATTAAAAGTCTGCCAACTATCTCGAATAATCCTTTTCGCTACCATATATTATCCTTTAGAAGCTGCATAAAATCGTCTAAATGTAGTTGAAATAGTACAACAGACATTCCCGGTAGGCTAGTGAAGGGGTTAATTCTGGCTAAAATGAGACGATTGTATGCAGCTTAACCCCTTCTGTACCGGTGATGTTGTTGTTGTTCCTCCCCAGGCTGTCTGGCCGAACAGCCCCAAGGTCTCGAGCAAGGCCAAGGCCATAAACGAGCGCCCCCACAAAATCCTCCCTGCTTACCACTAACAAAGCCCGGGTGACCGAAGCCACTCCAAGGCAGGGAGCTGAGGAGGGTGCGGAAACGCTCGGGAAACCAAAGCCCCACCCAAGGCCCTGTGCCCCTCAGCAATTATGAAGGGAAAGTTGAGGGGTAAGGGAAAAATGTGACGCTTTGGCTCCCAATCTGCCAACTTCTAGGTTGGCAGTAGGGAGGTCAATCCACGGAAAAGACGCCACCACTTGAGATCTAGAAGATATATAAGTAAAAAGAACAGTCAGAGTAA
Source organism: Paralithodes platypus (assembly GCA_032716605.1). NCBI lineage: Eukaryota > Metazoa > Arthropoda > Malacostraca > Decapoda > Lithodidae > Paralithodes > Paralithodes platypus. The sequence continues at coordinate 9,249,385 of CM064566.1, read as the reverse complement.
GCTATGGGTATGGCAGAGATCGCTCAGTTCTCACTCAGATAGACCAGCCCATCACCACATGTACCGGTGATGTACTTTTCTTCAATGTATTCTGGCAACTATTACACAATTTTGTTCAAATCAGGAAGGACGTCTACCCAATAAAAGGCTACAGACTATCCCAATTAATCCTTTGAGCTACCACATGTCCTTCCCAGCTTCATAAAATCGTCTCAAAAAATCTTCTCAATGTACAATCGGGGGTATTTAGTGTTGTCATAGATTCCAGTGGTTTTCGCTCAAGAAGTGTTATTGATATCTTTATAGTTACTGGGAGAGTGCTTATCCCTCAGAGTATTAGTCAGTGTCCGAAACTTTGTGAAATATCTGACACTTATTAACCTCGACTGTACTGTAGCTGAAATCAAATAAAAAAAAAGTCGTCGGTACGGAAGGGGTTAAACAGGAATTAAGCTATTCAGAGGGTTTATTCAGATTGTATTTGCCTGTGTGAGTCCTAGAGGTAGATTAAGGGGGGTGACCTGTTTTTGTTCTGTCCTTTTCTATCTTTCTCTGGCTTGTATCCATTTGGCCCCATTCAGCCTACTGTTTTAAGATGTTTATCTCCATCCAGGTGTCAATATTTTACTGGTGAGCAGTAGCGAGCCAGCATATTTTAAATTTTTGTTTGACAGCAGGCTAACTTTGTACATTTTTCGATAGAAAAATTTCTCCGGCGAAGCCGGTTTTCTTCATATAATGCTGGCTCGCTATCGCTCGCCAGGAAGAAATCGACACCTAGATGGGGATAAACGTCTTAAAATAATTGGCTGAATGGGGCCGAATGTATACAAGCCAGAGAAAGAGAGAAAAGCACAGAAATAACAAAAAGCAGGTCACCCCCCTTGAAAGCTAAAGAAAATAGTCTAATGGTAAACAGAATATGAGATAAATGACATCATGGTACTGAAGGTGAACTTAAGGGCTGGATCCCAATATTGATAAAATAGTTAACCCCTTGAAGCTCTGACGCATTTTATCAGTATATTTTGGCTATCATTAGACGGTTTTATGCAGCTTAGGAAGGATCTGTGGGTATTAAAAGGCTATCTTAATCAACCCTCTGACTTCCATATACCCTTCCTAATCTGAATAAAATTGTCTAATAATTACTAGAAAGCAGAACACAAATGCGTCTTGGAGTTTGAGAGGGTTAAAGAGTTATCAGTGAATCTCAAGATCCACAGACCTCGTGACAGTCGCCAAGGACAATTAGGGAAGACCAGAAATAGTTTGGGAAGTTGTTGTTGTTCCCCAGGCTGCCTGGCCGAACAGCCCCAAGGTCCCGAGCAAGGCCAAGGCCATAGAGCGCCCCCACAAAACCCTCCCTGCTTACCACTAACAAAACCCAGGTGACCGAAGCCACTCTAAGGCAGGGAGCTGAGGAGGGCGCGGAAATGCCCGGGAAACCAAAGCCCCACCCAAGGCCCTGTGCCCCTCAGCAATTATGAAGGGAAAGTTGAGGGGCAAGGGAAAAATGTGACGCTTTGGCTCCCAATCTGCCAACTTTTAGGTTGGCAGTAAGGAGGTCGATCCACGGAAAAGACGCCGTCACTTGAGATCTAGAAGATATATAAGTAAAAGGAACAGTCAGAGTAAGCTATGGGTATGGCAGAGATCGCTCAGCTCTCACCCTGATAGACCAGCCCATCACCACATGACTAGAACCCAATTCTCTCAGCATCAGCTAGGAAAGGCACTAGAAAGCCGCCTTTGGCGGGGGGATAGCTCCCCTACTTCAACTCCTTTCGGAGTTGGGCACCCGCCCAGTTTGGGAAGTTGTAGTTGAGACAGTCTATTGTGTTTACCTTAACCCTTCCCGCCTGGGCAGCATTTTAAAAGGACACCGTGGCAGATGGGCAGGAGCCCGGGTGTCCTTTTTAAATCCTTAACCCTCCTGGCCCGGGCAGGCTCTCCTAATGACGGAGCTCGTATCCGGGCGATCTGGTCGAATATCAACAAAAGTAAACTAAGGCTAATCTCGCTTAATATATGACCTACATTAATCAAACATATATAGAAATGAGCGCATTACCTTCCTGCGTAGAATGGCGTTGAGTAGAGCTCTCTAGCTCAACTGGTTCCGGAGTGATGGTGATGGAAGTGGAGGTAACTTTTGCCGCGTATTTACCTCGGCGCGTCCGAACACTCAACCGCGGCCCCGGCTACGACGCCCAGTTGCACTCGTCGCTCCACCCGCAATTATGCCAGGATGCGATTTGATAGTGTTTTATTGGTTATTCTGTCATTTATTATAGTTATTATGTTATTTTCACTCAATAAAGTTATTTATATGAACTTATTTGTGTCTCTGTCACTTATTACTTCGTTTATTATTATTATTATGATTATTAGTGTCACTTTCACTGGACTTTGATAATTGGTAGTGTCATTTCCCCTTTTATGTATTGTTAGGTAAGCTAATAATATATAGTGTCACTGTCACTTATTCATATTGTTATGAAGGCACTTATTATTACTTGTGTGTGTCTCTTTCACTTATACTTAGTTTTATTATTATTATACTGTCACTTTGACTGGCCTAGGCTTATTGAGTGTCATTTTCACTTATTTATTGTTAGAAATATATATTTTAGTGTCACTTTCACTTGTTCATATTGTTATTGAAGGCACTTATTATTACTTATGTGTCCTTTTCACTTATACTTAGTTATATTATTATTCTTAGCCTACATTTGAGTGTCACTTTCACTGTTGTCACTTCCACTTCAAAAGTTTGTTAGAGTGTGGAAGTCATTGAAGCAGGTGCCAGCACATAGTCCAACTTGACACTCGAGGCATTCCCAAGTGGTTTTTGTGGGTTTGCGGGGTCTGCGAGTTGTGTGGCTGCACACATGGCACCTCTTTTGACTCCTAACATTACTACCTGGTGCTTTGAAAGAAAGGGCGCTGAACTGGTGCTTCCTGAAGAATTCAGCACATCCCGTTCTGTCAAGGTGGCCTGGTCCTTGTATTGGCCTGCCTGGTGTACCCGCATGTTTAGCCAGGAGCTCAAGTAGCACCTGCTTGTGGAACTTCCGCAGGGACTTGTACTTCTTGGCTCCTGGAGTCCTCAGACGGTAGATGTTGTAGGCATTGAGGATCGACATATCTACCGTATGCAGGATAAACTTCTTGTACCACCTGCAAGATGTTCGCAGGCAGTCGATGAAGCCCATCTGCATGTCGGACTTGTCAACGAGGCGCATGTTGATGTTTTAATCCAGGACAGCAGCTGGTTTTTGGACGGGGTTCTTGGTTGTTCGGTCCACCTTCCCTGTGGCGACCATCTGGGCCTTGTGGCATGTGGTGAGGAGGTTGACCTTGCGCTGGTCATGCCAGTGTATGGAGAGGATGGGGCCACTCTTCTTGTGGAAGATGTCAGCCTTCTTCGTCTTGGTTGGGTAGCCTGGCATGCCCTTCCTTTTGCCCTTGACTGTGCCGACAGTTCCGGTCTTGCGGTCATGGAGGTACTTGGTCAGGAGAGGCGACGTGTAATAATTATCTGTGTAGAGGATGTGGTTATTATTGAAGTGCCTCTCCATCATCTTCTTCACTACAGCACCACCAAAACCAATGAGAGGGTCAGTCACAACTTCTCCAGCCTTGCCGCTGTAGACTATAAAGTCCAGCACATACCCCGTCAAGCAGTCGCAGAGGATGAAGAGCTTGATGCCGAAGCGGTGTCTCTTGGACGGGATATACTGTCGGAAGTGCAGCCTACCACGGAACAGGACCAGAGACTCGTCGAGGCACATCTTCTGGAAAGGAATCAGGTATGTGGTGAACCGATGACGTATCATGTCATACAGCTTCCTGATCTTCCATAATGAGTCGGGAAGGTGGACTGCCATGTTGTTTGTCAGGTGGAGATAGGAGAGGATGTCGAAGTACCTGTCCCTGGACATGTATTTGCCAAATGATGGAGTCGTTATGATGTCGCCAGTGATCCAGTAGTCAGCCAGAACGTGCTTCCTTATATGAGTCATCAGCATTGTGAGTGCCAAGAACACATATAGTTCTGCCACAGTGAGAGCTCTCCATGCCACCATCTTGGCACTGGTCTTCCTCCCAAGAAAGTTGGCACAGATAGCATGGTGGTGATTTGTCTCTTTGACGAGGTATTCCATGACTTCATTGTCATAGAAGCCACAGAAAAGTTCACTGGGGGTAGCATCTGGGCCACAGGGATATGCTGGTGACACCCCAGAACCCATCTGTACCTCATCAAAGGCAGGACAATCTGGCTCAAAATCAGCTCCATCTGTCCACACAAACAGGTCGGATGCTGATGCTCGAGGTCGTGCTGCAGCAGGCACACGCCCTTGGCCAGGCGGACACCCAGGCGGATGCCCTGCACGCCCACGCCCAGGCCCAGGCCCAGGGGCAGCGGCGTCGGCAGGCTGACCACGTCCACGACCTCGCCCTCTCCCTCGATTTGTCGGCACATCCTCTTCCTGTTCCTGTTCCTGTACCTCTTCCTCCTCAGGCGACGTCAGGTCATCTGGGGCAATGTTGGGGTCATCAGCATCCTCCTCAGGAGACAATTCTGGTGAAGAAGTGACCGGGCGTCGGCGGTGTGGGGCGCGGGAGCTTCAAGAATGGGAGCCGAGGCCTCGGGAGTTGGGCTCCTTTTGCAGCGAGCCGAGGGCTTTTCAGCAGGAAATAATGCTCTGCGGTGTGTTGAGGCCTGTGGCACATCACCAATACCACTTGAAGAGGCCCTTTGGTCATCCTGAACGAGAGATGAAGGCGAGGGCTGTGGGTGACCCACGCGGCGTCCCGTGTCAAGGCGTCGGGACAATGGAATGCGGGTGGTTGCTAGGCCAGGGTCGGCGTCATTATCGCTATCTTCAGCTTCCCTATGCTTTCCTGCGGCTGCCCTGCGTGCATTTTTAGCTGCACTTTCGATCAATGATTGTTTGTAGAAATATTTGCCCACTTTCAAGGGCGTACGGGCAGGCAAAGGGGAAGGTCCTGGGGTAGGGCTAGGGCTAGGCCTAGGCTGACCTAGCAAAGATGGCGAGGGGGTAGGCCTAGGTTCTAGCACACTGGGAAGCTCAATGGCACCTTCCTGAAACACTTCCACATCAGGATCATCACTACTGTCTCCCCCCTCAAATAAATCGACATTATCGTCGTCTCCAAAGCCCACGAAATCGTCTTCACTTTCACTTATAAATTGTACCTTGTCCACCAAGCTTTCACCACTGCTCTCTTCATCACTTTCAAAAAGTTGTCGCTGTATAGCGCTATCACTCAACAAACGCTTAACTTTCTTTTGTTGAGCTCTCTTCTCGGTTGGAACAGGCGTTGAAGTTGCGAGTGGGGTAGCACTGGGGCCCGCGGGAAGTTGCAACGAATCGGACACGTCGGATTTTTTTTTCTTCAGTATTGCTCGCTATGGCGGCCACGTACGAACTGATAACTCTAGTAGTTGAGGCTTGGTGGCGCTGCGGTCGCTCCTACCATGCCAAAATTGGCCGCACAAATTTTGAAGCACGCTTTCAAGCACAAAGATTTTAAAATGACACCCGGGTTCCGGCCCTTTTGTTTTGGTGTCATTTTAAAATGACACCCGGACTGGAAGGGTTAAGCTTGAAAGCCGTTTTTTGGCGGAGATATTAACCCACGAAATCTGGGGGGCCTCATATGATCCCGATCGCTGTGTCCGGGGCCCTTTTGGTAAAGGCAAACTTCCTAGTTCAGTAGCTACTGATTGAGACCACCTAGAGCAGTCATGTTTTTGCAAATTGTAGAACTTTTTGTTTTCTGTAGAATGCCGTTGAGATGACACCGCTACGACGCGTGGTTGCCGTGTTATAATGAGGCCTCCCGGATTCCTGCCAACTTTTTTTTGTTTTTTGTGGCTTATATAAGGCCTCCCGGATTCCGAGGGTTAATGTGTGGAAATAACACAATTTATGGAAAACTCCCGGATCTGAGTGGCGCAAAAGTTCAAGCCTGGCCGACCAGAAGGGTTTAGAGATGAGTTAGTTAAAATGGGAACATTTTAGCAGTATGAGTTTCACAAGGGTCCATTTAGGCTACATATATTCATCCGTCCCACAGTCCCACACAGGAATCAAACTCGGGACCTTTTGGCTATGAATTGTTGATGGAAGATGTTCATAGAAATAAAGATTTAGTAGTAATATTGAGCCTAGATATTATACCAAAAAAAAAATAATCTTCTATGTTCAGTACTGTTTTTTCTTAACACTATCTGGTATGATATTTTTAGGGCTATTATGGTTTTGTTAATTATTATTGTATGCATATATACAGTATACCCTGGCCCATACCCCATTTATTATATTTTTTTATTTTTTTATTTTTATTTTATTTTATTTTTTATTGGGGGTGGCCGACTCAAGACAGAGCCCGAACAGTTACACCATAATACAACAGAAAAACAAAATAAAAACAAAAACAAAGCACAAAATCACACATCTAGGTCGTCCAGGGATCTCTCGAAGAGGCTCTGATTTCCGCAGGCAGACATTAAGGATTTATATTGCTTGTGTCACTTTGGAGCAATCTATTAGTTCGTCCCCCGAGACATAAGACATATAAAAAACCTCCCCAGCCACACTATAAATACTAAATGCCCCTCAGACCACCTTTAAGGGGACATGGGCCGTTTTTCTGGTCTATTAATTCATGTATTCCTTTATTTCTTAGTTTCCTCGCTACACCTCCATCAAGCTAAGAAAAACACCCCCTAGACCCCCTTTCAAGACATATTTGTACATTTTTCGGTAGAAACATTTCCCGGCCGAAGGCCGGTTGCTCTTAAATTTACAGGCTCGCTATCGCTCGCCAGGAAAAAATCAACACCTAAATGGCACGAAAGGTCTTAAAATTGACAACTAAATTGGGCAAAAGGTGTTAAAATTGCTAAACTAATGGACCGAACGTCTTATAATCTCAAAACAAACGGGGCTTAACACGAGAGAGAAAGGGGACCAGAAAAATGGCCCAATTCCCCTTAAGATAAATATAGAGTATTACAGGTCTCGCCCTCACTATCCGATGCCCTAATTTATGATATTATTGTAGGGGTTAGGTGATTGTGTTTGGGTTTTGGTTGGTCCCAGAATGCATCCCAATTTACCTTGATAATATTAGGGTTTGCAATACGATTTTTCTATTTAAGATCAGGTTTTTAGGAACGTAACCCAATCGCATATCGAGGGAGACCTGTACATATTTATACACATTTTGGGTAGAAAAGTGGTCAATAGTCTTAAAATCGCCAAACTAATGGACCAAAGGTCTTATAATCTTAAAACAAAAGGGGCTTAACACGAGGGAGAAAGGGGACCAGAAAAATTACCCTCTCCCCTTAAGGCAAAATCAACAATTATGTGATGGAAAATGATAGCCAAAATGGGTGACAGGCTAGAAAACTTAGCATGCAAAAAAAACAAAAAAACAAAACAAAAAAACAATGCTTGTGTGATGCCACCATAACAGTAGCTAAAGTAAAGTACTGTATATTATCATTGTTATAGTTAGAATTACTTATTTTGTACTGCATATGTATATATATTTATTTTATTACTGTATGCACGGGATAGACTATATTGTCTATGTAAAAGGAATTTTATTCATAAACTGTGGTAACCCAGGTTCAAATCCTGGTGGATCACATTCTTTCTTTCATTAATTTCTTTGGGAGGTGTTTGGTGTTGGAGTGAAATTAATAAATATAGATTACTATCTAACTATCTTTTGTGTGTTTTGATAGTGAGGAGGGCTGCTGATACACATTATCTAGGTGAACGTATGATAAACTAGTGCGTTCATTCTAGGTTGGGCAGAAATCGTAACTTCTAACCTCTGTAACTCAAAAAGGGCTAGAGCAAATGGGCTGTATATTTCCGCATCTATTCTTCGACTGACTCTTCCCAAATGGTAGAAATATTAGCTTGATTACTTTAGTCTTTTTTTAGTTACAGTGGTTAGAGGTCATGATTTCTCGCCTACTTACAGCGAATAGACTAGCTACACCACTTGCAGCTAAACAACCAATGTTTATATGTCACGGTGATTGGTATGAAACAAAAAGATTCGAAAACCTCCGAAAAGTTTAAAATATTTCCTCATATAAGCTCCGAATATATATAATAACAACGCTAACGTGTAGATCGAGTCATATTGCATTATAATTGTCGATATCAATCCATTTTACTCTACATTATAGGTGAAGCAGCACAATATAACGATCACTTACTGCTGCATAAACAATAGGGCTGTATATATTGTGAAAACTACCACATAATTACTTATATAAGCTTCAAATGCAAAACATAGCAAAAATTTGCTTATACTGTAGATTGGGACTCATTATGCTAAATTTGTGAATATCAATCTACCGTTTATCCAAAATTCTCAGTTAACCATAAACGAAGACTTCGACGATGAAGACTTTGACGACGACGACGAAGACTTTGATGACGACGATGAAGACTTTGATGACGACGATGAAGACTTTGACGACGACGATGAAGACTTTGATGACGACGACGAAGACTTCGACGACGACGACGAAGACTTCGACGACGACGACGAAGACTTCGACGACGACGACGAAGACTTCGACGACGACGACGAAGACTTTGACGACGACGACGAAGACTTCGACGACGACGACGAAGACTTCGACGACGACGACGAAGACTTTGACGATGACGACGGAGATGAAGACTTCGACGACGACGACGAAGACTTCGAAGACGACGATGAGGACTTCGACGACGATGAAGACTTCGACGACGACGACGAAGACTTCGACGACGACGACGAAGACTTCGACGACGACGAAGAAGACTTCGACGACGACGACGAAGACGACGAAGACTTTGAGGACGACGACGAAGACTTCGACGACGACGACGGAGACGAAGACCTCGCAGGAAGAACAGGTGATGTTCTGTACCTTAAGGGGAGACTGGCCGTTTGATTGGTATATTAATTCATTTATTCATATATATTTTTTTTTAGTTTCCTCCCAAGACCTCCATCAAGCTTAGAAAAACACCCCCTAGATAAATTTGTACATTTTTCGATAGAAAAAAAGGCCGGTTCCTCTTAAAATTGCAGACTCGCTATCGCTTGCCAGGAAATGATCGACACCTAAATGGCACGAAAGGTCTTAAAATTGACAACGAAATGGGGCGAAAGGTGTTAAAATCGCCAAACGAATGGGCCGAACGTCTTATAATCTCAAAACTAGTGGGGCTAAACATTAGGGAGAAGGGGGTCCAGAAAAACGGTCTGCCTCCCCTTAACCACCACAGATCCTTCTTAACCCGGGAACTGCGGGAAGACTCTTAAGAGTTCCCCCGGCGGACTGCGGGAAGACTTGAGTCAGAGAAGAAAAAAATTAACTTTAACCCTTCCTACCCGGCCTGCATTAGGGAAGGACAGCACGAAAGAAGGGCCACTACCCGGTATGCCTTATCTAAGGCATGAGCTTAATAGCCTAATTAAGCTTGGTCCGAACGCTGTGCGTATGACGTATGTCAACAAACCCAAGCGTTCGTCACCACACCTCCGAAAACAAGAAGGAGAAGACTCCTCAATGTTATTGTTCTGACGTCATGACGAAATTAGTGTCTAAAAAGCCCCCATATTGGCAACATCTCTGCAATATTGGCTCCACTGAAATCGTCATCACAACTGAACCAGTTGACTTACAGAGCTCTACTCAATGCCAAAATACAGATTGAAAACCGCACTACGATTATAGATGAGTGGGAAAGTTCTAGCAGTGAAAATAAACATAAATACGGTAGCCTAGGCCTAGACGTTTTTCGGCCATATCACCCGGGTAGGGGCGACCGTCATTGGGTATGACAGCCCGGGGAGGAAGGGTTAAACATAAAAAAAAAAAAAAAAAAAAATCCCCCTGGGCCATGCAAAATATCACTCCTCTACCTCCCCTCCTTCCCCACTTTCCTCCCCTCCTTCAGTTATCACCTATTTTCCCTGTTATTCCCTTATTCTGAGGTATAGTTTCGTGCTAACATTAGCGAGTTGCAAGCAGGGCATTGTCATCACTGTTAGCAAGCGAGTGCAAGAGAGAGAGAGAGAGTATCGATCGACTGTGTCTCAGTGGCCTTGGGGGAAATTGGCGGGAAAGCAGGTTGCCTCACCCATACATTATGCAACTCGTGGCCTGTATCTCCGATTTTGACCATCCAAACGCTGTTTTCACTCGTTTTATTGTTGTAACAGGTTAATACCTTTATAATCAACCCATAATAGGCGCATATGGATAAGTATTAATGCTATTTATGGTAAAATGAATATTTTAGTGATGGAAACAGCTCAAATACATCAGCACAGGCAGAGGTGTCTAATTACCCCCATGCGCACTTCTTAGGTGAAGCTGCATACAATCATCTAAATATAGCTAGAATAAAGGTTAACCCCTTCTGTACCGGTAACATCTTTTATATTTTATCTTCGCTACATTTAGATGATTTTGTGCAGTTTAAGAAGGATCTATTGTTGTAAAATGGGTTAAGTGAGAGTTCGAAGCTTTCCAATTGCCGGAGGCCCTTTTTAAACTGAATAAAATCGTCTAATAGTAGTCAGAATTGAATGAAAAGTACATCACCGGTACAGAAGGGGTTAAAGAGAAGATTTCATGAAGATACTATGCTTTTGATATATATATAAGTTGCCTGGACATTTCCAAAGGTAATATTTACATAGGCTCAAGAATTATATAATTACTAATAATTATTGTGTGGAACAAGTGCAACAATAATAAGGAGAAGAAGAACATAAGAAAATGGGAGTCTGCAGAAATCCGATTGGCCCAAACAAGGCAGATCCCTCTTAATAATGTTCAAAGGACAAAATATACTGTAGCTTCAATACCATTTCTGACTATTATTTAACCCGACAAGCGCGATAGGCCTCACGGAAGGCTTCCTATAGGGAACGCGATAGGCCTCACGGTAGCAAGACCATAAAAAAAGCCTTCCAAAAAAAAAAGGGCCTATCAAAACAAAGGAATTTGTCTCTAGGTGAGATAATTCCCCTCCAGTACTCATCCATGTGTTTCTCTCCCCTCCTTCCCCACCTTATTCCCCCCTCCCCCCCTCCTCAATTATCACCTATTTTTCCTCTTATTATCATCATTTATCGGTTATTTTTCTCTCCCGCGATAATGTAGCACAAGTGGGTTGCATAAAAGATTGTTATGCAACACCCAGACACTGGCACACACCACCCCGCTCGTCTCAGTTGACTCCCAGACAGCGAGAGGGGAGGGCTGCCTGTGGCTCTCTCTCGCCTGAGATTATGACCGGGTGGCCAATAACTTCGTTTTTCACCACCCAAATGCTTTTCCAACTTATTTTAGCACTCTTGAAGGTTCATATATACATCATATATGTAAAATAAAAGCATACCGAAAACAAATAATGCTTTATATTGTAAATATAACGAATTCTGTCAGAATCCAAGGCTAGAAATGCACAAATAACTACCCTAGCACCTAGGTCTAGTTAGTTAGTTATGTAGAGCAGATTAACCAGACCAATGAGCTCCATACGGAACTCTCATAGACCTAGGTCTATATCGCGCTTGTCAGGTTAAGGGGAGGTTTTTAGTTTCGTCTCTAGATATCCATCAAGCTTAAGATTTCACCCCCTTGAGCCCCTTTCAAGATAAATTTGTAAATTTTTTGGTAGAAAAATGTCCCGGCTGAAAGCCGGTTCCTCTTAAATTACAGGCTCGCTATTGCTCGCCAGGATAAAATCGACACCTAAATTGCACGAAAGGTCTTAAAATTGGCAGAAATGGGTTGAAAGTTCTTAAAATCATCAAAATAATGGGGTGAACGTTTTAAATTTAGAAAAGCAATGGGGCTAAACATGAGGGAGAAAGGAGTCAAGAAAAAACTCCCTCAAGTGGAAATCTCCCCTTAACCCTTCCAGCCCGGCTGTCATTGTGAAAGGACACCGCGGAAATTGGGCAGCAGCCCGGGTGTCCTTTCAACAGATAGTAAGCTTTCAAGCCTATTCAGCTTGGTCTGAACGCCGTGCGTCCGACGCATGTAAACAAAGTCGATCGTTGCATCACCGCACCTCCGAAAACAAGGAGACGTCGGATCAATGTTATTGTTGTGACGTAAGATTCTTCTATATAAGCATTTTAACACAGATTGTACTAAATTTGATTGTAAATACAAAATTATAGAAATTGTTCAAAGTAATCAAAATGTTTTAGATAGAGAAAATTATTGGATTGGAAAATTAATGACCATCTATCCATTTGGACTTAACAATCAAATAAAAAATGTAGGCAACATTTTGTATAAAGATTTATTAAAAAACGATTTTAATAACCCATATTTTAACTTCCCTGTTTTAAACAGAAGACCTGGTAGACACGGTAATAGAAGACTAAATACATTTAATAAAAAGAAAAACAGGTCTGATATTAAAATTATTGTTAATAATTTATATTCATTATATCGAAATTTCGGAATTAAAAAATTAAAAGATTCATTGAAAGGCCTACAAAAGAAAAGTTTTGCTCCTTTTATAGAAAATATTCTAAATAATAAACATAATTTCACAAATAAATTTAAGAATATAGTCTTTGCTTTTATGGGATATATTAGAGCTAATTCTAAGAAATCCAAAGATAACCGTATTAAAGATAAAGTCATGTCCACTTTAAATTATTCCTCTAAAATTTTAAACAAAATTAATGTTAACAGTCTTATTAATTCAAAGAAAGTTAAGTCCATGTTACCAGATGGTTGTAAAGATTTCAAACCATTAATAGTGTATTCATATGAACGACCTGTTGGGTCTATTATTTGTAATTATAATAAAGTTTTAGGAAATCTTTCAGATAATGATATTTTCAATAATAATAAATGCGTGTGTGAAAGAGTCATGGATATGCCAGGTAGCAGACATGATGCACTAGCAAAGTTCATTTATAGTCCGATATGTCACATATTAACAGGTGATGTAGAACTAGTTAAACATTTTGCAAACGACAAATTAGCGGAGCTATGTCGTAAAGGGTTTAAATTTAGAATAGGGAGTAATAAAGTAACATGGGACATAATTTTAAAAGATATTGTTTTTTCAGTCAATAAATTAAAAGATAAATTGTTAAAAATTGCGTGCTGCAATGCAAGAGAACTAGAAGCATGGTCTAAATTATTAATTAAGTTAATTAGAAATAAAATTTTCTCGCTTAAAAATGAATTTAATCTTTCAGATTTTATAGACTATAATTATAATAAGCTTAAAGCTGATTTAATAAATTTACATAAACATTTTGTAATCACTACAGTAGATAAAGCCAGCAATAATTATAGCTTCACATGTAAGAAATTTTATCTTGAAAAAAGAATTAGGTATTAAGGGTAACATATTACGTAAAAATATTTGCGGTAATTCTGTTTATGAAATTCAAAATAATCTGAATATTGATAACTTAATCGATGAACATACCAAGAAAAATATAATATTTGATATTAAACTTTCTGATAAGAACAAGTGCATTGCAAAATTATACATGTTTTTTTTTTTTTTTTTTTTTTAAGAGATAATGAACGGAGGAAAACACAGATAAACACAGATAAAACAAAAAGGTCCATGTGCCTAAAGGCATCCTCCATTCATAAAATGTTTGTAACAACTGGATTTAAACATTTGTAGATTGTAAGTTTGTGGAAAGCATTTCGAGGGAAGTGAATTCCAAAGAATAGTAGCTCTGGGGATAAATGAATTCTGATAAGCAGAAGTTCTGCATTGTGGAGGAGAAAGTGTAAATTCATGGGCGCTCTCAGCTGCCCTAGTTCTACGGGGAAAGATGTGGAGAGGCGGCACAATTGAAGCAAGTTCCTCGGAACTTTGTTACCTAAATTTCATAAAAGACCTTATAAATATCGCTTTATTGCCGGAGCAAAATTTGCTACCACTAAAACTCTATCAGAACAAGTCGTAAATTGCTTAAAATACATTAAAAGTACTCATAAAAGATATTGTAATACCATCATGAAAAGAACTGGCATTAACTATTATTGGAGTGTTGACAATTCGTTAGAAGTTATTGATAAAATAAATACCATGCCGAAAGTTACCTCGGTACATAGCTTCGACTTTTCAACTTTGTATACCAATTTGCCTTTAGATTTAGTATATTCAGAGCTTTGCTTTATTATAGATTTGCACTTTGACAGGTTCGTTAGGAATGGTAATTATTTCATAAATGTTTATACATATTTTAATAATGCATCACTTAGCTCTACTCCCACTAGTTCTGAGTTCTGTATATTTTGATAGAACTAAACTTAAAGATGCCCTTAAATTCCTCCTTTTCAATACTTATGTTAGATTCGGGCCGTACATTTTCAAACAAATATTAGGAATTCCTATGGGTGGAAATGCTAGCCCTTTAATTGCAGACTTATTCTTGCTTGCTTTAGAATTTAAATATATAAAAGACTTAGTTGACAGTAGCAAGAAAAATAAAATTCCAGAAAAATTAGCACTTGCTAAACTGTTAAGTAATAATAGTAGATATATTGATGATATTCTTGTTTGCAATTTGTTAAATTTTAATCAAGTTGCTAAACTTATTTACCCTAATTCTATTCCCCTCACACAATGTAACGTAAATTATAAAGTTGAAAATTTTCTTGATATAAATATAGAGATTGTTAATGAACAGTGCATACTTAAAGTATATCACAAAGTTGATGATTTTAATTTTAACGTAATAAACTTTCCTTTCCCTAGTAGTAATATTGATAGTAAAATAACTTATAATTGTTTTTATTCCCAATTAATAAGATTTTGTAAAATCTGCACTAAAGTAGATGACTTTTGGGCTAGAGCTAGGTTACTATACAAACTCTTAGTGGACAGAGGTTTTGAGGCAAGTAAATTGTTACATAAATTTAATCTTTTTAGGGTCAATTATTGTGACTGTATTCTAAAATTTGACATCAATAATTTTAATCAAGCATTTTTAACTTGAAGTTTCTTGTATAACCTCTGCTTACTTTTTGTCTGTATTTATTGTTTATCTTTTTCTTTTTCTTTTTCTATTATTATTATTATTATTATTAATAATATTAATATTGATGATTTTTTAAATTTATTGTTCTTGTTAAAAGAGTACTCTTTGTTTAAATCTGTTGTTACTTCATATTTTGCAATTATTTGTCTTTATATTATATGTATTCATTGTCGATAGTATCAATTGCTTACTTTTGCGATTTCTTTAGTTTATTTGTGCTATAAATGTAGGTTATTTGTAGGGTAGTTATTGATAGGGGTCACTTGAGGCATGCTATGCTTACAGGTACCTACCCGATAGCACTATCGTTAGTGAGTGCTGTACTGTATTTTATATATTATTTTGTAATAGTATAGATATCTTATCAATATTTGTATTTTGTACTATTGTTAATGTCTTGTCATGTTGCAAATTTGATTTTAAATAATATTTTGACATTTAACATGTAGTTTCTTTATTCATGCAGAGTTTAGTAAAATTTGCCAGAACGTCCCGGACTTCCCAAACTTGACTACTTCCTTTAACGTGACGATAGTGCGTTGTTATATGTGCGATTAGTTTGCTTGGGAAACAGATTAACTTGCTCATGTAGTAATGTACACCCTATGTGGTGGATTGTGTTCTTTTATTTAATAATTTTCATTTTAGTAAACGTTGTTTCCACATAGCGATTTTGATAATTTAATTTGACTTTATATTGTCCTTGTCCCAATTTTGGTTTGTTTAGTTTGCAAGTTTTACATTTTAATTAATAGGTAGGCCAGAGATTGTCAACTCTAACCTCTGTAACTCAAAAAGGAAAGATTGGAAGCCAAAGCGTCACATTTTTCCCTTGCCCCTCAGCTTTCTCTTCATAATTGCTGAGGGGCACAGGGCCCTGGGTGGGGCTTTGGTTTCCCGGGCGTTTCCGCACCACCCTCAGCTCGCCGCCATGGAGTGGCTTCGGTCACCCAGGCTTTATTGTGGTCGGCGGGTAGGGTTCTGTGGGGGCGCTCGGTTATGGCCTTGGCCTTGCTCGGGGCCTTGGGGCTGTTCGGCCAGGCAGCATGGGGAACAACAACAACAACTTAAAAAGGGCTGTAAATTTCCACACCTATTCCCTGGCTGACTTCCCAAATGGTAGAAATATTAGCTTAATTATTCTATTCGTTAGTGTGTCATAGAGATTAATGTTCAAGAGTTTTAGCCTACTTGTTTGGAACAAGGTGTATCATGGAATTGACCACTTGCGAGTTTCTGGCTATAAGGAAGTTGTTGCCGTAAACATCGGTATTAAAAAGAAATACAATAATAAAGTAGATGTCTAATGGATATAACGTATGTTGAATTTAGTTATATGTATTTATAAATGTACTACAACTGCATTTTAGCTGGTAATTCTGCTAAATATCAATGTAAAAAACTCTAACTTCCTTACAGCCTGAAACTCGCAAGTGGTCAATTGGGTGGTTATCAACAAAAACAAAAGATAATTCCCCGGGCTTGGAAGTGGAGGGTTTAATACTAATATTTTTATGAGTATGGCAAGTGAAAGAATGACTAAAAGAGTGTATGAGAGTGAGGTGGAATGTATGTCCGTGTGTCCAGGCATTTTGGCTCGAACGTCCCATGATTTTGGCCCTGTCACTCTTTCAACTCTGGGGGGAGGCACTCACTACAGCCAGTTCGGCCTTTTGTCTCCCTCACTCACATAGAAAAACAAATGAGAATGAGGTGGAAGGGCAGAGAGAAAAAGAGGTAGACTTAGAGTGAGACCGGAACCGCGCATCGTGTGGAGCACTCGGTCTTTAAATGTGTGTATTTATGTGTAAGGGGAGGTGTGGCAGAGTGGTTTTGCCACTGGACTGGTAATCCAATGGACCCGGGTTTGAATCCCAATATCTCAATGGGAAGATATTATTAGGATGGAATTTGTGCTGTACCTAGTTTCAGTGCATTACCACAGCACACCGAAATGCCAAAAAAATACCCTAATTGTTCCCTGATTAAATAGCATTGTATGAATATTCCCATGTTCAAAATATGTTAAAGGGGGGCAATGCCTAGTGAGTTAATTGCTCAATAGGTGGCGTTCTGAGAGTGTGGGGATCAGACGATGAAGCGCAGAGGCGAAGCAGCTTCAGAGATGGAGTTGCTTCGAGCCAGGGTGCTTCGCATGTTTCACTCCCTAGACTGGAACAAGACCTCACGGGCCTCACCGTGTTCAGCGGTGTAGTGTAAAGGTTCTCAGCCTATGCCCGAGAGGGAGTAGATGGAATATAGAAGAACAAAAATGTGAGGTAGAGGGATGGAGTTAAGATGTATAGGAGTGAAATGTTGGCCTCTAACAAACCTCTTCCAGGGCCCTGTCTCCTGACAACACTCGCCTTTCCACCCAGCCCAGCCCCCTCTGGGCCCTCTTCTCCAACAACACTCGTCCTTCCACCCAGCCCATCCCCCTCTCCTCCAACAACACTCTTCCTTCCTCCTAGTCTATCCCCCTCTCCCCTATACATCTCTCCACTCCATTCCTCCACATCATTCTCAATTTATCCCTCCCTCTAACGGTCTAACCCTTTCCATTTCACTCTCATACACCCTCTTTGTCATTTGCACGCTCCCATGTGACCATGGGATGGCGAAGGCAGTAATATCTTTGTATACAGTATATTCTTCTAGTCTTCAATTCTCCTCATTACTATTTAATTTGTATTTCTTTGGTGTCCTTGTAGGTGTGTGGAGTATGTGTCCAGCAAGATTCCAGTGATGTGTTGGAGGCGGTAATAATAATAATAATAATAATAATAGTAATAGTAATCTTAATCGTAATCGTAATTGTAATTTCTTTGGTGTGTGGAGTATGTGTCCAGCGAGGGTACAGCGGTGTAGGTGGTATACAGCACGGGAATCCACCTCACCAGACACCAGGATGTCACTTGACAAAGAAATATTCAGGAATCTCTATACAGCGCTGGTTAGGCCGCACCTGGAATATGCGAACCAGGTGTGGGCTCCATATATGGTAAAGGATATAGAAGCAGTGGAGAAAGTGCAGAGGAGAGCTAGCAAGCTAGTACCAACGTTGAAGAACGCGGGCTATGAGCAGAGGTTGAGGACACTGGGGCTTCCGACACTGGCATATAGGAGAAAGAGAGGGGATATGATAGAGACTTTTAAGATAGTGTCAGGAATGTATGATGAGGATGTGTGTGAAGGTATCTTCTTGATGCGGGAGGGAACAAGAACGAGAGGACACTCTAAGAAAATTTACAAAGAAAGAAGTAGGCTTGAAAAGGCAAAGAACTCATTTTGTGATAGAGTGGTAAATGAGTGGAATGCACTGCCTCAGTATGTAGTCGATTCCGAATCAATAAGGGAGTTTGAAAGTAATCTTGATAAAGCATGGGGAATACAAGATTTGAAGTTTGATTATAAAACAAAAATACAGAATAGTAAAAATGTTGCGTCTGCTGCCGCCGCCGCCAACACAGTGAACGACCGCAGTAGTGCAAGTACTGGTACTGAGCTGGATACACAGGCCTAGTTTGCCTTTTTCCAGAGGATCTATTGTAAGAAACTGTAAGAGAGGATGAAGTGGTAGAGGGACGGCTACAGGTGTCAGACTGAGAGCCGCAGATGGAGGACTAGACAAAGACAGCAAGGTTACTCTGTAGGGTGTCAAACGAAAGCCGAATCCTTTCTTTATTGTACAGTATATGCCAAGAGAAAATTGAGGTTTATAGTTCAAATGATGTCTTTGGAAGTGATAAAATAGCCAAAACAATGTTATTTCATGTAAATTTTCTTTTATTCCTTCTCATAATCATTCAAGTCTTCATACAAAATTGCTCTGATTTGATGCCCTGTTACTCTGCTTGGGTGGCTTCTGACTTCATCCCTTCCGTGGCTAGTGGTACGTTTTTTTGCGTTGTTCTGGTGAGTGTATGATAAAAACAAACTCAGAAAAGTTTACAGAATGTGTACTGTATAACACCATATGAGGAGGAGCACTATATTGCCAGCATTTCACATTATGACTTCATCTATCTATCTATTGCCGATGCCTTACTCCCCTTACGAGGGTGGCCATACACAGAATGCCCCCAAGCGGACCTATTCCCTGTGAGAGGGACAACCCGAGCCAGTTTAGTGAAGGACTTACAGGATTGACCACTCAATTTAGGATCCGTCCGACTCCGAGGCCCTCTGTGTATCTTTTTAGCACTCTTTTTCTACAGTGGTGTTCGGCTAATCCATCCACTAACCTGCCTTACCCTTAGGTAAGCAGTACAGATTTGTATCAGGTTTATTCCCCTAGACAGGTTGCCAACCAAGGCTGACGAGTCCCATCCACCCGGATTTGTCTAAGGTTGTGTCCCCTAGATGAGTTGCCGACCAAGGCTAACGAGTCCCATCCACCCAACTTCATAACTTCATCAGCTATTATAATGTAAGACTTGTGTTACAAACCCCATTCTTAGTCCTGGATCCTCTCCAGGAGTTGTGAATGAGGGTAGTAAATAGCCTATGTGTGCAACGGATAAAACGCATCTAATAAACTTAGGTACTGTATCTCTCCAGCTCAGATACTATCTGATAATACACCTTACACCATACAAGGTAGCCTAACTAATACTGTATGGAACACTTCTCAATTTACAAAACACAGTATAATCTGATAAGTCTAGCATTACATCATATGAATTGACACTTCTATATTCTTACACCTTACTGACGTATAAATTAAGTGCTCCTCCTCATATGGTGTTTCTATTCACTATTATATGCCAGTGTTTTGTAATTGCAATAAGAACTGAAGCATTATTACAGTTGTGTCATTGCAATTACAAGACTTATACCCTGAGGAGACGTTTAGGTATAAAGAGTATTAGCGAGGTGATGCGTACAAGTTGTTGTTGTTGTTGTTCCCCAAGCTGCCTGGCCGAACAGCCCCAAGGCCCCGAGCAAGGCCAAGGCCATAACCGAGCGCCCCCACAGAACCCTCCCTGCCGACCACAATAAAGCCTGGGTGACCGAAGCCACTCCATGGCGGGGAGCTGAGGAGGGTGCGGAAACACCCGGGAAACCAAAGCCCCACCCAGGGCCCCTCAGCAATTATGAAGATAAAGTTGAGGGGCAAAGGAAAGATGTGACGCTTTGGCTTCCAATCTTTGAACAGTTGTCCATCAAAGTTATTCCTTGTGATGTTTTTAAGTCTTGATGGTGTAATGGATAGTGTTTAAAATCTGTGGTAACCTAGGTTCGAATCCTGGTGGATCACATGCTTGCTTTCATTAATTTTTTTGGGAGGTGTTTGGTGTTGGAGTGAATTATTAAAGAAAATTATCAGTTTACTATTCATCTTTATAGCATAAATACGCGGAATTTTGGTGAGAGTATCCTAGGTTCGAATCCTTGGAGTGCCACAAGTTGGTTGGTGAACAAATATGAATAAAGAGTTGAGTAATCTTCAGAGTTAACTACTGTACTGCATAATAAATCTTTAATGTGCACATAAAATTTCAATGTATAAGATCACATAGGACCAGAAGTTATTTGGGAAACTACAAACTGTTTTGTAAATTGAGTTGTATTGTTTAATGTAAAATAGAAAGTTTCAGTGAATGTAAAAGTATTAAAGTTTGATTAATATTTGGCTTAATCTTAGTTTTAAATGTTGATTAACCCCTTCAGACTCATATGACTGAGGTTGCCAGATTAGCAATAAGAAATACAGTTCTCTCACTTATAATTACCTCTCCAATATTAATTTTCTGCCCACAGCTAACTCAAAGACAACTGCAGAGGTTGAAGTAAGTAAACTAAAGGTTTCTAAATACCCCTGATGGTAATAAAGGCTTTAAAGTATCCCTAATAGGCTCAAAATCGCGTCACATGTCTGAGAGGGTTAAGAAAATATATAGTTTGCTCCCTAGACCTTGAAACTCAAAAATACACCCTAAGACTTTTCCTAAAAAATTTGTTTTAATTGTTTCTATGTATATATGGCCGGTTCCCCCTAAAAGTCCCTATTGGCTGACAGGGAAGCTGGCTAAATGGCACAATGAGTCTTAATATTGACTATGGGGTAAAAGGTCTTAAAATTGCCAAAGTAATGGGGCTATTCATGAGGGAGAAAGGAGTCTAAATTCTAAAGCTGGGATTTTTTTTTTTTTTTTGACAGTACAGTAGATAGTATTTAGTCTTATAATAATAGTAATCTATACTGGTACCCTGTTTATTATAGGTATGCTAGATTTTTTTTTGCGGAAGAGACGCCGTCACTCGAGACCTAGAAAATATATAAGTAAAAGGAACAGTCGGAGTAAGCTATGGGTATGGCAGAGATCGCTCAGTTCTCACTCTGATAGACCAGCCCATCACCACATGACTAGAACCCAATCCTCTCGGCATCAGCTAGGAAAGGCCGCCTTTGGCGGGGGGATAGCTCCCCTATTTCAACCCCTTCCGGGGTTGGGCACCCGCCTTTTAGGAGTAGAGTTGATTGGTGGAGAGAACATAATAAATATAGCTACTGGTATAATTTGACTTATTGTTTTGGAGCTATAGATGTTGATGGTAAAGAATTATGGGTCACTTTTAATGAAAATCATTATTTTAGAGTAAAAGCTTTGGGTAGGATTTTTTTTTCTTTAATTTGAACGGTAACTTTTGAGCTACAGTATCTGTTAATTTGAACGGTCACTTTTGAGCTATCTGTTAATTTTAAGACTCTTTAAAATTAATAATTATCAAAATGCCCTAAACAAAATAAGTGAAAACATGCATTTAAATTGATCGGAAATTATTATTTTAAAACTAACTTGTGATCAGACTATACGTGCCGATCTCAAATCCAAAAAATTGAAAAGTGGAGCAGCCCTTAACAGGGTTGCCTGGAACGCCGCCATTAGGACAAGAGCCTGAAACTGCACGTATGTGTGGAGCATTCGGCCTTAAAATTTGATGCGTGTATATCCACATCTGTATACCATGGAATCCACTAACCTTTGTCTATGCTTTACAGCACAAGGATCGTGCAGGCGACGAAGACCTTCCCAACGTCTCAAGATTATTTGAAGCTCAACGTCGGAAGATTAACGTCGCTAGGATCTCCAATCGTCTATCATCAATCCTCTACTTCAACTCTCCACACACATCGCTTCTGTTCAATAAGGTTCGTGAAGTTAGATAGGATATATTTATGTTATGTTGGATTTGTTGGTTGTAAATTAACGTCCCTTGTTGAAATTAGTCTGCCTATGTTGGTTAAGAATGATCCCCTCCCCCTTAATAAACTAAGTAATAATACTGTATAGATAAATATATAGATAATTAATTTTAAAACTTTCAAATAATCAAACTAAAACTGGGACAAATTCAAATTAAAGTATTTTTTTTTTTAATAGAAATCGCTATAGAAATCACGCTAAATATAAAATGGAAAATTAAAACTAAATTAATCTATGAAATTAAGAGTAAATGTTCACTAAAGTAATATTAAAATTGCTGGATAGTTTTGTATAGAATTGGACTTGTTTCTGGCAAAGTAAAAGTCGACAATATAATTAATCTATCTAAAGTGGGCAATCCAGCAAACTTTTTAAGTATGGATACTTTGTACAGCAATTCAAATATATAGCCTAACTTTGAAACTAAGTACTGTTCATATTAATAAAAGTAACTTTAAAATCTAAAATTATCGAAGTGCACTAACAAAAATTTGTAAAAATTAATTTAAAATGATCGGAATTTAAGCTTTGAAAACCACAAACTTCTAATGTGAAATAAAATGACTGGACTGAATTACAATGTTCCTTTTAAATCTTCGGTATTGCATTAGCAAGTAAATTATATATATATATAACTTTAAAAGTTATTGTTCAAATTAATATAACTAAAATTTAAAATAATAGAAACTCCACCTTCTATATGTGGAAAAACGCATTAAAATTTATCGAAATTAACTTTTAAAACAACAAAGCTATAAAATAATTAAATAAAATGAGCGTGCACTGAATTAGAATATATTGCTTTTAAAATCGGTTAAATAAATCTACCAAAAAAACGAGACAGAGATAGGGGCGAGGGAACGCGTTCGTGGTCCCGGACCCTAAGAATAGGAGCTTTGAATGTGCGTGGATGTAGTACGAATGAGAAGCGAGAGGATATTGGAAGGTTATTTGAAAGAAGGATGTATGATGTCCTAGCACTGAATGAAACAAAGATGAAAGGAGAGGGAGAAGTGGATTTTGGAAAAGTGATAGGTAGAAAGTCTGGAGTAGACGAGGGAGTCAGGGGGAAAGAAGGAGTGGCTATTATTGTGAAGGAGGAGTTGAGAGAGTTTATAAAAGAGTGGAAAGAGGTGTCATCAAGGCTAATGTGGGTGAGAATGCGGTTTAAGGGTGAAAGGTGGGTTTTTGTAAGTGCGTATGGACCAGGAAGTGAAAGAGAGTTAGACGAGGTAGAGGGTTTCTGGGAGGATTTGAGAGATTGTCTACAAGGGTTTGATGAAAGTGAAAATGTTATAGTTTTAGGGGACCTAAATGCTAGGGTAGGAAATGAGCCTGTTGAGGGAGTCATCGGTAGTTTTGGTGTGGATGGTGTAAACGAGAGTGGAGAAAGACTGAAAAATGTATGTGAAGAGTGTAGATTGAGTGTAGGTAATACGTTCTTCAAAAAAAGGCATATACACAAGTACACCTGGCATAGACTTGTGAGGGGAGAGATTGTAGAGAGGGCATTGATTGATTATGTGCTGGTGACAAGGGAAAGATTGTGTAGACTGCTGGATGTGAATGTGATGAGAGGTGAGGCGGAGGGTATGTCAGATCATTACCTGGTGGAGGGAAAGCTAAGAGTTAAGAGTTACAGGAGAATAAGAGACAAGCGTGAAGTAAGAGAGGTAATAAAAGTTAGTGAGTTAGAGAAGAGTGAAAAAGAGAGGGAGTACAAGGAAAGACTAAATGAAAAGTGGATGGAAGTGAGAGAGATGGAAGAGAGAGAAGTAGAGGTTGAATGGCAACAGTTTAAGGAAGGAGTGAAAGCAAGTGCAGAGGTAGTATGCGGCAAAAGGAAAGTAGGAGGCAGAGGTATCAGGAAGGGAAGCGAGTGGTGGAATGATACGGTGAGAAAGGCAGTTGAGGAGAAGAGACAGTGTTTTGAGAGGGTTTTACAGGATGGTAGTGTTGAGGTATGGGAGAGGTACAAGGAGAAAAGGAGAGAGGCAAAACGGAAAATTAGAGAAGCGAAAAAAGATGCAAACGAAAGGTGGGGCCAAAGGCTGAGTGAGAATTTTGAAGAACGAAAGAAGATGTTCTGGAAGGAGGTAAATAAAGTAAGGAAAGGAGGACAAAAGAGGGAAGAGTCAGTGAAAGATGAAAATGGAGAATTACTAGTGGAACCAGTTGAAGTGAGGAAAAGATATGCCGAGTATTTTGAATCTTTGTTAAATACAAGAGATGGAAGAGAAGCAGTGATTGAAGCAGAGGTGGATGGAGATAGGTTACCCAGGCCACCCAGGTGGCAGGGAATGAATGAAAGGATTGAGGAAAATGAGGTGAAAGAAGCAGTGAAACAAATGAGAGCGGGAAAAGCAGAAGGTTTGGATGGTATTGCTGTGGAGTGTATAAAGAAGGGTGGAGATGTGATAATAGATTGGTTGGTGAGACTTTTCAATGTGTGCTTTGCTGT
This sequence comes from Paralithodes platypus, assembly GCA_032716605.1. Lineage (NCBI taxonomy): Eukaryota > Metazoa > Arthropoda > Malacostraca > Decapoda > Lithodidae > Paralithodes > Paralithodes platypus. Next base: position 9,224,602 of record CM064566.1, on the reverse strand, counting down.
GTCAATGGTACCAATAGACTGGAAGAGTGCATGTATTGTGCCGTTGTACAAGGGGAAGGGAGATCGGCAGGAGTGTTCAAGTTATAGAGGTATTAGTTTATTGTCAGTGGTTGGAAAGCTGTATGGCAGGGTGTTGATAGAGAGGATAATAAAGTGTACGGAAGTTGCAATAGGAGAAGAACAGTGCGGTTTTAGGAGGGGAAGAGGGTGCGTGGATCAGATGTTTGCAGTAAGACAGTTATGCGAGAAGTATTTAGAGAAGCATAAGGAGATATTTTGGGCTTTTATGGACTTGGAAAAAGCGTATGATCGTGTGGACCGTGAAGCAATGTGGAAGGTGTTAAGGATTTATGAAATAGGAGGAAATTTGTTAGAAGCAGTTAAGAGTTTTTATGAAGGGAGCAGAGCATGTGTGAGAGTAGGAAATGGTGAGTTGAGTGAATGGTTTGAGGTAAAGGTAGGTTTGCGACCGGGTTGTGTAATGTCACCATGGCTGTTTAATATGTTTATGGATGGTGTGGTGAGGGAGGTGAAAAGGAGAACTATGGGAAGAGGATTGGGTTTAGTAGGAAAGAATGGTAGAGATTGGGAGTTGAATCAGTTGCTGTTCGCTGATGACACAGCATTGGTGGCGGATTCTGATGAGAAACTGCAGCGGGTAGTCAAAGAGTTTGGTGTGGTTTGTGGAAGGAGGAAACTGAAGGTGAACGTCAATAAAAGTAAAGTAATGGTGTGTAATAGGGGAGAGCATAGGGTGAATCTAGATGTGAGGCTGGATGGGGAAATATTGGAACAAGTAGAGTGTTTTAAATATCTAGGAGGAACGATAAGCAGGAGTGGAGGTATGGAAGTGGAGGTAAAACAGAGAGTGTGTGAAGGAAGGAAGGTTTTCGGAGCAATGGGAAGTATGTGGAAGACGAGAAATCTCGGAGTGAAAGTAAAAAGTGCACTGTATCAAGGAATTGTTGTGCCAACAGTGATGTATGGGGCTGAGACATGGGCTCTGAAGAAAAAGGAGAAAAGAGGGCTGGATGTGATGGAGATGAGCTGCTTGAGGAGTATGTGTGGAGTTACTCGTAGAGACAGATTGAGGAATGAAGAGATACGTAGGAGAGTGGGGCAGCAAGAACATTTGTCAGCCAGAGTGGACAGAAGGGTGCTGAGCTGGTATGGTCATGTTGAACGAATGGGAGATGAAAGGCTTACAAAGAGAATATGTGAGTCAGGTACAAGGGGAGATAGAAGGGCAGGAAGACCCCCATTGAGATGGAGAGACTGTGTAAGAAAGGCTTTGGATGATAGAGGAATGACTATAGATCAGGCAGGGGAAGTGGTGGTGGACAGGAGTGAATGGAGAATGCTTGTGAATAGTTGAGTGAACACGTGGTCATTTGGAGTAAGGGGTCGGGCGCAAGTTGGACTAGATAATAGTCCATCAGGCGCCTGGCCCGGGGAGACGATTAATATGAAGGGTGTGCCTGGAAGTGTGGTGGGAGGGCTTGTGGCTTTGGCTCCGCTGCATGTCTGCCTGCCGAGATCGGAACCTCTCCGGGTGGTCAGGGGCCGGGGGAGTGCTGGAGCGACCTTGGTAACCCTGGTCTCTGGGTCTTCTCCTGGGTGACCTGGATGTGTGAGAGTTTGTGTTTTTTATCTGTGTTTATTTTTTGTTTTATGTTATTTTTGTGTTTTCCCTGTTCTTGCTCTGTCTTGAGTCGGCTACCCCCAAAATGGGGATTGGGCCTGAGCATATAGATAGATAGATAGAAAATCGGTTACCTAAATGTTCGCTATTGCATTAGAAAATTAACGGTTAAAAGTAATACCTGGTCCCACAGTAGTTAATCTTTATCTATATACTATCTATATACTCGGTCACCTTCCCCATTGTATTTATTATTAATATTAATATCTATAGAACGGCTTATTTATTTGCTTATTTACTTATTAAAATGTAAAACTTGCAAACTAAACAAACCAAAACTTTGACAGTCAATATAAAGTCAAAATAACTTCAAAATCGCTGTGGAAAAAACGCTTGCTAAAATTAATGAAAAGTTTGTTTAACCAGACCACTGAGTCTAGAACAAGACTCTCACGGCTTAAAATGAAATAAAATATAAGAAATTATCTGTAGAGCGGCGTATTTAATTGCTTATTTATTTGTTATTACTTGGTTTGCTCTCTAGACGTCAATCAAGCTTAAAATAAAGCACCCCGTGTGCATTTTTCGATAGAAAAATTTCTTTGTTTGCTGTGTAGACTTTCAATCAAACTTTATTTTTTTTTCGATAGATAAAATGTCAGTTTGCTGAAAAATATCTTGGTTTGCTCTGTAGACTTTCAATCAAACTTTATAAAAAACACGAATTTTTCGATAGAAAAAATGTAGTTTGCTCTAGACTTCAATCAAGCTTAAAAAGTACCACATATTTTGATAGAAAATGTTCCATACTATAATATTTTACATGTTCGAGACCTTGAAGGGACCGCGGCGAATATTAGTATTGATGTTGAAAGTGACGGTCTGTCCTGTAGCGCCCTGAATCCCCCCTCCCCCTCCCCCATTTCTATTACAACCTCTAAATCCAGCCTAAAGTGATATATCCTCTATAAACATGAATGTAGCCAAATGATATGCTTACAGGGTAAACTTTAAAATGATAACCCGGTGGAACAAGTAGGATACTTTATTAACGTTGTGTGAGTGATGGAAGAATAGGTACGGTTACGAAGATTGTAATATTTTGGCATGATTTGATAGCGTAATACTTAAACTATGACCTTTCATGTTAATTTTCTTGATAGCATAATGCATAAATGTGGGGAATATTGGTGTATCCTAGGTTCGAATCCTTGGCGAGTCTCGTGTATTTTTTGATTTCATTGAGTTTAGAAGTAAAGTTTTGGTGAAAAAATATAAATTAATAAAAAATTCCTTTGATCTCAAAGGTTTAAATAAATACTAAAGACACTCAAAATAAATGGTGCCTTTTTCGGTAGAAAAATGGCTCGGCCAAAGGCCGCTTTCTTCTAAATTACATAAAAAGTTATAAAAATGCCACACAAATGGGGCAAATGTAAGAAAGTTGAACTATCGTTTTAATTTAAATTATAATGTAAAACTTGCAAAATAAACAAACAACTTAAAGGAACGCAGTAAAAAGACAAGACCACTAATCAATATGGCTAAGTATTATATTTGATGCAGTTTTTACCACCATGTACTCCCTGCTGACGTATAGCTGGGTTAGGGTGGGTGCCCTAATGATTGGGGACTTCAGTGAATGGTTATCACAAATGTATAGAAAAGTGTTCACTAAATGTAAATCCAGACTGTAATTCCTGCTTTATAATAGTTTTCCTTCAATTTTATTAAGTTTATGAAGGGTCTATGGCATCAAAGCGTATTTGATTCGTACTGATGTTTTCTAAGCTTAATAAAACTGTCTAAGGGTAGCTGTGATGAAAGTAAAATTAAAGTTATTTGAGATGATCTCCGAATCTTGCCAAAAATTGAATCCTGTAACCTATCTACTTATCCGGAATGTGAATGGAGGAGTGCCAGAAGGGATCTGCCCCTTGTACAGTACTGCTACCCTGAAATGGGGATTGAATGCAGTAAGTTAGTTCACAAATTGAATATTGGAACCGCGGAGCATATCTCTCGGGCGGGGGAGAATGGGTTTTGGGTGGGTGGATTAACTTAAAAATTAAAGTATAATTTTGTGAGTATCCTAGGTTCGAGTCCTTGGAGTGCCACATGTATTTGTTGATTTCATTGAGTTTTGAAGTAAAGTTGTTGGTGTAATGGCTTACGGTGCTTATGTTCTGGGTGTGGTGTCACATATGATGCCATTAGTTTATTAAATTCTGGTTGTCGTATCCCGGGAGGACCATATGCTTTCATCAGTTTATTAAAGTAAATTTGAGTTTGTAATTGATAAGAATGGGGTGTTACTTATTAGATTTATAACTTGTGTTTTTTTTGTTTTTTTTAGTATATTCTTGGAGGGTAGGGGTGGGAGTATGTTAGGAAGGGAACTTTAAATTTAATGTTTTTAGCTGTTGAACTTTTATTTTATTTGTTTTTTGAGTATATTCCGGGCCCACAACTGCAGCCTGAAAACTAGTAAGGTCATGAAACCGTCTCCTGCTAGCAAGCAACAAGGTAGTCAAAAAGTAGTGATTCCGAAAGTCAGGTCCTGCCCCCGAGGTGCCCGGGATATAGGGATGAACGGAGAGAGCGAGAGTTTGTTTATGTAGGCTTAGCTTCTGGGTATTAATTGTTCCACTGGTATCATTTATATTTCTTCGGAAGCAATGTTTGGAGAGTCTTGGCTCCCTCGGTATTAAGATGTGCATAAAGTTTATTCGATCTTTATATAATTTCTGTGTTTTAGGAAGGTCTTTGGCAACTAAAATCTACCCAATATATCGTAGCCTTGTGCATAATTCTTTAACGATCTTGATAGCGTAATGCATAAATGTGCAGAATTTCTGTGTCTCCTAGGTTCGAGTCCTTGGAGTGCCACATGTACAGTATTTTTCATTAAATTTACTTTAGTAATATCCTTGGTTCGAGTCCTTGGAGTGTCCCATGTATTTTTTCATTGAGTTTAGAAGTAAAGTTGGTTGGTGAAAAAATATGAATCCATAGATCCTTCCTAAGGTGAATAAAAGCATCTAATGATCGAATAAACTGAACGCTTCCTAATCCTGAAGGTGTTTATTAACTTCAAAGAATGTCCATCCTGGTGTTTTGGAAATATTTTAAGTTTGTAAGGGTTCTGTAAACATTGCTAACGGAGTAAATTTATACAAACCGAACTTGGCAAGGTAAAAGTGAATGGGAGAGCTTTGGTTACTGATTTAGAGTTGCTTTCGTTAACTCTCCTAAGTTAAGGAAAGGAATTTATCTGCAGTATCCAAGCTTTAACCTAATTTATTTTACCGACGCTGATTTTAATGCACTATTGTAAGTTTTTGAAATGTTTTGCTCCATTGGTAAATAAAGAAAAATATGAGATGTGAATTGTATCTATACCATATAAGCCCTTTATACATTTTGATATGCTGTATTGTTCAATGGATAGGTTAGGCTAAAAATAGAGGTACCTAGTTGTAGTAGTGACTAGTTATAAATAGTAAAATATGGTAGGAATAAGTTTGGTAAAAGATGTGATAATGATTGGTTCTATATACTGTAGTCTTTAATGTTTTTGTAATTAGTCTGGCAGCTTAGTTAAAATTTGAATGTAAAACTTGCAAAAGAAACTAAAACACAAATTACTATATAAAGACCAAGTACTTGTCAAAATAGCAATTAGCAATAAAGTTTGAAATATTATAAAGTAAGAGCAAATAATGTTGGCGTAAGTGAAACCCCATTCTAGTTTGTGAGACTAATGGCAAATAACTGAAATAAGTTTGCAGTAAATTTTTTTTAGTTGATCCGGTACTCTCTTCAAGAATATACAGTACTATATACCGGTATTATAGTTGCAAATGCAGTATCCCTAAGTGAAGTGTTGGTATAGAACTTTTAAATTATAAATTAAATGTATAAGTAAAAGATTTACCTAATGGTGTAATGAGTTTTTACCTGAACTAATTAAAAAATACTACAGGAATGGAAGCAAACCTTAATTGTCCATTTATAACTTTAGATCCTTCCTAAGCTGAGTACAGTGGTTTAATGGTCTATACATTCTGAAAATTAGTTTAATAGGCTGGAAGGCTAAGAATTCAATAACAAATGTTAGCCTGAAGAAAGTAACTGTTGGTCATTTATATAAAGTCCAGTGAAGTCTAAGAATAGTGTAATCTATATAATTGGGGCTGAAAATGTGACTGATGCTCTGAGGAATTTGCCTATAAAATAAGATACCCTGGCTGACTCTTCCCAAATGCTAGAAATATTAGCTTTATTACTCTAGTACAGTACCAGTTATCTGAAAGTAAATTTTTGGGCAGATTATTGTAGATTTCCGTAAACTCTAATTGGTCATTGGGAATATATATATATGGGATATATAGCTGTATTTAGGAGTGAGGATTGAAAAATAGTTATAAATTTTACGGTATATATCCTTAAAATACTTGGAATCGGAAGGTTACATTTGTGTTATATTTGCTTATGGCTCATGGCTCAAACTTTATTATAGCTTATGAGAAGAGTAGTTATTAATACAGTACTGCACCTATATATGGTAATAAGGATTATCTTTTATGGTACTAGGGAAGACTGATGGAGATAGTGATGCCTTGGTCTATAGTACAGTATGAAAGTTAGATTTTAGTTATAGGTATAATCAATAGGCTTTTAGTTCATAGTTTTATTGAATGATTAGTACAATTGGTATAGGTTTAGTTCATACATAGTTTTATTGAATGATTAGTACAATTGGTATAGGTTTAGTTCATAGTTTTATTGAATGATTAGTACAATTGGTATAGGTTTAGTTCATACATAGTTTTATTGAATGATTAGTACAATTGGTATAGGTTTAGTTCATACATAGTTTTATTGAATGATTAGTACAATTGGTATAGGTTTAGTTCATACATAGTTTTATTGAATGATTAGTACAATTGGTATAGGTTTAGTTCATACATAGTTTTATTGAATGATTAGTACAATTGGTATAGGTTTAGTTCATACATAGTTTTATAAAATTATTACTACATTTGTAAAGGGGTTATTTGGTATATTTATGATTTATGTATTTATTTGTCTGTTTAACATGGAGCTAAAAATGTCACTAACCCATGGTGTATTAATCCTTTTGGAATGCAATATATTTGTCCATATTCTGGCTTTTTGACAAATTTGAGCAGTTTAAGAGGGACCTTGGAGAGTCTAAAGGGCAATGACTAGATCAACCTTCTAACTCTCACAGCCCCTACCTAAGCTGAATAAAATATCCATTAGCCAGAATAAAGTAAGTAATTGCATACTGAAAGTTAAAGGTGCAAGTTCTGTTTGTATAGATGATAAAAGTTTACTTTTTCGAGATGCAGTTGTAGATGATGCATAATTATTCTGGTTGAGTTTTAATATTGACAACTTGAGAGTTTAATAGAAAGAAATTAATCAAAAATTTGAAAAGTAAAATGATAAAAAAATATGATTGAAAAAATATTGCTTGTAAAATACTTTGAAATTAAAGTAATTAAATCTATACTCTGGTACATACCCCATCGTTTGGATTTGCCGACTTGAGAGAGCCCACACAGGGAGTTTAACATTTAAATAAATAGATTTTTTGGAATATTTGAGTATTTATCCAAAGACTGAAAAATTTAAAATAATGAAATTGGGTGTTTATATACTCAGGCACATACCCCATAGCTGGGGTTGGCAGACTTGAGACAGAGCCCAAATGGAAATTAAAATTGAATTAAATCTTAGTCTTTGTCAAAATACTTTGCAATTAAAGTAATGAATTTGGGAATTTGTATATACTGTGGCACATACCCCATAGGTGGGGTTGGCCAACTTGAGACCGAGCAGGAAAAATTCTATCTATATACTCGGGCCCAATCCCAATTTTCCTAGAAAATAAAAATAAAATAGAAGTACTGTACTAGAAATTTTGTGATATTTAAAAGTTGTTATTTTTCTATTATGCCTACTCAAAGTTGTCTTTATTAATACTGGATATAGAAGCTATGCATATTTTTCTACAACTACATAATACAGTAATGAAATCTTTAATTGAATGATTGTTTAGAATGTACATTATTTTGTATATATTTGAAGACTAATTAAGTATTGATTTATGAAGGCAATGTAATTCCCTCTGAAAATATAAGTCATGGTATATTTTAATTAAAATGTAAAACTTGCAAACTAAACAAACCAAAATTGGGACAAGGACAATATAAAGTCAAATTAAATTATCAAAATCGCTATGTGGAAACAACGTTTACTAAAATGAAAATTATTAAATAAAAGAACACAATCCACCACATAGGGTGTACATTACTACATGAGCAAGTTAATCTGTTTCCCAAGCAAACTAATCGCACATATAACAACGCACTATCGTCACGTTAAAGGAAGTAGTCAAGTTTGGGAAGTCCGGGACGTTCTGGCAAATTTTACTAAACTCTGCATGAATAAAGAAACTACATGTTAAATGTCAAAATATTATTTAAAATCAAATTTGCAACATGACAAGACATTAACAATAGTACAAAATACAAATATTGATAAGATATCTATACTATTACAAAATAATATATAAAATACAGTACAGCACTCACTAACGATAGTGCTATCGGGTAGGTACCTGTAAGCATAGCATGCCTCAAGTGACCCCTATCAATAACTACCCTACAAATAACCTACATTTATAGCACAAATAAACTAAGGAAATCGCAAAAGTAAGCAATTGATACTATCGACAATGAATACATATAATATAAAGACAAATAATTGCAAAATATGAAGTAACAACAGATTTAAACAAAGAGTACTCTTTTAACAAGAACAATAAATTTAAAAAATCATCAATATTAATATTAATAATAATAATAATAATAATAGAAAAAGAAAAAGATAAACAATAAATACAGACACAAAGTAAGCAGAGGTTATACAAGAAACTTCAAGTTAAAAATGCTTGATTAAAATTATTGATATCAAATTTTAGAATAGTCACAATAATTGACCCTAAAAAGATTAAATTTATGGAACAATTTACTTGCCTCAAAACCTCTGTCCACTAAGAGTCTGTATAGTAACCTAGCTCTAGCCCAAAAGTCATCTACTTTAGTGCAGATTTTACAAAATCTTATTAATTGGGAATAAAAACAATTATAAGTTATTTTACTATCGATATTACTACTAGGGAAAGGAAAGTTTATTACGTTAAAATTAAAATCATCAACTTTGTGATATACTTTAAGTATGCACTGTTCATTAACAATCTCTATATTTATATCAAGAAAATTTTCAACTTTATAATTTACGTTACATTGTGTGAGGGGAATAGAATTAGGGTAAATAAGTTTAGCAACTTGATTAAAATTTAACAAATTGCAAACAAGAATATCATCAATATATCTACTATTATTACTTAACAGTTTAGCAAGTGCTAATTTTTCTGGAATTTTATTTTTCTTGCTACTGTCAACTAAGTCTTTTATATATTTAAATTCTAAAGCAAGCAAGAATAAGTCTGCAATTAAAGGGCTAGCATTTCCACCCATAGGAATTCCTAATATTTGTTTGAAAATGTACGGCCCGAATCTAACATAAGTATTGAAAAGGAGGAATTTAAGGGCATCTTTAAGTTTAGTTCTATCAAAATATACAGAACTAGTGGGAGTAGAGCTAAGTGATGCATTATTAATATATGTATAAACATTTATGAAATAATTACCATTCCTAACGAACCTGTCAAAGTGCAAATCTATAATAAAGCAAAGCTCTGAATATACTAAATCTAAAGGCAAATTGGTATACAAAGTTGAAAAGTCGAAGCTATGTACCGAGGTAACTTTCGGCATGGTATTTATTTTATCAATAACTTCTAACGAATTGTCAACACTCCAATAATAGTTAATGCCAGTTCTTTTCATGATGGTATTACAATATCTTTTATGTGTACTTTTAATGTATTTTAAGCAATTTACGACTTGTTCTGATAGAGTTTTAGTGGTAGCAAATTTTGCTCCGGCAATAAAGCGATATTTATAAGGTCTTTTATGAAATTTAGGTAACATGTATAATTTTGCAATGCACTTTTTCTTATCAGAAAGTTTAATATCAAATATATTTTTCTTGGTATGTTCATCGATTAAGTTATCAATATTCAGATTATTTTGAATTTCATAAACAGAATTACCGCAAATATTTTTACGTAATATGTTACCCTTAATACCTAATTCTTTTTTCATATTTTCAAGATAAAATTTCTTACATGTGAAGCTATAATTATTGCTGGCTTTATCTACTGTAGTGATTACAAAATGTTTATGTAAATTTATTAAATCAGCTTTAAGCTTATTATAATTATAGTCTATAAAATCTGAAAGATTAAATTCATTTTTAAGCGAGAAAATTTTATTTCTAATTAACTTAATTAATAATTTAGACCATGCTTCTAGTTCTCTTGCATTGCAGCACGCAATTTTTAACAATTTATCTTTTAATTTATTGATTGAAAAAACAATATCTTTTAAAATTATGTCCCATGTTACTTTATTACTCTCTATTCTAAATTTAAACCCTTTACGACATAGCTCCGCTAATTTGTCGTTTGCAAAATGTTTTAACTAGTTCTACATCACCTGTTAATATGTGACATATCGGACTATAAATGAACTTTGCTAGTGCATCACGTCTGCTAGCTGGCATATCCATGACTCTTTCACACACGCATTTATTATTATTGAAAATATCATTATCTGAAAGATTTCCTAAAACTTTATTATAATTACAAATAATAGACCCAACAGGTCGTTCATATGAATACACTATTAATGGTTTGAAATCTTTACAACCATCTGGTAACATGGACTTAACTTTCTTTGAATTAATAAGACTGTTAACATTAATTTTGTCTAAAATTTTAGAGGAATAATTTAAAGTGGATATGACTTTATCTTTAATACGGTTATCTTTGGATTTCTTAGAATTAGCTCTAATATATCCCATAAAAGCAAAGACTATATTCTTAAATTTATTTGTGAAATTGTTTATTATTTAGAATATTTTCTATAAAAGGAGCAAAACTTTTCTTTTGTAGGCCTTTCAATGAATCTTTTAATTTTTTAATTCCGAAATTTCGATATAATGAATATAAATTATTAACAATAATTTTAATATCAGACCTGTTTTTCTTTTTATTAAATGTATTTAGTCTTCTATTACCGTGTCTACCAGGTCTTCTGTTTAAAACAGGGAAGTTAAAATATGGGTTATTAAAATCGTTTTTTAATAAATCTTTATACAAAATGTTGCCTACATTTTTTATTTGATTGTTAAGTCCAAATGGATAGATGGTCATTAATTTTCCAATCCAATAATTTTCTCTATCTAAAACATTTTGATTACTTTGAACAATTTCTATAATTTTGTATTTACAATCAAATTTAGTACAATCTGTGTTAAAATGCTTATATAGAAGAATCTTGGAGTCGATGCTGTTCTTAATTCCTGATCTATGCCCGTAGGCTCTTTCTCTTAAACATTGCTCCGTCTTTCCAACATATTGTATACCACATTTCTCACAGGTTATTAAATAGATAACATTCTTTACATGGAGATGTTACATTAACAGAAGAATTTAGAAACAAAAAATTTGTATTGGTAATGTAACTTTAAAAAAATGTTTGATGTTCAAAATCAAATTCATTCACACAGAGTTTACATTTACAGTTATCATCGAAAAGACGCCGGTTATTTTCATTATTATTTTTCATTTTTAAGTTTTTATAATTTTGCCGGGTGCGAGGGTACAAAGAATATTCTGACACATAGTCTGTGGCCGGTCCTGGTTCGTCAACGAGTACAAGTAAAGGAAGGGACAGTACATGGGGAACACGTCGTACACTAATGTTGCCACTAGTACAGACCGGCCTCACATCTATACTGTCCCTGAACCTATATAAATTAAAATGTAAAACTTGCAAACAGAGGAAAATTATATATGCTTTCAAAATGATTCAGTTTTTACCACTATACACTTCTTGCTCAAGAGCTGGGGTAGGGTGGGTGTCCTGATGATCGGGGACTTGCAAATCGATACTTAAAATAATTTTTAATAAATATACAAAAATTAAAATATATGAAGTAAATATTATTTTACTCCATATACTTTAGTAGATGTTGTCAAGGACTGTCTACTTGACATCACTAAAAGTTTGCACATTCTAAAATTTATTCCGTTGAGATACTCTTTAGCCATAAATAAGTACATGCTATGGAACCTATTGGAGAAAAAGTAATTTAGGGTACAGCATAAGATTTGTATGCAGTGTTTTAATGAGTTATATTAACCCACTGAGCCCCAGCGACGCAGGGTTTGCGTCCACAATGTATGTAACGCTAAACCCCAGCGACGCATGGTTTGCAGCCTGGCCGGTCCGGTCCCAATTACTCCGGTCCTATGGTACCTAGAGGGCTCAGATTTGTATGGGAACTGTAAGTATCCCACGCACCCATGCCGAGGGTTGAAAACTCTCAAAGTCCAACCGCGTGCGCGTGAGCATGCAAAAACATGTTTTTTGGGGGAAATTGCCTTCAATTTTTTACTCTTGTAAAATCCGTTTTCGGGGGCTCTGTAGGACCATTTTTTGAGCTTTTTGATCGGTTTTTCGTGGTTTTTCCTTCATTCCTAACCCATTCGCTATTGTTTCTGGAATAAAAAACAATTTCAGAATCAGCCGGTCCTGGGTGGTACATTTATAAATATTTAGCTGGTACTCAGCGGGTTAATAGTCTAAGTTGGAGATTAAATATTTATGGAAATGTACTTGTGCATTTCGATATATATTAATGTCCCTTGATTTTTGTGTTTATTTATATTTATATTGCAAAGAAAATGGACTGCTTACAAATTTGGTTCTGTATTTTAATATATGATAGGCCAACCTTCTTGAAACTAAAAGTCTAGAAGAAATGGGCTGAAAGTTTTCTATCCTATTCCCTGGCTGACTCTTCCCAAATTATGAAAATCCCATGCTTGATTCCCGTTTATTGATGTTAATGGTTAAGAATATTGGGCAATTATAAAAGACTATTCTATTATAATTAAGCCAGATATCTTTGCCACTAAGATTAATAATGGGTAATCGCTTTGTGAAATTTCTTGGGAAGAGTTGACTAGGAAAAAACAAAATACTCTGAGTCCAGCCTTTGGTATGAACCTAAGGTGAACTGTATCCTATTAAATGTATTATAATAAAACTAGTTTTAAGATATGGTATTCAAACTTTTACTGTATTTCCAAATATTTACACGACTGTTATTTGTGATAGAATTACTCAAGTCTTCAAGCACCTTTCAATGCACTACTTATATTTCACTTAATGTACTTATAGTAACTCAACTAGTTCCATCACTTACAAACATTAGGCTTTGGGATTATCAACAACTAAAGTCTATGCCGTTTTTAAATAGATAACATTTGATAACTTTCAATACTTTAGTAGTATCACAACAATTATAGATTTTTAAAGCATCGGTTAACATGATATACTTTCAATTGATTACTATACAACTCATGATATAACTTTATAAAGCAGTATTGAGATGAAGAGGTGCGGGAGAGGGTACAACAGGGGAAGAGGGTTGTAGGAACGCTAAAAGCAGTAACAAGAAATAGGGTGGTCAGTATGGAAGTGAATAAGTCCTTGCATGACAGTGTGGTAATCCCGACACTGACTTACGGAAGCGAAGCATGGACGTTGGTTGAGAGACTCAGACCAAGAGTGAGAGCAGTGGAAATGAATTACTTAAGGAGTGCGTGCGGAGTTACATGGAGGGATAGACAGACTAATGAGGAAGTAAGAAGGAGGTGTGGTGTGGAGGTAGATGTGCTGGAAAGTGTGAAAAGGAACAACTTGAGATGGTTCGGCCATATGGAACGTATGGAAAGCGAGAGAATGACTAAGAGGGTGTACGAGAGCGAGGTGGAGGGACAGAGGGGGAGAGGTAGACCGAATATGAGGTGGAAGGATGGAGTGAGGAACTACATGAACGAAGGCGGTGCTGGTTGGGGGGAGGGGCGTCGACTGACTGGGGACAGAGGTGCATGGGGGCTGTTCGTTCGTGGCCACCCCTTCGGGGATCACGGCGTCAGGCAATAGATAGATAGATAGATAGATTGACTTAAGTCATTGGACATGACAAATTAAAATTTAAAACTTCCAAAGACAATAAGGGCAAAATCACTTCGGAAACTAAAGTTACTAAAAGATCCTTTAAAACTTTTTGTTACTAATAAAATTGACTTGGTATACTTAAGTTTCTCAATAAACCTTTTAACATTTGGCTTTACCAAATTATATTTATAATTTAAAACTTTCAAAATAAACAAACCAAAACTTGGACTACACAAGATAGACTCAAAGGAACTAATCAAAATTGCTATGGAAATAACTTAATCAAATTCCAAACTTCATGGATACAATGGTCAACTGGTTCAAGTGACTGATGCATATAAATAATCATGGACTTAACAAGAATATAAATGTCTGAGTGGCTTAGAGACTGGCACCAATAAGATGGAGTCTCATTAAACTGAGTAAAGATTAATAAAAGTATAAATAAATAAAAGTGAATGTGCCTGAGCATATACTGATTGTTAATTATACAAATATAAAAGAAGTCATTAGTTATTGGTAATGAGAAATACAACATAGTAAGGACCTGCCTGAGCATATACTGATAGTTAATTATACAAATAAAAGAAGGCATCAATTATTGGTACTGAGAAATACAACATAGTAAGGACCTAAGTAAATATGCCATACCTATATTGCTAAGCAATGTTTCATCAATAAATTAAAATGTCAAACTAAGCAAACCAAAATTGGGACAAAGGTAAAATAACTAGTGAAAATTGCTATGTGCAAACAAATCAATTATATAGCCTATCATTCATCAGACTAATATTACCATAATCAAAACCAATTATTATAATGTCAAACTTGCACAATAAACAAACTGAAACTATATAAAGACAAAAGAACTTATCAACATTGTAGAAACTATGCTTGAGCAACAAAATTAAAGGGAAATCAAGCATCAACAAACTCAAGGTTTTTTGATAATTTATTTCTCGATTCTGGGCGAAAATGAAATATAAGACCATGTCTAGAAGCAGCTCGGCGAGAAAAATCGAATGGCACCAAGTAGAATTGCCTAGGACTTATAGTTTGGGCTACAGAGGACTTTTAAATTCCAAAAAACGGTCCCTTGGGCCCTCCAGGAAGGCCCAGTCAAAATCGAAATCCTAAACTAATGGTCCGATTTTAATTCTGTTTGCGCCATTCGATTCAGCTTGCCAAAGTGTACTTATGGTATAAATTAAAAAAAAATCCGTTCATAAATAACTTGTCAATGGCGTTTTTAAACTTTAAAATAGGCCTAGGGGCCTAAAAATAGGTCAAAATTAAAAACAAATTATACCGTTGAATCCGCAACGGCGAGACGAATCAAATATGTAATAATATTGACAAGTCAAAATTCGACCAAAATCACCGATTTGCATGGGCAAATCAATTGGGCAAAACCCAATTTTTTTTGAGAATTTTTGTTCTCGATTCTGGGTGAATGGCTGGGCGAAAATGAAATCTAAGACCATGTCTAGAAGCAGCTCGGCGAGAAAAATCGAATGGCACCAAGTAGAATTCCCTAGGACTTATAGTTTGGGCTACAGAGGACTTTTAAAGTCCAAAAAACGGTCCCCTGGGCCCTCCAGGAAGGCCCAGTCAAAATCAAAATCCTAAACTAATGGTCCGATTTTAATTCTGTTTGCGCCATTCGATTCAGCTTGCCAAAGTGTACTTATGGTATAAATTTAAACCAAATCCGTTCATAAATAACTCGTCTATGGAGTTTTTAAACTGTAAAATAGGCCTAGGGGGCCTAAAAATAGGTCAAAATTTAAAAAAATATATACCGTTGAATCCACAACGGCGAGACGAATCTAAATATGTAATAATATTGACAAGTCAAAATTCGACCAAAATCACCGATTTGCCTGGGCAAATCAATTGGGCAAAAGCCAAGGTATTTTGATAATTCTTTTTTGATTGTGGGTGAATGGCTGGGCGAAAATGAAATCTAAGACCATGTCTAGAAGCAGCTCGGCGAGAAAAATCGAATGGCACCAAGTAGAATTCCCTAGGACTTATAGTTTGGGCTACAGAGGCCTTTTAAAGTCCAAAAAACGGTCCCCTGGGTCCTCCAGGAAGGCCCAGTCAAAATCAAAATCCTAAATTAATGGTCCGATTTTAATTCTGTTTGCGCCATTCGAGTCAGCTTGCCAAAGTGTACTTATGCTATAAATTTAAACAAAATCCGTCTATAAATAACTCGTCTATGGAGTTTTTAAACTTTAAAATAGGCCTAGGGGGTCTAAAAATAGGTCAAAATTCAAAAATATATATACCGTTGAATCTGCAACGGCGAGACGAATCCAAATATGTAATAATATTGACAAGTCAAAATTCGACCAAAATCACCGATTTGCCTGGGCTTAACCCTCTGTTCCCGGAAGGGCTCTTGAACGCCCATAAAAAAGCATACACGAGCTGCCCGGAAGGGCTCTTAAACACCCATGAGCTCAAAGCCTGTGAGCTTGGTGTGCGAGGCGTCGGTCCGACGCATGTAAACAACAGCTGGCTGGACCGACGCCCCGCATCTCCGGCCACAAAAAGGAGAGCGTCGCTTGTTCGTGTGTGCCTGTATGTTGTTGTTAAGTATCGAAAAGTAGTGTAAAGTGGCTGTTTTTGTCATAAAGTTATCTCCAATGAAATCATCATCACAACTCAACCAGTTGACTTAGAGAGC
The DNA here is from genome assembly GCA_032716605.1 of Paralithodes platypus. Taxonomy (NCBI): domain Eukaryota; kingdom Metazoa; phylum Arthropoda; class Malacostraca; order Decapoda; family Lithodidae; genus Paralithodes; species Paralithodes platypus. Next base: position 9,208,071 of record CM064566.1, on the reverse strand, counting down.
TCTACTTAACCCGTGGAGCCCCGGCTAGTTTTGTAATGTTTGTTCACCAGAACCCGGCCGGTTTTCAAAAAATGGTTTTATTCCAGAAACAATAGCGAATGGGTTAGGAATGAAGGAAAAACCACGAAAAACCGCTCAAAAAGCTTAAAAAATGGTCCTACAGAGCCCCCGAAAACGTATTTTACAAGAGTAAAAAATTGAAGGCAATTACCCCAAAAAAACAGGTTATTGCGCGCTCACGCGCACGCACGTGGACTTTGAGAGTTTTCAACCATCGGCACGGTTACGTGGGATACGTACACAGTTCCCATACAAATCTGAGCCCTCTTGAGTGGCTACACCTGAGGTTACGGTCGGCGCAATTAGGGTGACGCGTCAGGCGCGTCGCTGGGGCTGTGCGTTACATACATCGCTGACGCGTCAGACGCGTCGCTGGAGCTGTACGGGTTAACGCCATTCTACAGGTAAATAACACAGCTACGCTTGGGGATGCGTGGGAATGCGGAAAGTAGTCAGAATAACAAATATACGGTAGCCTAGCCTAGACGTTTTTCGGCCAAAACACCCGGGTTTCGGGGAATATTTATGTAATATTTATGTGCAGAGAAGAGCTAGCAAGCTGGTACCAACGTTGAAGAACGCGGGTTATGAGCAGAGGTTGAGGACACTGGGACTTCCGACACTGGCATATAGGAGAAAGAGAGGGGATATGATAGAGACTTTTAAGATAGTGTCAGGAAAGTACGATGAGGATGTGTGTGAAGGTATCTTCTTGATGCGGGAGGGAACAAGAACGAGAGGACACTCTAAGAAAATTTACAAAGAAAGAAATAGGCTTGAGAAGGCGAAGAACTCATTTTGTGATAGAGTGGTAAATGAGTGGAACGCACTGCCCCAGTATGTAGTCGATTCCGAATCAATAAGGGAGTTTGAAAGTAATCTTGATAAAGCATGGGGAAGACAAGATTTGAAGTTTGATTATAAAACAAAAATACAGAATAGTAAAAATGTTGCGTCTGCTACCGCCGCCGCCAACACCGTGAACGACCGCAGCAGTGCAAGCACTGGTACTGAGCTGGATACACAGGCATAGTTTGCCTTTTTCCAGAGGATCTACTGTAAGAAACTGTAAGAAACTGTAAGTAATGCGTAGCCGGGGCTGGAGGGTTAAACCCAAGGTTTTTTGAGATTTTTTTTCTCGATTCAGTGGGTCTACTTGTTAGTGTATATATACTTTCCCCGCACCGGCCGCACGTCAGTAGTAGGGTTTCCTAAAAAAAAAAAAAAAAAAAAAATCACAAACAAAAATTACGAACCGTAGACCGTCAAAATGTCCTGTATATAACAAATATAGGCCTAGGCCTAGGTAGCGTCGTCGTCGGACTGACGGTCGGACGTCTGGGATATACAGTAAACCCTCGCCATCTCAGACCTCTAGAGGTCGGAAACCTGTACTAGCCGGACTGGCTACGGCCTCGCGGACATGTACTTCCGTATTTCGGACATTTCCGTCATCGTTCCGACAGTGTGCGACGTTGTCGGATGACACCCTCACGTCACCGGGCAATAAGGGTGAATATCCGACAAACAGAAGGGACGTCCGACGCCATCTACATCCGGGGCAAAATTTTTGTTGCATGAACTATTAGTTATATGGGATTAATTAGGTTAGGTCCGAACCATCAGGCATATACCCCTATAATGTTCGTAAACACCAAATAAAAGTCTTCACTAGATTCGACTAAAACACCAAAAACAAATAGTTATAATTAATAAGTGATATACAGTAAACCCCCGCTAACTATAAGGGTCTTATTTGGGTTAATATACAGGAGACGCAACAACATATTTTTCAGGTATTTTTTTTTGGTATTTTGATTTTGTTTTTGGTGTTTTAGTCTAATCTAGTGATGAAATTGAATGGGAATTAAGCATTTACCCATTATCCATCAATCTAAAGACACGCCCCCCCCGATAGTGGGGAGGGCTATGAAGATCAGGGAAATTGAGGGGTAAAAAGCGTATAGAACACGATAATACACATTTGTAATCCAAATTTGGCTCGGGTTTGTTCAATTTCCAGACCCATAAAACCCGATTTTTTGAAAACCCAAGCCAAGTTTTGACGAAACTTGGCTCGGATTTAACAAATGTAAAAATGAAAAAAAAACACAGTAACCTTGGTAAAATATTGGCTCGGGTTTTGTCAATTTCCAGACCCATAAAACCTGACTTTTTGAAAACCCGAGCCAAGTTTTGACGAAACTTGGCTCGGATTTAACAAATGTAAAAATGAAAAAAAACACAGTAACCTTGGTAAAATATTGGCTCGGGTTTTGTCAATTTCCAGACCCATAAAACCCGACTTTTTGAAAACCCGAGCCAAGTTTTGACGAAACTTGGCTCGGATTTAACAAATGTAAAAATGAAAAAAACACAGTAACCTTGGTAAATTATTGGCTCGGGTTTTGTCAATTTCCAGACCCATAAAACCCGACTTTTTGAAAACCCGAGCCAAGTTTTGACGAAACTTGGCTCGGATTTAACTAATTTAAAAATGAAAATAACACAGTAACCTTATTAACATGTTGGCTAGGGTTTTGCACATTTTCATACCCATATAACCCGACATTTAGAAAACACAAGCCAAGTTTTGACGAAACTTGGCTCGGATTTTACTAATGTTCATGTTAAAATTACACAGTAACCCTAATAAAATCTTTGTTTGGGTTTTCATAAGGTTAACATTAGCCTAACCTAACGAAGTAAGAATGGGGTTAACATTAGCCTAACCTAACCTAGTAAGAATGGGGTTAACATTAGCCTAACCTAACAACCTTACCTAACCTAACCTAGTAAGAATGGGGTTAACATTAGCCTAACCTAACAACCTTACCTAACCTAACCTAGTAAGAATGGGGTTAACATTAGCCTAACCTAACAACCTTACCTAACCTAACCTAGTATTATTGGTGGGGGCTGCCGCCCCCACACCCCTGCTGGTTGGGTACTGGCTGAAAAACTTATTGTTTTACAGTAGGCCTATGTATTTTATTTTATTTGTGTTCTCCCTTATAATACATTTCAGCTCTTAATGACATATATATAGCAATGATGTATAGCCTATGCTCTACCGGACCTATTAGGCCTAAAAAGATCGATGGGCTAACTGTCGGTCCAAAACCTCAGTATAACCAACTAGCCCTTGCATGCCAGTTTAATCCTATGCGAAAAAATCTTTTACTTTATGTTACTTTGCGATGACCCATTAAGATTCCCGAGCTAGCTGTGGTCCGGCTCCTTTATGTTGTCCCAACCAACCAACTAACCTTAATGAACAGAGGAGGTACTGGGCTGCCTGGCTGGCCGCTGGAGGCTCGATCACCACTCATCTTGGTCAACAGTTGGTGGATTTTTGTTTCGAATTTTTCCATGTAAAACAAGTGTATGTGCATTTCAAAACCAGCTGTCCTCGTCAGCTGTATTTGGAACACTGGTTATTGCACTTTGGACAGTTTACACTTATTGGAAGGCGAAAAGGTCTTAAGCAGCCTCAGTGTTTTTAAAGACGGTGGAAAAAGCTTTGATCGGCTCACACCCTCTACACAAGCTGGCCAGAGTCAAACTGACAGCTTATATCCTGGGCCACCTGTTTTCCAAATCATGGCATCACCTGATTGGTCGATAGACATCACGTGTCAGTGAACTCGAGTACTCTTGGCATGAATTAGGTAGGGTGATTACTTTGGCCACGACGCCACCAGTATAGTTCATTGCATTCGCCACCAGATGTCTCAGTTGTTGACTGACAGTCACGCAAAAGAAGTCTCCCAGATGAAGACGAAAAAGAAGAAGTGTAAACAAACCCTTAAAACGTAAATATCCATATAATATGTATTATGTTAGTTTCCCGGGAATGACACCTACATCAACAATTTGGAGAAAAATCGCTTAATCACATGCTATTGAGCTTAATTTTTTACCAATATTGTAGCGCCTCCTGTATATTGACCAAATAGACATAAGTAGAGGCTACTGTAAAGGCGCCAGTCATCGTGTAATTGTCGTCATTATGCTCCTCATAATGACGACAATTACACAAGCAAAACTCCTCCAACACCCGCCATTGTTGATGTGAGATTCGGGAGTTGCCAACGTCAATGGTGGGACAAAATATCCTTAGATGTCATAAGTATAAATGTCCAGTTTTAGTGCTACTTGACAAATTAACATCTACATAACATGTAACATACTAATATATATTCAAAATGACAATTTAATTCTTATTGTGTTGCTTGAAGGTATACAGCTTGCATCATATATGAGTAGCCTATGTTTTATAGTGTATATGTATACTTAATGTTTTCATCTTGCTTATATATATATATAATATTTATACTAAATAATTTACAAGTGTTTTTACCAACATTAATTAACTCTTAAATACGTTCCCTCTTTAATCTATTGCTCCCTCGTTTTGCGGATAATCCCTTAACTTTGGAAACACTGCAGCAAGCTAGCTGGCAGGCGCGCACGGTGCACAGACTATCTATAATAAGGACAAGCCACTGAGGTGCTTTGCTACAGTACAATACAATAGTGCTGCCACCAAATCCCTAGGACACGCGGCAAACTAACCGTGTGACACGTCACGCTTTGGTGTCTAGGTTATATGTAGTCTATGGGCTAGCCCTTACAGGAACACTCATTGACCAGTCCCAAGCTGGTGGGCCATTCTATTTTCGCCCTTTTTGTCAATAAACCTCTTATTATCGAGGCTATGAATCATATGCAATGTGCGCTAGTGTATAGTATTTCATGTACACTAACTAAAATACTATATTAAGCTCAAATACATGACGTACAAACATAAAAATTAAGGATCTTCACCTGTTGATCGATATGGCCGCCTGCACAGTGGATAGGACGCCAGACAGTATTGCCAATTTTGCTAGATTCACGTTTAAAAGTTGCTAGATATAAAATACTCTAATATTGTATATGGAATCGTTCATTATCCATAGAATGTTTAAATAAAGTTGACGAACAACACATACATAAGTTTAAAGTAATAGATTTCCTACCATTAGATAAATATATTTTCGCTAGATATGTATAAACACCGCTAAAATCTATATACAGATTGACAACATTGACTATCATCATATCACCAATGCCGAGGCATTTGGTGGGAATTTTAAAACAAATTACCGAGCATTAGACTATTCAGTTCATTTGAGGCCTAGCTAACGGATGTTCTTGGGTAGTATGATTTTTGGAATGAAGAATTGAACTTTTCGATGGGGTAAATCTCGAACCAATGATGCATAGCCTATAGGGAGTGCTATAGGTGGTGGGTAAGGACAATTGGAACTGCTGCATCACTTAGCCTTCTTGGAAGATTTTACGGTGTGACAGTTACAAGCCCCATCGATGTTTGTGTAGCCTATAGGTATGTTATATAATAGTCTTCAGTCCTATATATGTCCTTCCCGTCGCAAATTTATTATAAGGGAGATAAAGGGTAAAACACAGTCTTGTCTGCATAATGTTGAAGTCCTGTTTTACGGGATTTCTGCTTTATAGATTTTTTTTTCCCTCCTACCTTACTCGGGAGACCTTACAGTTGCGCGATCCAGTGCTGCTTTGGTAATTGCGTACATTTTAGGTTAGTTTCTATCCACATATTACTTTTAGGTTAGGTTAGGTTTCTTAGTTAGGTAAAACAACACTGTATATCAAAGAAAAAATGCCATAAAAACAAAACACATACTAAAACTCGTGACTGTCACACCATATCAATTTACCGCCTTCTTTGCTGATCCTTTCCGTGCCTCACCAAAATAGATGCCAACCCCAGTTTGCCCTCCAAAATATTCATTGTCTCTCTATTTCAAAATGTCTCAAATGTCTACTGATCAACGACCCGCCTCAGAGTCCCCAGGGGGCTTGAGAGGGGGACTCCAGAAATGCCCTCAGTAGTTTGGCCTCTCTTGCCAACCTATCGAAATGCTCTGGACCACTTCCTTTCTACAGCAAACCCTTCTCAGTATCCTCCTACTATATTTATCCTCAGTTTCAAGCCAAAGGTGGATATGTTGCTTATGTGTTATGCAATCTTGCTTTCTATTTATTGTTCCCAACTTTGATTCTTCTGAATTCTCAACTCCGGCTAAAGCTTGCTTGTCACTCTCAAACTAAATATTTCTGCGCTGTTTATCTCTACCCCAATAGCCTAATTCTACCGACTCTCCAAAATTCTTTGACTAACTTCTAAAGTACAACACATTCTATTCATCTCTCCTTTCGCAGAAATCTCCATCCTAGTAGATATCAATAATGTTCACCACTGCCAATGGCTCTCCACCCATTTCACTGACCAACCTGGTGAACAAGCTTACATCTTTTCTATCCTAAATGACCTAAGGCAGTTAGTTCAGCATCCTACTGTACTGTACTTGTATTCCTGACCGCCTTGGATATCGCTTCAACATTCTCGACTTATTTCTAACTTCTAATCCTTCTACTTACGCTGCAAATCTTTTTTCTCGGTTGGCTGTTGGGCTCCTCCGATCACAACCATATCTCTTACCTGTCCTATCTCTCCAGTATGACCATCTGATCCTTCTAGCAGGCAGTACTTGTGGCACTTCAGCGCTGTCGACTGTGAGACTCTTTGGCAGTACTTCTTTCACTTCCCATGGAATTATTTTTGCTTCTGTGGCCGGGAACCCTCGGAGTGTGCAGAGCGCATAACCGAGGTAATCCTCTCGGGCATGCAGGCGTACATTCCATTTTCTTTCTCGCAGCCTAATGCAATACAAAATCTTGGTTTACTTGCGCTTGTTCTACTACTGTCTGCAATAAAGAGGAAGTATACAAACGGTACAGTCACCTTCAAACTCCCCAAAACTTTTTCATCAATAACATATGTTCTGAACTTTCCAACTCTAGCTCTTCCCAAGCTTCTGGCATCTAGCCAAAAACTTCTCCAAAATTTTTACTTCCTCATCTTTTGCTCCTCTTTCCCACTCCGACGGCACCACCGCGTCTTCCTATGACAAAGCTCTTCGCTCAAACTTTCGCTAAAAACTTCACCTTGGATGATGTCTCGAGTCAGCCACCCCCAGCTATGGGGCATGTGACTGAGTATATACATACATACATAGGCTACATGTGGGAGGAGGAAGCTGAGGGTGAATGTCAATAAAAGTAAATTGATGGTGCTCATGGTGTGTAATAAAGATGCTCGTAGGGTAAATCTAAATGTACGACTGGATTCGGAAATGCTGGAACAATTGGAGTGTTTTAAATATCTAAGAGTGATAAGCAGGGATGCAGGTGTTGGAATGGAGGTAAAATAATCTAATCTGTTAATTTCACTCCCAACACCAAACACCTCCCAATGGAATTATGAAAGCATATGTGAGAGGGAAGGAAAGTTTTCAGAATGCAAGGGATAGTTGTACAACAGTGATGATATTCCTCCCTGCTGCCTCCTTTCTTCCATGCTTTTATTTGAAACATCTTTTCTCCCTTATTGCATTTTCAACCTTCTCATTCCACCACCAGGAAATCTTATGCCTGGGGGGACCCCTTAGTTTTGCCACAAACTTTGTCAATGGCGGCAAGAAGACTACGTTCAAAGAAGTTTCATTGGCTATTTATATCATTTAGGTCCGGGCAATGGCTGACAGAACATACAATATATTTATCGATTCTCCCGGGTGGTAGGGACGGGGTGGTAACTGCTATAGGGAGTTTGACCCAACCTTTTCATTGGAGCCTCTTCCAATTCAATCAGAGCTACAAATATGGCACTAAGGTAATATTGAGCAAAATTAGTGGTAAAATAGCCGTCTGGGCGTATTTTTCTCTAGAAGGGCCACAATGAAAGGGTTAATTCTGGACTCCTTACTCAGCAGAGTTCTATCTATCCCTTACATTATACGTACTGAGTTATGTCCACCTAACTACAGACAGTAATAATAATAATAATAATAATAATAATAATAATAATAATATTTATTCAGTTAGCAATTTACAGAGATGGTACCACATAGTATGTTACAAATATGACATGTACCAGCCTTGCATAATTCCAACTAAGGATAGCCCAATAAGGCCGTACTCTACTATAGTCCATTTCTTCTTGACCTGGCAAGTTTGTATATTACTTGTCACTTTGAGCTAGAGAACTCTACTTTAAACTGATTGGATGCTGTTGCTGTACTCAAATAGCATCCTTTAGTTACAAAAAAACCCACAACACATTTACTGTACGACATGTGCACAGTAGGTTACTGTACTATAAGCCAATCATCTCAAAGTAGTTATAAATCTTTATTATCACACACACCAGCCACTCTTATACACCATAATTTATCATAATACTGTACCCCTTCGCACTCTATCATAGACCTCTTCCAGGGCTTGGATACTCAAAGATGCCATAAACTAAAGCAAGGCGAGAGGCATAATTTACCAATAAATTAACAGCTTATTCCTATCTTACGACGCTCATACTCAGCAAAACTAGACTCTTTATAAGTTGTTGTTGTTGTCGTTCCCTAAGCTGCCTGGCCGAACAGCCCCGAGTCCCTAAGAAAGGCCATGGCCACGGTCGGGCTTTTCCACAGAGCTCTCAAGGAGTGTAGATTATGTTGTTGGCGTAAGTGAAAGTGTGAAATGCAGTCTTCTAGGATGTGTCCAATAAGTATGAGGTGCTGTGTTACATCCCAGGCAGGTGTAGTCGACAGAGACATCCAGTCTCTTCTGATAGCTCAGAAGAGCTGGATGGATGGTGCCCACATCTCAGCCTGGCCAGGTGGACTCTGTCCTCGTGAGGAAGGTAGGATTCAGAAGGATGAATTTCGGGAGGTCGTGCCTGCAGCTGCGTGTTGTCTACGAGTGATAGGATGGAACGGCGAGAGAAATTAGTATGGCGGCGTCTACGCCGTGGGTCCACTTCCCGGAGCTGCCGACCTTCCCGGCCGGGGACAAGTTCGCCGATCAATAGAGGACAGCCGACTGCCGACCGTGGGAAGCACTTTCCTGGGAGCCAAACCGTCACAACAAACCCATCCCCTCCTTGGGGACACAAGGCCTGGGAGCAGCTTCGGTCGCCCGGACAAGTATAATAATAATAATATTATTATTACCACTTTTATAAGTTATAATACCCAGTTCTGACTTGCCGTAAGTAATAATATTGCTAGAAAAATTAGGTTGAATTTAGGATACAACAATCAGAGGGATAAAAGGCACCATAAACGTTTGAAGTATCTAGCCTATGGTCTATCAACCCAACCAGTGTCATGGTATCTTATAAGTAAAATGTTTGCCCGATCCTATCTTAACCCACGGACTGCGAATAAATGGGTAAATAAAAGGTCAAGTTGAAGGAGGGATTTGGGGGGGGGGGAGGGTATAAAGGAAGGGAGAAGTGGAAGATGTGGTAACAGAGATACGACTGTTTTCTGTGTGTCACCCAATTTTGAGACATTTCCCGGCACTGGCACAATATTTGAAGTTATTTTTTTATACGTTTAAATACCATGCCTTCCGAAAGGAATGTCGCAATTCCTAGGTTAAGAAAACATGACATTAGGGTACTATTTATTTTCAAATATTTGTGTAACAGAGTTCTATTAATAAAATAAAAAAGAATACACACACATATAGGCCTACATCCAATCGCACATAATTTAAGATATGATTCACAAAATACCGGTATGATATAATAGTAGGGAAGAGGATGATAACCTACTGAAAGCAATATAGAGAAATATAGAGAGAACATATATAAGATTTTGATTGGAGATTTCAATTTGCCAAGGATCAACTGGGCAAATTGTACTACTCCAGCGGGACAGTGTAGCCTGGAAAACAAGTTTATAGAGAAAGTGAGAGATTGTTTTTTAACGCAACATATTACAGAGATGACAAGATATAGAGATGGGACGCAGGGGAGTGTACTTGATTTGATTTTTAGCAATGAGGAGGTTATAGTGGAACATGTCAATGTGGATAGCCCTATAGGTCGGAGTGACCATGCCTGTATAAGCTTTAGTTGCAATATTAAAACAGAGAGGGATAATAGAAGCAATAAAAAAAATATACATGTATGATAGAGCAGATTATGAGCTGCTGAGACGGTGTTTGGACATTGACTGGGGGGAATACTTGAACGGTGAAGACGCTGAAGGAATGTGGAGGAAAATTAGAGTTAAACTGGAGAATGCTGTATCCAAAAGTGTACCAGTAAGGGAATATAAGGATAAAACAAAATTGAGGAAAAGAACGAACCCAGAATTGCCAATGAAAAGAAAGCTTTGGACATTGATTAGAAGAAAGAAACGATTGTGGGAAAGACTAAAATTGTTAAAAAAGAACAGCGGGTCTAGTATAGAAGCTAAAGAAGTGGATCTGGAACACAGACAAATAAACAATAAAATAAGGTGGGAGACAAGGAGGGGGGGTGAAGGAGAGGGAGAGAGAGATTGCTAGAAATGTGAAGGATAATCCAAAAATATTCTGGAAGTATATTCAGGAAAAGTTAACAAGAAGAGTAGGTATCCCAGTACTGATAGGAGACTTGGATGATGGGAATAGAGCAGAAACTGATAAGGAGAAAGCAGAGGTGCTGGGGAAATACTTTGGGGAGGTACTAACAGTGGAGTCGGTTGATGCAGTGCCTACTATTCCCATCAAACAGGCACCAGCACTAGAACTAATAGAGTTTTCCCATGCTAGAATAAGGAGGGCTATAGAAAAAATGAACAGAAGTAAGTCCCCGGGACCGGATGGGATACATCCAAGAATCATAAAGGAAGGAGGTTTGATGTTAGTAGAGCCATTACATTTTTTTATTTGAGGTATCTTTTAATACAGGACAAATCCCGACGGACTGGAGAGAGGCGAACATAACAGCTATATTTAAGAAGGGAAAGAGAAATGACCCAGGAAATTATAGACCAGTCAGTTTGACATGTGTTGTGTGTAAACTAATGGAAACGGTAATTAGAGAAGGAATAATGGAGCATATGAAATCAAACCAACTTTTCAGTGGGAGACAGTTCGGATTCTTGCCGGGGAGGTCGACGGTACTACAGCTAATTAAGGTGGTAGATGATTGGATGCAAACTCTGGAGGATGGTGATGTAATAGACGTGGGATATTGCGATTTTATGAAGGCCTTCGATAAGGTCCCACATAAAAGGTTAATAGAGAAAGTTAGAAGCTATAGTATAGGGGAGATATGTGTGAAATGGATAGAAGCCTTCCTGAAAGATCGGAGACAGAGGGTACTGGTGAATGGAATAGGGTCGGGGTGGAGGGAAATTACAAGTGGGGTACCTCAGGGATCTGTGCTGGGACCACTACTGTTCGTTATATTTATCAACGACTTACCTGAAGTTATAACCAATGGAAGTGAGATATACCAGTATGCGGATGACACTAAGCTGTATAGAAGAGTGAGGAGTAAGGAAGATGTGGGTTTGCTTCAAGGAGATGTGGAGGGCATGAAGGGATGGTCTGAACATTGGTTAATGCCTTTTCATCCAAAAAATGCAAGTACATGCGGATTGGGACTAGCAAAATAGACAAGGTAGGATACAGCATATATGAAGCGATGGAGGAAGTGAATGCAGAAAAGGATATAGGAGTAGTGATAGACAATAAGTTAATTTCTCAGAACATTTAGCGGAAAAGATAAACAAAGCCAATAGAATTGTAGGGCTGATAAGGAGGACATTTGTGTCACTTGACGAAGAAATCTTCAGGAATCTCTATACAGCGCTGGTTAGGCCGCATCTGGAATATGCGAACCAGGTGTGGGCTCCATATATGGTAAAGGATATAGAAGCAGTGAAGAAAGCGCAGAGGAGAGCTAACAAGCTAGTACCAACGTTGAAGAATGCGGGCTATGAGCAGAGGTTGAGGACACTGGGGCTTCCGACACTGGCATATAGGAGAAAGAGAGGGGATATGATAGAGACTTTTAAGATAGTGTCAGGAAAGTATGATGAGGATGTGTGTGAAGGTATCTTCTTGATGCGGGAGGGAACAAGAACGAGAGGACACTCTAAGAAAATTTACAAAGAAAGAAATAGGCTTGAAAAGGCAAAGAACTCATTTTGTGATAGAGTGGTAAATGAGTGGAACGCACTGCCCCAGTATGTAGTTGATTCCGAATTAATAAGGAAGTTTGAAAGTAATCTTGATAAAGCATGGGGAAGACAAGATTTGAAGTTTGATTATAAAGCAAAAATACAGAATAGTAAAAATGTTGCATCTGCTACCGCCGCCGCCAACACCGTGAACGACCGCAGCAGTGCAAGTACTGGCACTGGATACACAGGCCTAGTTTGCCTTTTTCCAGAGGATCTACTGTAAGAAATTGTAAGAAAACAAATAATCAAGATCATACACATACACACACTGACATGCAGATATACACTGTATATACATATTATTTAATAAAGTAAAAAATACATTATCAACTTCTTGATAACTTTGATATCATTCTAGTCATAAATGTAATCCTCGCATGGAGCATAAGTTCGTGGAGGATCAGGAAAATCAATAATACATTTGGATACATGCATGCAAGATATACATGCACATTTTAACCTTAGTCACCCAAATGTGGTTGTGGATACAAACGCAACACAGCAGTTAAGTGGGAGTACCCGACTCCAGCACTACATGACCATCTCCATAGACTATATAAGATCACCGGGAACAGCACACTGCTCCAAACTACAGAACCGTATGTCCTTACTAACGTCCCAGACTATTTTGTCAACCACCTTGGTACAATACTGGAAAGTGTAACTGCCACTGGTCCCATACTTTCCAGCAAATGTAGATAGCCCACAGGGTCATATATTCTTCATGGCGCAAGTGAATGGGATAAAGCCTTATTATAGCACTTGTTCTTCAAATGAATTAGCAATGCTTGAACACAAACCAGAACACACAACCAGAAACATTCCCCGACTGGTGAGGCTCTTTACCCTTAAGGCACCCTGTATATGTAATGGTATACTATCATTACGTCACATTAACTTGTGGGTCTATGTGATGACTGTTTTTTAGAGCAGTTACTCTACCTCCTAGAGAACTGTCTTGCAATTAACCCGGCAAGTGCGGGAAGACTCTTAAGAGTTTCCCCGGGCGACTGCGGGAAGACTCTTAACACTTAAAGAGCGGGGCCCGACTTAAGTCTGTATCTAAAAACCAGCAAGTTAGGAGTATTATTAAGGCTTTTAAAGGGTTAAAATCGAGTGCAAATGGCCGGGAGCGCAGCAGGCCACACGGCCGACACCCAGGGCTTACCGCCGCCCACTGACTCACGCTCCCTCTGTTGTCGAGAGGCCGGCAGTGTAGCCAGTAGTGAGCGTAGCTGGAAAAAATATACCGCTATACGCTAAACTCCCATGTTGGTGGTACCACTGCATCAAAACGACGAGTGTTACGTAGCTCGTTCTGGTCTCATTTTGAACCTTGTAGCGCCTATTTTTTTGCTGAATACATTTCTTTTCATGCAGATACTTGATTGATCATCCAGGAGAGCCTGAATATGCCCAAAATAGCCCAAAACCCCCCGCTAGACAAGGGTTAAGATCCTGGGCTAAAAAAAATCCATTTAAAACACCCCCAAAAAACTTGAACCCTTTTTTTTTTTTTTTTTTTTGCCCCTGGGCCATGCCAAATATCACTCCTCCACATCGCCTCCTTCTCCCTGTTATTCCCTTATTCTGTGGTCTATTTTCGTGCTAACATTAGCGAGTTGCAAGCAGAGCGTTGTCATCACTGTTACCAAGCGAGTGCAAGAGAAAGAGAGAGAGAGAGTATCGATCGACAATCTCTCTCCAGACTTGGGGAAGAGTGGAGGGGAGGGAGGTTGCCTCAGCCATACATTATGTAACTCCCGGCCTGTATCGCCGATTTTGACCATCCAAACGCTGTTTCCACTTGTTTTATTGCTGTAACAGGTTAATACCTTTATAATCAACGTAAAATAGGCGCATATGGATAAGTATTAATACTACTTATGGTAAAATAACGATGGTAGTGATGGGAACAGCTCAAATATGTGCGCACAGGCGTGTGGTGTCTCATACCCCCCATGCACACGTCTTAGGTTAATACAATAACATGCTCCCATGGATGTACACTAGCTCCTGGAGAATTACTACCTGTATTATTTATTTAATTTGATTTGAGAAGTAAAATCCAAATATAATGATATAAACTTTGATGTGAGACTCCACCAGGGTAAGTGTAGTAAGCACTGCAAATACAGTATATAGATACATCAATACATACAGTAAATATATTTAAAGACCGAGTGCTCCACATAAAGTGCGGTTTAAGTCTCACGTCCTAATGGCGGCGCTCCAGGCTGCCCTGTTCAGAACTGCCTTGCTTGTTAGTTTTTATTTGTTTTTCCAAGAACATGAATGATAACACGACCACGCTCACTCTTACCCTTATTCTATCTATCTATCTATTGCCTGACGCCATGATCCCCGAAGGGGTGGCCACGAATGAACCGCCCCCATGCACCTCTGTCCCCAGTCAGTCGACGCCCCTCCCCCCAACCAGTACCGCCCTCGTTCATGTACTTCCTCACTCCATCCTTCCACCTCATATTCGGTCTACCTCTCCCTCTCTGTCCCTCCACCTCGCTCTCGTACACCCTCTTCGTCATTCTCTCGCTTTCCATACGTTCCATATGGCCGAACCATCTCAAGTTGTTCCTTTTCACACTTTCCAGCGCATCTACCTCCACACCACACCTCCTTCTTACTTCCTCATTAGTCTGTCTATCCCTCCATGTAACTCCGCACGCACTCCTTAAGTAATTCATTTCCACTGCTCTCACTCTTGGTCCGAGTCTCTCAACCAACGTCCATGCTTCGCTTCCGTAAGTCAGTGTCGGGATTACCACACTGTCATGCAAGGACTTCTTCACTTCCATACTGACCACCCTATTTCTTGTTACTGCTTTTAGCGTTCCTACAACCCTCTTCCCCTGTTGTACCCTCTCCCGCACTTCTTCATCCATAGTCCCATCTTTACTCAACACACTGCCCAGATACTTAAAAGAGTTGACGATCTCCATAGCCTGACCGTTCAGCTTCACCTCACACTCTGTGACTTCACCCCTTTCGAAGACCATAACCTTGCTCTTCCCCGTATTTACCTTCAAATTCCGTTTTTCGCACACTGTTCCAAACTCATTTACCAGACCCTGCAACTCCCATTCATTATCACTCATCAGAACTGTATCATCCGCAAACAGCAGTATAGGTAGCTTCCACTCAATTCCCTCCCTTTTCAGCGATACACCAACATCCACTGCTCTTGATAGTATTTCTTTCATGACTCCATCCATATATACAGTAAACAACCACGGGGACATCACACACCCCTGTTTCAAACTAACATTCAGGTCAAAGAACTCGCTCTGCTCACTCTCCACACGTACTGCCGCCTTTGCACCCTCATACATGCTCTTCACTGCTTTCAGCAACTTGCCCTCTACTCTGTATATTCTTAGTACTTTCCACAAACCTTCTCTATCCACTCTGTCATAGGCCTTCTCCAAGTCCATAAAGGCAACATACACCTTTTGTTTCTTCTCCAGATACTTCTCCACAACACAATTCAGGGTAAAAATCTGATCTACACATCCTCTTCCCTTCCTAAAACCTCCCTGCTCGTCGCCTATCCATTTCTCCGTTCTCACTCTCACTCTCTCAATCACTACCCTACTGTATACCTTCCCTACTACGCTTAGAAGACATATTCCTCGGTGGTTACCACACACTCCTCTTTCCCCTTTGCCCTTATATAGGGGGACTATTATGCCAGTCTTCCAGTCATCGGGTGCACTCCCCTTCTCCCATGCTAGTTTGCACATTTTCCATACCCATTCTATCACTATCTCACCACCATACCTCAACATTT
The DNA here is from genome assembly GCA_032716605.1 of Paralithodes platypus. Taxonomy (NCBI): domain Eukaryota; kingdom Metazoa; phylum Arthropoda; class Malacostraca; order Decapoda; family Lithodidae; genus Paralithodes; species Paralithodes platypus. Next base: position 9,192,087 of record CM064566.1, on the reverse strand, counting down.
CCCCACACACTCCATCTGTTCCTGGTGCTTTCCCCAACTTCACTCTTTTCACCCTTATTACATCTTTTAATTATCCCACACTCCTGGCTTAACATATAACAATAATATGTACATTATGTCATGAGCGTACTATTATACTTACATTTATTAACTTGTATGAAATACCAGGGAATAGGAACAATGTTTCCCTGTACCCTCTTCCTCTTGCCCTCTTCTAAAACTGAACCAAAAAGCTCTTCCCTCAGGTTCTATTGTAACATTATATATAAAAATATATTATGATAATGTACATACTGTATACAGTATGTGTAGGTAATACTGTATGATTATATCTTGGCAACAGAAGCATGAAACTGTTATGTATATTATTGTAGATATAAGAGTGTGAGATGAATTTGAATGGCGCTAGGCTATGGAGAATGTCAGCTCATTTAAGTATTTGGGCAGTGTGTTGAGTAAAAATGGGAGTATGCATGAAGAAGTGCGGGAGAGGGTGCAACAAGGGAAGAGGGTTGTAGGAACGCTGAAAGCAGTAACAAGAAATAGGGTGGTCAGCATCATCATGGAAGTAAAGAAGTCCTTTCATCACAGTGTGGTAATCCCGACATTGACTTACGGAAGCGAAGCATGGACGTTGGTGAAGAGACTCAAACCAGGAGTGAGAGTTACCTGAGAAGTGCGTGTGGAGTTACATGGAGGGATAGACATATGAATGAGGAAGTACGAGAGAGGTGTGGTGTGGATGTAGATGTGCTGGAAAGCGTGAAAAGGAACACCTTGAGATGGTTCGGCCATGTGGAACGTATGGGAAGTGAGATAATGACTTAGCGTACTCGCTGGTGCAGTGACTACCGTCTTGGACTTCCACCCAGAAGGTCCCAGGATCGCGCCCACGCTCGGCGCATTAAAGATTTTTCACAAGCACTTGAGTCGTTACCGTCCCTCATGAGCAAGGGGATGGGGTAGTAGTACAGGACCCCAATGGAAATACGCCTAATCGGCCTTATTGGGCTATCCTTAGCTGGCTTAGCATGTGCTAGCTTTAAGAACTATTATTATTATTATTATTATAAAGAGAGTGTACGAGAGTGGGGTGGAGGGACAGAGAGGGAGAGGGAAAGCAAATGAGAGGTGGAAGGATGGAGTGAAGAAATATGTGAGTGAAGGCAGTGCTGGATGGGAGGAGGGGCGTCGGCTGACTGGGGACAGATGTGCATGGGGCCGTTTCGTTCGTGGCTACCCCTTCGGGGATCACGGCGTCCGACTGAATTCTTAACCACCACTACTCCAATATGTCTACCATTTAGGAAGAGTCAGCCAGGGAAAATGTACGTAAATTCATAGTCCCTTTGTTCTAACTCTTTTAGAGTTACAGAGGATATTGCTCAAGGTTGCTGGTCATTTATAGGAATTTACTAACTGAAACGATCTACTGGTGAACCCAATCTAATAAATCCCATTTACTCTATACGACTACTTCAGTTCAATATGTTGCTCTTGGACAGCATGATGTACGCAAGTTGTAGGGGGGGAAGGATTAACCCGTTCAGTACCGGAGCCGTCCTTTTAAGTTTATTCTGGCTACGGTGAGACAATTATATTCAGTTTAATAAGTGCCTTCAGTAACTAACAGGTTTCAAACTATCTCACCTAACCGTTTTTACTACCACAGATCCTTCTTAAACTACATAAAATCGTTTAAATTTAGCTAGAATAAAAGTAAAAAGATGTCGCCGGTACAGAAGGGGTTAAGATCATGAGAGACTGATTAGATACGGCCTTTATCAAATGCACCATCTCAAGAGGATATGTTTTGATTAAACTCTGTAAATCTTACAGACAATTATGTTCTAATATAGTTTTGTGGAGTGTAAGGTATTGAACCATGGTGTAATAATAAACTAATAAGTGAGAGGACTGACATTAATTCAGAATAGTGCTACTTGATTTCAAAATTCCCGCTCATTATTTTCTTAGAGTAACTGACCTAAGCATTTTCTTTTCTTTTTGACCAAAGTCCAAAAAACGGTCCCCTGGGCCCTCCAGGAAGGCTAAGTCAAAATCGTAATCCTAAACTAATGGTCCGATTTTAATTCTGTTTGCGCCATTCGATTCAGCTTGCCAAAGTGTACTTTAGGTATAAATTTAAACACAATCCGTTCATAAATAACTCATCTATGGAGTTTTTAAACTTTAAAATAGGCCTAGAGGGCCTAAATATAGGACAAAATTAAACAAAATATATATACTGTTGAATCCGCAACGGCGAGACAAATCCAAATATGTAATAATATTGACAAGTCAAAATTCGACCAAAATCATCGATTTCCCAAGGTTCTTGGAAAAAAATATTCTCTATTCTGGCCGAATGGCTGGGCGAAAATGAAATCTACGACAATGTCTAGAAGCAACTCGGCGAGAAAAAACGAATGGCACCAGTTAGAATTATCTAGGACTTATAGTTTGGGCTACATTGGACTTTTAAAGTCTAAAAACGGTCCCCTGGGCCCTCCAGGAAGGCTAAGTCAAAATCAAAATCCTAAACTAATGGTCTGATTTTTAATTCTGTTTACGCCATTCGATTTAGCTTGCCAAAGTGTACTTATGGTATAAATTTAAACAAAATCCGTTCATAAATAACTCGTCTATGGAGTTTTTAACACCTTACGAGCGGCCTAGGCGGTAATTTATATGTACCGCCCAGCGTTTTTTTTGGGCCATAAATGGGGTTGTTTCCGTGCTCTTTTTCATGCATAAACAAGACCCAGAGCGTAATACAAGTATGTATCCCTGAAAGGGCGTAAATTGAGCTTTCCAATGACACCCAAACCATCCTTCTACGATCACTGGTTGTCTTGCAACGATCGTGCAACCGAAGGGCAAAATGGCTAAAATACGGTAATTTTCTTACATTATTATGTGTGTAGCGAGTGAGTGAGGGTGGAGGAGGGTGCATGTTGGTTCACGGCGGCCGTGGCGAGCGGTCAGGAGGAAATCTATGCTCCTCCCACCGCTCTGCTCTCTCTCAGAGCACATTACGTGCTCAAAATTGCACTCGACATATGTCGTGACCCGCATATGGGCACCTTTTCTTTAACTCGACATACAGTATATCGTGAGCCGATAGACAAGGGTTAAACTTTGAAATTAGGCCTAGGGGGCCTAAAAATAGGTCAAAATTAAAAAAAAAAAAATACCGTTGAATCCGCAACGGCGAGACAAATTCAAATATGTAATAATATTGACAAGTCAAAATTCGACCAAAATCACCGATTTGCCAAGGTTTTTGGAAAAAAACACATTTTCTATTCTGGCCGAATGGCTGGGCGAAAATGAAATCTAAGACCATGTCTAGAAGCAGCTCGGCGAGAAAAATCGAATGGCACCAAGTAGAATTCCCTAGGACTTATAGTTTGGGCTACAGAAGACTTTTAACCTCTCGGCTGCGCATGGGGGGTATGAGACACCATACTCCTGTGCTGACGTATTTGAGCTGTTCCCATCACTAACATCGTTATTTTACCATAAATAGCATTAATACTTATCCATATGCGCCTATTATAGGTTGATTATAAAGGTATTAACCTGTTACAACAATAAAACAAGTGGAAACAGTGTTTGGATGGTCAAAATCGGCGATACAGGCCAGGAGTTACATAATGTATGGCTGAGGCAACCTCCCTGCCCTCCAGCCCTCCCCTTGTCTGGAGAGACACTGTTCCGCAATAGTCTCTCTCTCGCTCTTTCCCACGCTTGTTAACAGTGATGACAACGCCCTGCTACCAACTCGCTAATGTTAGCATGAAAATAAACCACATAATAAGGGAATAACAGGGAAAATAGGTGATAACTGAAGGAGGGGAGGAAAGTGGGGAAGGAGGGGAGGTGGAGGAGTGATATTTGGTATGGCCCAGGGGCAAAAAAAAAATAAATAAATTGGGGTTTCAAATGGATTTTTTCCCCCCTTACTCTTAAGAGTCTTCCCGCAGTCCGCCGGGGGAACTCTTAAGAGTCTCCCGGCAGTTCCCGGGTTAAAGTCCAAAAAACGGTCTCCTGGGCCCTCCAGGAAGGCCCAGTCAAAATCGAGATCCTAAACTAATGGTCCGATTTTAATTCTGTTTACGCCATTCGATTCAGCTTGCCAAAGTGTACTTATGGTATAAATTTAAACAAAATCTGTACATAAATAACTTGTCTATGGAGTTTTTAAACTTTAAAATAGGCCTAGGGGGCCTAAAAATAGGTCAAAATTTAAACAAAATTTATACCGTTGAATCCGCAACGGCGAGACGAATCCAAATATGTAATAATATTGACAAGTCAAAATTCGACCAAAATCACAGATTTGCCTGGGCTTAAACCCAAGGTTTTTGGAAACAAAATATTCTCGATTCTGGGCGAATGGCTGGGCGAAAATGAAATCTAAGACCATGTCTAGAAGCAGCTCGGCGAGAAAAATCGAATGGCACCAAGTAGAATACCCTAGGACTTATAGTTGTAAGGTGTACGTCCTTTCATTGTCGAATTACACATGACACAGACGATTTACACATGACACAGCCGAATTACACATGACAGCCGAATTACACATAATTTACACATGAAACAGCCAATTTACACATGAAACTGCCGATTTACACATGAAACAGCTGATTTACACAAGAAACACCCGATTTACACATGAAACAGCTGATTTACACATGAAACACCCGATTTACACATGAAACAGCTGATTTACACGACACAGCCGATTTACACATGAAACAGCCGATTTACACATGAAACACCCAATTTACACATGAAACAGCCAATTTACACCGGAAAAACCCGATTTACACATGAAACAGCCGATTTACACATGAAACACCCGATTTACACATGAAACACCCAATTTACACATGACACAGCCGATTTACACATGACAGCCGATTTATACATAATAACAATCAGCTGAGAACTGAAATCCTACTGATGATGTCCAGTCGGTAATTTTTCTGATAGATAAATTGAGGATACGTTGTGCATGACGAACTGTGTGAGTGGTACAGTAGATGGCAAAATCGTCAACATAGAGACTGCCATGTACACCGGGGGCTAGCTGACGGATGATGTTATTTAGTGCCATTTCAAAGAGGGGACCGCTGATCACGCTGCCCTCAGGAACATCATTGAGGAGGGGGTATACGCCCGAAAAAGGCGACTCAACCCGAGCCGCGAACACCACCGTCGTAGAGGGCCTGGAGGATGGAACGTCGCCAAGTAGAGTCATAAGCCTTCTTTATATCGAAAAAGACCACGACTGTAACCATTTTATTGACAAAGCCGCGTTTGACATGAGTCTAATAAAGCAAGAGAATCGTGTGTCGAACGATTGTTTTGAGACCCAAATTGGTATGGTGTCACAAGTAATCGTTGGCGGAGGACCCATGTAAGTCTGCCATTAACAATATTTTCCATCAATTTACAAAGGCCTGTAGTTCGCTGGGACACTAGGGTCTTTGCCAGGTTTTGGAATGGGAATAATAATAGCATGTCTCCACGCATCAGGAAATAGGTGGCGTGTCCATAGATAATTATTGAATTGCAACAAATACGACTTGGCAAGGGGGGCGAGGTGTATTAGTAAGTCATAGCTGATATTATCTAGACCCGGTGCGGAACCAGTGCAGGTGGAGAGAGCATGGTCAAGTTCAGCCATATTGAGGTGAGCGTTATAGTCGAAGTCTTCCTGGGTCTCAAAATTCAGAGGAACCGTCGCCGGAAAGAGTCACTACGAACCACGGCAAGATGACGGCTTAAGAGGTTGGAAATTTCTAGAAAATCTTGTACTGTACGGCCATGATCGATTAAGGCGTGAAGCGGGGAATTGCATGGAGTCCATTGACCTTCTTAAATTTTTGCCACACTTCGGTTATAGAGGTGGATGGGTTCATGGCAGAGACATAAGACTGCCATGAAGAGGTACGGCAACGGAGGACTTCTTTGCAAAATTTAGCATTTAAGGGGACCGACCGGTTATTTACTAACTTCCAGGCCTTACTTCCAATGTAAATGCAATTTGGCACAGGTGTATGTGACCATAAAACTAGGTCAAAAACTTTTTTTTTTCTTTTTTCTTACAATTTAGGTAACAAAAGGTTGCAAACTATAGCACTACTACGACTCAGACTGCCACAATAGCGAGGGACAGGGTTACAAGCTCATGGAGGTCAGGTGGCATAAGAGAGCGACATACACTAAGGGTACGATAGCGTTTGTTAAGGCGGCTGAGACTATGACATAATGTTTGCTTATTGCGGAGGAGGTTGGAGAGGGAATCGTTCCACCAGGGTACTGTTCGTCTCGCAATGGTAGCACAGGTCGAGGGAATGGATTTGTTAGCTGCAGCGATGATGAAGTCCGTCAGAAAGGAGTTGATGGCGTTAGGGCCTGGAGTGGGGTAGAAGGGGGGAATCTCTCTAGTGTATAGGGCATATTTGTCCCAATCAGCTTTACAGAAGTTATAACGGGGCCGTGAGGGAATCGGTCGGACGAGCAAGTAAGATAAGAGAATAGGGTGACGGTGACTCGAGTACAAGTCATCACAGAGACGCCATTCAAATTTATCAAGAAGGGCGGAAGAGCAGTAGTCAACATCAACCGAGGAAAATGTATGGTGTGTACTGGAAACATACGTATGACAATCTGCTTCATTTAGACAACAGTAATCGTCGCGTAGTACCAAATTCTCAAGCTGCGTACCAGGGGCATCAGAGGCACTAGAGGAGGGGTCCCATAGCGGGCTATGGGGGTTTAAATCACCCTCCAGTAAAAGAGGTGAGGGAAGAGTATTTAAAAGGACATGGAGCAAGGTAAGGTCGTATTGAAAAGCAGGTTGATTGTACACTTTACATATAGTGAACGAGGTACCGTCAGGTGCATGAAGCGTGAGGAGAGAATGTTAGAGGAAACTATTACGGAGAGGTAACAGATCAAAGGTGACCTTGGCATGTACATAAATAGAGGTGCCAAGCTCACCATTAGGTGAGAGAGACTGACAGGCAAGATGGTAGTTAAGGATAGATCTGTCATAATTTCCACTGTGTTGTAAGCATAAAAAAAAAAAAAAAAAAAAAAAAACACATGGGAGCATAGGTTTGAATGAGACGTTGGATTTTACCTAGACGAACTCTAGGAATGAGTCCATTAACATTCCACTGGATGATATAGGAATTGAAAAGGTTCGGTGAGAGATATCAGATTGTGTAAATTGACAGTACTAGAAGTTAAAAATTGTTGTGCGCGGGGGACGGGGGAGTGTCTCACTGCGGGAGCGTGAAATTAACCGAGATGACACCACTCGGAGAACATCGGTAGCAGTCAACTGTTCTGGGCTTCAAGACGCGATAAGTGATATGTACAGAAGCATCAGAGAGGGTGATTGGTTGGATTGTCAGATCACAGGTAACTTACGATGGTGTATGAAGGTTTTAATTAAAGTTATAATGACGGATTTAGTTGGGGGTGCACGACACTCCCGACCACCAAGACACTCCTGGACAAAAGAATCGTGTGGCGATTCGGGGGTATTGTCGAGTTCTTGGCTGTCGATGGAGTGTATGTTTTACCCTTGGATGGTTGGGAAGAAGTAACAGGAGGTGGGAAAGTGGAAGTGGGTGGTGTAGCAGTGGGTAGGGTGGACCGGCGAGAATGGGGACGAATGGACTGGCGTTGTGGGAGTGAAGGCAAGGACTTAGGGTAGGAGAGGGAATACGGGTCCGACAGGGCAAACCAGGGACCCCACGAAGTTTACGTTTTGAAGGGGGGGACGAATGATCGGGAGTAGGATAGGCAGTATTGTCAGCACCTCGTTTGCAAGAGACGGGAGTGGTGTCCATTTCAGTGCTACCAACATCAGTCTGGAGAAGGGCGTCAGAAGGTAAGGCTCCTGGAGAAGGTTGTTTGGGAGGCTCCGGGGAGGAGTCAGACCGGCGTTTACTTGAGTTAGAGGGTGAAGGGTCGGTACAGGTATCAGCGCGAGGAGCATCCGCAATGGGTGGCGAGGACTGGTCGGTAGGGGCAGAAGTTGAGGTCTCAACTAACGCATCAAATCTACGAGTAACGGAGACAGCGAGAAACGGCGCACCATGTGCCGTAGCACCGGCAGGAGAATGTGACGGTGTCGGGTGCGATTCTGGCATTGTTGAGATAGTGGGTAGGGACATGTTGGTGAGGGCACGTGTACTATATGTTGGGTCACGCGCTGGGTCCTTGATACCCTAACTCTTAGTTCTTGTTTGGCTTCTCTGACCGCCATGCCTGAACGATCCATAAGAAGCTTAACCCCCCCCCCCCGGGGGGCGCTACCCTAAGGACATTGTTGAGATCAGGGCGATATGGCCGAAAAACGTCTAACGCCTAGGCTACCGTATCTTTGTTTTAACTGCTAGAAAATTCCCAGGCATTTCTAAACGTACTGTGGTTTCCAATCTGTAGACTGGCGTTGAGTAGAGCTCTCTAAGTAAACTGATTCAGTTGTGATGACAATTTCCGTGGAGCGCATTTTGCCGCGATTTTAGCAATGTGACACACTTTTCAAGATTGAATCTGTCTTTGCAGACCACACAACAACAAAGCTCCGATGTCTGCTTGCTGCCAGAGGTGCGTGCATCGCCTCCGACAGGCTTTGTTTACATACGTCGGACGCACGGCTTTCAAAACAAGCTGAATAGGCTTTCAAGCTTAGGGATTACAAGGGGACACCCGGGTTCCTGCCCATCTGCCGCGGTGTCCTTTTAAAATGCTGCCCGGGCCAGAAGGGTTAAGCTCCACATTATATCTGTAGAACACGCAGTGTTGGGCTCGTGCATGGTGGTCTCCATCGAGGTTGACACACTTGGGTTTGCCGAACTTCCAATTGGTGGGGTGGGCAGTTGAACTGCAGTAGGCACACACCTCATTATTCCTGCATTTGGATGTAGAGTGCCCAAAAGTAGAGCAGCGCTGGCATTGAAGGGGCCTGGGGGTATATGGTCGTACCTCCCTCCTTTGGCCTTCAATTTTGATAGTGTCAGGGTGGGTATTCCCCTCAAACCTGATGCGAGCCACTCGTAGTGGTGGACGGGATGCATCTCGTCTATTGGGGATCTGATAGACAGCGAAGTCGTCATTCTCGGGGTAACGGAGCCTCAAGGACGACAGCAACGTCGATTTGTCAGGCAATCCGTCGCGGTCATTGGAAGGAGGCAGTATAACTGCGCCGGAAATGAAACTAAGCTCCATATGTTTGGAAACTTGCACAGTAACACCGTTCAGGGAGGTGAGGGATAGAAAATCCTCCGATTGTTCCTTGGTGGTTGCGTCCACCGTCCACGTTAGGAGTGAGGTTGATCAATGGTTCATCAGTAGTGCATTCTCTAATGCAGCAGCTGTCATCGGGTCTCTAGTTTTGATAGTGAGAAATCTGGGCAAGTAATACGGTCCCAAAGAGGGCGTCAAAGTCTGTAAGCGTCTGACTAGGGACGTATTTCTTCTTCGGGCCTCGACGTGGGCGTGAAGAACCATGTTGAGGCCTGATGTGAGGGGAGAGTGTCACTATTGTGGTCGACGGTACTGACATAGTGGCAGTTGGTGTGATGGTCGTTGGTACCGACGTAGCGGTAATTGTTGTAACGGTCGATGGTACTGACGCAGTGGCAGTTGTCGTGATGGATGAAGAGGCGATATAGGTAGTAACCACACCCGAAGTTGACGAGGGTGAAGCAGGGATGACAGGGCTCACAGGACCTTGAACTTCAGAGGGTGAAGGCGCATTCTGGGTCATAATTGTAGGGGGTAGCATGTCGGCAGTGAGTAAAGAGGGCATCGAGGTGGGTGTCATGCCTGAGAGGGGAACTTCAGCACTGCAGGCAGCAGGGGAAGGGTCCGAGAGGCAGTCCAAAATTTCGCTGGGGTCGGCGTCGGAGGGGGCTAGTTCAGTTTCCGTTGGACGAAGAATTCCAAATTCATCTGAGTCAGATTCCATACCCACCATGGAGCCACAATTAGAGGACAGGACTACTGCCCTAGGAATTCTTGCAGCTATACACCCCTCTCAATGCACCTTAAGGGCCTTCGATCCGTCGATCGCAGACCCAGCACAAGGGTCAGGGTTTGGCATAAATGCTTCCCCTCGCTCGAACATGTCAGGTACCACAGTTCGACGGGTGAAGGGATTGCCGACCCACAACACCCTCCAACGAAACCAAAGAGTGAGTACAGTCGTTTACCAAACGACAATCATGGTGCTCTCAAAGGAGGGGGCAGAGGGAAGAAGGGAAAAACGAAAAACTGAAAGGATGAGAAATTATAGTGCCCACCACAATTAGTTGGGGGCGCCAGGAAGGGTGGGCAGGTGGGCATGCACTCCCCTTCTGCCGCCTCCGTCAGCCCAATCATGTGTTCAAAAAATGAAACCAACGAAGTAGGCATAGCAGGGGACGACAAATATTAAACATGCTACATATTTACCTCTGTAGGTGCAGTGGAGTCCGACATCTTTCGACGCTTCTTCCCCGCTGACCCCTGGGAGGACGAGGCGGCAAAAGGGGCTTCAGGCGGCACATCAGGGTCGTCCTCAGCCCCACTGTCCATGTCCACCCCTCCCTCCAGTTCCACTCCGGCAGGTGGGGCAGTGGAGGTGGAGGGCTGAGGGTCAGGGGCAGGCACGTTGGGTGGAGGGGTCTGTCCAGGAGCAGCGGGGAACTGTAAGTGATATTGTATATTAGTTTGGTATAGATTGTAAATTTCATAGCTAAATATCATTCAGTCAGAGTATTTTATGATTAGATAACATTAATAAAATACTGTTTGATGTGTATGAATTATTATCAATATGTAATATAAATAAGGAAACTATGAGTAATGTTTCAATGCAACCCAAAACTCACTGTCATTCTTATTATAAGGAGTAAGGTATATGTCAATGTGAAAACAACTTATGTGTATCATTAATAACCTTTATATTGAAATAAGTGCCACAAAATATGATGTTATATTTGTTATAGTAAGAAAATGGGCCTCAAACTTAGGTACTTTGAAATAGAATATTTATAACCACAACTATTATTGGTAATGAAACATTTTAACACCACACATCAAAATTAGGGGTTTGACTTGCAACTGTTGTGTGAATATGGGTGAAAATGTCACACGTGCCCATTTTCTTACTTTTATAATTTCACTGTCATTTGTTAAAAGTTAAAACATACCTCGGCTGTTGTGGGCAGGGGCGTAACTACCTCCCAAATGTTGGGGGGGGGGGGACAATGATTGTACATTGAGAAGGGGGTTGGGGACGAGCAAAGCGAGCCTCTGCAGCTAGAGGCATTTTGAAGCCTATGGAGGGAGTGGAATGTTTTTGAATACATGTAATTTATATAAGTGGTTTAACAATCTGGCCATAGTGATTTTCACCCATGAAAGTCTTTTGGTGTTCTTTCTGCACTTATCACTAATCTCTCTCTTGATTTTTTTTTTTTTTTATCAATGTAAGTTAGGCCAAGTACAATACAGTATAAATAAACATCCAGAGAATTATTTGATTTATTTAACCCATTCAAGCTCCAATACGCATTTCTGTTTTGTTTTCTGGTAATTATTAGACGATTTAAATCAGATTAGGAAGGGTACCGGTATATGGAAGTCAGAGGGTTGATTGAGAGTCTTTACCCTTTTAACCCTTTCGCTGCGGGTGATGTTCTGGAACGTCCTGGCAATTTGCAGCAATTGCCAGCAATTTGCAGCAATTGCCAGCAATTTGCAGCAATTGCCAGGCTTTAAAAGCCTGTAAAAACCGTAAAAATTGAGTGTCAGTGGGCGGGAGCGTGAGGGGCCACCTCCGACCCTCAGAGCAGCGAGCGACTCACTGAAGTAGACTGTGTCTCGTGCGGGTCTCTCTCTGCCTCTCACAACAGTGTAGCCAAGCGAGCGAGTGCTAACAAATAGCGGGTTTCCCGCGTTTCACTGGCACAGCTGTGGGTGAACCAGGCCACGTACGAAGCACGTTCTGATCTCATTTTGAAGCTATTTTCGCCTAGTTTTTGGCAGAATACAGTTCATTTAATGCAGATGCTTGATTTATCAATCAGGAGTGCCTGAATATGCCCTAAATAGCCGAAAACACCCCACAGAGAAAGGGTTAATACCCACAGATCCTTCCTAAGCTGCATAAAATCGTCTAATGATAGCCAAAATATACTGCTAAAGCCGGTATCACACGAGAGCTTTCATAGTCAACATTCGATGATCAACATTTTTCTGGCAACATTTCTGGAATATTATGCACTGGTATCGGAAACTAGACTTATGCTAGATGAATTTAGGTGACAGAAATATTATATATGTTGACCTCATAAGCTGCCAGACCAGTGTTAAGGATAAATGTTGAGTGAAAAAGCGCTCGTGCGTCAAGAGCTTCAAGGGGTTAAACGCTCCAAATGTTTATGCCAGTTATTAGCTATGATTCTGAATATAACCCTGTCTTATAAATTATATATACTGTATGTCCGATATTTTTTCGAGGAAAGCTATCTCTGGTATGACAAGCAAATATTCTTCCATAACCGTAAAGTTCTAATGGGCCGGTTTTCTGGACCACTTTCTCCCTCATGTTTAGCCCCATTAGTTTCCAGATGTTAAGATGTTTGCCCCATTAGTTAGTCGATTTTAAAAGCTTTTGCCCCATTTCTTCGTCAATATTTATACCTCTCGTGCTATTTACTGTAGGTGCAGATTTTTTCCCTGGCGAACGATAGTGAGCCTGTAATGTTGAAAGAACTGGCCTTTGGCGGGAAAAATTTTCTACTGAAAAATGTACAAATTAATCTAGAAGGGGGATCTAATGGATGCTTATTTTAAAATTTGATGGAGGTCTAGGGAGGAAACTAGAAAAATAATGAATACCTGTACATGCAAAAATCGCCCAAAAAGTGAACTATCTCCCCTTAACCCGGGAACTGCAGGAAGACTCTTAAGAGTTCCCCCGGCGGACTGCGGGAAGACTCTTAAGAGTCAGGAAAAAAAAAATCCATTTAAAACACCCCCAAAAAAAAAAAAAAAAAAAAAAAAAAAAAAGATTTATTGCCCCTGGGCCATGCCAAATATCACTCCTCCACCTCCCCCACTTTCCTCCCCTCCTTCAGTTATCACCTATTTTCCCTGTTATTCCCTTATTCTGTGGTATATTTTCGTGCTAACATTAGCGAGTTGCAAGCAGGGCATTGTCATCACTGTTAGCAAGCGAGTGCAAGAGAGAGAGAGAGAGAGTATCGATCGACAGTCTCTCTCCAGACGTGGAGAAAAGTGGTGGGAAGTGAGGTTGCCTCAGCCATACATTATGTAACTCCCGGCCTGTATCGCCGATTTTGACCATCCAAACGCTGTTTCCACTTGTTTTATTGTTGTAACAGGTTAATACCTTTATAATCAACCTATAATAGGCGCATATGGATAAGTATTAATGCTATTTATGGTAAAATAACGATGTTAGTGATGGGAACAGCCCAGATACGTCAGCACAGGAGTGTGGTGTCTCATACCCCTCATGCGCACTTCAGAGGTTAATCAATCTTGTGCATATGTCCCATAATATGTGGGAAATACGTTTAGTTTTACAACTTTTACGTTACCCATATGATACCAGTGACGCCTTTTTAATTATATTCTGGCCACTATTACACAATTTTAATCAGCTTAGGAAGGATGTCCACCAATTAAAAGGCTACAGACTATCTCATCAATCCTTTTAGTTACCATATACTGTATCCTTCCTAAGCTTCATAAAATCGTCTAAATGTAGCTAAAATCAAATAACATAGAAATCACCAGTACTGAACGGGTTAATCAAAAGTTCAATTCTTACCCAGACGATTCTTAAGCCGCTGTCACACGAGCGCTTTTTCCATCAATTTTCCATGAGCAAGTTTTTTCTCGTATTATTTCGGGACTTTTTTGCATTGGTATCGGTAACTAGACTGAAGGTAGTTTATGTTAGCCGGCTGAATTCTGATAAAGTGTAATTTTGTTTAGCTTCCTGACCACAATTGCCCGTAAAAAGTGCTCGAAAAAGGGCTCGTGTGACTCCGGCTTTACCAAGAATTTTGTGTGAAGTGCAAATACAAAGAAGTTATAATGTAAAACTTGCAAAATAAACAAACCAAACCTTATATGAACACAGTAAAAAGACCAAACAACTAATCAAAATCGCTATGTGGAAACAACGCTTAAGTAATATAATATAATACATTGCTGGAAACAAGAATGGTGCCCGAGAAGTGAGCCTGGGATATGTAATGTAATACAATTAAGGAGGGTCACCGGCTTTTTTTATCTTTCTCTACTTTTCTATCTTTCCCTGGCTTGTATCCATTCGGCCCCATTCAGCCTACTGTTTTAAGATGTTTATCCCCATCCAGTTGTCGATTTCTTCCTGGAGAGCGATAGCGAGGATTTCCCTTATAATTGTATGGGCTGGTTCGCACATGTGAAATCGACCTCGCAAATGTGGAATATTATATTTTTTCCAAAATATTATTGAGTTAAATCGACAAATCCGTAGGCTACACTATTGAATAAAACCATGTTATCTACTGTAGACTATTTATATAATCATAATAATCTTCACACTAAGAAGTGCACCGACACTCATAACTTACCTATGATGTTCTGCAAATACTCATAACTGTAGCATAGAACTTAGAAGCAGGCAGCAGTGTAGCACGTGGTGCACATCTACACTCGATGGGCCTTCATTTGCAACTAAAGCTGGTATCACACGAGCGCTTTTTCCCTCACCATTTATCCTCAACACTGGTCTGGCAGCTTATGAGGTAAACATTGTCTACTTTTCTGTCACCAAAATTCATCTATCATCCGTTTAGTTTCCGGTACCAATGCAAAATATTCCAGAAATATTGCCAGAAAAATGTTGATCATCGAATGTTGACTATAAAAGCTCTCGTGTGATACCGGCTTAAATATAGTAAATAATGTAAATATTTCGCACCATCACACAGCGGCACAGGATGACATGATGTCGGTGGTAAAGCCTTGCGCCTCAATAGGGTGCCGGTAATCGGTTCATAATTAATTTTTAGAATTTAAATTTATGAAAGATTTAGTTGACAGTAGCAAAAAAAATTACATCCCAGAAAAATTAGCACCTGCTAAATTGATAAGTAATAATAGCAGATATATTGATGATATTCTCGTTTTCAATATGCTAAATTTTATTCAAATCGCTAAACAAATTTATCCAAATTCCATTCCTCTTACACAAGGTAACGTAAATGATGAATTTGAAAATTGTCTTGATATAAATATAGATTGTTAATGAACAGTGCACACTTAAAATATAGCCTACCACAAAGTTGACGATTTTAATGTTAACGTAATAAACTTCCCTTTCCCTAGTAGTAATATCGATAGTAAAATTACGTATAATTGTTTTTATTCCCAGCTAATAAGATTTCGTAAAATGTGTACTGAAGTAGAAGACTTTTGGGCAAGAGCTAGATTACTATACAGACTCTTAGTAGACTGAGGTTTTGTTGCAAATAAATTGTTGCATAAATTTTATCTTTTTAAGGTCAATTATTGTGACTATTTTAAAATTTGATATCAATAATTTTAATCAAGCATTATTAATTTGAAGTTTCTTGTATAACCTCTACTTACTTTTTGTCTGTATGAATTAATAGTTTCTTTTTCTATTGTTATTTTTATTTTTTTAAATTAATTGTTCTTGTTAAAAGAGTACTCTTTGTTATAATCTGTTATTGCTTCTTCATATTTTGCAAATATTTCTATTTATTATATTGTATCTATTCATTGTCGATAGTATCAATTGCTCGCTTTTGCGATTTCCTTAGTTTATTTGTACAATAAATGTAGGTTATTTGTAGGGTAGTAACTGTTAGGGGTCACTTGAGGCATGCTATGCTTACAGGTACCTACCCGATAGCACTATCGTTAGCGAGTGCTATTTGTATTTCGTACTATTTTTAATGTCTTGTCAAGTTGCAAATTTGATATTAATAGAACATTTTGACACTAATTGTAGTGTCTTTATTCATGCATAGTTTAGTAAAATTTACCAGATTATTATTATTAAAAGCTTGTTTAACCAGACCACCGAGTCTAGAACAAAACGTCCCCGACTTCCCAAATTGACTAATTACTTGAATGTGATGATAGTGCGTTGTTATGTGTGCGATTAGTTTGCTTGGGAAACAAATTAACTTGCTCATGTAGTAATGTACATCCTATGTGGTTGATTGTGTTCAGTTATTTATAAATTATTATTTTACGTAAGTGATGTTTCCACAAGGAAAAGGAACAACTTGAGATGGTTCGGCCATATGGAACGTATGGAAAGCGAGAGAATGACTAAGAGGGTGTACGAGAGCGAGGTGGAGGGACAGAGGGGGAGAGGTAGACCGAATATGAGGTGGAAGGATGGAGTGAGGAAGTACATGAACGAAGGCGGTGCTGGTTGGGGGGAGGGGCGTCGACTGACTGGGGACAGAGGTGCATGGGGGCGGTTCGTTCGTGGCCACCCCTTCGGGGATCACGGCGTCAGGCAATAGATAGATAGATAGATGTTTCCACATAGCGATTTTGATTAGTTGGTTTGTCTTTTTACTGTGTTCGTATAAGTTTTGGTTTGTTTATTTTGCAAGTTTTACATTATAATTACTCTTTGTTTCTAATTTTCTCTAACGATCACTGAGCTGTGCTACCGATTCACTATGCGCAACTGTGACAGACATTATGTAATTGATGTATATGTACTGTATTTGTTTGATTATACGAAAAGGCTTTAAAAATAAGTAAAAAAAGTTGGGGGGAACAAAGACTATGATATCCCCCCCAGTTCAAAAGTTGGGGGGGACATATCCCCCCCATGGTTTACGCCCCTGGTTGTGCGGGAGATGTGGCCCCTCATGAAGGCAAAGTTCTTCATTATCCACTCATCCAGCTCCATCAGCTGTTTCCCATCCACCGTTTCTGGCGCCCTGTCACCACTCTTGGTTTCGGTGAGCTTGCCGAAGCGGGTTCTCATACCGGTCACCCATACTGACAACTGGTTGCCTGTGGGAGATGGATAGAACAAGAGAAGACATTAGTGATATTCGTGGAACAAGTCATGTCATTATCCATGCCACACACACACAATGATTAAAAGCACACCTGTCCACATTATTGCAAAAGAGTGTCCGTGTTACTGTTATATTTATGTTCACATTTTGCCTAGGCCATGGCAAACACCTACAGTACTTTAAACAATAGATGAACACATACACAAATCACTGACAAATAACTATTTGTTGCTTACCTATCACAGGTGGTTTCAAGGTGGCAGCCTTTTCTTAGAAGTACAGTACCTCGCCTTCCTCTTCGCATCCTTGAAGTCCTTCAGGCGCTTCACGTAGAGGAACGGGTTCTCCTTCACCCACTCGATGATTTCATACTCAAAGTCGCCTCATCAAAGAGGACCCTGGTTAGCTTCCTCTTGCGGGTTGCACCGAAGAGGTTAGTTGGTTCCGGCGGCGTGTCCTGGCTGTCTACCACCTGAATTTCCTCCTTGACCTCAAGCTGGGTCTCCTGGGTTTCCTAGGAGCCCTGAGAGGTAACCATGCCATTGTCGAGTTGCTGGCCACCGTCCATTTCATCCATTTCGTCCATTTGCTTTCTGTACCTACTGCAGAATGTTGGGGCGCCTGGCTGTCGGGAATAATATCGTCAGAGTGAATTTGCCTTGAAGCGTCGTGTTCGACGACCTTCTGCACCTGCCGAGGTGTCTGGATCTTCCTGGTCCTCCCAGTCTTGCGGGCGGGGGTTTCATTGGGGCATGGCGGCGGGCTTGGGTTGGTGGCGTGGAGAGAGGTGGTGGTGCTGCTAGGAGGTTGTGAGGTGAACTGTGAAGCTGTCACCTTGGGTGTCCTTTATAGGAGGTGGGGGAAGGGGGGGGACGAGCGTCGGATGAAAGCGTGCCTGCCAATTCACCGCGCGGTGTTGCCAGCACTCGGGCTTGACTCGGCATTTCTAGAACGTTTGCGCTACACTTGCAGTGACTCGTAGTACACTCACAGTACACTCGTGCTGCACTCACGGTAACTCGCGACAACTCATCATCACTCGTGGTCCAAAATTTTAAAGTTTTTTTATCGCCGACACTCGCAGTCTCTCTCGGCACACTTGTGTCGCATTCGTAGTAGCTCGTGTTACACTCGTAGTGACTCGTGCTACACTTGTGATTAGTGACTGTACATTGCAATGGGAGCCAGAGTGATCACAATTCACTGCCGGACACTCGTGGCGACTCGTAGTGACTCGTGGGCACTAGTGATAACTCGGGCAGTTTTTGACATTTTTTTTCCGCGAGTTGCCGCAAATGTTCACAAGTATTTTAAGAGTTACTACTAGTCACTGAGAGTTACCACGAGTGTCTTGAAATTGAGATGTCTCGGGGCCAAAATTTCATGCAGGGATGAAATTTTGGCTCCCCGAGCCGAGTTCCTACAACTTTGCCTGAGTTCCCACGACAATGCACGAGTCATTACACGAGTCCTCGCGACTGTGGACTCATGGAAACTCGTGCTCGCACTCGGGCATGTGTGAACCATGCTTAACTACTGCTGGCAAGAATCTTCGCAACTACCTCAAGAACTACTACATATCTCCCAAAGGAAGTCTACCCTAGCAAGACAACATGATATGAGAGGTAAGGGAAAATATTTATGTATTTCATTACACATATATTAACACCAAATTGACACCAAATATGTTCATCACTACAGGTATAACATTATACACATTACATGTTCACCATCAATCACTCCCATAATTTTTCACGATACATGTTCTTAAATTGTGCCTACTATACACATAACAATAAACACGATTAATCCCTCTCCCTGATGCTGGTCTTGTCTGGCATGCAGGTACATACATACATACATAAAATTTTAAGACTGAGTGTTCCACACATAAGTGCAGTTTCAGTCTCTTGTCCTAATGGCGGCGTTCCAGGCAACCCTGTTAAGGGCTGCTTCACTTGTCAAGTTCTTGGATTTGAGATCGGCGCGTATAGTCCGATCCCAGGTCTTCCTCGGTCCACCCCTTGGTGCAGCTCCCTCCACAATCACAGACCTGCATTTTTTCACCCAATTTTGTTCATCCATTCTCTCCACTTGTCCATACCATCCCAGTCTACTTGTACGCATCACCTCGCTAATACTCTTTATACCTAAACGTCTCCTCAGCTCAACATTTGTGTGGTTGTCAAGGGTGTGGAGAGTTGTGTGGAGGGATGGCATGGCAGGGGCGGTTCCCGGACATCTCAACCAGTAGACCATTTCAACAAGTAGCTCTCAACCAGTGCCAAATCAACCAACACCAATCAAACCAGTGCCAAAATATAGTACTAACCTAACCGTATTGGTTGATTTGGTACTGATTGAGAGCTACTGGTTGAAATTGTCTACTGGTTAAGTTGTCCGGTCACCGGCAGGGGCAGGTGTGTCCGGGCCCATCAGGGAGGACAGGTTGAGCAAGGCACCTGAGGTCGCTGCCATGGGTGTCGGGGGACGCCCATAGGTGGCCGTCTGGGATCCCCACATAGTTCCAGTGTTTATTTGTTTTTCTATGTGAATAATGGAAACAAAAGGCAAAGCTGCCTGTAATAAGTGTCTCTCCCAAAGTTTAACCCCTCCAATCCCAGCGCCGTATATATACGTCAGTAGATAAGTAACTCCCCTGTCCCAGCTCCGTATATATCCGTCAGTAATGTACTTTCCTTGTAACTGCCTGTACTAGGCTGTACCAGTCACCACGACCTTTTGAGCACTGCTCCCGTGTTGGCAACACTTCTCAGCTTATATGAGACCTGCTGAAGGGTGACAGAGCCAGTGTTGCCTCATCTTTGGAGGTGGATAGGTGGTCTCTCCTGCCATTTTTGCCACATTGCTTGGGACTGCTGGGGACTTTTATTACTGTATCCTACGGTACAGTACGGGTTAAAGAGTGACAGAAAGCCAAGTCAAGGTACATTAGAGTTAACCCTTTGAGTGCCAGCGACGTGTTATATTCTATTCTAGCTATATTTAGACGATATTATGCAGCTTAGGAAGGATCTGTGGTAGTTGAAAGGGATGGTTGAGTTAGTTTCAAGTCTTATTATTGCTAGAGGTCCTTCATAAGCTGAATAAAATTATCTAATAGTTGCCAGAATATGATGAAAAGGACGTCCCTGGACCTGAACGGGTTAAAATGTCTAAACACACGGAGCTTGAAGCAGCTAAAGTCATAGGATGGGGGAAAGACAGATTGAGGGAGAGAGTTCCAAAGCTTGCTTGTTGAGTAGAAGAAAGAATGGGAAAGATTGTTTAATCTTGGGCTTAAGAGTTGGACAGAACATGGGTAGGAGTGTGTTGAAAGGCGGGTGCCCCCCAATCTCCGTAAGGGAGGGGGTATACACTGAGAGAGCTCTGAATAACATTGATTATTGTAATAGTGGTAGAATAGTGAGAGAGATGCGACATTCGGCGTGTAGAGAGATTTTAGGGAATTAGTGAGAGGTGGTGAGTTGATGAGATGAAATGTTTTTTTACTCAACCCTTTTGAAAAGTGTGGTATGGGGGGGGAACCACCTCACACATGCAAACAATACTCGATACATGGGCGCACTGTGCACCTATACAGAGCAAGAAGCTGTGCAGAGGTGAAGAATTCACAGAGATGGTTGAGCACAACCAACTTCTGGGAAGCTGTTTTAGCAAGTGGTAATATGATCTTTCCAAGAAAGGCCAGAAGAAAAAGAAACACCAAGAATACAAAGAGAAGATGAAGGGTTGATTTGTGTATTGTTGAAGTATCAGGGATAGACCTGTGGAAGTTCTTGACAGGTAGATAAATGGAGAAATTGGGTTTTGGTAGCATTGAAAGTACCAACATTTGCTCTGCCTCAATTGAAAATGGTTGACAAATGTTCTATGGCCTCATCACGTGACTTTTTGAATGATTGAATGCTGGGTCGTTCTGTAAAACTAGTTGAACAGTGTAAGGTAGAGCCATCAGCATATGAATGGACAGGACTAGAGGTACAGTTGAGATCATTATTGACTATTAGAAAGAGAACTGGAGACGGGACAGAACCATGAGGAACACCGGAGTTGATCGGTTGAGGAAGTGAGCAATGGCCGTCCACAACCGCAGCTATGGTACAACCCCAGAGGAAATTGAGACAAAGGCACAGATGGAGGGATAGAAACCATAGGATAGTTTGGAGATTAGAGATTTGTGCCAGACTCTATCAAAGGCTTTCGATAGGTCTAAAACAATAGAAAAGGTCTATCCGTAGTCCCGAAAGGAGGATAACCAAGAGAATAAGATAAGAAAAATAACCAGTAGAGCGGCCCCTAAGGAAACCATACTGGCGATCTGAAAGTAGATTATGGGAAGACAGATGCTTAAAAAAATTTGAATTCAGAATAGTTTCAAAACTTTAGAGATGCAAGAGAAGAGAGCAATTGGACGATAGTTAGGAGGTTGAGAGCAGTCACCCTTCTTTGGGACAGGTTGAATGAGAGCACACTTCCAGCAAGAAGGAAAGACAGTAGAGGAAAGAGTTTACCTAGGCAGGGAGTCAGCACAGAAGAACAGTTTTTGAGAATAACAGGAGGAACACCATCTGGTCCGTACACTTTCTGAGTAAATAGCCCAGAGAGGGCAAAAAGTACATCCCTAGAAGAGATTATGATAAAAGGCATAAGTAATTTAGAGGGGGGTGGAGAGGGAAGACTAGTGCTGGTATCATCCGAGATGGGAGCTTTTAGTGAAAGTTTGAGCGAAGAGTTCTCAGCTTTGTCAAAGGGAGACAGTGGTGCCGTCACAGTAGAAAAGAGGAGGGAAAGAGGAAGCATAATTGTTGGAGAGGTTTTTGGCTAGATGTCAGAAAGCTTGGGAAGAGCTAGAGTTGGAAAGTTCAGAACATATATTATTGATGAAAGAGTTTTTGGCTTGTCGAAGAACAGATCTGGCTTGATTTTGGGCAGAAACATAAAATGAGCGAGATTCTTTCTTTTTATTAGTTTGAAGGCAACAGTACCGTTGTGTATGCTTCCTCCTTATTGCGGACAGCAGTAGAACAAGCTTGAGTAAACCAAGGTTTTTCTGCATACGACTGAGAGAAAGAAAATGGAATGCATGCCTCCATGCCCAACAAGATTACCTCGGTAATGCGCTCAGCACACTCCGAGAGTCCCCGGCCACGGAAGCAAAAATCATTCCATGGGAATGGGCAGCAGTTTCTGGTATATCGGCTGCTGCTGCACTGCAGGTACGTACCCGCTGGTAGAAGCAATCGCCATCGGATACCCTGGCATGAGAAGAGGGGAGGCAGCTGCTTAAGGCAGCTGCTGGGGTGATGGAGGCTGCTGCTGTAGGAGGTGTGTTTGTAGCTCTCTCACCTGGCCCTTCTCTGCATGGTTCAGGGTACGGGACTCAACCTTAAATTGCAGTAGGAGATTAAAGGTGGCCATGGTCCACCTGTCCCATACAGAGCCATGCAGGTCCTTAATCTCACTCCCTAGATAGGCCAGCCACTTCTGCATCTTCTCCAGTAGACTCTGGGGATTGGTTGCTGTGTCGACCTTTCGCTGGAGCTTGTAGGATGCCTCCGACCTGCTCAACAGCTAAAATGGTTACATAATGATCAGTAAACTGTTGGGACAGGAAATGACACACTGTAATTATCACACCCCACACAATGTTCAATATAATAATATAATAGTAGATGTAAGCAGAACTTTAAGGTTAATA
Source organism: Paralithodes platypus (assembly GCA_032716605.1). Lineage (NCBI taxonomy): Eukaryota > Metazoa > Arthropoda > Malacostraca > Decapoda > Lithodidae > Paralithodes > Paralithodes platypus. The sequence goes on along the minus strand of CM064566.1, from coordinate 9,169,248 downwards.
TTTGTTCTTTGAAATATAAGTATTAAGTGTAAAATTACAATAGTAAGTTCATTTGCATCCTTTGCATGAATTTACATGTCTGCCTGCCGAGATCGGAGCATCTCCGGGTGGTCGGGGGCAGGGGGAGTGCTGGAGCGACCTTGGTGACCCTGGTCTCTGGGTATTCTCCTGGGTGACCTAGAGTGTGTGAATTTTGTGTTTTGTTTGTGTTTGTTCGCTGTTTTGTCTTGTGTTTTGTGTTTTCCTGTTCTTGCTCTGTCTTGAATCGGCCACCCCCAAGAAAAACAAAACAAACAAAAATAATAATAATAATAACAAAATAGAGGAAATTAAATAAAAAATAGGAAAAGTGGGGATTGGGCCTGAGCATATAGATAGATAGCATGAATTTATTACAAATGTATAATGCCACAGATCACATGAAAAAGTTGTGAAGGATTATCACGAGTAAAATACAATATAAACTGAAAAAATGCCAACGGTGTGGAAATGCGTAAGCATAAAAAATAATGAGACTTTACACGTTATCTTGTGAAAATAAAAAAAGTTAAGTACGTTAATACATAATAACTAAGGTCCGTCTCAGTTTCATCGTCAAAGACGATGCGGGTCAGTCGTGCCTTTTATCGGGCACCAAGGTGAGAAAGAACCAGCACAGCTACATCAGGGAGCGATTCTGTGATGACTGTGAGCTCATTGATGTCCGAGTCCTGCGGCTAGTCCACCGGCGTTTCCTCCGTCTCTTACTCCTGTGTCTCCTCGGCCAAGGTGTCCTGGGAATCCTGCTCCGTCATAATGTGGGGTTCCACCAGGATCTCCTCCTCCTCCTCAAACTGAAAATCTGCGGTGAAAGGTTCTTCTTGGCGGCGGCTTGCTTCTTTGAGTGAGGCAGGAGAGGGTAGGTTGAATTGGCGGTCACACTAATGGAGATACGTGGCAACAGCGGCGGCTGGTTTTGCAAATTCTAGGCGCATGGCTGACAACTCTTGGCTACTCATAGCGAACACGTGGGTACTCGTGGGGCACTTGCGTGGTTGCTTGTGTGGTTACTCTTGTACACTCGTGGTCATTCTTTCCGTACTCGTGGTACAATCTTATTAACTTATACCTACTACAAGTACTCGTGGACACTGGATACCCATATACACACGTGGCTCGGTCATGGTATACAAGATTGTGCAAGTTTCCCGACACAATGTGTCACGACCATACGTGCCTACTCTTGGCAAACTCGTCCAAACTTGCGGATAGTTTTCATGGTTGTGACACCCACAGTTACCAAGAAGCAAGAAGTAGCTACAAGTCGCTACTAAACTGCGAGTGAAAGCCGACCGACCTACGCATGTACTACTAGTTGCTACGTTAAAAAATAGTTGTGATCAAATTTCAAACATGTTGAAAAATGTATTTTACATTGGTGAGTACGATAGAGTTCTCGCGACCATGCCGACCTTGCTACTAATTATGCCGAGTATGGTGCCAAGCCCTTCACAAGTCCAAACTCGCCGCTACTCGGGATTTGACTTGTGAATGCGTGAAAGCCCTTTTAGTAATTCTACGCCAACCTGGATAATGAGTTAGACAGCTGGCTAAATGTGTACATTTTTCTATAAAAAAAAATCTCCGGCGAGAGTGGCGAAGCCGGATGGGGATAAATGTCTTAAAACAGTAGGCTGAATGAATACAAACAAGAAAGAGAAAAAAGCAGGTCACCCCCCTTACGGGATCTACTCACAGAGTATAATGTTCACCAAGCCTATCAACGACATTCAGTGCCGGTATCTTTAATATATTTATTAAATGTTCACCAAGCCTATCAACGACATTCAGTGCTGGTATCTTTAATATATTTATTAAATGTTCACCAAGCCTATCAACGACATTCAGTGCCGGTATCTTTAATATTTATTAAATGTTCACCAAGCCTATCAACGACATTCAGTGCCGGTATCTTTAATATATTTATTAAATGTTCACCAAGCCTATCAACGACATTCAGTGCCGGTATCTTTAATATATTTATTAAATGTTCACCAAGCCTATCAACGACATTCAGTGCCGGTATCTTTAATATATTTATTAAATGTTCACCAAGCCTATCAACGACATTCAGTGCCAGTACCTTTAATATATTTATTAAATGTTCACCAAGCCTATCAACGACATTCAGTGCCAGTATCTTTAATATATTTATTAAATGTTCACCAAGCCTATCAACGACATTCAGTGCCAGTATCTTTAATATATTTATTAAATGTTCACCAAGCCTATCAACAACATTCAGTGCCAGTATCTTTAATATATTTATTAAATGTTCACCAAGCCTATCAACGACATTCAGTGCCGGTATCTTTAATATATTTATTAAATATTCACCAAGCCTATCAACAACATTCAGTGCCAGTATCTTTAATATATTTATTAAATGTTCACCAAGCCTATCAACAACATTCAGTGCCAGTATCTTTAATATATTTATTAAATGTTCACCAAGCCTATCAACGACATTCAGTGCCAGTATCTTTAATATATTTATTAAATGTTCACCAAGCCTATCAACAATATGCAGTGCCGGTATCTTTGATATATTTATTTGTTTAAGCCAGTGAACTGTCTATGATTGTTAACAATGTGTTTATGTGATTCTTTGAGCAAAAACTAAATAACATATGTAAAGGCAACTGACAAATATTATAAACATACCTTATATATCCATAATTGCAAAACAAAATTAAGTATTCATATTAAAGTGGCTTTTCAATTAAGCTTTCCAAACATATGCAATTACAACAAGCAAACAAGTAATAGGGAGTGTATGAGTCCTTTGGAATGGAAAAGCAAGGTTTGGGCATTGATTGTGGAGTGGTTGATTGGATAGGAGATACCATCTCTGCCGGTGGTGGGGCCGAGGCTGCCACTGTCGCTAGAATTAGATGTGGCTGGGGGAAGTTCAGAGAACTGCTGCCAATCCTGACCATGAAAAGAATGCCTCTCCCCCTGAAGGGAAAGGTGTTAAAAGTGCAATGATGTATGCCTCAGAAACATGGGCCGTTAAAGTAGAGGATGTCAAAAGAATGGAACGTAATGAGATGAGAACGGTGAGATGGATGTGTGGGGCCAGGTTACAGGATAGAATAACAAATGTTGAGCTGAGGAGACATTTAGGTATAAAGAGTATTAGCGAGGTGATGCGTACAAGTAGACTGGGATGGTATGGACATGTGGAGAGAATGGATGAACAAAATTGGGTGAAAAAATGCAGGTCTGTGATTGTGGAGGGAGCTGCACCAAGGGGTGGACCGAGGAAGACCTAGGATCGGACTATACGTGCCGATCTCAAATCCAAAAACTTGACAAGTGAAGCAGCCCTTAACAGGGTTGCCTGGAACGCCGCCATTAGGACAAGAGACTGAAACTGCACGTATATGTGTGGAGCACTCAATCTTAAAATGTTATGTATGTACAGTATGTATGTATGTAAAGAGAAGTACTGTACTTTGAGGTGGTATGGTCATGTTCAGAGAATGTATGAAGACAGAATTTCAAGAAAGATATATGGGAGTCAGGTGATTGGAACAGCTAGTAGTGGAAGACCACCTATGGTATGGAAAAAGAAAGTGGAAAAATATATTGAGGAAAAACTTCCATGTACAATAGTGGAAGGGGCATTGTGGCACGGGCAAAGGAAGCATGTCTTGACAAAGTAGCCTGGAGACGTTTCTGTCATGGCCATCCTCTAGCGGGGGTTTCCCAGGGGGAAAGAAGGCGTCAGAGATGATGATGATGATGATTAGCAAACAATATTATTTTGTACATACCTTGGCCGTTTGGCGGCTTGGTACGTTCATAATCTGTTTCTTAACCGCAGTGGATTCCTGAGGGACAAAGGTGTTGGTGGATGACGTCTTCCGGAGCTGCAAAAAAAGAATAAACAGAATATATATATATATATATATAAATATACCGGTATACTACATAGATACAGTACTGTATTTAATTGTTTTGTCAGTGAAATGGTCATGATTGTTACAAAGCTTTACATGTTTTTCTTAGTGTAAAGACTGAGGAATATATGTAAAGGTAACGGACAAATATAATATAAACACACCTTACATATCGATACCTTGGCTGTTTGGCGCATTGGTATTCTCACAATGTGTTTCTTAAGGAAGCTAAAAGTGCTCAAGATCCACCTATCCCTCTCTGAGAGAGTGTTGTCGTCAGCGCCCTTGCCAGATTTGGACTCCGACAGCTTTCCAAACCTAGTCCGCATCCCGTTGATCCAAGCCTTTAGTTGCGTGGCTGCGGAACAATCATGTTTCATGAGTAACCATGAACAGAAAAGAGCAGTAGTTATGTAAAGATTGTGTTTATTTTTATGTAACCAAAAAACAGAAGCGAAATAGTCTTATAATGATATTTTGCACAATATATAGGGTCACAGGCGACATGTAGAATTGTTAATAAACAAATTTTGCCAACAACATGAATCACAAATTAAATGAACATAATAATATAGACACACAAAAAGGCAAAGGAGTAGAAAGATCTTGGAATTATCATAAGAGATGACCTGCCACTGGAAAAACACATTAACAAGATTATTGGAGGAGCCTATGCATTGCTGACCAACATAAGAGTAGCCTTCAACTACTTACACAAAGAAATGATATCCACGATAATAATGCACATTTTGAGACCTAGACTAAAATACCTATCAGTAGTATGGTCACCACAGCTGAAGAAACATATCGACTATCTGGAGAAACTGCAGCGTTGCCACCAAGATGATACCAATATTGAGGGAACTACAGTGTGAGGAGAGATTGGAGGAGCTTGGTCTCCCTAGTTTGAGGGAGAGAGATGTGATAATGATATATAGCAGAATAGGTGTGTTAGGGGCATGGAAAGACTGACAAAGTAAACTTTATTGAGAGGGATAATGGTAGAACCAGAGGGCATGAATTTAAGTTAATAAAAACAAGATGCAAACCAAACGTGAAAACAATTAGCTTCCCATATATGAGTGTAGACGGTTAGAATAGTTTGAAGGGGAGGTGGTGAAAGCAATAAGTACCGGTACCCACAATTTTAAAGTAAAAATGGATACAAGTAGAATTGGAGACGGGAAAACACGAGCCTAGCTCAAATCTTGTACTGTTTGCTACAACTAGGTGAACATACAGAAATTAACCAATGATGCATGATATTTGCAGGATACTCTACAAAGATGTAGGAGGGAAGATATAAGTTGTCACCAATGAAATGAACACGAGTCGCAAAAAAATAAAAAATAAAAAGTACAGTATACTCTACTGTAACCTATTAAGGTCAACCCCTTCAGTAAAAGTTACAATATTTTCCATTATATTTTGGTAACTATTATACAATTTTACTTAGTTTAAGAAGGATTTCTAGCAATCAAAAGGCCTCAAACTCCCTCATTCAACTCTCCCAGATCCTTAAGCTGCTGTGTGAATATTGGTAGTTTGAATCTGCGTGCGAATGAAGTGGCTGAGATGTGTGAGAGAAGGCGAGTGGACGTCTGCTGTACCCAGGAAACACTCTGGAAGAGGCATGGGGTACAGTGGATTGTCGGAAGAAAGAAAAGATATAGGATCTACTGGATGGGTGTGGAGACTGATAAAGCAAAAGGAGGAGTGGGTGTTCTGGTGGCTGAAGAGCTGGCGGAAAGTGTGCTTCAGATTACGAGATTTAGTAAAAGGCTGATTGTTTTGAAGCTGAAAGTTGGTGAAAGAACTCTGAATGTGATATCTGCATATGCCCCACAGGCTGGTCTACAGAAAGAGATAAAAGAGGACTTCTGGAATGACACCGTCAGTGTCATTTCAGGCCTCTCGGAGAATGAAATAACAATCGTGGGGGGGGGACCTGAATGGTCACGTGGGAGCATCTGCAGATGGATACGAGGGGGTACATGGAGAAAATGGTTACGGAAGGAGGAATCTGGAAGGCGAATATATATTGGAGTCCTGCGTTGCACTCAACATGGTTGTGTGTAACACGAAGTTCAAGAAAAGACAGGGCCATCTGATCACATATAACTCTGGGGTCTCCAGTAGCCAGATAGATTACTTCTTGGTTAACAGGAAAGACTGGAAACTGGTTCGAGATGTAAAGGTCATTCCGAGCGAAGAATGTATCCCCCAGCATAAGCTACTTGTGTGCGACATGAGCTTATACAGAGATCCTAAGCGCAAGAAGGTACTGTATACATACCCAAAAGGAAAGTGTGGCTGCTGAAGAATACGGAAGTTAGGGATAGGTATCATAGTGAACTGGAGGAAATGAATTGAAATAAGGAAACTAGGCCTAACGATGTAAATAGTCAATGGAACTTTCTTAAGCATAGCCTTATCGCTGCCACTGACAAAGTCTGTGGGAAAACAAAGGGTCACCCCAGGAATAAGACCTCCTGGTGGTGGAACGATGAGGTAAAACATGCTGTGAAAGAGAAAAGGAGATGCTTCAAAGCATGGAAGAATGGAGGCAGCAAGGAGGAATACCAGGCAGCTAAACGAACTGCCAAAAGAGTTATTTACAATGCTAAAAAAGGCATTAAGGACCTGGTCCTCGAACAAGTGTGTAACACTGACAATCCCAATGGGATTTTCAACCTAGCTAGGTGAGTTAAAAATTACAGTAGGGATATTACAGGTGAACAGTGTGTTAGAAATGATAATGGGAAGATTGTGTATGCAGAACATGAAATCAGAGAAGCATGGAAGGCACACTATGAACGATTGCTAAATGTAGAATTTGAATGGGATAAGGAACAGCTTAGTATCGAAAAACCAATATCTGGACCCCCTCCTTTGATAGCACCAGCTGTAGTGAGCGACGCAATCAATAAAATGAAGGACGGTAAAGCTCCAGGGTGCTCTGACATTGTCGCTGAGATGATAAAAGCCTCAGGGGAGACTGGTGTCAACTTAGTCACTGAGTTGATAAACACCATTATTAAAGATGAGAAAATCCCAGAGGATTGGCTCAAAAGTGTAATAGTAAATATATACAAAGGAAAAGGGGATGCGCTAGATAGGGGCCTGAAAATGTTGACCAAATCATTAAGGTCTGTGAGAGAGTCTTTGAGGGTTTGATCAGGCAAAGCATCTCCATTGATGATATGCAGTTTGGTTTTATGCCAGGAAGGGGTACAATCGATGCTATCTTCATAGTCAGGCAGATACAGGAAAGATACATACTAAAAGGCAGGGATCTTTACTTTGTGTTTGTAGACCTGGAGAAGGCCTTTGATAGGGTGCCTAGAGATGTTGTGCAGTGGGCTATGAGGAAACTTGGTGTGGAAGATTGGCTGGTGCGTGTGATAATGAAGATGTATGAGGATTTGCGAAGTGCGGTGAGGGTGAAGGGTGTACTGAGTGATGAGTTTGCAGTCCGTGTTGGAGTCCATCAGGGTTCAGTGTTAAGCCCCCTCCTCTTTATTATGGTCTTGGAGGCACTGTCTAGAGTTTTTAGAGGCAGACTCCCGTTGGAACTGTTTTATGAAGACGATTTATTCCTAATAGCTGACATTATGCAAGATGCTGAGGCCAAATTCAGAGAATGGAGAGAGGGCATGGCGAGCAAGGGTTTAAGAGTCAATATTAACAAAACCAAGGTTATGCATTGTAGATTGAGACGAGGCAATGTGGAAAAGAGCGGTGCATACCCATGTGCAGTGTGTGGTAAGGGTGTGGGCGTTAACTCAATTCAATGTAGCATCTGTCGATGTTGGGTACACCATGGGAGTAAGCGCTGTAGTAGAATAAAGGGACCCCTGCTGAAGGATAAGTCAGAAATAGAGAAATTTGAGTGCGTAGTGTGCAAAGGCGAGCTTGTGTTAAGTGATGATCCTGTGGCTGTGAATTTTGGAAATGAGTCATTGGAGCTGGTGAACAAGTTTTGTTACCTAGGAGATACCATCTCTGCCGGTGGTGGAGCCGAGGCTGCCACTGTTGCTAGAATTAGATGTGGCTGGGGGAAGTTCAGAGAACTGCTGCCAATCCTGACCATGAAAAGAATGCCTCTCCCCCTGAAGGGAAAGGTGTATGCCTCATGTGTTAGAAGTGCAATGACGTATGCCTCAGAAACATGGGCCGTTAAAGTAGAGGATGTCAACAGAATGGAACGTAATGAGATGAGAATGGTGAGATGGATGTGTAGGGCCAGGCTACAGGATAGAATAACAAATGTTGAGCTGAGGAGACGTTTAGGTATAAAGAGTATTAGCGAGGTGATGTGTACAAGTAGACTGGGATGGTATGGACATGTGGAGAGAATGGATGAACAAAATTGGGTGAAAAAATGCAGGTCTGTGATTGTGGCAGGAGCTGAACCAAGGGGTGGACCGAGGAAGACCTGGGATCAGACTATCCAAGAACTTGACAAGTGAAGCAGCCCTTAACAGGGTTGCCTGGAACGCCGCCATTAGGACAAGAGACTGAAACTGCACATATGTGTGGAACACTCAGTCTTAAAATTTGATGTATGTATGTATGTACAACATCATTGAAATATAACTAAAATAAGAAGCAAAGACTTTACTGGTAAAGGTAGTGAAAGGGTTAAACACATAGGAATAATGGAAACACTTCTTACCTGTAACAGGAGGGTCCAGGGAATCAGCCTTTTCCTGCAAGAGGCATTGCTTCTTGCCAGTATCCCTGAAGGCCCTGAGGGACTTTTTATAGAAGAGGTCGTGTACTTGATACCACTTGCCAAGATCCGCCTCTTGCTCGGCCGAGAAGACGGTGTACACCCGCCGTTGTCTTGTACCTTTGCCGTAACGGACAGCCACTACCCCGTTCCTAATGCCTGGGGTAGGGGTAATACAGGTGTTGATATAGGTTAAGTGCACACACAACATGTATACAGAGTGTACACATGCCTTAATCATACTGCAACAAACACACATGTACTTTCAGGGCAAGGAGGTGGATTCAAATATACTGTGCTACTACACTAATATAGATGGAATAAACAGTAAAAAGGTAGAGTTAGATAATATATTAAGAAAAGATCAACCACAGATAGTCTGTTTGACAGAGACAAAGCTGAACCAGGACTTTGACAGCAACATAGTGTTTAGTGAAGGATATAATATATGGAGAAATGATAGAAAGGGTAAAAGGGGAGGTGGAGTGGCAGTATTAGTTAAGAACCCTATGACAGCAAAGCACGTGGAGTTAAATAATGACAAGGCAGAAATAATGGCAGTTGAACTCAATGATATAGAAGGAAAAAAGCTAGACATAGCAGTAGCTTACATGCCACCAAAGACCAGAGCATGGAGGGAGTTGGAGTTTGAGGAGATGGTAGAGGATATGATTCAGTCGTTGAGAAGATTGCTTTTAAGGAAGAATCGATTGATCTTGGTAGGAGATTTCAACTGTAGTGAGGTTGATTGGGAATCGGGAGATGCAGGGCCAAATCAGAGATCTTGGGGAAGTCGGCTAGTGGAGTTGGTTACGGAAAATGTACTTACACAACATGTGAAGGAAAATACAAGAATGAGGGGTAATAACGAACCTTCTAAACTCGATCTGATTTTTACAAAAGATCCTCACGAAATTAGTGATATAAACTATCTATGTCCTGTAGGTAAAAGTGATCACCTATTACTAAAATGGAAGTTGACCTCGAGTAATGCCAATAGATTAGACAATAGCTACATAAATGACAGATTAAATTATAGTAAAGCTGATTATGTATCCTTGAAAAGATATTTAGAGGGAGTAGATTGGGATCTTATTTTGAAGGAACGGGACGTACAAGGTAAATATAGTAGATTCCTCGAAATTTATAGAGTAGGAACCAATATGTTTGTCCCAAGATATAAAACTGGAAATTTTACTAAGCAGAAAGATTGGTTTAATTTGAAATGCAAAAGAGCTTTGGGTAGGCGTGATGCAGCTTGGGCTAGATTAAGAAGAAGGAACACTGAGAGTAATCGGAATAAATATAAACAGGAGAGGAATAGATATGTTAACATAATTAGGCAAGTTAAAATGAACTATGAGAAGAACATAGTAAATAAATGTGAAAGTGACCCTAGATTATTTTATAAATATATAAACAGTAAGTTGAAGGTAAAGAAACAAATTACTAAATTAAGAGTTGATGCTAGGACGTATGAAAATGTATCGGACATGTGTGAGGTAATGAATAACAAATTGGGGTCAGTTTTTACTAGAGAGGAAGGTTTTGACGAACCACAGGCGGGAGTACTGGAGAGTGGTCTTAGTAAGATTGAAATAACTAGAGATGAGCTGTTATCTGCGATGAGAGGACTTGAAGTAAGGAAAACTATGGGACCGGATGAAGTGTCTGCCTGGGTTTTAAAGGAGTGTGCAGAGTAATTAGTGGAGCCAGTGAGGGACATAATTCAAGCTTCCTTAGATAAAGGACAGGTTCCTGTTGAATGGAAAAGAGCTAATATCATTCCGATATACAAGAATGGAAACCCTGAGGACCCTCTAAACTATAGACCAGTTTCACTTACTAGTATTGTATGCAAGATTTGTGAAAAGCTAATTAGGAAGAGATGGATGAAAATGTTGGAGAGAAAGAAAATAATAACCCCAAAGCAATTTGGATTCAGAGAAGGGACATCTTGTGTTACCAGTTTGCTATGTTATTACAGTAGGGTGATAGATGTACTCCAAGAAAGAGGCGGATGGGTGGACTGCGTCTACTTAGACCTTTCCAAAGCATTCGATAAGGTACCACATAAGAGATTGTTATCTAAGCTTGAGACGCTAGGATGTGTCAGGGGGAGTTTGCTGAAATGGATGGAGAGCTATTTAACAGATAGGGAAATGAGGACCAACATTAGAGGAACTTACTCATCGTGGCGGAAAGTTGAGTGGTGTGCCGCAGGGATCTGTGTTGGCACCTCTCATGTTCCTTATGTACGTGAATGACCTGCCGATAGGCATAAACTCTTACATGTCAATGTTTGCAGATGACGTAAAAATTATGAGACAAATAACAAATAAAAGTAGTTGTGAGGAGCTGCAAGGGGATTTAGATAAAATATACGAATGGAGCACCAAGTGGAAAATGAAATTTAATATAAGTAAATGTCATGTGTTAAATATGGGAAGAAGTGTGAATAGACCAAATTGGGAGTACAGGATGGGAGATAATAAAATTAGCAAGGCCGAAAAAGAAAAAGATTTAGGGTTGATTATACAAGATAATTTGTCGCCAGAGAAACATATTAACAAGCTCTTTAGCGGAATGTATGCAATGGCCGGGAATATGAAAGTTGCTCTGAACTATTTGGATGAGACCATGGTAGCGAAAATTATGAAGAGTATGATTAGACCAAGATTGGAGTATGCAGCAGTGGTGTGGTCCCCGCATCTAAAGAAGCATATTCACAAGTTAGAAAGAATCCAGAGAGCAGTCACTAGATTGGTTCCAAGTCTCAGAGAACTGCCATATGAAGGGAGGCTAGACAAATTAAATCTACCGAGTCTAAAAGAGAGGAGAGAGAGGGGAGACATGATAATGATGTACAAATGTACCCGGGGGCTGGAGAGGCTGGATAGGGAGGATATATTAATTATGGATACAGGAATAACTAGAGGCCACAGCTACAAAGTAAAAAGACCTACCTGCAAGAACGATATCAGGAAGTTTAGATTCCCCTATAGATGTATTGACAAATGGAATGGGCTGGAGGAGGAGGTGGTAGGGGCAAGGAACATCCATATTTTCAAGAAAAAATTGGATAAAAAGTAGACTGAGAGACGGGACAACACGAGCTTAGCTCAACTCCTGTAAACTACAATTAGGTAAATACAATTAGGTAAATACTATCATTGTTTAATATCCCATGATAATATACCGTACTCTGTAGTATCGGCAGCGTTGCACCAAATATATCCGGCACCGCTGCACATGTTTTCATCAGTAACATCCGGTCGGCACTCAGCATAGCAGTGCCACCCAAGCTCCCTGTATCTCTGGCTAATAAGAACCTATAAACTTATCTCTGGACTTTTATTCTACATCCTTGTGCAAGAAAGGATTATCAAGGTTGTTGTAGCTTCACATGACAACCATACATGGCGCAGTCAGTGTATTAAAGCCAGGATATACGAGCCAAGACCGGATTATCAGCAAGCCATCTTGCAAGACCTCGCCTCTCCAGCCCTGGATATATCATTGTGCAGTGCTTTAAAGTGCAGTGAAGTGCTTAAGTGTGTAGTGCAGTACCTTTATTATATGTCCCATGTCATTTGTGCCCATTCCCGACTTGCTGTGAGGGTTATAGCTGCCGAATCATTGCTGGACAAGAGCGAGGAGTAGCATACCCTCCCCCTCTAACGTCTCTAGCAACACTAAAGTTCTCACCCCTCAGGGCCCTCACTGGGCCCTCAGTGCCTTCCAGCTGTGCCGGCACATGCGCGCACGGACACACACACATCGCTGCCAAGTCAACACGGTGGTGCCAAGCCTACCGCACTCACTCACTCACTCACTCTAGCACAGATAATTTCTCGCACTATTAAATAAGCTGTTCCAGTTGTACTGCACATTTTCATCGTTCCTGCAAGACTACAGTGTGTCAGCTATCAACCAATTATGGAGGGAGATGAGCAGATTCATGGGGAGCCCAGAGACACCCCACACGACCATACTGGGGAGGGAGATAATGGTGGAGCTACTGGTGGAGCTACTGGTGGAGATAATGATGGAGATACTGTTGGAGTGGCTGGTAAGGGGTACCAGTCAGTTCATTCCACTCCAACCTCTCCTCCTCTCACCACCCCTCATTTCACTCCACCTCCCCAACCTCCCCCCACTTTACCTCCCCTACACTATAGGGGGATGCCACCCCTGTCAACACACCCTGCAAGTCTACAACCTACCACAAGTGCAGACCTCCTTCAGCTCATACAGTATATGGAGCAATGCAGACAACAGGACGACTATACCAGAAGACAGGAGGAGGACCGCAGAAGACAGGAGGAGGACCGCAGACAACAGGAGGAGGACCGCAGAAGATGGGAAGAGGAAAACCGACGACAGGAGGAGGAAACAAGACGACGCACGGAGGAGGACTACAGGAGACAGATGGACGATGCCAAGTTCTCCGCCCTTGTCCAGGCTCTGGCCCAAATTACCCCACCTGCCGCCACACCTACACCCACCTCCAGAATTGGCCAACTCTACAGGTCAAACACATCAACAGGTGTAAGGAGCTACCCTTCACAGCCACCACATCACCTGCACAGGCTGACCCTGGCAAAGTCGGAGCGATCAAGGACTTCCCGACACCAGCCAACATCACCGACCTTCGCTCCTTCATGGGTTTGGTGAACCAGCTGGCAGAGTTCACCCCCGACATCGCCACTGCCGCTCAGCCCCTGCGCCCCCTGATGAGCCCGAAGAGGTCGTTTATGTGGACCGCTGACCATGATGAGGCTTTCCGCCGGGTCAAGGCTGCCCTGCTCAGTCCACCCGTCCTGGCCCCATTCGACCCTTCCCTACCAGTGATTCTACAAACTGATGCGTCCCGCCTCAACGGTATTGGATACGCCCTCCTACAGGATCATGGCAACAACCATCTCCGCTTAGTTCAGTGTGGCTCGAGGTTCCTAAGCGACCCCGAGTCCCGCTATGCCACCATTGAGCTGGAGATGCTAGCCGTGGTCTGGGCCATGTCCAAGTGCAAGTTCTACCTCATCGGACTGCAACACTTCACCCTCATGATGGACCATCGCCCCCTCATCCCCATCTTCAACACCCTTGATGCGGTTGAAAATCCCCGCCTCCAACGTCTGAAGGAAAAAGTCGCACCTTACCTCTTCACAGCCGTCTGGCGCGCTGGCAGGTTGCTCTGCATCCCTGATGCGTTGTCACGGGCCCCTGTCAGCCACCCGACGCCAGAGGATGAGTTAGCATGTGCCGATGCCACGGTTCACCTCAGGTCCCTCGTGACTGTCAACGCCGCCGCCACCGACGTCAACTCTCCTTCACAGGACGCAGACAGGATTCTCCAGGAACTCCGAGATACAGCCAGAGCGGATCCTGTGTACATCTGCCTGCGTGAGTGCGTTACTTCGGGTTTCCCCACCAACCGCTACGACTTGCACAACTCTCTACTCCCATTCTGGAAACTCCGAGACTACCTGTCAGCAGATGGTGAACTCGTCCTGTACGGAGCGAGGGTTGTGGTTCCTGAAGCCCTCCGCCGCCGCACCTTGGCTCGCCTGCATGATAATCACAGAGACGTGGAGGCCACTAAGCGTAGGGCGCGACAGGGTGTCTTTTGGCCTGGCATCAACTCGGACATCGCCAACACAGTTCAAGCTTGTGAGCCGTGTCAGGTCTTACAGCCTAGTCAGCAGCAGGAACCCATGATCAACGACGACAACCCAACTAGGCCTTTCGAGTCTGTTTCAGCCGACTTCTTCGCTGTGGCGGGGAAATCCTTCCTCGTCGTAACAGACCGACTCTCAGGATGGCCCATTGTCGTACTCTGCAAAGGAGATACTACCGCTTCAAACACCATCAGGATCTTCTGCCGCTACTTCAGGGAAGTTGGGGTACCCCTCCGCCTACGTACAGATGGAGGCCTACAGTTTACTAGCCGTGAGTTCCGGGACTTCATGGAGCGTTGGGGAGTCAATCACTTGGTCTCTTCCCCACACTACCCACAATCCAACGGTCATGCCGAGTCTGCCGTCAAGTCCGTCAAACACCTCATACTGAAGACGGCTCCCTCAGGCAACATCGACTGTGAGGACTTTGACCGTGGACTGTTGGAGCTCCGCAACACCCCGAACTTCACAGGCCGCTCCCCGGCACAAATCCTGTATGGCCACCCACTACGGTCTTGTGTCCCTGCTCATCCCCAGTCCTTTGCAGCAGAGTGGCAAGCCAAGGCCGAGGACTGTGACCGCCGTGCAGCTGCCCACACTGCGCTGGTGCAGAGAAACTATGACCAGCACGCAACATCCTTGTGCAAGAAAGGATTATCAAGGTTGTTGTAGCTTCACATGACAACCATACAACAGGGTAGTAAGGGGTAACCCCTGGCCAGGGACATTCAATTCCCAGTGTACATATACAGTACAGTATGCTAGATATTTTAGAGCATTACAAAAATAAATATATATAAATATAATAATATTTTTGTTTTAAATGATCTGTCCACTTCGATTTTTGTCCCCATTTTGATTTCAATAACTTACAACCAGGACTTCAGATTAGTTAGTTTTATAAGCCTAGATGGGTGGATGGGACTCGTTAGCCTTGGTAGGCAACTCATCTAGGGGAGACAACCTTATACAAATCCGGGTGGATGGGACTCGTCAGCCTTGGTTGGCAACCTGTCTAGGGGAGTAAACCTGATACAAATCCGTACTGCTTACCTAAGGGTAAGGCAGGTTAGTGGATGGATTAGCTGAACATCACTGTAGAAAAATAGTGCTAACAAGATACACAGAGGGCCTCGGAGTCGGACGGATCATGAATTGAGTGGTCAATCCTGTGAGTCCTTCACTAAACTGGCTCGGGTTGTCCCTCTCACAGGGAATGGGTCCGCTTGGGGGCATTCTGTGTATGGCCACCCTCGTAAGGGGAGTAAGGCGTCCGGCAATAGATAGATAGATAAGCCTAGGCATAGTTGTATATTTTATAGTTGTTTATGTTGTAAGCCTAGCCTAAATTCTGGTCCCACATACAGGATTCTGATGACAATTTTGTCAAAAAATCGCGCCTGGACCGATTTGCCAGGATATTTAATGATGTAGGATGGTGGAAGGGCATAAAAACGACAGAGATAAGATGAGTAGCCTAACAACAGAGATGGGATATATCCAACAAATTTCAATCATCATGAACAGTCTGGGCTAATATACAACGACAGAGGCAGACAAAACGCTGAGGGGGTCGAGAACGTGGCCGACGGATATTCAACATTTCATGGGTTTGTCGTTAGTGTATTACACGATGTCCTCAGAGGCCTATAAAAGTGGGCTATACCTGGCCCTGCCTCATTGGAAAATGGGTGCACAACACTGACACAGACACCTGCGCATCCGACCCTCGACCATTCCAACGCACACCCGTGTGCCGGTTTGTTGTTGGGACGAATTTCTGACAGAGGACCATCCTTAATAGCATTTAGATGCTACCACAAAAAATAAATGCAGCATTGGGAGGTTTGACGCCTCCCAAAGAACCAAGTAAGGAAAACCTTCTATTTGGTAGTAGCCTCGTAGTATCCAACATTGAGCTATATACTGTACTATTGTATAATTCCGCTCCGCTCTGGGAGCGGCCAATTATCAAAATCATTAGCGCGATTATTCAATAACTTCTAGAGTAGCACCTACATTCTCTACTAGGTATGTTATACATACTTTTGAGGCCACTATTTTAAAGAAAAGATGAAAATATGGGTGAGAAAGAGAAGAGAAAGCTGAAGAATTTTGCCCATCTGCGATCTAGGCTCCTTACGACTTCTTCGTGAGCTTCCCGTGCAACCCGACCGGGTTATTTAGATCATCATGGTATCAAGTTAATTAGACTAGATTGGATGGGCAGGGCGCGAGGACGGGATACTATGACGTTGGGTACTACGAGGCTACTACCGGTACCAAATAGGTTTTCCTTATTTGGTTCTTTGGGAGGCGTCAAACCTCCCAATTTAGTAGTAGCCTCTACGTTATCCAACGTAGAGCTAGAGTGCTAAATTGGAGGCGGACATCCAAACTGCAAACAAAAACTTTAGCCATTAGTAACAGATCAAGACCAAGAAAAGACAGACATAAACAAGAGAGTTTATTTAAAAAGAGTGTACTGACAGGTGTATATTAAGAAAGGTCAAGTACAGTCATGTAAGTCAATGGAAGATCTTAACCTAAGACAAAGAATGATGCATTTCATAAAGATGATTATGAATAACAGGATGCCCCCCCCCCCCCTTATTTTAAGACAGTATGAAAACCCAAAAATATAATAAGTGAAGACATACACATACAGTATATACAAGATTAGTACAGCACGAATCGCGTGACATATAATATATAAGTGACCAGCAATTAATTATTTCCTGAAAGAAATGGGTATGAGGCATAGACATACCGAAGTACAATGAAGGAGACTTAATATTAGAAGAAAGCAATTCCTTAACCTAGGTAAGTACACATTATAATGTAAAACTTGCAAAATAAACAAACTAAAACTGGGACGACACAAGATAAATGCAAAAGAACTGATCAAATATAGGTTTGACTCCTGCAAGGAGATAAAGAAAACCTAATATTTAGTAGTGGCCCCGTAATCATTGACGATTATGCCTATTACATAAGGCTACCTCTTCAAACGCTCATAAGCGTAGTTTGAATCTACCGCTGCAGAGCTCCGAGGACCTTCATCATAAGCACACGCAAAATCACTCATGGTTCGTCTTTATGATTGGGTTCTCACTACGAAAAAACTTCGTAACAAATAAAAAATAAAAATAAAATAAGAATAACTATTCATAAGCTTTCCATATTCCGTGGATGTACTTCTGTGGATTCTTGGACCAGACGCTGACTAGCGCATCTTTCCGCCTTCACTGACATATCAAGTATAACAAAATCCTTAATACATCAACGAATGGGAAGGGGATGGTCGGGAGGGCCCCAGTCGTCAATGATTACGGGGCCACTACTAAATATTAGGTTTTCTTTATCTCCTTGCAGGAGTCAAACCTATAATTTATTAGTGGCCCCTCCATCATTGACAATTATGCCTGATATCTAAGACTGGAGGGGGACATTCGTAATCATATCATAACCATTGCAAATAGAATAGGCAGATAATCAAACAACCACATAGTATTCTTACTTTGTAAAAATTATATATTTATGTATAAACTTTATACAACATATAAAAAGGGGTACAAGCAGGGGCGTGCTTAACCCTCCAGCCCCGGCTATGTATTATATATATATTCCCCGAAAACCGGGGGTTTTGGCCGAAAAACATCTAGCCTAGGCTACCGTATCTTTGTTATTCTGACTGCTTCCGCATTCCCGCGCATCCCCAAGCGTAGATGTGTTTCTTACCTGTAGAATGGCGTTAAGTAGAGCTCTCTACGTCAACTGGTTCAGTTGTGATGATGATTTCATTGGAGATAACTTTATGGCAAAAACAGCCACTTTACACTACTTTTCGATACTTAACAACAACATACAGGCACACACGAACAAGCGACGCTCTCCTTCTTGTGGCCGGAGATGCGGGGCGTCGGTCCAGCCGGCTGTTGTTTACATGCGTCGGACCGACGCCTCGCACACCAAGCTCACAGGCTTTCAACCACTGGGCGTTAAAGAGCCCTTCCGGGCAGCTCTGGTATGCTTTTTTATGGGCGTTCAAGAGCCCTTCCGGGAACGAAGGGTTAAAGAAGCCTGCTTGAGGAAAAAAGGTAACTATGAGAATCTGTTCACAGATCTGAAAGTTAAAGGCACCCCACTTAAATTAAGTGGTGAAAAATAAAACTTTATGTTTACATGTGCACATATAAACCCCATTATTCTAATGTGTATATTCCTTAAAATTAGACACAAAAAATAGAATAAATTCTTGTACTATCGCAGATGTACTTACTAAAATGCTACTCGTAGTTGCAACTACCGAGAACTCTTAAAATTAAATTGCTTCAACAGTGTATCCCACTTAAAGAAACAATTGTTGTACTACATCCATTGTACCTCAACATTTCCCGTAGTCATTACTACAGAGAAATTTTAATCACAACACTTATACATTGTATCACAGCTCGTATACTCTGTACATATCCTCCGGTGGGGTCTAGGGTGTCTTATGTTTCACTGACTGCACCCCCCCCTCCTCTTTCTTAAACTAAACAATTAGTGACTTAGAGACCCATCTAGACCCTTTGCCGTAAAGCTACACATGGCATTGATGGTTTGTCTAGTGCTACCGACAGGTATCGAGTCAAAAACGTATGATTTGAAGCCCATAGTTGAGTAGTAGCTATGTCTTCAACAGAATTTTTTTTGAGAAAACGTAAAGATACTGCCCATTTGCGTAAATCGTGGGCCCTACCCACTACGCCGGGATTACTCTCTTTAATGACTTCTACTAGCAGAGAAGCCATTTTACGTTTCATTAATCTTTTACCTGTACTCGATACCCATAAAGTACCTTGTTGGTTAAGAGGTGCCACTCTCATATATTTGGTTAAAGCTTTTACAGGACACAAATTATGGTGCACTTTACCCCGTTTCAACGCCGGCACCGTGAACTCTGAGAAAAGATGTTCACTATGTTCATTCTTGGCGATGAACCCTGGGGAAGGTGCAATATGAATGCAATCATTTAGTCTACCAAACCTTATGCAATTAAGGGTGTTGCTCATCGCCGCCAGCTCAGACACCCTGTTACCAGTTGCTAAAGCCATAAGGAACACAGCCTTTTTTAATAGCAATTCAAAATCTGCCGTATTCTGATACAGACGGGAATGAAGCAAAGATAACGCTTTGTCAAGAGACCAGGTAGGCATGAGCTGACGGGGAGGTGGGCGGAGTTTGAAGCATGCTCTCATGAAACCTGTTTCTTCCGCTTGTGGTATAGTTAGACCTGTAAGGTCAAAGAATGGCACCCTGATAGCTGTTAAGTGATTTTTTAGAGTCACTACAGATAGACGTTTCTGTTCAAACAAATAGTTTAAATAATTAAAAACTAATGCCACCGAAGGTACTGTCTGTTCTGTTCTAACTATCCAAGAAGTAAAGGACTGTCAATGAGATTGATATTGCCTCTTGGTAGATTGTGTGTACTGATTCATAAATTTATCTGTCACGTTTCTACCATACGGCGTTAGCCACTTGGCCTCCTGAATGTCCACAATGCAAAAGTCAGAGAGGTCTTTAGGTTGCCAATCGTGTCTAAGTGGAAATACCCGACCGGGAGCGACACCGGGTTCGGGCACCACGTTATCAATTGCTGGTACCACAACTGCGCCGGCCACAGGGGCGCGATTAACGAGACTACGCCTCGATAATCCTGTAGTTTGTTGACTACGTGGCACATTAGAGAAGCGTCTGGTGACGGAAACAGATAAATGGAACTCCACATGTTCCAATCCGTCACCAATGTGTCGGGCCCCCCCCGCCGGCGTTAATGTCCGGCGTGTGAGGTACCGAGGGAGTTTGTGATTCTCCTCTGATGCAAACAGATCCACTTGTGGACGGTAAGGCTCTGCAATCATTTGATCGAAAATGTTCTGCTTGAGTGCCCACTCTACTGTTGTGCTCTATCTCCGAGACAGAGCGTCTGCCCAGACGTTTGCTACGCCTGGGAGATATGATGCATGAAGATGAATGTTCAGCTTGTCGGCTAGAACAAAAATCTTTTCTGACATGTCTAGCAACTTCCGAGACCTCGTTGACCCTTGTTTCTGAATGCAGTGAACTGCATTGAGATTGTCCATCCTGAAGGCCACCGACTTTTCCCGTAAAGTAGAGCCGTGAACTTGAAGGAAATACAAGGGGACTAGTAACTCTTTTACATTTATGTGGGAGGTTTCTGAATGGGACCAAAGCCCTTGACCCTGATGCCCGAGGTTTGACTGAAAGCCCCAACCTATCGTCCCTGACGCATCCGTGTCCACCCATACCGTCGGCGGAGGAGAGGTCCATGACATGACTGAGTGCAACATTTCCCTCTTCGCCCAGACCGCTAGTAAGCTGTGTATTAATGTTGGGATAGGCCATAATTTTCCCGCCGGTAATAGTGGGAAATATTTGTTGCCCTCCAAGATTAAACGTTTGACTTTCAACCGGCCCAACTTCACAGTTAGTTGAACCCAGTTGAGAGAACCGACTAGAGATTCCCAGAGTCTCCGTGTCCTAGTCAGACTGTGGAGAAACATAAACATTTTTTGCGAAATCTGTTTCGATTGTCCACACTCTGACTCAGAGTGAGAGATGCTGTGTCCCAGACCAGCCCTATCCACTGAATTACTCGTGAGGGAACAAGGTTTGACTTTACTAAGTTGACCTTGAATCCTAGAGATTTGACATGGTTTAACGTAATGTTGACATGAGTGTTGCATAACTTTTCTGTCTCTGCCACCACCAGCCAGTCGTCCAGATACCACAAGATCCTGATCCCTTGTTCTAAAATGGGCATCAGGGCTTGCCGGACTAATTTTGTGAATATGCGTGGCGCTAGGTTCAATCCAAACGGCATCCTTTGAAAGACTGATGCATTATTCTTAAAGCCAGAAATTTTTTAAATCTCTTGTTTACCGGGACGTGCCAATACGCGTCTGTCAGGTCTAATGAACACATCCACCCTCCCGGCGGAAGTGTTAGCCTGATTTGATTCACTGTCAGCATCCTGAAGGACACGTTGTGAATGTGGAGATTCAAATAAGGCAGGTCTACGACCGGTCTCATCTGAATACTGTCCCTTTTTGGTACTAGAAATAGTTTGGATGTAAACATCGGGTAAGTCGGGGGGACTGGGATAATGACACTCTTGGTAATCATCTCCTGAACTAGTGACTCCACCTCTAAAGAAACATGATTGGCCTTTGTCGGCTGACGTAAGCGAGGTCGCCGGAGCCACTGCCAAGTGATGCCTTTGCGTACCACAGTCCTCGCCCATGTTCTTAATGGCCATGCTTGATGACACGCCCGGAATGTCCCAGTTAGCAGACTGGGGTTCGCCGGCTGGACTACCCTCTGTTCCAACACGCCTTTGACTGGCCCCGGGAGTGAGAGAGACCTTAGTTTTTTGCTGGTGGTGGTGTACCCTTGGACGACTGGCCGGGTTTGGCTGGAGGTGGGCCCTGACCTGGTCGTTGGTGAAACCTGTGGCCTTTACCTGAGAATTTACCCTGTTTATACCTGAACTGAGCCTGACCCTGCGTGGAAGGGGACTTTGGCTGATGAAAAGGCTTAGACCCACTAGCTTGAGCTTTCGATACTGGTTTGGGCTTAGGGAAAGTGAAGGTAGGCTTCTTAGGTTGAGAGGGACTTTGTTTGAATGCTTGTGTCATATTGAAAACAGTCTTCCAAACTGCTGGTGAAATCAAAGAAGGAGACAAACTGGAGACAGAACTACAGTAGGGTCCCGCATAAAACGTGTTCGCATAAAACGAGTCTCGATTAAAACGACCGACCTAAAATATTAATATTTAATTTTCGATCAGAACGAATGTGATCACATAAAACGAGTCCGCCGCCAAAGTGGGGCAAATCCGAGGAGTTTTCATATAGAGCGCCGAAATATCGTACAAAACGTACGAAATATCGTTCGCTTTGTACGAAAATTTTCGCTTACAGTGAACATTGACGATATTGCGCCACCAAAATGCTGTGTTCACATAAAACGAAATCGCATAAAACGCCCTCGTTTATCGACCATAAACTCGTTTTATGTGAGACCCTACTGTACTTGGCTTGCAATACGGTCAGGAAGTTTCTTCACTAAGAACATCCTCAGATCCTGCCTTGCTCGAACTGCCTCTAATAAGGCTGTCCAAATATCTCCTAAAGACTGAATGGAAGTTTGGAGAAGCAAGCGCCGGGAAAGTTCAATGGCCTTCCAGACTTCCGCAGCTTCGATCGTCTGAGAAGAGCGTAACATAGACTTTGTTACTTGCTGGGTAACAATATATTGCAAAAACAGTCTAAACGCTTTTCCTCTTAACCTAAACTCGCGGTCTAGGTGAGCTGGGGAAGGCGTGCTAAAAGGATCTTTTAATTCGCACAAATTGATTTTAGGGGCAGCCAAGAAATCAAACAAAGCAGAGGGGACTCCTCCGGCACTAAAAACCGGAAGAGAGAACCAAGTATGGTTTTCTTGAGGGATTTGGTGAGAAGATTTTGAAGTGAAAGTAGTGGCAAAATTTTGAGCCTCTGTTTTCCATTCCACCCAAGGTCCCGTACCCAACTGCCCCACCTGCAAGACTGGATTAGAGGCTGAGTCTGTGATCGGAAACATATCCAACTCCGGCGTCAAAGCAGAAAGTGCCTTGATGTCGTTAAAGCCATCATTCTTAGTCCAGTCAGAAAATAGCTTTGAAGCTGAGGCAGGGGGTAGGGCTGGTGTTGATGCATACACAAAAAAGTCATGGTTATAATAACTTGGAATGGCCTTAATATGAACATCTAAAACATTTCCTTGACTATCCAATGCTCTGAGTTTTCTAGACTTATTGCCTTGGATTACCCACTCATGTGGTACAGGGAGCTCCCCCGAAATAGTAGCTTGTGCTGCCTCTGGCTTAGTTGGTAACATTGCTACCCATGACTCATCAGGCCCGTATAAAAGAGGCATAGCTCCTTTTTTGACTGGTGCCTTGTCTAAAGGGGGGGGGGGTTATGTCTGATATGACTCGCACATTGGAAGTAGAGAGAGCTGCTGTGCCTGGCACATTGGAAATTGGATCCGACACAAGAGGAGGGTTAGGTATTTTAGCTAAAGCAATGGATGTAGCCAGAGGTCGCACATTCGTCGACGTCGCGGGAGCTCCCATACCAACTGTAGGAGTTTCCGGCGTAGGGCCAAAGAACTTATTAAGTGCATTTAATAGTAATCCATCAATCTCTTCTGTAGTTACATACCTAGCAGATGACGAACTCCGTGGAGATTCGACAGTACACTGAGAGTCGTCTAGATGGTGACCTGACTCTTCAACTTCCATCTCTGAGACCAGAGAACGCTGTTCTTCATCCCTTAAGATCCCGCCGAAGCCGGGACCTCCACATGCCGCCATGTTAAATCTGGGATAGAAGATGGTACATCGGCATCCCGGTGGACGTCAGCCACTACTTGAGTCACAAAAGGATGTGTTCTGTCCTGCCAGGGCTGTAAGTATCGCCATACACCTTGGCTGTGGCTGTTACTCGCTTGCGAGCTTGGTATACTCTCCAATTGGGAGCCCTCACCCGAGCACCCTAGAGGTTTATAGTTTCTGTAAGATACTTCTAAATCTGAGGCTGACACACGTGACCTGGTAGAAAAAGCATGAATATCAGGTGATGAAATGTCCGCCGGGGCATCCTCCACCACATTCTCTGACTCCACCCCCGACCTGTCAGATTGGACGTTAGACTTGGTGGGGGTAGAGGCAGAAAGCGGGGTACAAGGCTCCGGCGACAGCCGTGAGTCCTTTCGCGCCGGAGGATCCCTTTTGGATGATTTATGACTCCTACTTGACTTATGCTTAGTACTAGTAATGTCTTTAGGTCCCCTACTCTCTTCCTTTTTCCTCTTCTTTGAAGGTGAAGCAGAGTGGCCCGAAGCTTTCACCTGCTTCCTCAGGGGTGACCTTGATTTGGGCCTCGTCGCCGTTGCCGAGGGTGACGGTGAGCGAGGCCTCTTAGATTTTCCGGGGGAGGGTGTGGCAACCTGTCCCCGCCCAGTCTGTGAGGTCTTACGTGCACGTATCTTACACTTAGGGGGGGCATGTTTGATAA
This sequence comes from Paralithodes platypus, assembly GCA_032716605.1. Taxonomy (NCBI): domain Eukaryota; kingdom Metazoa; phylum Arthropoda; class Malacostraca; order Decapoda; family Lithodidae; genus Paralithodes; species Paralithodes platypus. The sequence continues at coordinate 9,144,757 of CM064566.1, read as the reverse complement.
TTAAAAGCTCCCATAGCTCAAGATTATCACATTGCAATGCTTTATGTGCTACATTCGTTGAATAAGTAGCGAGAAGTTGTTTCACTTCTTGCAAAGCCACCGCCGCAGTATTATCCTTTTGAATTAAAACTTTAACACTTAAGATGTTACCAATAGTGCAATTCTTTGTCGCCCATATCCTCCGTGACCGATTTAGGCATTTAACACATTGAATGCAAAGCTTGTATGCAAAAATAGGGATACCTGAGCATAACGGCGTTGAACATAAACCAATGAGAGGTTCTAGTGCCGACATGACAGAGACTGGTGGAAATCTACCCCCACCCCCGGGATCTACCTGGTCATCTGGCGCAACGCCGGTACTCCGCCCTGGAAAGAGAAAATTTCCAGGAATTAATGCTCATAAGGTTGCCCCAAAATGTTACAAAAACATGTGTCACAAAACCGCCGGTCAACGAACCGTAGCCCTCAACCACTACTTTTCGTTTTCCTTTAGTTTCATATTAAAGATTTCAGCATATCTTTACCTGTCCAAAAGATTTAAGCATATCTTCTGAATCTTCATAAAGATGAAGCATATCTTTATTAATGATGAAGTCTTTCAAGTATCCCTTTACACTTGAAACACTAGTAAGATTCAGGCATCTTTTTATCCCATAAAAAGTCTAAGCCTATCTTAATCTCTAATCCAACTTCTCCCAGAAGCCCTCATAGATCGCCATCTTGAAGGCCGTGATACCCTATTGTATCAATCAATTGTTTGGCAAACCATAGCGAATTGCAAATCCGTTAATATAACCACCCGAAGGTACAACCGCCGGGTTTTATATTAAATGTCAAACCAATTGTACCTGCCCCAGACATCTTTGTAAAAAGGTCGCCGGGAGGGAAAGACCAATCAAATAAACAGCATTGTTTCAATGGCTTTGAAAAGCCGAGAAAACCATATCCAACAGGTGTCAGCATGATCACCTAGATAAATGTGTGGAGGCCAGCCACCTCGTCGGGAATAACACAGGAAGCCTGATCACAGGCTCGACCACAGAGAACGCAGTTTCTGATGAGCCCTCAAGCTACCAAACTCGCCGGGGTAACTACCGATTTTAACCAACTTGACTAAAACCCGGTAAACAAAACGGCTTTCTCGGAGCAATCGAGAAAAACCGCCGGAAAGGCAACCCACACCAATCAGAACGCAATCTGATAAACATAATCAGACACACAGTCCGAAGCTCCTGGATCAGCCAATCACAACTAATCCAGGACACACATGAATACATTTTTTATCATAATAAACAATGAAAACACTTGCATATATGAAAAAACTACGAGTGGCTGGCTAGGCCTGGTGAAAACGGAATAAACAATTAATGACGTCGAAACACAATCGAAAAGCACTCCATCCCACCAAAACTGGAACAGCCGCCACAACAACATCGTAGAAAAAACCCGGGTAAGGGTAACACTGACTCGGGACCCAGAAAGAACTCCACTACGTGAAGAAAAATACACCAGGAACGTCAGTACAAAACAAAATAGGCTACTCCATCTGAAAGATAGCTAGAAGCCCGACATCGCGTAGTTAAAGCCTCCTAACAAGCTAGGACTAAAGATGGCTAAACACGAAAAAACGTTTCAGAGCGTCCTCAACTCGGCCACGAGTGTCCGTCCGAAATAGACGCCCCAACAAAAACGACCCAAAATACATTTGTTCTGCGAGAAAACCACCCATGACACCCCTGCTAAGCTAATCCTAACCTTACTCAAGACATCCCAGAGTAAACAAATGAGAAAAAACTCACTAGGGACGCAAGAATGTGGAATCAAAGCGGAGCACTGTGGGGGACACGTCCGGGTGGGGTGAGCGCAGAGCAAGGAAGGCGGAAAGATGCACTAGTCAGCGTCTGGTCCAAGAATCCACAGAAGTACATCCACGGAATATGGAAAGCTTATGAATAGTTATTCTAAGAACTGATCAAAATCGCTATGTGGACCTAGGTAAGTACAGTACACATTATAATGTAAAACTTGCAAAATAAACAAACTAAAACTGGGACAACACAAGATAAATGCAAAAGAACTGATCAAAATCGCTATGTGGAAACAACGCTTAATAAAATAAAATTTTGAAATAAAAGAACACAATCCACCACATAGGGTGTACACAACTACATGAGCAAGTCAATTTGTTTCCCAAGTAAACTGATCGCACATATAACAATGCACCTCGTCATGTTCAAGGAATTAGTCAATTTGGGAAGTCCGGGACGTTCTGGCAAATGTTACTAAACTCTGTATGAATAAAGAAACTACAATTTATATAAAATATTATATTAAGCTAAATTTGCAATTTGACAAGATATCAACAAAAGTACAAAAAACATAATCACTCACTAACGATAGTGCTATCGGGTAGGTACCTGTAAGCATAGCATGCTTAAGTGACCCCTAACAATTACTACCCTACTAATAACCTACATTTATTGTACAAATAAACTAAGACAATCACAAAAGCAAGCAATTGATCCTATCGACAATGAATAGATACAGTATAATAAATACAAATATTTGAAAATATGAAGAAGGCATAATAGATTTAAACAAAAGAGTACTCTGGGTGGATGGGACTCGTTAGCCTTGGTCGGCAACTCATCTAGGGGAGACAACTTTATACAAATCCGGGTGGATGGGACTCGTCAGCCTTGGTTGGCAATCCGTCTAGGGGAGTAAACCTGATACAAATCCATACTGCTTACCTAAGGGTAAGGCAGGTTAGTGGATGGATTAGCCGAACACCACTGTAGAAAAATAGTGCTAACAAGATACACAGAGGGCCTCGGAGTCGGACGGATCCTAAATTGAGTGGTCAATCCTGTAAGACCTTTACTAAACTGGCTCGGGTTGTCCCTCTCACAGGGAATAGGTCTGCTTGGGGGCATTCTGTGTATGGCCACCCTCGTAAGGGGAGTAAGGCGTCCGGCAATAGATAGATAGATAGATAGTACTCTATTAACAAGAACAATTAATTATAAAGAATAATAATAATAACAATAACAATAGAAAAAATTAAATATTAATACATACAGACAAAAAGTAAGTAGAGGTTATAATAGAAACTTCAAGTTAATAATGCTTGATTAAAATTATTGTAATCAAATTTTAATTAAAATACAGTCACAATAATTTACCTTAAAAAGATTAAATTTATGCAACAATTTACTTGCAACAAAACCTCTGTCTACTAAGAGTCTGTATAGTAACCTAGCTCTATCCCAAAAGTCTTCTACTCTGGTACAAATTTTACAAAATCTTATTAGCTGGGAATAAAAACAATTATAAGTTATTTTACTATCGATATTACTATTAGGGAAAGGAAAGTTTATTACGTTAAAATTAAAATCGTCAACTTTGTGGTATATTCTAAGTGTGCACTCTTAATTAACAATCTGTATATTTATATCAAGAAAAATTTCAACTTTATCTTAACTTCAACTTAAGAGTAAAATAACCCAATTCCTTAATCCTAGGTAATAAGTAGGGGAGAGCGGTGATGGTTCGGACGGTGGGATGGTTCAGACCAGGATCCACAGACTAACAGGTCGACCGGCCAGCCCTAGCCGCGGGGGTCGGAGTTTGCGTGACGTCACTGGCGTCTTAACCCAGGGCTTGCTCACCACTCACACACTCTCACTCCCTTGGCTATGTTTATAGCTCCATTCCGTTAGTTGTTGAGCAAACTTTTCATATTATTTTTGAAAAAAAAAATATATAACTAGTAATATTGTGGGTATTTTGTAACTTAACCCTTAAAGAGCGGCGCGCAACATAAGTCGAGTTAAAGAAACTGGCAAAAAACGGGTGAAAACTGGGTGAAAATAGAGTGAAAATGGGTGGAACAGTAATGAACCATACGTCCGACATCTGTGGCCTCCTGGCCCACACTAACTCCAGTTCCCCCACCGCACGGGAGGATGACAGTGTGACCAATAGTTCGCTAAAAGTGAACAATGTAGCAAAATCCGCTAAACTTCCATCTTTGAGGTAACACTGTCAGTGCTCCACGAGTGCTACGTAGCTGTATGTGGTGTCATTGTGTAGCGATTTCCACCTAGTTTTCGGCACAATACAGTTCCTTTCATGCTGATGGTTGATATAGCAGTCAGAATGGCCTGAAAAGGCCCAAAACGGCCACAGACCACCCGCTAGACTAGGGTTAAATAGCCATGATTTTACTCATTAATAACAATTAAGAAGGAGAAAGATAAACCACTTAACAGACAGTTTTTGGAGTACTATAATTTATATCATAAACTTGGGTAAATATAATACAAAGTTACTATATGATGTATGGTTATTACATGATTGCAGCCTACATGCAATAGACTAATATGCTAAATCCAAAATAAATTACAAACTATCCCTATGTGTGGTTGTGTTGTCAATATTAGCATTATGTACCTTATGGTAAAATTCCTTAAAGACGGAAGTACGACCAGTTAATGATGCACTGTATGTTTATCAATATGATTCTACAATATACTAAAAGCCTTACATAAATGAAGGATAACCAGTCAGTAATAAGTTAAAAGAAAATACAGTTTAGGAATAGGCAAGACATACATAATGAAAATTATTGAACTGAAAGAAACCTGATCACAAATCCAACATATCTGTAACAAATATTTTTTGTTTAGTATTAGTATTAGTATTTTGTGAGGAACTACATGAACGAAGGCGGTGCTGGTTGGGGGGAGGGGCGTCGACTGACTGGGGACAGAGGTGCATGGGGGCGGTTCGTTCGTGGCCACCCCTTCGGGGATCACGGCGTCAGGCAATAGATAGATAGATAGATAGATTAGTATTTTGTTTAGTACAGTATTTGTCATTTTGACATTTTTTATTCTGATAATTTTGTTATATTAACCCTTCAACCCCGGGTGGTACACGTGTGTACCATTATGTTTTGACCCGAGGAACCCGGGTGGTACAACATTGTACCATTGCTTGTGTATGTGCTTTCGAATGGCGCGCGTAAACATTTCGTTCCGTGGTCGCTAGGCGACGCCACCAGACACCATGTACGCCACCAAAACAGTCTCTACCCTGCCGCCAACATGGATACTAGCCCAAAAAGTGATTCCCCTGTGTCCGATTCCATGCTCCCTTCGACGCCTGCCCATGTTCGTCGCGCCCTAACGCAAAGGCACGTACAAGATGCGTTGACTCCCGGAGGTATTGAAATAGCTTTGAGGAGTTATGAACGTGGTGAAGGACAAAATAGTGTTGATGACTTGGGCAGTGATAGCTCCGAGTCTTATCAGTCTCACTATAGTGAAGATTTAGACGATCTAGACGAAATTCATCAAAGAGACGCGCAATTTGTTGGATTTGAGCATGACGATGAAAGTGATGATAGTACTGAACGTGATATAGTTGTGCAAGGTGATGAGAGTGTAGTGAGAGTGAGCGAATGGGACAGCACTAGGTCGACTGCCAAGTTTAGGTTGAGTGACACGACACCTAGCCCTTCGCCAGCTAAATCCCCATTCAAGATACGTTTTTATAAGAAGCAAGTTCTTGAAAAGGCGGCCGCGGCAGCCAGGAAAGAGGCCCTAAAACTTGGTGAGGGAGCAGTGCGTGAGGGTGCCAGTGAGGCTGAGCGTGAGGGTGAGGTTGACCCGCCATTGTCTTCCTTATCTACCCACGCCACCCAAGTTGCCCCAGGCGCCCGCCATTCTTCCCCACCACCACCAGCACTGCCTAGGGTTGAGGACCCCCCACTTTCGGCCTATTTACCCCCTATTTCCCCCGAGAGGAGACATACTACTACAGAAAAGGGAAAAGGGAGAAAATATGTGAAAAAAGGAGCTACATGTAGGCGCTCTTTGTTCGAGGCTCCCGCGGCTTCCACCCCTGCCGGTCCCAGCCATACGCCCCCGCAACTTTCCCCAGGGTCCACCCCACCTCTCCAGCCTACAACAGAGGTTCCTGACGATGTATTTGACCTCGCATCCATACCTGCACCTACAGACACTGAACCAGTGCTGTCTACGACTCGTCGTAGGCCAAGGAGCCCCGAACCTCTGCATGAAGTTGACAGAGCCTCACCTGCCACTCCTTCCCCACCTCGCCGACCTACACGCCGCCCACGCATCATTCGTTCCCCGCGAGATTATGAGGGGGGGTCTGAAGATGAAGGGCACCTCACAGATGACTCTGGCCATGATTACCTGGGTCCACCGTCAGGGCAAGATGACGGCTCTGACGACAACGACGATGGACATCGACGACCCTCAACCCAGACGCTTTGCCCAGGGCCGTCGTGCTCCTGGCCGCCCTGGGCGCCGTCGCGCTCCTGGCCGCCCTAGGGTGCGCGCCGCCAAAGTTCGTGGGCGTGCTGCCCCAGCTGCAGCTCCTCGTCAGCGTCGCCAGCAGGACCCATTTTATATTTTCAACTGGCAGAGTGTGGCTGCTGATGAAGTGAATGACCCTGATGTAACCCCTTTTTGATGAGGTACAGGAGGGTTCAGGAGTTACCCCAAGTTTTCCCGCAGGCCCCAATGCTCCACCACATGAGCTTTTTGAGGCATTTTTTGATAAGGAGGTTACTGAGTTTGTCATAGAAGAGACAAACAAGCACCACCAAATCCAGGTGAACTTTTTTGGCAAGGTGACCAAGGGCCACATGAAGCGGTGGACCCCAGTGACTCATCCCGAGTTCATGGTGTTCCTGGCAATCACCATGCTAATGCCTCATGTAAAGAAGCACAGGTTGGCTGACTATTGGATCACCAAAGATCTGATATCCACCCCTGCCTTCGGGAAATACATCTCTCGGGACCGGTACTGTACCTCGACATCCTCGGAGCGCTCCATCTTGTCACCAACACCGACATGCATCTCTCTGACAAGCTGTGGAAGATTAGGACATTGTACAAGATGATGCGAAAACGTTTCACGTCATACTTCACGCCCTTCTGCAACGTCTGTATTGACGAGTCTCTTGTGCTGTTCCGGGGAAAGCTGAGCTTCAGGCAGTACATCCCCTCAAAGAGACATCGCTTTGGTATAAAGTTCTTTGTGCTGTGCGATTGCCAAACTGGCTATGTCCTGGACTTCCTGGTCTACAGCGGGAAGGAAGGGGACGTGGAAATAGACCCCCTCATTGGCTTTGGCGGAGCAGTGGTTCCAGCCATGATGAACCGGTACTTCGAGAAGAATCACGTCCTCTACACGGACAACTACTACACGTCCCCCACTCTCTCAAAGTACCTCCATCAGCGCAAGACGGGGACTGTAGGCACAGTTAGAGCGAAAAGGAAGGGCATGCCAACTTTCCCTCCTAAAACCAAGAAAGGCGATGTCTTCAAGAAGAAGTCGGGACCCATTCTGGCTATCCACTGGCACGACCAGCGGAAGGTCAACCTCCTGAGCACCGTCCACAAGGGGAAAATGGTTGAGACTGGCAAGGTGGATCGCCGCACCCAAGTCAGGGTGACCAAGCCCGATGCTGTAATGGACTACAACATAAATATGAGGCTGGTGGACAAGTTCGACATGCAGATAGGCTTCATCGACTGTCTGCGTACCTCGTGCAGATGGTACAAAAAGTTCTTTCTGCACATGGTGGACATGTCAATGCTGAATGCCTACAATATCTACAGGCTTCGGAATCCGCGCACACCCAGGAAGTTCAGTAGCCTGCGGAGGTTCCAAAAACAGGTGTTGGTGGAGCTCCTGGACAGGTATGCTACGCCACAGAGGGCAGTGGCACAACCTGGGCGCCCCGTTCAGGACCGCATGCAGTGTGCACAGTATCTAAATGTGCACAAGCTCGGTTACCTGCCTCTGGAACGAGATGGAGTCACCATTAGCAGAAGGCGGTGCCATGTCTGCTGGAACAGCCAGGTGAGGCCGAGGAAGCAGAAAAAGACCACCATGCAGTGTGTGGAGTGCCAGGTGTCACTATGTGCTATACCGTGCTTTGCTGAATACCACACCAAGCAGGAGTACTAACTAATAATCATAGTGAAAGTACCAAAGACTGACAATATGTATGTATATAGGCAACAAGTGGAAATAAAACAATGTATTGTGATAAAAAAGTCATGTATTATGAAAACATATATAAGTGAAAAAAGACAATAAATTGTATATAAAACGTTTACAAAGCATATAACTAAGTGAAAGTGACACATGACATAATATTAGATGGCCAAAGTATAATAAACACCTGTGATAACGAATAATCAGTGCCTAATATAACAATAACCTACCTCAATTACTAATAAAATGTACCGTATCAAGTGAAAATGAGCATTATCAGTGACAGTGACACTCTCTCAAGCATATTTACCAAAGTGAAAGTGACACACGAAGTAATATTAGATGGCCAAAGTATAATAAACACCTGTGATAACGAATAATCACTGCCTAATATAACAATAACCTACCTCAATTACTAATAAAATGTACCGTATCAAGTGAAAATGAGCATTATCAGTGACAGTGACACTCTCAAGCATATTTACCAAAGTGAAAGTGACACACGAAGTAATATTAGATAGCCAAAGTATAATAAACACCTGTGATAACGAATAATCACTGCCTAATATAACAATAACCTACCTCAATTACTAATAAAATGTACCGTATCAAGTGAAAATGAGCATTATCAGTGACAGTGACACTCTCTCAAGCATATTTACCAAAGTGAAAGTGACACACGAACTAATATTAGATGGCCAAAGTATAATAAACACCTGTGATAACGAATAATCAGTGCGTAATATAACAATAACCAGCCTCAATTACTCATAAAAAACTACGGTATCGAGTGAAAATGTGAAATATTAGTGACAATGATAGCCTAATACACATATTTTATATAATTGGACTCCAAATAACTATAATAACATCACTATCAATAAATAAAATCGCCTCCGGGAGGTAAAAACTCTGGCGCGACGAGTGGCTAAGTGCGCAGTAGGTTAGCCAAGCCGGGGCCTGGGCCAAGGCGACGCATCCGAACGCGGGAAGATTTTCCCGCATAAAAATCACTCCACTTCCCGCGCTCGCCATTATGCAATCACTTGGGCTAGAGACCTCTACTCAATGGCATTCTACACATGAAGGTTTGTGCAACATTTTTTTTTTTTTTTTATAACTTTGTGTCATGTATTTCAGGAGTAACAGGTGAATCAACATGGACCAAAATTCCTCAAAACCCCCGGTCACAGAGTACAGTCACGATCTACCCTAGCCGGGGTTGGAGGGTTAATTTGAACAGTAACCTTTTAGTTCGTTTTCAAGTTTATACAATTTTAATAGGTAGCGCCAAGGAACTTGACAATTATCTCGATCCCTGACCTCTTCGTAACGCACGAGGACCTTGAGCAAACTGGCTGTAAATTTCCACACAAATTTCCTGGTGGACTCTTCCCAAAGTATAGAAACTTCAGCCCGATTGCTATTATTTATTTCGAGTTATAAGATGTTAAGGGGTCCAGATTATTGTCAAGTTCGTTGGCGCTTGTCGGGAATAGGGTAATGATCCCGACAGTTTTAGGTCCAATAGGACATTTGAATTTGGCGGTATCGTATCGCATGTACGATATCGGCTGGTTCTTTGTGTATTGAAGTTTATTCTTACGTATAGGTTAAATATTAAATGTAATGTATAAATATCTACATCAGCTCTAGATGTATCATGAAACCAAGTTATGGGTTATAATTATTATGAGCCGGCAGCCATATGTAATTTCGCGAAGCGATCGGACGCCGGCCCTTTAGTCTCTCAATCAACACCATACAGCCAACATCTTCCCCCCGGCTCTGACTCAACCCGCAGTTCACCATGTGCTACAAATACTAATCTATAACAACAGTCCTACATCACCAGTCCTCTAAGCTAAGTTCATTGTATCGATATTGTATTATGTGAACATGCCTACATGTCATGCAATTGAATTAGCCGTGTGTGGGGGACTGGATTACACCCATCGACTACGCCGTTGGTAATTATATTATAACTATTTGTTGGGATATTTCATGTACCAGTGATATGCAATATAACCTCTTTATCTAAATTCCCGACAAATAATGGTCCTTCGAACCTGATTCGAACCAGTGACCTATGGATCCTAAGGCTACACAGAAGATTGGCAAGGCTAAATCGCTTAAGTTATGTACCAGCTGTCTGGCAAGAGACCACTTCAACAGTACTTGCACCAATTCCTACATCAAACCTTGTAAGTATTGCAAGGGGAAACATTGGTTTTCCCTTTGCACCCAGTCTGATCGGCACGACGGCAAAGAAAAGGGGAGAACCCCCAAAGAGTCACATGAGAAAGGTAAGAGCGAGGGTGATAAAGTATCTGCCATGTCCATTGCTTCTCGAGAATGTCAATTGCTTCCTACTATGATGCTGCCAGTAGTGGGGAGTAATAATAATACTATAATGACGCGCACCTTACTTGACCAGTGCTCACAGAGGTCATTCGTTCTGCGGTCATCATTACCCCAGCTCAAGTGTACCTGCAAGGGTCAAGAGAATTTGCGTCTCCATGGTTTCACTGGTGAAGTAGATTCCAGTGACTATGATATAGTGGAGATTTCCTATGTTTATAGAAGAAAGGTATGTCCCATCAAGGCTGTTGTGGTCGACACACTACCCAGTTTCTATATAGCATCAGAGATTCAACCACATTTGAAATATCTCAGAAGCAAGGGTTATAAACTGGCTGATGATCAACTCTCTGCTAACAATGGTATTATGCTACTGGTCGGAGCTGATTATTGCTACGACCTGGTTCACCCTAGATATCGGCGGGTAGATAAGCTAATAATGCTCCCCACGATGCAAGGGTATGCCATTTCTGGATCCTATGCCACTTCCTCTCAAGACACACAGGTGGAGGTGGTTACGGTCCTCAAGGTAGCAGTAAGCCCCATAGATAAATATATTAGGCCAAATGTGCCTGATAATACATGTACTGATATAGATAAGCTATGGGACTTGGACAATATTGGAATTGACCCACATGAACTTGACCGGGAGTCCAAGCTAGCATTAAGCTCATATGAAGAGACTGTAACGTATGACTCTGGCAGCGGTCAGTATGTGGTAAGGCTCCCTTGGAATGATAACAAGAGTAAATTATCTACTAATTTCCATCTAGCACTTGGTAGATTACATGGCCTTCAGAAGCAGTTTGTCAAGGATCCAAATTATTGTGAAACTTATGCGGCAGTTTTAAACGAGCAGGTACAATGTGGATTTGTGGAGAGAGTAGATCTCAGTGAGTATGGGGATAACATCCATTACCTTGCTCACCATGGGATTAAAAAGGACAGTTCCACCACTCCTGTTCGTATTGTGTATGACTGCTCTGCTAAATCCAGTGATCGCTCCTATAGCCTGAATGATTGTCTGTACACGGGTCCGTCCCTGGTCTCTGATCTCGCGCAAATTATGTTGCGCTTCAGGTGTCATAAATTTGCATGGGTCGCCGATATTGAAAAGGCCTTCCTGATGCTTCAATTCCATCGTGAAGACAGGGACTCGACAAAATTTTTATGGCCACGGGACCCAATGGATCTAGATTCAGAGTTCCTGGCCTACAGGTTCAGAGTTGTCTTATTCGGGGCGACCTCTTCCCAGTTCCTTCTCAACGCTACTATCTTGCGACATCTTGAGGAGGCTGGACTAGATCCTGACTTCAAGAATGAGATCAAGCAGGGGATCTATGTGGACAATCTTCAAGGCACTGGAGACAATGAAGATTTATTGCTCAAGAAATGCTGGGAGATCCGCGATATATTTGCCAAGGCTCATCTATACTTGAGAGAATGGGCCACTAATAGTGATCTCTTGAAAGGTCAATTTGCTTCTGACGGTGTAGCTACTGAGAATAGTGAGGTGAAGTTTTTAGGCCACAAATGGGACACTACCACAGATTGTATATCCTTCTGTCACACCCCATGCGGCAGTGAGCTTATGACCAAGCGAAACTGCTTAAGCTTGTCAGCGAGGTTGTTTGATCCCCTAGGTTTTTTGCTGCCTGTAACTATCCGTGCTCGTACGTTTTTACAGCAACTGTGGCGGCTAAAACTAGATTGGGACACGCCCCTCCCGACTGAGTTACAAGATACTTGGCGGTTGATTTGGTCGGACCTTTCCACATGTTGCAAGGTCCAACTTAATCGTCAGGTTATTAGTGGTCAACAGGTGGATCTACATGCCTTTTCTGATGCTAGTAATAGTGCGTACGGTGCTGCCATATACATATGCAATGGTAGTGAAGCGACACTGGCTATAGTGAAGGCCAAAGTAGCCCCTATATAGAAGATTACAGTTCCTAAATTGGAACTTACTGCATTGCTTCTGTCTGCTCGTCTAATAAAGTTTACACTGGATGCTTATACAGACATACTACAGATTAATAACGTCTATGTCTGGAGCGACAGTCAAATAGCACTTTCATGGGTACACAGCCAGAAAGTGTTACCTGTTTATGTTTCTAATCGCACTGATGAGATACATAACTTAGTTCCTACAGCTAAATTTCGCTATGTGAGCACCAGGGATAACCCCAGTGACATCGTTTCCCGGGGGATCTCGGCGCAACAGTTTATGTCGTCCTCTATTTGGTGGCATGGACCTCCATGGCTTACATCTCCAACTGAATGGCCTCAGGATTTCAGGGAATGCATATCTGATCCTTCAAGTCGGCCCCAAGATGATGTGTTAAGTAGTTCGAATGTGAGTACTACACATCAGGATAACAAGTTGGTAGAGTGGGAACGTTATGGCAGCTATGATCAAGTAATACGGGTATTTGCATGGATATACCGTTTCATTAACAACATGAGAAGTCGGGCTCACGGGTCTTTCCTTAGTGAAGATTCGAAGCATATCAGACTCCATGAATTGAGATCAGCAGAAGCGAAACTAATATGTTTAGTACAAAGGGAATCTTATCCTACTGAACATCAAATCCTGAGCAAGGAGTCAAAGGCCAAACCCTCAAACTTAATGAGGCAGCTCGGATTATATATGGAAGGAGGCATAATTAAGTGTAGAGGCAGGATACAAAAGGCGGACATTATTGATTCTGCGAAATATCCTGTCCTCCTTAGCTCCTCTCATTTGATTACCAAACTGTTGATTCGCCAATGCCATAGGACCTGCCTACATTTTGGCATCAATTATGTTCTGGCGAATATGCGACAACGTTGGTGGATCCCTAAGATGCGACAAGCAATTAAAGGGATCCACAATAGCTGTACTATCTGTAAAAGATTACAGGGTAAGCCTTACTCCCCAGTTGATCTTCCCTTGCCTGAGTTCAGGGTACAAAGGACTGAACCATTTCAGGTAACCGGGGTAGACTACACCGGAGCGATTCAAGTTAGAGAATCGCCCGGTAATATCATAAAGGTATATGCCGTTCTATTCACATGTGCAGTAACCAGAGCGATTCATATTGAATTGATTGACGACCTATCCAGTGAGGGGTTTTTGCATACTCTAAAGACGCTTTGCAGGCCGCAATGGTTTCCCTCAAATTATTATGAGCAATAATGCGACTTGTTTTGTCGGGGCCTCTAAATATCTCCAGAGTTTAATGGATGACCCGCAGGTTGTGGCTACCCTCACTGGAAAGGGTTGTCAGTGGAGATTTATACCAGCACGTGCACCATGGTTCGGGGCGATTTGGGAGAGAACAATCGGTATCGTCAAATCTGCCATGAAGAAGGTATTAGGAAGGGCACTGGTGACCAGACGGGAGTTGCAAACCATCTTAATAGAGATTGAGATGTCAGTCAACGACAGGCCCTTGACCTATACCTCGGCAGATGTTGATGACCTCTTACCCATTTCGCCTTCTATGCTAACACGTGGACGAAACCTTAATACCTTTCCTAGATCGTCAGTAAATGACGAAGATCTGCATGACCCTACGTTCGGCAATGCTGACGCCACACGTCGTCGCTTCCAGTATGTGAACAAGGTGTCAGACGATCTATGGAAACGGTGGACCCAAGAATATTTGCTGTCTCTTCGCGAGCGTCACTCTAATAAGATCAAAGGGACGAATAAACGATGGCCTCGTATCGGGGATATCGTACTGATTCATGATGAGCGTCCTAGGTTATTTTGGAAGCTTGGGAGGATTGTCAATTTGTTCCAGGGCATTGATGGTCTTATAAGGGTTGCTAGAATACGAACTTCGACTGGGGTTACTACTCGCCCAGTCGTAAGGTTATATCCCTTGGAGCAGGATGTAGAACTGCCGGATGATCCTGGCGTCTCTACTGATACCCCTCTGCGGGAGAGTGCTGGTGACAGTGCTCCTCAAGGTGGGGAAGCTGATGATGAGAAGGATGATCCTCCTCAGGCTTCAGGTGGTGCTCGTCCCAAAAGGAGGGCGGCTATGAGTTCCGTGGATCTTTGGAGATCAAAGATCAAACAAGGGGATCTTTGACTCTTCGATGTCCTCTTTTTGTTATCTGTATATAGCTCCTGTATATCATTTTTGGTGGCAGGCAATATGTCGGGAATAGGGTAATGATCCCGGCAGTTTTAGGTCCAATAGGACATTTGAATTTGGCGGTATCGTATCCCATGTACGATTTCGGCTGGTTCTTTGTGTATTGTAGTTTATTCTTAAGTATAGGTTAAATATTAAATGTAATGTATAAATATCTACATCAGCTCTAGATGTATCATGAAACCAAGTTATGGGTTATAATTATTATGAGCCGGCAGCCATATGTAATTTCGTGAAGCGATCGGACGCCGGCCCTTTAGTCTCTCAATCAACACCATACAGCCAACATCTTCCCCCCGGCTCTGACTCAACCCGCAGTTCACCATGTGCTACAAATACTAATCTATAACAACAGTCCTACATCACCAGTCCTCTAAGCTAAGTTCATTGTATCGATATTGTATTATGTGAACATTCCTACATGTCGTGCAATTGAATTAGCCGTGTGTGGGGGACTGGATTACACCCATCGACTACGCCGTTGCTAATTATATTATAACTATTTGTTGGGATATTTCATGTACCAGTGATATGCAATTTAACCTCTTTATCTAAATTCCCGACAGCGCTACCTATAGTAAAGATAGCCTATATTGCTTGCCTAATGTAGAATACCATGTTTTTTTTCCCTTTTGTTGAAAGCTACCGCTCATTTTGGGATAATGCTTAACTGAATAAAAACAACAACGTATTATTACAGACAAACATTATGTGATGATTTTCATCTTCTTTCTTTGCATGTCTCTACATGTATTTACGTTTTGTTTCTTGTATGAAATTACCTTGTTCATGTGTTTTATGATAACAGACCAGGTTCACATGCAATATTTTTTACTCTTTCATTTAAAGTTGTCACTGATGGTAAAGGAAAACCTTTAGTATCTCTGAGATAATTGTAACATTTAGGGCTCAAACTTCTTAATGTCACCACATATGATATATCTTCTTCAGGCCAAAGTTTCACACTATTCTTTGATACAAGAGCATTGATCTGAGTCTTAGTAAAAAGAGGCCTCAAAATGTCATGTAGTTTCTTGTTAAAGTTATCTTCCATCAATGTTTCTTTAATTTGGTTTTGCACTTCTAAATACATATTGCGCCAGTACTGTACCTCCATTTCTGACTGTTTCAATTTGTTTACCAATATTTGCTCTTGTCCTTGACATTTTTCACAATACTGGGGCATATTTTCACTCTCACCTTGCAGTATGACGCTTTCGGGATTAGTATCTATGTCTTTTAAAGCTTTTTCCATGACACCATCCACTTCACCATAATTTTCTACTATATGGCTAGTACTGGAGCTGGATACAAGTTCTGCAACAGTTTTCTTGATACCTCGCTTTTCTGCTCTCACAAATCTGTTGCTAGACACATCAGGTAGATTGGCACCTGAAAGGAGTAAAATATTTGTTTTTAAAACTCTATTATATTATGCATTGCATTGCATACACACACACACACACACACAAACCTACTGTGACGCTTCTGCATAGTAGCCACGTGCGGGCGTGCGCGCGCGTCGGCTGCCCAGCCGTTTAGAAACCGGCTGGTGGCAGCCAGCCGGCCGGCTTTTCCTTAGTATATATCCTACGACAATGTAACTAATGTCTGGGATATTCTTATGTTGTTTCACAGCTTGTAGCTGCCCTTATTCTTAACCAACGCATCTTAGTATATTTTATTCTCGATAGTTGATTGTTTCATTATAATATATAAGATGTAAGTCTAGTGAGGGCGGGAGGAGACGAGCGGGAGAGAGAGACCGGCTTGGGACGTTGCTTCGCTTGCCAGCTTGGGACGAGCCTGAAGCGTTGCCATATGCATTCGATTGCAACGTTAGGCTTAGTTTCGACTCACGCACGGGGTAGAAGATTTTGACCCGGCAACTGTGTTGAGTGTTGCCAAGCATGGGATGTATTTTGCATGCCTAGGGTGGGGTCCAGACAGATTCAAGACTCAGAGCTCACCTCAGTCGTACCCTTTGGACCCCCTTGATATCTATCCCTCTCAACCCCACTTAGAAACTTTCTCTCTTACTTTGTATACCTTCCTTCCACTACTTCACCAATCTATTTAATTATCCCATCCCCTTGATAGACCTTATATCTATTATTGTATTAACGACGAGCTCTCAGATAATTAGATAGGATTTTGGGCTTATGCAGAGATTTAATTGTTAATGAGACCTAGGAAGCTTTTTTGTTGTCTCATATTTGGTGGTTTCATGCTTGCTAGTGTGTTCTTGTGTCAGGTTAGCAGGGCCTAGACCGGAGGGGAGGCTTTTTGCGATCCTTTAAGTAAAGTCTGCTGGTGCGAGTCCTGTGGACCCGCACGACTTTCTAGTGTTGTGTTGTGTGAGGGCCCTTGCCTAGTCCACTCAGCACTGCGCTAGCAAGTCTTGCTTTTGTTTTAGGGTCGCCAGGAGAGAGTCAGATACTTGCGATCTGAGTCTCTCAAGAGAGCACCCTTTCAATTAGAGTAATTTGGCGCACAGACTTGGGAACGTCCCTAGGCTAGAGCAGGTGGCTCAGCCCGGGTATCCGAAGCCTATATCCTTCCGGCTAGACCTCTGCCACCTGGCAGATTAACAGCTAGGGGTTTATTATCTCTGTATGCTTGTTATTGTGCCACAGTTTACCGTTTTTGTGAGCATTGTGAGTCAGGGTGTGGCTTAGAGACTCTGTCCGAGCAGGCTTGCCTGACTAAGAGTGAGAAGCACACCTGTATGTGGTTATGTTGCGAGTTGCTGCCTTTATTTAATTATACCTATGCCATTATACACTGTATGGCCTATCACTAGTATTTATTCCTGCTTATTAGTTAAGAGTTCTCTAAATCCGTAACGTACTTTCTTTGCTAAGCATCAGATCCTACAGTAGCCGCATGCAGTTTAGAAACCTGCATCTTGTCTACCTGTACGATGTTTTGAGGACTGTTTGCTTTCACCTTCTTTCACGCAGGGGTGATTAGTTGTATTAATTAACGTAACGTTAAATGTACTTTCTTCTAGTTTGTTATTAAATTGTTTCTGCAATTTAATTCCATTATCTATCTTTTCCTTGAAGGTTTAAGTCAACTTAATTGTGTGATCTTTTATATAGCCTGCTTGACTATCAGCAGTCTATAGTGCGTGCACCCTGTAACCGAGTCATAGGATACCTTGTTGTCCAGGCAGGACTCTTGACGGTTTAGGGTGGTTTGTTGCCTGGGTTTATAGATAAGGGTTGGATCTAGCGTTTTCCGTTGTTGCTTGTTGCCGCATACCTAGTCCAATAGAAAGAGCCCAGTGTTTATATATCCCAGGACGTAACACTACGTAAACACGCAAGTACACACATTCACACGCACACACACAGCCCGTAGCCTAGTAGGTAGAGCTCTCGTCTCACACACGAGGGGTCGGGGGTTCAATCCCCGGCCGGGCGGAGACAAATTGGGCTTGTCTCCTTTCATGTGTTAGCCTCAGTTCACCTAGCTGTAAATAGGTACCTGGAATAAGTGGGCGACATTGTGACGTCCCATCTGGGGTTGGCAAAAATGGTACAAGGCGAGATGGGTATCATATGGTTCACCTAAGCTGATGGCTACCTAAGCCTTCGGGCGAGACGGTACCGTCTATAGTGAGAATGGTACCATACAGATCCACCCTAAGCCTTCGTTTCCGATGTCGCCAATTGGCTAAAATACAGACTACACACACATCCACAGCCATTCCAACAGTACATAAAACACTTAACATGCATTTCACGCAATACATTCCCAGTTAAGGAGGCGCGATAATAATGAGCTTAGCTCGCATTGCGTGGATTCCCCTTGACGAACAAGTAACTGAGTAACACGCAAACACATACATACACACACACACACACACGCACGCACACGCAGACGGAAGACAGATGAGAACAACAGTAAGGGGGAAATCGTCAAACTGGACTCAAATTACGAGTGGGGTACCACAAGGATCTGTTCTAGCCCCAATCATGTTTCTAATATTTGTAAATGACTTGCCTGAGGGACTAACAAGCTACATGAGTATGTTTGCGGACGATGCTAAGCTGCTTAAAATGATCAGAACCCAGGAGGATTGCCTTGAGCTCCAAGCAGATTTGCAAAAGATCCATGAATGGAGCATCAAATGGAATATGGAGTTCAATGCAGGGAAATGTAAGACTCTAGAAATGGGTAAAAGCAAGTACAGACCTAGAAAAGATTATAAACTAGGAAACGAAGTGATTCCCAAAGCAGAAAAAGAAAAAGACTTGGGGATAGAATTTAGGGATAACATGTCTCCAGAAAGCCACGTAAATAAGATAGTGAGAGAATCACTAGCATTATTGGCAAATATTAGGATGTCTTTCAATTATCTTAATGAAAACACCATGAAACAAATAATAACGGCCCAGGATGGAATATGCATCTGTAGTGTGGTCCCCTCACTTGAAGAAACATATCCACAAAATTGAGAGGGTACAGAGAGCAGCTACGAGGATGATCCCAGGTTTGGAAAATTTGGAGTACCAAGAGAGGCTCGAGAGATTGAATCTACCTACACTGGAACAGAGAAGGAAACGAGGACAGCAAATTCAGATATATAAATGTGTTAGAGGTATTGACAAAATCGACCAAGAAAACTTCATAGAGAGGGATGGAGGTGAGAGGACAAGAGGTCACAGCTACAAACTAAAAGTGCTAAATAGTAAATCTGATCTGAAAAGTAAAAGATTTCCTACCAACTCGATTAGTGGGTGGAACAAATTGCCAGCCGAAGTAGTGTCTGCACCATCAGTGCATAGTTTCAAAGCACGGTATGACAAACATATCTTAGGAGGCGGGAATTAACGAGCATGCTCACTCCCGCAAATACAACTAGTGTAAATACAACTAGTGTAAGTACATACACACACACATACACGTGTGTGTGGTCCACCACCGTCAGACCGTGGTGGAGGGCGGACGTGCTTGAGACAGCTGATTCAGCCAGCGCCTGTTTGGTGGTTTGGTATTTTTGTAGCGTTCATACAGTATGTGTTGTCCTTTTGTTTATTAATTATAATTTAAATGCAATTAGTGAATATACTCCCTAGTTAAAAAAGGTGAGAGTTGAGTTTGATTTGAGTAAGAAAGAAAAAGTAATGGATATTCCCACCGAAACTTGTGGAGCCGAACAGGTGTAAACAAAGGCCAGCTGGCAGTATGGCCAGCGGTGGGAGGAACCGGCTCAGCCTGCCCCCAAGCAGGGTAACCAGAGACCCTTATAATCGTGATCATGAGGGATTTGATATTTCAGGGTTCTCAGAGGAGGGAGTAGCAATATCTGCATTTGCGGTGAGGTTGAATAAACTGGAGCGGAAGCTAGAGGAACAGGAGACAAAAAGCTTAGATTATGAACGAAGAGAAAAACGGGTGGCAAACCAAATTGGTATTCTGAAGGATGAGAATTACGTGTTAAGGGTTTGTATTAGCGAAATGCAGGAAGAAATGGACAGGATGAAGAAAGATATGAAGGATGTTGAATTAAAGAAGGATGAATTTAAAAAGAACGAGGAGGTAAGGAATTTGAAATTTTCGGAGATAGTAAAGGAGCAACAGATACATAGGCAGGGAGGTAACTTTGAAAAGGATGTAGTTAAGGTAATTAGCCAGAAGGAAAATCTAGTGAGGGAGACTGCTGGAAGAAAGAAATGTATTGTGATAAGAGGAGATAAGGAGAAACACAATGTAAAGAGAGAGGAGAGAAGTAGGATAGAGAGAGACCGAGTGAGGGAGATTCTACAGGTAGTGGACGGGGGTGTGAGAGAGTGGGAGAATGAAATTGAAGACATGCATAGAATTGGAAAATATAAACAAGAGTCTAGCCTGTCTAGGCCAATGAAAGTGCAGTTTCGCACAGTAGGAATAGTAGAGGAAATCATGAATAATAAATGGAGGTTGAAAGATAAGGATTGTCTGAAGCATATTTACATCGAAAAAGACTTGGACTTAGATGAAAGAAACAAAATGAAAAGTTTGAGGGATGAGGTGAAGGAATTGAATGCCAAAAGAACAGAACAAGAAGTGGATTTTTTTTATTGGAGACTGGTAGGAACGAAGAAGAGGAAATGGTTCATCAAAAGCCCACAGAGGAAGATGGAGGGGCAAACAGAGAACTTAGGGATGAACGGTCGGACAGGGGAAGCGAGTACCAGTACCGAAGGACAGGAGGGAGAGACTGGTGTAAACCAGGAACAAGTGAGAGGAACAGGGCAGGTGGAGAGCACGGGGGAGTAAGGGAGAGAAGGTGGAGTGGAAGCGGGGGGGGAGTAGAGTCTGGGAATATCAGGGAAAGAGAAAAAAAGAAAGGTGTAAGAAGGGGGGAGATGAAGCTGATGTATAGTAATGTGGATGGCTTGCTGTCTAAGAAATTAGAATTGAATGACTATATTGAGAAATATAAACCACATATTATGTGCTTAGCAGAAACAAAGTTGAGAGGTGGTACTGAATTGGGAGTGTTGGGATGGGAAGGGTATAATGTGTGGAGAAAAGATAGAGAAGGAAAAGTGGGCGGTGGAGTGTTAATAATGACTGACAAAAATATAGAAGCAAGTGAGATTTACCTAGGCTATTGCCTAGAGAGACCGAGAAAAGATCAGAAATTATAGCAGTGACAATAAAAGAAAAGGACAACAAAGCAACTGATATAGCAGTGGCTTATATACCACCACAAACTAGAGCATGGAAGCGGGATAAATATGATCAACTAATCACGGAATCTCTAGATGCACTAAAAATACTTTTTAATAGGAGAAATAAATTATTATTAACAGGTGATTTCAATTGTAAGGAAGTCAATTGGGAAGGGTTAGATGCGGGAAATAATAATGAATCTTGGGGCAGTAAATTACTGAATCTAGTAACAGAAAACATGTTAACACAACATGTTAGAGAAAACACACACGAATCAGAGGGATGGATGAACCATCCAGGCTAGACCTAGTCTTCACCAGTGATCCACATGATGTTAGAAAGATAAATTATCGTTGTCCCTTGGGAAAAAGTGATCACAAGATATTAGAAATGGAGATGGATTTGGGAAAAAATGAGGAGAGAAATGAAGGACATAAAATAAATAGATACAATTATGCTAAAACTGATTTTAAATCATTGAAACATTATTTCCAAAGTATAAATTGGAAGGAACTAGAAAGCCTGGAAATGGTTCAAGACAAATATAGACTTTTCCTGAAAGTATATGAAGAAGGGATACATAAATATGTCCCAAGGTTCCAATCAGGGGTAAAGAAGGAAAAAGAATGGTTCAATATAAGATGTGGTAAGGCACAGGATAGAAGAAACCGAGCCTGGAATATAGCACGGAAGAGACATAGTAAAAATAACTGGAATAAGTACAAGGAGAAAAGAAATGAATACGTAAAGATACGACGCGAGGAACAATATAAATTTCTTACAGTTTCTTACAGTAGATCCTCTGGAAAAAGGCAAACTATGCCTGTGTATCCAGCTCAGTACCAGTGCTTGCACTGCTGCGGTCGTTCACGGTGTTGGCGGCGGCGGTAGCAGACGCAACATTTTTACTATTCTGTATTTTTGTTTTATAATCAAACTTCAAATCTTGTCTTCCCCATGCTTTATCAAGATTACTTTCAAACTCCCTTATTGATTCGGAATCGACTACATACTGGGGCAGTGCGTTCCACTCATTTACCACTCTATCACAAAATGAGTTCTTCGCCTTCTCAAGCCTATTTCTTTCTTTGTAAATTTTCTTAGAGTGTCCTCTCGTTCTTGTTCCCTCCCGCATCAAGAAGATACCTTCACACACATCCTCATCGTACTTTCCTGACACTATCTTAAAAGTCTCTATCATATCCCCTCTCTTTCTCCTATATGCCAGTGTCGGAAGTCCCAGTGTCCTCAACCTCTGCTCATAGCCCGCGTTCTTCAACGTTGGTACCAGCTTGCTAGCTCTTCTCTGCACTTTCTCCACTGCTTCTATATCCTTTACCATATATGGAGCCCACACCTGGTTTGCATATTCCAGGTGTGGCCTAACCAGCGCTGTATATAGATTCCTGAAGATTTCTTCGTCAAGTGACACAAATGTCCTCCTTATCAGCCCTACAATTCTATTGGCTTTGTTTATCTTTTCCGCTAAATGTTCTGAGAAATTTAACTTATTATCTATCACTACTCCTATATCCTTTTCTGCACTCACTTCCTCCATCGCTTCATACATACTGTATCCTACCTTGTCTATCTTGCTGGTCCCAATCCGCATGTACTTGCATTTTTTTGGATGAAAAGGCATTAACCAATGCTCAGACCATCCCTTCATTCCCTCCACATCTCCTTGAAGCAAACCCATATCTTCCTTACTCCTCACTCTTCTATACAGTTTAGTGTCATCCGCATACAGGTATACCTCACTTCCATTAGTTATAACTTCAGGCAAGTCGTTGATAAATATAACGAACAGCAATGGACCCAACACAGATCCCTGAGGTACCCCACTTGTAATTTCCCTCCACCCCGAGCCTATTCCATTCACCAATACCCTCTGTCTCCGATCTTTCAGGAAGGCTTCTATCCATTTCACACATTTCTCCCCTATATTATAGCTTCTAACTTTCTCTATTAACCTTTTATGTGGGACCTTATCGAAGGCCTTCATAAAATCGCAATATACCACGTCTATTACATCACCATCTTCTAGAATTTGCATCCAATCATCTACCACCTTAATTAGCTGTAGTACCGTCGACCTCCCCGGCAAGAATCCGAACTGTCTCCCACTGAAAAGTTGGTTTGACTTCATATGATCCATTATTCCTTCTCTAATTACCGTTTCCATTAGTTTACACACAACACTTGTCAAACTGACTGGTCTATAATTCCCTGGGTCATTTCTCTTTCCCTTCTTAAATATAGCTGTTATGTTCGCCTCTCTCCAGTCCATCGGGATTTGTCCTGTATTAAACGATACCTCAAATAACATTTTCAATGGCTCTACTAACATCTCCCCTCCTTCCTTTATGATTCTTGGGTGTATCCCATCCGGTCCCGGTGACTTACTTCTATTCATTTTTTCTATAGCCCTTCTTATTCTAGCATGGGAAAACTCTACTAGTTCTAGCGCCGGTGCCTGTTTGATGGGAATAGTAGGCACTGCATCCTCCGACTCCACTGTTAGTACCCCCCCAAAGTATTTCCCCAGCACCTCTGCTTTCTCCTTATCAGTCTCCGCTCTACTCCCATCATTCAACCCCCCACCAGCCCTGGGATCCCTACTCTTCTTGTTAATTTTTCCTGAATGTACTTCCAGAATATTTTTGGATTATCCTTCACATTTCTAGCTATCTCTCTCTCCCTCTCCTTCACCCCCCTCCTTGTTTCCCACCTTATTTTATTGTTTATTTGTCTGCGTTCCAGATCCACTTCCTTAGCCTCTATACTAGACCCCCTGTTCTTTTTTAACAATTTTAATCTTTCCCACAATCGTTTCTTTCTTCTAATCAATATCCAAAGCTTTCTTTTCATTGGCAATTCTGGGTTAGTTCTTTTCCTCAATTTTGTTTTATCCTTATATTCCCTTACTGGTACACTTTTGGATACAGCATTCTCCAGTTTGACTCTAATTTTCCTCCACATTCCTTCAGCGTCTTCACCGTTCAAATATTCCCCCCAGTCAATGTCCAAACACCGTCTCAGCAGCTCATAATCTGCTCTATCATACATGTATATTTTTCTATTGCTTTTATTATCCCTCTCCGATTTAATGTTACAACTAAAGCTTATACAGGCATGGTCACTACGACCTATAGGGCTATCCACATTAACATGTTCCACTATATCCTCTTCATTGCTAAAAATCAAATCAAGTACACTCCCCTGCGTCCCATCTCTATATCTTGTCATCTCTACAATATGTTGCGTTAAAAAACAATCTCTCACTTTCTCTATAAACTTATTTTCCAGGCTACCCTGTCCCGCTGGAGTAGTACAATTTGCCCAGTTGATCCTTGGCAAATTGAAATCTCCAATCAAAATTTTATATTTGTTCTCTCTATTATCTATCTCCTCCATTGTTTTCAGTAGGTTATCATCCTCTCCCCTGCTATTATTTGGGCTTCTATATATAGAGGCAATTAGAATTGATCCTCTTACACATTTTACTTCAATACACAAATACTCACAATACTGCTGTCTCATATCCACCTCATTAACCTTGAGCTCTTTTCTTACATAAATAAACAGTCCTCTTCCAACCTCTGCTCTAATAGCATTTCTCTCATATAACTCAAAACCCTCCAAACTATATTCCACCAGTTCCCTCTCAATTCTAACATTTTTTGGTCTTACTTCCTGTAGGGCTATGATATCAGGTTTTTCCTCTTCATCCTGCAACCTACATATCAGTTCTCTTTTCTTGTCCTGAGTAAACACATCCACATTACTAAACATAATCCTTAATCCATCTACCATTCCTCCAGCAATTACACCATCCCGCTCCTCCAGTCCGTACCCTACTCCCCTGTTAGCACTACTGGGTCTGACTCTTTGTCTCCTGTCTCTCCCTGTGACACCTCCACCCCGTTCTCCTCCTCCGTCACAACTCTCATCACATTCTCTCCCCTCCCTGATCTCCCCCTCCTTTCTACTCTTATAAACCACTTCCTCACTTTTCCGTCCCTCACCTACCAGTAAAAATTTCTCTTTTCCTCCTCATCCAACTTTCCATTATTTTCATCAGCCTTTTCTTGTAATTCCTTAATTTTTTTCCTTTGTTCTATACTCAAATCCTTCTTTAGTCTTATGTGTTTCAGTTTATCATTTGTATTTAGCCTCCAACTAAAATTTGTCACAGTCTCCGCCACTACCCTAGTTTTAAACTGTACCCTTATAGGTCTCATCTCTCCCCTTTTATATCTACCTATCCTACTGATCTCCTCCACCTGCCCTTCCCATCCATATTCGTCCTCATCCACACCTTTCAAGACCTCCTTCACTGTCTCCATATCCCTCACTTTTCTCACTCCATTATCATTCATATGAGTCTCTATATCTCCATACAAGATTACACCCCTATCCCTGTCCATGGCCTCCCTCACGACACTCTCCTTGTTCTTCATGACCCCTACAACTGCACTCTCAAAACTTTGTTTGGTCATATTCATTTCTTCCTTTTGCTCTTTCATAATATCCTCCAAATCCTTGACTTTTTGTTTACCTACCACCGTCCATGCAGTCGACTCCTTTACTTCCGTGAAACGTCCTTCGTATTCCTTCAGCTGCTCCTTCAATGCCATATTCTCTGCTCCCAGTTCATCTACCCTTTTCAATAACATCTCTAGGCTCTCATTAACTGCCAAAAAAGGCCTGCATTCACTTCCTTCGCTAGGCCTATTCCCTTCCCCACCTATCACACCACACATTACACACAGTGCCTTAACTTTCTCACCAATATCCCCCTTCCATTTCTCCGTATCACTCATCCACTTTTCCAAATCCTTCACAACAATACTAACCTCTTCTAACTTCTTATCTGTGCTCTTAAATCCCCGAAAACGTTGTAACCTTCCTTCCGACTCCGTCATACCCGAAATTCCCTCTGCCATGTTTGTTTACAAACTCAACAACTCACAACCCTACCGCTGTCCCGTCACTACACACTCTTATTACACTATATATCACCCCTCCACCACACCAATATATCCTCCCCCTTCACTAAATCTTTCCTCTTCTTGCTAGCCCCGTATGCACTCGATATTCCGTGAATTACTTGTCCATCCCATAACATATGCCGGAGCCTCAAAACTTGCGTCCGCCTTCCGCCATTGTGTGCCGCCAACGATATGAAAGGAATATTGTAGAGAAGTGCAAAAATGAGCCAAAACTATTTTATAGATTTGTAAATGGAAAAATAAAAACAAAAGAAGGTATTGTCAGACTAAGAGTTGGAACAAACAGCTATGAGAAAGATAAAGAATTGTGTGAAGTTATGAATGAAAAGCTTCAGTCAGTGTTTGTAAAAGAGGAGGAGTTTATAGAACCTGATAGAGAAATGAGAACACCACAGATGCCTGAAATGAAAGTGACAAAAAGTGAAGTGCTGAAATTGATGCAGGATTTGGACGTGAGGAAATCAATGGGACCAGATGGAGTGGCTGGATGGATCCTCAAAGAATGTGCGGAAGAGTTAGTGGAACCAATTTATGAAATCATCAAATCTTCACTGAATGAGGGAGACCTGCCAGTGGAATGGAAGAGAGCTAACATAGTACCAATTTACAAAGGAGGAGACAGAGAAAATCCGCTTAACTACAGACCGGTGTCCCTCACCAGCATTGTTTGTAAAATTTGTGAGAAAATTATAAGGAAAAAGTGGACACACTTCATTGAGGGACAGGGGGTGCTTAGCGAGAAACAGTTTGGATTCAGGGAAGGGAGATCTTGTGTATCTAATTTATTAAGCTTTTATAGCAGAGTTGTAGATGTTACACAGGAGAGAGAGGGATGGGTTGACTGTGTTTACCTGGACCTGAAAAAGGCCTTTGACAGGGTGCCTCACAAAAGGTTATTGTGGAAATTGCAGGTTGTTGGAGGTGTACATGGTAGGATGTTAAAATGGATGGAAACTTTTTAATAGGAAGAGAAATGAGGACCACGATACGAGATGAATACCGATAATGTTCCTACTTTATGTAAATGACATGCCAGAAAACTTGAATAGTCATATGAATATGTTTGCGGATGACGCTAAGATCATGAAGAATGTCACCTGTATAGAAAGTTGTCAGGATCTTCAAAAGGACCTAGATGAGTTGCACAGATGGAGCCAAACCTGGAAAATGAGTTTCAATGCAGAAAAGTGTCATGTTTTGGAAGTGGGAACAAGTGAGATAAGGCCAAGCTGGGAGTACAAATTAGGAATTGAAATAATCGGCAAAACACGGCATGAGAAGGACCTTGGAGTGATAATACAAGATGATCTATCCCCGGAGAAGCATATTAACATGATCATTGGAGGAGCATATGGAATAATAACCAATATGAGAGTTGCATTTAACTATTTGGATGAAGAAATGTAAAGAAAACTGATAATGACTATGATAAGACCAAGATTAGAATATGCAGCAGTGATATAGTCACCACATTTGAAAAAACATATAAACAAATTAGAGAAAGTCCAAAGGATAGCAACGAAGATGATCACAAGATTGAAGGAGTTGACATATGAGGAGAGACTTAAGACACTACAACTGCCTACCTTGAAAGAGAGAAGGGAACGAGGCGACTTAATAACGATGTTCAAGGGAGTAAAAAGTTTGGAACGAGTAGATAGGGAAGATCTATTCGCGAGGGATAATGGAAGGACAAGAGGGCACGAGTTTAAGCTGAGGAAGGGCAGATGTCGTAAGGACACAAAGAAATTCAGCTTCCCATATAGGAGTATAGAGACTTGGAACAACTTGGAGGAGGAGGTGGTGAGAGCGAGGAACATTAACATGTTCAAATCTAGGTTGGATAAAAGTAAATATGGAAATAGGGCAACATAAGTTATGATGTTAGTCCAAAATACTGGGAACTGGGAATATCCATTACGATACTTGTCTAAGTAAAATGGATTGATTATAAAGTAACTAAGACAGGACAACACGAGCGCTGCTCAATTCCTGTAAACTACAAATAGGTAAATACAAATAGGTAAATACATACACACACAAACCTACGTAAACACATACACACACACACACACTTTGCTGCTGCCAAAGATATATTTGTAGTAACTCCAACTATAGTGAATATACTGTACCTATCACTAGAGTAGCGATTTTTTTTTTTTTCTATATTCCAACTACTGTACTCCCTCTCGGGCATAGGCTGATAGCCTTTACAGTCAACCGCTGCACATGGTGAGGCCCGTGAGGTCTTGCTCCAGTCTAGGGAGTGAGACATGCGAAGCTTCACGGCTCGAAGCAATTCCATCTCTGAAGCCGCCTTGCCTCTGTGCTTCAGTCTCAACCCCACAGACTCGGACCCTCACTCTAAGAACGCCACCTATTGAGCAATTAACTCACTAGGCATTGCCCCCCTGTAGCATATTTTTGAATATGGGAATATTCATACAATGCTATTTAATCAGGGAACAATGAGGGTATTTTTTTGGCATTTCGGTGTGCTGTGGTACCGGTAATACACTGATACTAGGTACAGCACAAATTCAGGCGGGTGCCCGACCCTGAAAGGGGTTGAAATAGGTGAGCTATCCCCCCGCCAAAGGCGGCTTTCTAAGGCCTTTCCTAGCTGATGCTGAGAGGATTGGGTTCTAGTCATGTGGTGATGGGCTGGTCTATCAGAGTGAGATCTGAGCGATCTCTGCCATACCCATAGCTTACTCTGACTGTTCCTTTAACTTATATATTTTCTAGATCTTAAGTGACGGCGTCTTTTCTGTGGATTGACCTCCCAATCTACCAAGATTGGAAGCAAAAGCGTCACATTTTTCCCTTGCCCCTTAACTTTCTCTTCATAATTGCTGAGGGGCACAGGGCCCTGGGTGGGGCTTTGGTTTCCCGGGCGTTTCCGCACCCTCCTCAGCTCCCCGCCATGGAGTGGCTTCGGTCACCCAGGCTTTATTGTGGTCGGCAGGGAGGGTTCTGTGGGGGCGCTCGGTTATGGCCTTGGAATTGCTCGGGGCCTTGGGGCTGTTCGGCCGGCAGCTTGGGGAACAACAACAGCACAAATTCCATCCCAATAATATCTTCCCATTGACATATTGGGATTCGAACCCGGGTCCATTGGATTACCAGTCCAGTGGCAAGACCACTCTGCCACACCTCCCCTTTGTTGCAACTATTGGCTAAAAAACCAGACACACCATGTTCCTGTTAAAGTCGTTCTACTGTATAGCCTGCTAACTTTAAAGTTGGCGTATATATGATAATTGTCACTCAATACTGGATGTGGAGCTGTGATAAGATCAATTATGTTAATAGGTCATGGTAAAATAATTATCACTGCAGTTTTGTTGAGCTTTGATATACCGATAACAATTTTATGCTTCAAATCAGAGAATAGCCTGCATACAGAGACAAGCAAATCCTTGTCATGTGCATTGAAGCTGATTACAGATAATAACACACCATTTTGCTTACCTTTATAGAGGTGAAGAGAGGGCACAGCATCTTTCTTTAAAAGTTGTTTATTTTGAGGAGTCTCTATCCCTAATAAGCGACTCTTCATATCATCAATGTAGTCGTCCTCAGTGAAGTGGGTTGAGCAAACAACAGCATTTTGTGGATTGATTGCATCAGTACGATGACACAAGTTTATCCAGACATTCTTAATGTGTTCATCATTTGGAAAGCGGAAGTATTTTATATTTGAGCATGCTGTCTTAACTCTGGTAGTTTGTATGTGTGTATGTTTGTTTGAATGTTTGCGTGTGACAGTGTTGGCAGTAGCCGTCAGCTGCTGCCTGGTACTTTGTACTAGCAACCTACACGCCGCACCTACACGAGACACGTCCACACCCGCACTAAATACTTCCACACCCATAGGCCTAATAAATACATCCACAACCGTACTAGACACATCCACACCCGCACTACATGTCCACAACTCCACACCCGCACTAGACACATCCACACCCGCACTAGACGCAGTGACGCCTAGGCCTACACATGTGACACACCTGCATCTCTGCCCGCCCTGTTCAGTTGTGTGTGTGTGCGTGCAACATTTTTCTATTGGCATGTTTAGTGTCAGTTTGGGTTTGTGAATGTTTTCATTGCTTTTACCTGTGCGCTAGTGTTTTGTCTGGCCATTAATCATATAATGTTATCTAGTTTACTAGCTAGATGATGCGTAAAATAGGTCGCGGCGAAATTACCGCGCCGGGCGGGGTAATTTCGCCGCGAGTGACTTTTTTTAAAAATTCGGCAGCATGACCAAAACATTATATTTTTTTTTCGTTTTTTGGGCATCTATTATTATGTTCTATCCAACAACCAACTCTACTCCTAAAATCGATTAATGAAATATTACAAACACATGTGGCAGTCTGTGGATTATAAAAATAATTGAAACGAACCCAGGACGCTCACACCGAACATCAACACCTTATGCATTACACCACGAAGACAGTTAAAGAATGGTGGACACTGCCTACGATTTATTATGCAACTTCGAATCCTGCATATCAATCTAAGCATGTACACACATCCCAACTGCAACTCACGTAGGCTATGCATATGTGAATGGAAAGAGCAATTAACCCGGGAGCTGCGGGGAGACTCTTAAGAGTTCCCCCGGCGCACTGCGGGGAGACTCTTAAGAGTCAGAGAAAATAAAAATAAACTTTTGACATCGAAAAAAAATTTTTTTTTTATATTTTTTTTTTTTTTTTTTTATTTTTTGGCCCCTGGGCCATGCAAAATCTCAGTCCTCTACCTCCCCTCCTTCCCCACTTTCCTCCTCTCCTTCAGTTATCACCTATTTTCCCTGTTATTCCCTTATTCTGAGGTATATTTTCGTGCTAACATTAGAAATCCGATTGGAGGGTGTGGTCATCACTGATAGCAAGCGAATGCAAGAGAGAGAGAGAGAGTATCGATCGACTGTGTCTCAGTGACCTTGGGGGAAATTGGCGGGAAAGCAGATTGCCTCACCCATACATTATACAACTCGCGGGCTATATCTCCGATTTTGACCATCCAAACGCTGTTTTCACTCGTTTTATTGTTGTTTCAGGTTAATACCTTTATAATCAACCCATAATAGGCACATATGGATAAGTATTAATGCTATTAATGGCACAATGAATATTTTAGTGACGGAAACACCTCAAATACGTCAGCACAGGGGGACGTTTCCAATTACCCCCATGCGCACTTCAGAGGTTAATGGGGCCTTAACCACTAGGGAAGGCCTCTCGACAAATTTCTCCTGAACCAATATCAATTATTATGTTCTATCCAACAACCAACTCTACTCCTAAAATCGCCACCAAAACCAGACTCACCCCAGCTAGCCACAAACACACATACACCAATTATAAAAGAGCTAACTGGGAAGCATTCACAAATGAGACAGAACAACACTTCACAACTCTAAACAGTACACCCATCACTAACATCAACAATGCTGTACACATACTCAATAAAACTATCCAAAACGCTGACAAGAAACACATTCCAAGAGGTAACAGAAAAAGACACAACCCCAACTTCACACCAGAAATTCAAAACCTCATCAGACAACGCGACACACTGAAACACTCCCCAGCACCCCACACACAAGACATCACACAACAAATTCAAGCACTCAACACCCAAACTAACAACAAAATACAAGAACAACAAAAACTAAATTGGAATAACTTCCTACAAACACTTGATCACAAAACAAACCCCAAAAAACTCTACAAAACACTAAACAGCATCACACTTTCCAACAGCAACACAACACAACACATGCTGCAATCACAACAACAGACTCTACTCCTTCATGTAAACAACAAGCAAACACTCTCATCAATCACTTCTCACATGTCAGCCACCTAAAACCTCACAAAGACGACCGACGTGTCATCCGACGTAAGAGACAATTCCCCACAGACCCTGACTATACACCCTTCACCAATCACCAGACAAAGCATATCATCAACAATCTCAAGCACTCACCCGCCTGTGGCCTAGACAACATAAGCAACATACACCTCAGACCACAAGGCATACAAACACTCACTAACATATCAAACTACAGCTATTCACACAACACAATACCAGACATTTGGAAGCATGGTATCATCATCACATTCCCCAAACCCAACAAAGACCCCACGCTACCCTCCTCGCACCGCCCCATCACACTCCTTTGCTCCCCCTCCAGTCATGGAACGCCTAGTATTACAACTAATTACACCCGACCTACCCCTAGCTCCAACACAACATGGCTTTAGGCCACTGCACTCCACAAACACTCTTCTCACAGACCTTACACAAAGAGCTTTTGACGGCATCAACTCAGCTAGACCACCACACAGATCACTATTAGCCACACTCGACATTAGTAAAGCCTTCGATGCCATCCCCCGCCACAACCTAACAAACAAAATCTACAACACAAATATGCACAACAACACAAAAAGGTGGCTGGCCAACTTCCTAGCAGGCAGATGTGCACACATATCTTTTGCCGGTCAGTCATCTAAAATCAGAAACTTTCCAAACGGAGTCCCACAAGGATCCGTCCTATCGCCCGCACTCTTCAATCTGTACATGCACGATATAACTACACCCAATACTCCCCAAATAAACTTAGCCTCCTATGCAGATGACATAACACTCACATGCACACACCATGACCCAAGAAGAGCAACAGATCTCCTTCAACCCTATCTCAACACACTACATGGCTGGTGCACTACAAACAGACTTAATCTAGCCCCAGCCAAATCCACCGCAACCCTGCTCACAAGCTGGACAGGTGAACACTAATACATCCCTCAACTCACCATAAACAACACACCCCTAACACATACACACACACCCAAAATCCTAGGAGTAACATATGATACTCATATGACATTCAAACAGCACACCACAAACATTAAAAAGAAACTGACACCCAGACTTAACGCCCTCAGGTCACTTGCTCACACAAAATTTGGACACAACAAAGAAACTACCACCACAGTATATAAACAATACATAAGATCAGTAATGGAATACGCAAGCCCAGCCTGGGCTTCTAACCTAGCTGAAACACATCATAAGACCTTACAGACTATTCAAAACAAAGCCCTGAAGATCATTACAGGCTGCACAGCTACTGCACCCACAGATCATCTACATCAAGAAACCAAAATCCTCAAAGTCAAAGACCATCTGGACATGAGAGGCACTCAATTCCTGGCAGCAGCCTCCATGAACCAAGACCACCCACTAAACTACATGGCAACACACCCACAGACACCAAGAAATATCAAAACAACACCCAGCACACGGTATCACACACAATGATTGTCCTCTCTCCCTCCCTGCCCACCCCGAACCAACTTCCAGAAGCACATCCATACTCATATCTCTCGCCAATCCATCCACTCACTCACAGACAACACGCAGCTGCATGCACGACCTCCTGAAATCCATCCTTCCGAATCCTTCCTCCCTCCCTCGCGAGGACAGAGTCCACCTGGCCAGGCTGAGATGCGGACACCATCCAGCTCTCCTGAGCTATCAGAAGAGACTGGATGACTCCATTGTCGACGCCTGCCCGGGATGTAACACAGCACCCCATACCATTAAACACATCATAGAAGACTGCATTTCACACAACCACTTACGCCAACAACACAACCTACACTCAATGAGAGCTCTGTGGGAAAGCCCGATCGTGGCCATGGCCTTCCTCAGGGACTCGGGGCTGTTCGGCCAGGCAGCTTAGGGAACAACAACAACAACAACAACTCCTAAAATCGATTAATGAAATATTACAAACACAAGTGGCAGTCCGTGGATATAGCAGAAAGGCTGGATGTATAGATAAAAAATTAGAAATTTAAAAATTCCATTTGTGGCAGTGTCTATTCGTCAAAATACGCGATTTTTGGCGAAATTACCCCGTCTTACCCTACAGTAAAACCTCACACTATCGGACTAATTGGGGGGAGAGCCTGTCCGAAACAGAGATTTTTCTGAATGTCTGGACTCCGATCTCAGACTTACGGAAAAGTCCGAAAGTCTGAGAAATATAGTCCGGACAAGCTCTTACATACGGACTATATTACTCTCACTTCCAGACTTATCCGGAAGTCTGAGTAATACAGTCAGGACAAGATCCCAAATGTCTGGACTATATCACTCAAGACTTCCGGAAAAGTCTGGAAGTGTGAGTAATATAGTAAAGATATGATTGTGTCCGGTCTATATTTCTCAGGCTTACAGACTTTTCTGGAAGTGTGAAGTCGGAGTCCGAATTGAAATGTTAGTGAGAAAGTTGCGGGTTTTCAGATCGGTGGGGTCCGAATGGGCAATGTTTTACTGTACTGTTGGAAATTACTTGTCAATTACTGTACCTAAATAAGCCAAATTTAACATAGCTGTAGACAAACCTAAAATATCATAGCCCTACTTTAACCTATAAACGGCGAGCTGGGTGTATTGAACACCACTGTTCTGGGCGAGCATATTAGGCTCCATTCATGCCTATAATCGTCATTTTACGATAAATATCGTTATTACTTATTCATATGCGCCTATTTTACCTTCACTATGAAGATAGTAACCTGTAACAACAATAAAACAAGTGGGAATAAGGTTTTTATGGTCAAAATCGCGAATAAACATGGAGCAGCCCATTCATGAATTGTGGAGCAAATTCAGGCAACCCCTCCCTTCACGAGGCCTCAAGCCAGACTGACTCACTCATACTCTCCCTGGCCTTACGCAACACACTCGGTAGTCACATGACCACACCATAGAACCGGCTTGGAGATGTTTACACGAAAATATACCAACGAATTAGGGAATAATAGGGAAAATGGGTGATAATTGAAGGGGGGAGGGGAAAGGGGGGAAAGGGGGAAAGGAGGGGATGTGGAGGAGTGATATGAAGTATAGAGGGGAGAAAAAAAAACAAAAAAAAACATGTGCTACTGGGGCCTAAAAAAAAAAAAAAAAAAAAAAAAAAATAGGCCTTCCCTCTTAAGAGCTTTGCCGCCGTTGCCCAGTAAAACTTCTTAAGAGCTTTCTCGCCGTTGCCGGGTTAACTCAACTTACCCAAATTTAACTCTATATAGACTATAAGATATACAGTATATGATATTTATCAAATATTTCTATTTTGTTTACCGGTCCCATTATCCCATTATCGTCAGGAATGATAATAGGACAATTGTTTATGCCGACAAAGAAAT
Organism: Paralithodes platypus; assembly: GCA_032716605.1. NCBI lineage: Eukaryota > Metazoa > Arthropoda > Malacostraca > Decapoda > Lithodidae > Paralithodes > Paralithodes platypus. The sequence goes on along the minus strand of CM064566.1, from coordinate 9,109,279 downwards.
TAAGAGATGCTTGGAAGGTACGGTACACTACGAAAGATTACCGTACTCAATGTGGAATTTGAGTGGAATAGAGAACACCTTAGTAACGAAAAGCCAATAACCCCCCCCCCCCTTTTGATAGTGCCAGCTGTTGTAAGCGGTGCATTAAATAAAATTAAGGACGAAAAAGCTGCAGCATGCTCTGGCATTGTAGCTGAGATGATTAAAGCCTCAGGTGATATAGGAGTGGGTTAGGTCACAGAGCTAATTAACTCCATCATTAGAGAGGAAGCAATCCCTGATGAATGGCACAAAAGCGTAATACTATAGTAAAGATACGGTATATAAGGGCAAGGGGGACGCATTGGATAGGGGAAATTATAGGGGCCTGAAAATTGTTGACCAAGTCATGAAGGTCTGTGAGAGTCTTTGAAGGTATGATAAGGGAAAGCATTTCTATTGACGATATGCAGTTCGGTTTCATGCCAGGACGTGGCACAACCGACGCTATCTTCATAGTCAGGCAGCTGCAGGAAAGATATCTACTTAAACATAGGGATCTGTATCTTGTGCTTGTAGACCTGGAGAAGGCCTTTGATAGGGTGCCCCGAGAAGTTGTGCAGTCGGCTATGAGTAAACTTGGCGTAGAGGAGTGGCTGGTGAGTGTGATAATAAAGATGTACAAGGACTCTCGAACGGCAGTGAGGGTGAAAGGTGAACTGAGTGAGGAGTTTACAGTTCACGTCGGAGTTCACCAGGGCACTGTGTTAAGCCCTCTCCTCTTTGTTATTGTTCTGGAGGCACTATCTGATGATTTCAGAGTTGGGCTCCCATGGGAACTGCTATATGCAGATGACCTAGTACTTATCGTAGATAGTGCGCGGGATGCCGAGGCCAAGTTCAGAAGATGGAAAGAGGGCATGGCAAGTAAAGGGTTAAGAGTTAATATAAATAAAACAAAGGTTTTACATAATGGATTAGGGATAGGAAAGGTAGAAAAAAGTGGGGCATACCCATGCGCAGTATGCAGAAAAGGGGTGGGCGCGAACTCAATACTGTACAGTCGCAGCTGGGTACATCACAGGAAGAAGCGCTGCACTGCCAATGAAAAGAAAGCTTTGGACATTGATTAGAAGAAAGAAACGATAGTGGGAAAGACTAAAATTGTTAAAAAAGAACAGGGGGTCTAGTATAGAAGCTAAAGAAGTGGATCTGGAACGCAGACAAATAAACAATAAAATAAGGTGGGAGACAAGGAGGGGGGTGAAGGAGAGGGAGAGAGAGATTGCTAGAAATGTGAAGGATAATCCAAAAATATTCTGGAAGTACATTCAGGAAAAGTTAACAAGAAGAGTAGGGATCCCAGAGCTGGTAGGGGGGTTGGATGATGGGAGTAGACCGGAGACTGATAAGGAGAAAGCAGAGGTGCTGGGGAAATACTTTGGGGGGGTACTAACAGTGGAGTCGGAAGATGCAGTGCCTACCATTCGCATCAAACAGGCACCGGCACTAGATCTAATTGAGTTTTCCCATGCTAGAATAAGAAGGGCTATAGAAAAAATTACCGGTAACAGAAGTAAGTCCCCGGGACCGGATGGGATACACCCAAGAATCATAAAGGAAGGAGGTGAGATGTTAGTAGAGCCATTGCAAATGTTATTTGAGGTATCGTTTAATACAGGACAAATCCCGATGGACTGGAGAGAGGCGAACATAACAGCTATATTTAAGGGCATCTTCCGGGTTTTACTCTTGACCATGTCAGTGGAATTCGTCTGTATTTCATAAGAGTTGGTACACATATAGGGCACCTAACATAAGACAGATTTCCAAAATTTTAATTAGCTAGGACAATTATTTTTTGAGTTAGGTGAGAATTAGTGTGATTTTTTTTTTTTTTTTTTAAATAAAATGCTCATTTAAATGTTGTTGCTTGATTGTTTCAATGCATTGGGGGTACTAACAATAGGTGTAGTTACAATATGATTGCTTTACTTTTTCCATTTTTGATCTAATTTTGCAATGAGGGAGTTTGCAATTAGGTACAAATTAGGTGACAAATATCTCGGGTTGCTGTGTCAAAATGGTTAAGAAATAAAACAAAATGGAGCGGTCGTATTGTAGGGAATTTTATGCCCTTTCCAATGACACCAGAATCATTGTTGTAGCATGTTTGGTTACGGAGATAACTCGCCGACAAGTGAACTTTCTTACGTGAGGTACTAAGGCACGAGAGCTGTTGCAAGCCAGCCAGCCAGCCAGCCGCACCTTACCTCTCTCGCGGCTTGGAGCACACTGCTCTTTCTCCTCCACCACCACCACACCCTTCGTTGTTACCAGGGTTGAGTACCAGATACTGCTAGGAAAAATATCTAAAAAGGTCATATTTTCACCAAAAATTCATTTTTTCATATTTTTTTTTTTGGAGTTCCGAAACCAATAAAGCATTTTCTACGGGTCTGCGCGACCCGCGACCTGCAAAAGTTTAAAACTAGCCCAGAAATAATTATGCTTCCAGACGAAATATTGCCTCAGGATTTTAACTGATGATAGAGGGATGGGTGATGATGCCATATATCGGGTTGCCGTTTTGAGCACTTTTCCGAGTAAATAGGCGGCCGGTGAGCCGCCGGTCCCGGATGACCCCCTTAAGAAGGGAAAGAGAAATGACCCAGGAAATTATAGACCAGTCAGTTTGACAAGTGTTGTGTGTAAACTAATGGAAATGGTAATTAGAGAAGGAATAATGGAGCATATGAAATCAAACCAACTTTTCAGTGGGAGACAGTTCGGATTCTTGCCGGGGAGGTCGACGGTACTACAGCTAATTAAGGTGGTAGATGATTGGATGCAAATTCTAGAGGATGGTGATATAATAGACTTGGTATGTTGCGATTTTATGAAGGCCTTCGATAAGGTCCCACATAAAAGGTTAATAGAGAAAGTTAGAAGCTATAATATAGGGGAGAAATGTGTGAAATGGATAGAAGCCTTCCTGAAAGATCGGAGACAGAGGGTACTGGTGAATGGAATAGGCTCGGGGTGGAGGGAAATTACAAGTGGGGTACCTCAGGGATCTGTGTTGTTGTTGTTGTTGCTGTTCCCCAAGCTGCCTGGCCGAACAGCCCCAAGGCCCCGAGCAAGGCCAAGGCAATAACCGAGCGCCCCCACAGAACCCTCCCTGCCGACCACAATAAAGCCTGGGTGACCGAAGCCACTCCATGGCGGGGAGCTGAGGAGGGTGAGGAAACGCCCGGGAAACCAAAGCCCCACCCAGGGCCCTGTGCCCCTCAGCAATTATAAAGAGAAAGTTGAGGGGCAAAGGAAAAATGTGACACTTTGGCTTCCAATCTTGGTAGATTGGGAGGTCAATCCACGGAAGAGACGCCGTCACTTGAGATCTAGAAAATATATAAGTAAAGGGAACAGTCAGAGTAAGCTATGGGTATGGCAGAGATCGCTCAGTTCTCATTCTGATAGACCAGCCCATCACCATAGGGATCTGTGTTGGGACCACTACTGTTCGTTATATTTATCAACGACTTACCTGAAGTTATAACTAATGGAAGTGAGGTATACCTGTATGCGGATGACACTAAGCTGTATAGAAGAGTGAAGAGTAAGGAAGATGTGGGTTTGCTTCAAGATGTGGAGGGCATGAAGGGATGGTCTGAGCATTGGTTTATGCCTTTTCATCCAAAAAAAATGCAAGTACATGCAGATTGGAACAAGCAAGATAGACAAGGTAGGATACAGCATGTATGAAGCGATGGAGGAAGTTAATGCAGAAAAGGATATAGGAGTAGTGATAGACAATAAATTAAATTTCTCAGAACATTTAGCGGAAAAGATAAACAAAGCCAATAGAATTGTAGGGCTGATAAGGAGGACATTTGTGTCACTTGACGAAGAACTCTTCAGGAATCTCTATACAGCGCTGGTTAGGCCGCACCTGGAATATGCGAACCAGGTGTGGGCTCCATATATGGTAAAGGATATAAAAGCAGTGGAGAAAGTGCAGAGGAGAGCTAGCAAGCTAGTACCAACGTTGAAGAACGCGGGCTATGAGCAGAGGTTGAGGACACTGGGGCTTCCGACACTGGCATATAGGAGAAAGAGAGGGGATTATGATAGAGACTTTTAAGATAGTGTCAGGAAAGTATGATGAGGATGTGTGTGAAGCTATCTTCTTGATGCGGGAGGGAACAAGAACGAGAGGACACTCTTAAGAAAATTTACAAAGAAAGAAATAGGCTTGAGAAGGCAAAGAACTCATTTTGTGATAGAGTGGTAAATGAGTGGAACACACTGCCCCAGTATGTAGTCGATTCCGAATCAATAAGGGAGTTTGAAAGTAATCTTGATAAAGCATGGGGAAGACAAGATTTGAAGTTTGATTATAAAGCAAAAATACAGAATAGTAAAAATGTTGCGTCTGCTACCGCCGCCGCCAACACCGTGAACGACCGCAGCAGTGCAAGTACTGGTACCGAGCTGGATACACAGGCCTAGTTTGCCTTTTTCCAGAGGATCTACTGTAAGAAACTGTAAGAAACTGTAAGAAACTAGAACAAAGGGACCTTTACCAAGGAAGAAGTCCGAAATTGAGAAATTTGTATGCATAGTATTCAAAGGTGAGCTTGTATTCAATGACCGGCTCGTCAGTGTTAACTTTGGCAATGAGGCACTGGAGATGGTGGATAAGTTTTGCTACTTGGGAGATACCATCTCTGCCGGTGGTGGGGCCGAGGCCGCCACTATCGCCAGAATAAGATGCGGCTGGGGAAAGTTTAGAGAACTTTTGCCACTACTCACCATAAGAAGACTCCCTCTCCTCTTGAAGGGAAAGGTGTACACTTCCTGCGTGAGAAGCGCAATGACATATGCTTCAGAAACGTGGCCTGTCAAAGCGAATGATACCATCAGAATGGAACGTAATGAGATGAGGATGGTGAGATGGATGTGTGCTGCCAAACTGCAAGATAGGATATCAAGTGTAGAGCTAAAGAGAAGGTTAGGTATCAAGAGTATCAGTACAAAGGTACAAAGGGGGTACAAAGGAGATCAAGCAACAACAAGTCTAGTGACCCTTCTAGGCTGCTTGTCCTCCAAAACACTGAGGATCAAGTGTCCAAACAGTGGTTTAGAATGGGTAAGGGAACATTGGAAAGGGAACTACTGCCCTGGAACTAATGTCCTTAGCAGGATTAGGAAGTTAGTAGGGGACAGATGGGTTAGTAACCGAGATGCGTACTAGCAGGGTTGGATGGTTTGGACATGTGGAGAGGATGGATGAACAAAGCTGGGTGAAAAGATGCAGGTCCAAGAATGTGGAGGGAGCTGCACCAAGGGGCGAACTAAAAAAGACGTGGGATCGGACTTTGCAGTCTGATCTTAAATCAAAGAACCTGACAAGTGGGGCAGCTCTTGACAGGGCTGCCTGGAACCCCGCCATTAGGACGCGAGACCAGAACAGCAATTTGTGAGGAGCACTCGGCCTTTAAATTTGTATACTGTATATATATGTATGTATAATATCATTAATATGTACCGTAGCCTACTGTACGTACCAGTATGTTTTTTTTTTTTTTTTTTTTTTCCCATATTCGGGCTCTTACTCGAGTCGGCCACCCCCTGAGTGTAGACAGTTAGAATAGTTTGAAGGGGGAGGTGGTGAGAGCAATAAGTACCGGTACCCATACTTTTAACCCTCCTGGCCCGGGCTAGCTCTCCTAATGACAGTGCGGCGTACCCGGGCGATCTGGCCGAAAAACGTCTAGGCCTAGGCTACCGTATTTTGGTTAATTTTAACTGCTAGAAATTTCCCACCATCTATAAATGTAGTGCGGTTTCCAATCTGTAGACTGGCATTGAGTAGAGCTCTCTTAGTCAACTGGTTCGGTTGTGATGACGATTTTAGTGGAGAGCATTTTCAGGCAATGTTAGCAATACGACGATCTTTTCACTACTGAAACAACGACATACAGACATACAATAACAAACGAGTCTTCTCCTTCTTGTTTTCGGAGGTGCGGTGACGCAACGATCGGCTTTGTTTACATGCGTCGGACGCACGGCGTTCAGACCAAGCTGAATAGGCTTTCAAGCTTACTGTCTATTAAAATGACACCCGGGTACCTGCCCATCTGCCGTGGTGTCATTTTAAAATGACACCCGGGGAGGAAGGGTTAAAGTAAAAATGGATAAAAGTAGATTTAGTACAGTATTTATTTATTTTTATTTTGTTATAAACAAAGCCACAGCATTGTTGGTAGCGCGTCTAACTGCTAATTAAATTGAAGGGTCGGCAGTTCGATCCATCGACATGTTATGGCTAAACATCAAGAGTTTGGACATTTAAGTCTAGCAATTTGTGGCAAAATGTTCAGTAGGGTCCCTGTAACAAGTGCATGCCCTAGCCTTGTAAATTAAGGGAGTGGATGGCATTAAAAACTGCAGCTGCATCACATAGGCCTACAGCATATTAATGAAATGCATAATCATAAGAATCGTGATATACTGTGTACATTTTATGTATTGAGTGTTGTTGATGTCGACAGTCATAGCTCTGGCGCTAGTTCAGAAGTGGCCACCACGAGTCTCAAGTGAAACCTTGGTAGGGAGAAGTAATTAAAACATCATAATAGCTCAAATAATGTCAAACCTGGAAGAGTTAGGTGTGGAGATCTCCAAAGTTTAATTTACTGTCTCCTGAAATATGGTACTGTACCACCAAACCCAAGGTACCGTATTGGGTATAAATTAAGCAAACCACCCACCAATTTTCATGACAATTTTGAAATGCATGTTCGAATCCCTATAAACTGTACTTCATTTGTATGTAAGTTTGATAATTTGGAAAAATCGATTAAGGGAGAAAATTAACATTGAAAATGATGTGTAAAAAGTCTCCCATAAACGGCGGCCCGCTATGTTATTGTAATTTACGGCCTAATTTTGTCTGTTAATTCACTTTCTCCTTAACCCCTTCAGACTCATATGATGCAGAGGTTGCCAGATTAGCAATAAGAAATAGAGTTCTCTCACTCTTATAATTACCTCTCCAAAATTAGTTTTCTGCCCACAGCTAACTCAAAGACAACTGCAGAGGTTGAAGTAACTAAACTAAAGGTTTGTAAATACCCCTGATGGTAATAAAGGCTTTAAAGTATCCCTAATAGGCTCAAAATTGCGTCATATGTCGGAGAGGGTTAATTGGACCCCTTATGAAGTACAACAGATTATGATGACATAAGTGACGGGTGTTTAGAGGGGGCAGAGCTCCCCCTTCAACATATTACGTGTCCCACAGTAACTTCTATTATATAAACAACCCAAGAATTTTCACAGATTTTAAAAATTTCATTAGGATGTAATATACCCTATACTCCATGTTAAAATAAGTGTCAACCCTCAAAAAATTATATTAACCCTGAATAGGTACGCATCCTTTTCAGGTACATTTTAGGTACGCTATGGTCGTTTCCGTCCAGTGACTTTAAAAATCCATCACACCTAAACTAAGAACCATTATTTTGATTTTGTTATTGCTAAACTTACTTAAACTATCCCTTAAGACTATGTTAGGTTCTAATAAAAAAAATACTAATGTTTAATAGGTTTTACTGATTATTGTACATAAATATGTCTCGGTAAAAAAATAATTCTAATAACAAATAAACAAAAAATACTTAAATTACGTCGATTGCCATCACATTCTAGGAACTTGTAGGGTGATCCAGGGGGACACTCAGGTACGAATAACAGCCTTGTAGTTTGCACCAGAACAGATCTAGAACAGAAATGGCAAGAGGTTAATTTTTCGACGCCCCCAAAAATCTAGGAAACTTTACCCAATTTCTTAAAATGCACCAAGGCTGTAAATGTGGAGGGATTTGTATGAAATTTGCATGAGTGTATCTTCAAACTATAAAGAACAGCCTAAAAAAAAAAAAAAAAAAAAAATTGGAATATATTAGACCGTACCAAAATTGAATTTAGTAAATATATTGGAAAACGGATGGTCATTTTTGACAAGAAAACCTTGATAACTCTACTAATATGGCACTAAAGTGGATGAAAATCACTCTGAAATGAGTTGAAGACCTCCTGATTACGTTGGCATAGAGTTAATAGAAATCGGATTATTACCATTGATCAGGTGTTGCAATAACTCAACTTTCCGAGGCCCCGAAAAATCAAAAGAAATTACCCTTTTTTCAAAATGGTGTAGAGGCAATAAATATGGAGGGATTTGTATGAAATTTGCATGAGTGTATCTCCAAACTATAAAGAACAGCCTAAACACAAAAAAAAAACATTGGAATATATTAGACCCCACCAAAATTGAATTTAGTAAATATATTGGAAAACGGAGGGTAATTTTTGACAAGAAAACCTTGATAACTCTTCTAATATGGCACTAAAGTGGATGAAAATCACTCTGAAATGAGTTGAAGACCGCCTGATTACGTTGGCATAAATTATATAAGAATATGCTGCTTACCTCTATTGGTAGGAGACTATTGGTTGCAGGTGAAGCAGTAAGTGAGCAGGTGTCTGTAGCATGTAGGTCGACGACAGCGGACACAGAGGGTCTTGGTCTTGCTGTGAGAAGCCCTGGGGCACACATGGCACCTTGCCCTCTTGTTGAGTCTGTCAGGGGCTGGTTCAGGGGCATCCACATCCGGAATGCTGAAGGTTTGGCAGACGTAGTTGCGGATGTCCCTGTTCATAGTAGGGGAGTTATCGAGCCGCCAGACAGCCCAAGGGCGGCACAACTCCGCGGCAACATCCTTGAGGAACAGCTTTCTTGTCTTCTGTGTGTCAGGGTTGACGCTCTTGTATAGGATGTACGAATTGACCATTGTAATGTTGAGTATCCCATAAAACATACAGAGGGGCCATCGGTGGGTTCGGCGAGCACATGTGGTCCCAGCACATAGCTGGTCAAAGGTGTCTACACCACCCTTTGTGCTGTTGTAGAACATTTGGATGTCGGTTTTCCTGCCTTCAATTTTGGTCGGGTTGTGGTGGATGGTTGAAACCATCATGACTCTCTTTTTCTGGCTTGCCTTCTGGCAGAGTAAGGTTATTTTAGAATCGTAGTTGTAGGCCGCCACAGATTCCCCAACCTGCAGCTTCATCGCCACCACATGGGTCGGCAGGCATGGTTTGGGTCGAATGGTCCCGACAAGATATATTTTGGCTCGGCGTAGACTGTTTGCCAAGCTCAAGGATGTGAACCAGTTGTCGGCGGTGATTGTACGATCTCTACGACCCAAACCGTCTACCAGTTGTGTGGTGACATACTCTCCGAGGCCAATGTTGACTGTTGGTGCAACGATGGTTCCCTTCCCCAGGTATGGCAGCGCGTTGTACATGTAGTAAGAATCGCTGTCACACACCATGATGATCTTGAGGCCATATCTGAGGACAAAAATTAACATTAGTTATCAAAGGCACCATAAATTTTAAAGTATCTGGTAAGTAAATACCAATAAATGTAATTGCAGGTAAGTGTCATGTAAGTGTATGCAGTTGCAAGGTATGTTTCAATAAGAAGTATCTGGTAAGTAAATTAAAATAAATGTAATTGCAGGTAATTGTCAGGTAAGTGTATACAGTTCCAAAGTATGTTTCAATAAGAAGTATCTGTAAGTAAATACAAATAAATGAAAATTGCAGGTAAGTGTCAGGTAAGTGTATGCAGTTGCAAGGTATGTTTCAATAAGAAGTATCTGGTAAGTAAATTAAAATAAATGTAATTGCAGGTAATTGTCAGGTAAGTGTATGCAGTTCCAAAGTATGTTTCAATAAGAAGTAGCTGTAAGTAAATACAAATAAATGTAATTGCAGGCAAGTGTCGGGTAAGTGTATGCAGTTGCAAGGTATGTTTCAATAAGAAGTATCTGGTAAGTAAATTAAAATAAATGTAATTGCAGGTAATTGTCAGGTAAGTGTATGCAGTTCCAAAGTATGTTTCAATAAGTATCTGTAAGTAAATACAAATAAATGTAATTGCAGGTAAGTGTCGGGTAAGTGTATGCAGTTGCAAGGTATGTTTCAAGAAGAAGTATCTGGTAAGTAAATTAAAACAAATGTAATTGCATGTAATTGTCAGGTAAGTGTATGCAGTTGCAAGGTATGTTTCAATAAGAAGTATCTGGTAAGTAAATTAAAATAATTGTAATTGCAGGTAATTGTCAGGTAAGTATATGTAATTGCAAGATATGTTTCAATAAGAAGTATCTGGTAAGTAAATACAAATATATGTAAGTGTCAGGTAAGTGTATGCAGTTGCAAGGTATGTTTCAATAAGAAGTATCTGGCAAATAAATTAAAATAAATGTAATTGCAGGTAAGTATATGTAATTGCAGGCTATGTTTCAATAAGAAGTCTCTGGTAAGTAAATTAAAATAATTGTAATTGCAGATAATTGTCAGGTAAGTATATGTAATTGCAAGTCAAGTTACAACAATTATGACAGGTAATTGCAGGCAAGTGTAAATATATGATAGGTATCAAAATCAGGTAACTTTAGGTCTTTCAGGTACGGTAATTGCAGTTATCAGGTAAGTTATTGAAATAGATAATAAATAATAGTTATACTAATATATAAATATTAAAATATATAGTATAAAATATATAATATAAGATATATAATACTTACTTAGCAGGTTTGTTGGGGATGTACATCCGGAATCGGCAGTTTCCCCTAAACGCGAGAAGCTGCTCGTCGATCGTCAGGTGTATTCCGGGGGTGTAGTTCTCCTTGCAGTGGCAGAGTAGGGCATTCCAGAGAACCCTAATAGGGGCCAGTCTGTCGTCCTTGAGTCGTGCCTGGCGGGTTGCTGAATCATCAAACCGTATGCACCGAATGAGGAGTGCAAACCTCCGTTCCGACATGGTGGATCTGTAGATCGGGGCCCCGTCCAACTTCGACCACATCTCTGTAATCGGCATGTGATTGTCTTTCCTGGCACCACTCATAATCAATATTCCTAGTAGAGCTTTCAACTCCAAAAGTTCAAGGTTTCTAAGGGTGCTGTGCTCGGTGTTCTTGAATTTTGCCCTGTACCGCTCGATCCTGTCATTGGTGTGGGCACATACGCCTGCCAACATCGTGTCATCCAGGAACAAGGATATATAATCAACAGGGTTAATGGGACCTACACCTATACGAGTGGGCTTTCCATCTAGGTTCTGGCTTTCTAAGATCCTCGGCATATTAGGATTGGGATCCCTGTGCCAAACAGCCCCATTCCTGGCTTTCACAGAGGGCAAGTCGAGTGGTATAATGGAGCCTCCAACCGCAGGGCCGAGTTTCCCACGTTCCCTCTTCTTAGACTTCAACACCGACGATGAAATGCCCGATGTGTCCTCTTCCGGGGTGGTGGGAGTTTCAGGGGTGCCTAGTATAACTTCCGGGTGATAGATGTTTGGTGTTGATGCCGTGGAAGATGACGAGCCAGGCCGAAGGGGTGTCAGAGGGTCGAGTGTGGCAGGGGGCAGCGGTGCTGGGTCGTCAATATCGCCAGCTTCTTGATCAGCAGCTGACAATATTACCTCTATAGCAAAGGGATGGAGCCTTTTCCTAGCCCTGGCAGCAGTAACAGCGATACTAGGGGAGGCACGTGGCATGTGAGATGTGTGGGAGGTGGAGGGAGTGTGGTCCGGGAGGGGGCCGACTGGGGGAGAGTCGGGCGATAAGGCGGCGCGAGTTGCCAACTCGCTTTCCACCTCTATGTCGTCGAATAAGTCCTCTTCCCTATCACAACTCTCATCCTCATTGCTTTCAGGACCATCCTCATCGCTGGCAATGGGTTCCGAGTCCAATAGAAGGCTGTCTATCTCAGCAGGAGTGAGAGATCTGCGGGCCATGGCTGTCACTGAAAATTGAAACAAATACACAACATTAGGAAAATGGCTCTAGTGGTGAAATTTGACAACATAGCATCAATCTGATTTTGCCAACGTGTAGACTAAATATCTCCCTAAGCTACCACAAAGTATCATGATCATAAAGCAAATACTTATCCTGTAATATAATAACATACAAAAGTTTTACAAAAACATTCGAGGTACAGTACATACCTAGTACGCTGGAGACGCGAGGGGGTCCAAAAATCCTGGTCAGACCATGTGGTCGGAGCGAGCGGGACAAAGGTGTGCCCAACTCAACCGCACTAGAAAGACTGACTCATGGACGTGGAAGCTCCCGCTCTGCCAAAACAGACGCTGCGTGATGACGGAAAACGGTTTCTGCGCATGGCGTGGGGCCCAAAGCGACCCCTGCGTGCCTATTCAGGAGATACAGAACCTAGAACCTGTAACCTATAACGATATTTGTCCAGGGTTTCCCACAGACGCCACCCCGCTAGGTCAGCCATGTTGATACTATAATTGAGGAGCGCTTTTATCGTAGATATTCGACTATAACGCCCTCTGCCTTTTTCTATGTGACCTAATGATCAACACGTCACTATATTTCTGCCATATTATTGGTTATTTTTTTGTATACGTCACCATACGTCACGGTATTGAAGGAGTCACCCAATCATGGATTAATATATGGACAATTACGTCATTTTAGTGAACAGGGCTATCAACATGCTACAGTTAATCATAGTGTAAATTTCGTAGATCCAGATAACAATTGTTAGGTTAGGTTAGGTTGAAAAACAAAAAAACCCGAGCCAACTTCTTTTTTGCACTTACTGTCTTTTATGCAGCTGAAAAATCTTTAAAATCCGAGCCAACTTTGGCAAGAATGTTAAGTGCGGGCATACCGCCAGCCTTGTTTACACTACGCGTAGTGGCGTCGGACCTTTCCCATCATGTTCCCGTCTATTTTGACTGCTTTTGGATATAAAAATACATTAGCCTAACCAAACAACCTAACCTAACCTAACCTAGTATTTATGTAGTAATGACAGGGGGCAAATAGCACAAAATATAGCGTCGAAATAGACGGGAACGTAACTGCGAGCGCACATGACGACTGTACGCCCGAAAACTACATCCATCCCCCAACTTTTGCCAAAACTTGGCTGGGTTTTTTTCATTTTGGAGTTTTCTCAAGTTGAAAAACAACAAAACCCGAGCCAACTTTCATCATAAAAGCCATTATATCGCCTTTTTATGTCTTTAACTTCACATTTTCCCTGATCTTCATAGCCCTCCCCCACTATCGGGCGCCGTGTCTTAAGATCGTTGGATAAAGGGGAAAACTATTTTTGCGGAGGTTGAAACTAATGTCAATCACTATATATTGATGCAAATAAACTAAAACTAAACAAAAAAACATGAAAATAATTGGTGGGTGGTTTCCTTAATATTTTCCCAGTATTGTATTTAACCTCCTCAGCAATAAGGGATTATTTACTTGTACTGTAGTCTAGTTATCGTAAACCCGATCTAATGGAGGCGGTGGTCCCGAAAACTGGTAAGAGGCACCAGGCTAGGGTTCTGGTGGAACAAGCTGCTCTGGCATGTACGATAGGTACTGGGCTGGCGATGCCCACCTACTGTCCCAGCAGCAGCAGCCAGCCTATCCTTCTCTTGTCGCTGCCGAGCCAACAACTCGTATGTTAATGTGGTTTTATTGAAATTTTGTTTTGTGTTCGAGCGCTTGCGAATTAATTTTGAAGATTGAGCACGCCCTTTTAAATATGTAAAATTATAATTATTATTATTATTACAGCCGCAGAGGATAACATTATCCAGATTCTCCTCTGACAGCTGTAGCATGAGTGGCTCAGTGAAGGCCAGCCACCATTAGGCCTATACCGTAAAGTGGGGTAACTTCGTACTGCGGTGATAACTTCGGACATCGGCGATAATAAGTAATTAGACATAGTCATTATATAATGGAAACGCTTTTTATTGTTTTTTTTGTGGGGTCCGTTTAGAGAAATGGCAAAGGAAGAGCATGTAAAAGTCCTAGGAAACTGACATGAGTACAGTATATGTACACTAAAAAAAATATTATATATATGACGAAAATATGTACATTTTTCGCTACCCTGCCAAACTTCTATCGCCCTGAAGAAATTTGTTTGTATGAATGATATTGTGACTGATATAATTTTGTAGTAACATTACCAGAGACAACATCCACCAAAGGAAATTTGTTACACTTGTATAACGCTCTAGCTAGAACACTATCATTTAGCCGATTGTGTTTAAAAAAAAAAAAATTGCTAACTTCGGACATGGAACAAAACAATCGTTTGTTATTATTTGCCCTATGAAAATCATTCATAATACTTGTCCATCATTAACATGGTGGTAAAAGATCAAATAATCATTCTCTGAGTCCAAGAACCCATAAAAATATGATAATATGCTAACCGATTTATGTATTTCGGATAATTCTGGATATATAAGATATATAAATTAGGAGAGGCATATATCTTGTCCATTTTTTTTTTTATCTGCCGAAAGAAACACCAACAAATACGTTATACCTATAAAAATGCTCAAATTCATAAAAGTGTATATGCAGTGATATAGTATACATACCTATATATTTGCACTAGGCCTAGTTAATTTTCGAGTTATTGATTAGACAGCATTGGTTACTTTTCCTGCTCAATATTTTCTAAGAGTGAGCTCAATGCCTAACGAGAACAGATCCAAACAGAATATATGTTAAACATCGTATATATCCCCCTCCTATACTGATTATACAGGCCTAAAAGTATTGACTGTGCATTTTCCTCTTAAACATCGGACAGGAATAAGCAGCAATAATAAAATATTCATATAAAATAGTAGGAGCCGAAAAATGAATGAAATAAGGCCACGAACGTAGGTCCGAAGTTCTCTCAGCTTTCTTGGCAATCATTTTCCATAAGAAATCACCTATGTCCGAAGTTATCCATACATGTCCGAAGTTTTCAACTTTTCAAGCAAACTTTGGACATCATTTAGGATAAGGATAGCTCTCTTATTATGGGGGATAATTTTAGGAGGCTTACTGTATTACGGCGCACTATCACCATACATCACTTGACCTAGTTAAATCTCTATAATGTGTTTACACTCTGGAGCAATTTTTAAAAAACATAGAAAAATGTCCGAAGTTACCCCATTTTACGGTACCTCTAATTTGGATTTAACATAATTCACTTACAGTTGTTATGCTTCATTATTACCAACAAACAAGACAAAAAAGGATCAACAATTGCTACATAAATGACAACAAAATAATAGCTTCACATAAAAAGTTTCATTTAAGGTTTTGATTTGCAGGAACGTAACTAGGTGAGAAATGACTGTACAGTACCAAGAAGAACCATGAGATGCATACAGAAAATTCACAGAAATCTAGTCTATTTCTTACCTTTCGTCAAGCTGGCTGGTTCTGAGTCACCCTTCAGTTTCTTTCTTTTACAGTTATCATCATCACGTCCTTCCTGTCTGCGCTTGGTGTCACTGCTTTTCAGTGCACTCTCATTCTCCTCTTTGATGGGTTTGCTACCGGTACACAAGACCGAGTCTTTACTGAACAAATTGGTGTCCTCGCTCACATTCTCATTGTGGAGGAACTCTTCTTCAAACTTAACATCTACAAAGCACTTGGTGTCACTGCATTCTGGTGCACTCTCACTGTCCTCTTTGATAGGTTCACTACCGGTATACAAGGCTGAGCCTTCACTTTTAAAAATGGTGTCCTCACCCTCATTCTCATCATGGAGGAAATTGTGTTCAAATTTAACATCTACAATGTCAGAATCCTCCTCATTCTTAATGTCAGCGGTAATAAAAGGATGTTCCTGGGGCTCAAGTTTTTCATTGTCACACAGAATTCCTTCCTCACTAATGACAAGCTTCGTGGTAACTGATATGGGTTTTTTGGGTTCTACCTTGATGGTCCCGCCTTCTGTGCTTACGGACTCCATATTTTCTTAACTCATAAAATACAGTACAGTAGTAGCAATCAACACTATCTTAACAGTCATTATCAAAAGTACTGAACCATAATGTGAATCACAAAACATTAATCATTGCTATGTCTTTTCATCTTCTAACAAAATTACCATACTATTATATGTGGATCAGGAAAAGTTAACGACCAGTATTCTGGCTGTTCACGTACTGTACCGTACATCAAAAGTACAGAATGTACCGTAATGCATGTATTCGAGGTACGGTACTTGAGATTTCTCATTGTTAGTGATCAAACCATGATATACAGTACTGTATGCGTAAGAAGTTAATGTAAGTTAGACACATATATTCTTATTCTTTCTATTGAATTTCATTCATTCACTTTTTCCAGTACTTTACTAATGTGATGGCAGCAATCACAAGGCAGCACTTGCAGCTCCTTCCTGAAAAACAAGAAATTCATAATTAATATATATTTGTGTACCTTTATTACTCCTTCAACACTCTTTCAGTACAATGATAGGCCTATCTTTTACATTTTATTCTGCCTATCGATGTTAGAAATCTCGGAATGAAAGCTAAAAGTGCAATGTATCAAGGGACAGTTGTAGCCTACCAAGTTACCAACAGTAGGCTACGGTATGGGGCTGAGATGGGTCCGAGCGGCAAAGGAAAGAAGAAAACTGGATGTGATGGAGATGAGCTGCTTGAGGAGTATGTGGAGTGACTCGTAGACACAGATTGAGGAATGAAGAGATACGTAAGAGGGTGGGGCAGCCGAACTATTGTCAGCCAGAGTGGACAGAAAGGTGCTATGCTGGTATGGATAAGCGTCCGACGCCGTCATGTTTACATGGTCGATCGCCGCGGTAAAGTTCGCGTCTATTTTAAAGGCGATTTTTTTCGGTTATATGCCCCCTGCTGGCAGCTGGCAATAGGCTATATATGATGATGAAAATATGTCATTGGGGGGTGAGGGAGGGCAAAGCCCCCCCTCAACATATTATTGCATTAAACGGCAGGCAAAATAGGGTAAATTTCTATAATTGCACCTTTACGAGCTAAAAAAAATATTATTGTATTTAACAGAAAGGTACGACGAGGTAAGTGATGTGGTATAGGTGGCAATATGCGGAAATGGATTGTAAGGGCATTCCGCCCCCTCTGACAAAAGTCAAGCAATCTAGATGTGACACAGATTTTACAATGTTTCAGAGAGACATTAGCCTAACCTATCCTAGTATTATGGGTGGGGGCTACTGCCCCCAAACCACCGCTGGTCATGGAGATGAAGAGGATACTAGAAAAGATATGGAAGAAGAGAAATGGGTAGGGGGGGGGGGGGGGGGGAGGACGTGATAGGTAGGTCTAAAAAACTGTAGAACAATAACACTTTACCGTAGCAAATGTACTCCATTCCGAACACTTTTTGTAAACATTGAACACGTCCGTAGCAGACCTCTCAAGATTGCGGGACTGAGTTTGTTTACGCACGGGACTATTTATATCGACAAAATCGAGTTACAAAACTTATCAAAACTATTCTCCCACAACGGAATCTATGTGAGTATATTATAAGGATTCCATAGAGCTTCACTTTCCCTAATAAATTATGTATAATAATGCTGCGAGTCTATTCCCTATAATTAGATTTTTTCAATTTGTCGATAACGAAAATCCTCCATGCGGACTATATGGAGAAAAATATGGCGAATCTGTTGGTGCCTATTTTCCCTAATAAATTATTTCTAATAAGGCGGATGTAGTGTCCTTGAAGATTATACATTTTTGGAAAATATCAAGGAAACTGGCCAACTTTTATTTTGTGATTTTTTTTTTGGTTTAGCTAGTTTTCATCATCATACAGTGGTTGTCATTAATTAGAATCTCCAGAAAAAACGTTTTCCCCATTATCCAACAATCTTAAGATACGGCCCCCGATAGTGGGCAGGGTTATAAAGTAAGGGAAATTGAGGGGTAAAAGACGAAAATAAGGGGTAATATTAGCCTAACCTAACAACCTTACCTAACCTAACCTAACCTAGTATATTAGGTGGGACCTGTCGCCCCCACACCCCCGCTGGTTTGGTATTTAGCCTAATTAATAAAAGGTTGACGGTCGCCAAAAAAAACTTGGTAAATTTCTATAATTGCACCTATACGAGCTAAATTTTTTATTATTGTATTTAACAGGAAGGTACAACGAGGTACCGTAAGTGATGTGGTATAGGTGGTAATGGATTATAAGGGCATTCCGCCGCCCTCTGACAAAAGTCTATCAATCTAGATGTGACACGAATTTATAATGTTTCAGAGAGACATTAGCCTAACCTAACAACCTTACCTAACCTAACCTAGTATTATGGGTGGGGGCTGCCTCCCCCACACCCCCGCTGGTTGGGTAAAATGGTAGAAATCCAGTTGGGGTGGAGTGAATAACCGTAGATTTTCGTAAGGGGGTAAGAGGGGGGCAGAATGCCCTTATAATCCATTTCCGCATATTGCCACCTATACCATATCACTTACCTCGTCGTACCTTCCTGTTAAATAGAATAATAATTTGTTTAGCTCGTATAGGTGCAATTATAGAATAATACCAAAAACTTGAATGAAGTCTACGGTAGGCCTATTTACTCCGCAATCTTCAGCTTTGGCTGTGGATGACAGGAGGTAAATATTAACTTTTCAAACTAATTGAAAACGTTTTTTCCGGAGATTCTAATTAATGACAACCACTGTATAATGATGAAACTAGCTAGGCCTAAAACCAAAACAAAAAATCACAAAATAAAAGTTGGCCAGTTTCCTTGATAAATAGGGCCTACCCATTTTGGTTTAATGTTATTCTAATACCACAAATTTTGTTGATATATTTGAAGATAAATAATGAATCTATATGCTCTAAAGATCATAAGAAAATTTGTTTTAACCCTCGGCAAAACCTAATAAAAAAGTATGGTACTAAAATGTCTTTTTCGTAACAAGGTTGTCAATACGGTACTTTCCCGTTATACATACATACATACATACATAACATTTTAAGACTGAGTGTTCCACACATAAGTGCAGTTTCAGTCTCTTGTCCTAATGGCGGTGTTCCAGGCAACCCTGTTAAGGGCTGCTTCACTTGTCAAGTTATCAATGTACAGTACAATCATGCTGAAGATTGCAGAGTAAACACCATAGACTTCATTGACTTTTCTTTCACCTTCGTATACACTTACACTTTGTTACACTTTGTTGTATTCCGTCCGTTAGTGACACAGTTGAGCTGGGGCTCCACTGCGACCAGGCAGCTCCCTTTCTTCCACTCTCCATTCCAGAAGTCGGTTGGAGTTGGCACTGGGGTATCCTGGTGTTGGTGGCCGGTCCGGTATTTTGGCCAGCCACATGTCCAAGTGTTTCTTGAAGGTGTCTGGAGACACCCCGGTCATGTTTCTGAGAGGGGCTCGTATACAGTTGAACAGTCTGGTTCCATTGTATGCAAAGCTGTGATGGATCAGGGATTTGATTTTTTGTGTTGATCCCGGCGTAGTCCTCACATAGCACAGCCTCCCTCGCCTTTGGTGTTGAGTCTTTTGGATGTTTGGATTTGGTACCTTTTTTTCCAAAATCTTCCAGACGTAGATGATGATGTATCTCTCCCTACGTCTTTGAAGTGAGTACAGCTGCAGCTCCTCGAGTCTCTCCCAGTAGTTAAAGTGTTGAAACCCATGAATTTTACTGGTGAATGTCCTCTGGGTGGCTTCAATTTCTGTTATTTCTCCTACTTTTTTGGGAGACCAGAGCTGAGAGCAGTACTCCAGTCGTGGTAGGACCAGTGACTTCCACAGTGTTAACATACACCTCTCATTTCTTGTGTGGAAGGTTCTCAGGATCCAGCCTGCTATTTGTTTTGCTGTTGTTGTGGCTTTGGTAATATGCTGGGAAAAAGTGGCGTCACTGCTCATATTTACTCCCAAGTCCTTCACTGTGTCCTTGGCAGTAATTTCTTGCTGTCCACTTTTGTAGTTGGTGGCGTTTTGTAGTGCTCTCTTGTTCCCGTACCTTAGAAGCTCGAACTTGTCTCCGTTTAGGGCCATGTTGTTTTCTTCTGCCCACTTCAGGATTTTGTCCAAGTCTTGTTGTAGTAGCTGTGCATTGTGTTGTGAGGTGATTTTCTTCATAAGTCTGGTGTCGTCTGCAAACGATGAGGCTGTTGAGTGTTCCAGGTCCCTGTCGATGTCTCCTATCATGATGAGGAATAGGAGAGGTCCCAGTACTGATCCTTGTGGTACTCCGCTGATGACCCCACCTGCTTCTGATAGGCTTCCTTGAACCGTGACTCTTTGTCTTCTGTTGGTGATGAAACTGTGGAGCCATCTTCCAAGGTCTCCCCCTATTCCCAGTGATTTGAGTTTATGTAGAAGGATCCCATGGTCCACCTTGTCAAAAGCTTTGGCGAAATCTAGGTACTGTATATGACGTCTACATTTTCTCCGTCTTGAATATCCTGTAGGATTTTGTCGTACTGTGATAGTAGTTGTGAAAGGCAGGAGCGGCCTTGTCTAAAGCCAAGTTGACCCTCGTTGAATGCCTCGTTATCTTCCAGGTAGCTGACCATCTTAACTCGTATTGTTCTTTCTATGATTTTAATAAAATGTGACGTCAGCACCACTGGTCTGTAATTTTTGGCTATGCCTTTACAACCCCCTTTGTGGATTGGTGTGACAGTACCTTCTTTTAGGGATTGTGGTACATATCCAGTTTGGAGGGACTTGCTCCACAGCAGTTTTAGAGGCAAGGCTAGCTGATGTTTGCAGTTTTTCAGCAGTTGGGCATGAAAGCCATCTGGTCCTGCTGCAGAGTTTGGTCCAATCTTATCGATGGCTGCTATTATGTCCTCTGTTGATACTGTTACCGAGGAGAGTTGATGTGGTGTCCCAGGAGCGTTGTCAAAGAAGGTCGTTGCATTATCGATTTTCTTGTCTTCATTTGGTGGGCTGAAGACACTTTCGTATTGCTGTTTGAGTATCTTGGCCATTTCGGTTGGGTCACTCTCAAGTTCGCCCGTAGGTTTTGCAAGCGGTCCTATTGTTGAGGTGTTCCTAAGTCTCCTTTTTGTGTATGCATAGAAGAATTTGCTATTTACTCGTATGTTTGCAACTGCTTGGAGTTCTTCACGTGTTCTTTGCTCTTGGTGTGACTGGATGAGTTTTCTTGTAGTTTGGTGATAGTGTGCACATGGCTGGTCTTCCTTTGCTTGGCTTTCAAGTACGTCCTTTTCTTCATTAGTATTTTTCTATCTCTGGGAATCTGTTTTATCTGCTTCCTGCTTGATTTAGGTGGTATGGTGTTTTTACAGGTCTCCAGACATTGTTTCTGGAGGATACTGAGAGTTTCGTCGACGTTTTTATCTTCGAATAGTGCCCTCCAGTCAGTTAAGTCTGCCAGTTCTGCTCTCAGTCTGTCCCAGTCTATTTCTTTGCTGTAGAAGTTGAGATCTTTCAGAGAGGTGCAGGGGATTTGGCTTGATGCCTGTTGACATCTTCTGGGTGGTGTGGCTGGTGTGGGGGTTCTAACTTTGATGAGGCTGTGGTCGGACATTATAGTTTTTACAGTTTGTTACGAGTGTACCAGGTCAAAGTTGTTGCCAAATAGTAAGTCCAGTGTGTTGTTGCCTCTTGTAGGTTCCTCGATGTATTGCTTCATGTATGCAGTGTCCATGATAGTCATTAGCTCCTTGGCTTGCTGTTTTTCATCCCTGGATCCTCCGTCTATTTTCATGGTTGCCCAATTGATGATGGGCAGGTTGAAATCTCCTGTGATGATGACATCTGTAGCGGGAGTTGGCAGATTTTGTAGGAGTGATTGTATCTTCTCTGTGACCTCCTTGAAATTTCCCCTGTGGTGTTTGGAGGTCGGTACAAAATTATGATGAGCATGTCGGTTTGTCTTATGTGTACTGCTAGTAGCTCTGTTGTGCCGTTTGAGAATGCAACTAAAGTTTCGGTATTTGCAGCCATATCCTCCCTTAGGTAGAGTGCTACTCCTCCGTGGCTTCTGTCCGCTCTGTCGGCTCTGAATAGTGTGAAATTATGGATATTGATCTCTGCATCCAAAATGTTTTCGTTCAAGTGTGTTTCTGTGAGGGCTAGAAAAATTGAGTTATCTTCCTCTGCAATTTCTTCCAACATGGGGACTTTACATTGATTGTTTCGTGGGTAGAGTCCTCTGATGTTGCCCACAAAAAAAACTATTTAGTGGTAGTTGCACCTTCCTCTGTGTTTCATGTCTGGCCCCTCGGTTTGGGCTAGGAATCTCTCCATTATCGCTTGAGACCGTTTTTCCACTTCCAGAAGACGTCCCATTAGTACGGTACCTCTAAAAAAGCACTTTGGTCGGGCATAGCCGTGTGTACCGCTGTTGGTCTGTCCTTTTGAGTTTGCTGGATGGCTGGCCAGCTTCTGAGGGCATTGCGTTGGCTTTCTAGTTTTTCCTCATGTGTTGGTGTGTAGGCAAATTCCCTTGGTTTGTTGACATTGTTGTTGGGCGTCAGTCTTTTAGTTCCCTTGATGTGTGGAAGATTGCAGTCTCTGATATCACATGCCGTTTTGTTAAGCAAGATTCTGCATACAAATGGGTGGTAGTCGATGCACTTCCATCCACGCTTGCAGCCGATCCTGTCATCCCGCCCGTGCTTCATGAATTTTGCACATACTTTTGGATGGTCTTGTTTGCATCCCATGCCAACTACTCCATATCGGCATTCATTTCTTAGGTAGAAATTGCAAACTTCCATGCTTTTCCTCCTAATATAAGTGCCCTTGTTTTCAGCTCTGGTCCTAGGTCTCCATGGATTTGAATTTACAGCACTAGCCTCACCTGTTCTTGTGGTTGTGGGTTCAGTTGCTGCTGGAGTCCTGTATGTAGGAGCATTATGGCTGTATCCGTTGCATGTGGGGTGTGTGCTCGTTGGGGTCCCCGACCTCACCTGTCTTGCTGCATTTTGAGGAGGCTCTGCCGTGTCTGCTAGTGTTGCGGGGGGGGGGGGGGAGACTATGGGCATCTAGCATTGTGAGGCTAATATCTTCTGGTGTGTTCCCCAGACATAGATCTAAAGCCTTGTTTGTTGTGGTCCTGGTATTGAGGTTGTCGCTGTCACTCTTGCCTACGGCTACTTCTGGGCTTTTGAGTAGGCCTTGGCCTAGGCCAGTGTCCCCAGTTGATTCCTTGATTGTTGGTGTATTGTCAGCTGGCGTGTTGGTGTCGGCTGTGTTGCTCTGGAGCTGAACAGGGATTTTTCTTACCTTACTTATCGCTCCAGAATTGGTTAGTCGTTCCTTGTGTTGGAGAACGGCTGCTTCTGCATCGGCCACCCACTCACCCTTTGTGTCAAACTTTGTTAGGCAGCATGTTTTGCACATGAATTTCCTTGGCACTTTTGCATAGTTGAGAATTTGATAGGCAGGGAGGTCTGTGAAGAAGTAGTTCAGCCATTCCTGGCAGTAGTCACATTGGATTGCATTTTTTTCACCTGCGAACTTGATTCCACAGTCGGGGCATTCCGGGTCGGATTTGTTTTGATCCCTGTCCATTGTTGGCGTCATGTTCGTAGTCACTTTTATGTTTTCTCTTATTTTCACTTCAATCCTTCTGTTTCGGACTTTGTTTCTTGTATGTGTGCACTCACTAAGTGTTTATGTAGATTATTCTGTCTTTGGTAATCACCGATTGCACTTTCTTAACGAGAAACACCTGATAATGTATGGAGCTACAGTGTGACGTCACTGACGTGGCCTTGACCTTGACTATGTGTATAATCCGACAGCCAATTTTTTTTTATTTTTTATTAACCTAAGAAGTGCGCATGGGGGGTATGAGACACCACACTCCTGTGCTGACGTATTTGAGCTGTTCCCATCACTAACATCGTTATTTTACCATAAATAGCATTAATACTTATCCATATGCACCTATTATAGGTTGATTATAAAGGTATTAACCTGTTACAACAATAAAACAAGTGGAAACAGTGTTTGGATGGTCAAAATCGGCGATACAGGCCGGGAGTTACATAATGTATGGCTGAGGCAATCTCCATGCCCTCCACCCCTCCCCTTGTCTGGAGAGACACTGTTCCGCAATAGTTTCTCTCTCGCTCTTTCCCACGCTTGGTAACAGTGATGACAACGCCCTGCTACCAACTCGCTAATGTTAGCACGAAAATTGACCACAGAATAAGGGAATAACAGGGAAAATAGGTGATAACTGAAGGAGGGGAGGAAAGTGGGGAAGGAGGGGAGGTGGAGGATTGATATTTGGCATGGCCCAGGGGCAAAATATTTTTTTTTTTTTTTTTTTGGGTGTTTTAAATGGATTTTTTTTTTCCCTTACTCTTAAGAGTCTTCCCGCAGTCCGCCGGGGGAACTCTTAAGAGTCTCCCCGCAGTTCCTGGGTTAAGGGATTAGCCTAGTACTCAACCAGCGGGGGTGTGGGGGCCCCCACCCATAATACTCTAGGTTAGGTTAGGTAAGGTTGTTAGGTTAGTTTAATGTCTTTTCAAATCACTATCGGGGAGCGAGCGTGTCTCAACATCGATCGATAGGCCTAATGGGGAAAATAGGTTTTCCCGAGATTTCTAATTAACCCCTTATTGGCGGCGCTCGACTTAAGTCGTGCACCAATTTGCAGCAAGTTAGGAGCATTATTAAGGCTTTTAAAGGGTTAAAATAAAGTGAAAATGGCCGGGAGCACAGCGGGCCAGACAGCCGACTCCCAGGGCTTACTGCCGCCCATTAACTCATGTTCCCTGTGTTCTCGAGAGGCCGGCAGTGTAGCCAGTAGTGAGCATAGCTGGGAAAAATATACCGATATATGCTAAACTCCCATGTTCGTGGCATCACTGCAAGAGAACCACGAGTGCTACGTAGCTCGTTCTGGTCTCATTTTGAAGCTTTTATAATATTTTTTTCATGCAGATGCTTGATTTATCATGCAGGAGGGCCTGAATATGCCCAAATGAGCCCAAAACACCCCGCTAGACAAGGGTTAATTACAAACACTATATATTGATGCAAATGACCAATTTTGTTTATAAAAAACACTCGGAAAATTTGTGGTAGGCTATTAGGCTAGGCCTAAAATAAAAAATTCATAAATCTACAGTTATACTACCCCTATTTTGTCGCTATTCTGTTGGTACTAATGGGTTAATATTATTAGTAGTAGACTTAGTATGGTTTGATGATGCGCGGAAATGTATATTTGACTTGTAATAGATACATTGAAGTATTACAAACCTTCGCGAACCCATAAACAGGGAATGTGAGCTGGGTTTAGACCGTCGCGCTCCGACTCGCGCACCCATACACAGGAAACGTGAGCTGGGTTTAGACCGGTCGTGAGACAGGTTAGTTTTTGGTTAGGTTAGGTTAGGCTAATAATAAAAATACTAAAATGCGACGGTCCTCGGTATTAAACAACACTGTAGCCTAGGCCCTAGGGCCCTATATCAAATAAAAAACAAAAAAAACAAAAACAAATTACCTGAAAAACTCATATCTGGTTGGTGATAATTTTTTATCAAAATAAGTTTTTTTCCAGTTTCCGCGTCTGCTGAACCATCCAAAAATACGCTAAAAGGCGTTTTTTGAAGGGGGGAGGTGGTGGTGGGTAGTGGGGGAGGGGTAGCCTAGTATAACCAACCAAAAAATGTCCCCCATTTTTTTAGCTCGTAGGCCTAGCCTAGGTGCAATTAGCCTATAGGCCTAGAATAATTCCCAAAAAATAGACGGGTAGGCTACATGATGGCAAGTGTCTGCCGCAGCTCCGCAAAGTGTAATCAAGGCAGGCGGCTGAGGCGGTACGCCCGAACTCTACATTTTTGCCCCCGATTTTCGGCCCAAATGCGCTTCTTTAGCCTATTCTCGTCGAAAACCACATTAGGCTAAAACTTTATTAAATCTTTTCTAGGCTAGCCTATTAGCCTAGCCAGTTTAGCCTAGGCCTAGGCCTACTTGTATCAGACCAGAAAAGGGTGTAGGCTACGTTGTTGATGGATGCGTGGAAACCTAAATTCTATCTCTAATAAGTAAGTGGTGGTACCTGTCAAATGCGCGCCCCTTCAGTAAAATTCTACCCAAAACACCCTCCAGCACCCAAGTTACCCAACGCGACTAAAGCCAATTTATTATTGCGTCCTACATGATACATCACGTATCATCTTTCTAACAACGTAAGGAGCCCATAACTCATGTAGTAACGAAGCGAGAAGGGTAGAAAACAGCAAGCGAGGGCCGCTAGGCACAAATCGCAGATACATACACACTTCATAGAGTTTGTACAGTCTCGCAATTTTTGACACGGAATGAATCAAAGACTCAAAGTACCAAACACATAATCCCGCTAGATATGTTTCAAAATATGCTAGATAATAAGAGTCGAGCTGCTGCAGCCAAGTGCATGTGTACATGTACTCTCACGTGTAAATCTGCTCGACCGAGCTACTGGTTGCAAACGGAGAATGGAGATAATTTGGCCAAATTGGCCTGATACCCGCTTAGGATTAATCAAAGTAAAACCTGTACAACTAGCGTGAAAGAAGCTAAATTGGCAACTATGAAGAAAGTCCGTCAAAGGTCGTTGGCAACGATTGGTCCCAACCTAGATAAGATGGGGTCGTTATTCCTTTTTCTTTTTCTCATGTCAGATCAGCTGGGGCATACGAGGAGAAAAGGAAGAAGGTAAAAATACTAATACAAGAGGCAATGATAAAACACGAGAAAGAAGAAGTAGAAAATATCAGAAACAAGGGGAAAGAGGGACAAAAGGAGTGATATAGAATGTTAAGGGGTGAGATCGGTAGAGAGGAAGAAAGTGTGGAACTAATAGTGGGAGATAGAATAATAAAGACAGAAGAAGAAATAAAGCGATACTGGGAGGAAATAGGGGGGGTCAATGAACAAGGGGAGGGGAGGGAATGGAACTTGGAAATGAGAGAGAGAAGACTACCAGAACAAGATAAGATGGAAATGGAAAAGGAACTCACAATCGAAGAAGTAAGGAGAGGGATCAAAGCACTAAAAAAGGGAAAGGCGACCGACCCGGATGGGATACCAAATGAAATGTACAGTTGTGGACAGATGAAACAGGTACAGCCTTGGTCTGATCCAAGACCTCGATAGAGGGCAGCACAATTAGTGCCCATAAATTATCTGGTAACAGTGATGGTGTGGGGGTAGGAGGTGAAGGTATGGGGTGGGAAGGAAGGAGGCGAGGGAGGGGGAAGGAGGGTACAGGAGTGAGGGGGAACTAGTGGCGAGGTGGTAGCAGGTGGGGGTGGAGGGAAGTGGTTGGCCAAATACTTTACTGTGAACGAATCATTAATTTTGTGTTTTGATCATTAATGCGAATTCGTGAGGTGTGTGTAGCATAATAAACGCGCTACAGGCAGCTAGCCTGCTATTGCTCTCTCTCTCTCTCTCTCCATATACAATATATATGTGACATATAGGCGTTCAAATATATGATATCTTAAATCTAATGTAGTACTACTTTATTTGTGTTCTCTGCTTAGAGCGCCTACTGAGTTGTGAAATCGGGAATTTGGTATTGTTCAAACATGGGAGCGTCAGAAACAACTGAACTACCTGTTGGTTATCTAACAAGGGGAAATATAGTAATTGTTAATATTTGTCAGTTGGTGAGTCAGTCAAACTTAAAATATTATAGTCAGTGTTTCAGCATAATGGTGAGTGTATAGGTCATAGTAGTAACGAAAGTATGCAATGCATATAATTATGGTGTATATAATACGGTATCAATAACACGCCAATTAAAGTGTTTTCCAAGTGTACTGGAGGTGTTATCAGTGTTGGCATTGCTACAGGTATATAATCACTTTTCATTATATACGTCTATAACAATTTAAAGAATATAATATTAAAATGAATAAATGAATGAACAAAGGATGGCTAATATATATTTACATAGCATTACACCTGTTCAAGAAAAACAACCAGTTATATATAATGTGTCAATACAATCCTCAAAGTTTCGGTATAGAGGAGCAAAAGACCATGTTATAAAATAATATCCCCACATTAAAAACTATGTTATATTTATTGGTCAAACCTCTTGGTAGATATGCTCAACAATAATGACGCAAGGGTGGTGTAAGCTTAATTATTAATATCAAATGAAAACACGATTAGCCTATACAGAACCTTTCCGGTATACCAGGTGTTTTTTGTTACGTTTTGACGGCATCAGTAGAAGTGAAAGCGTTAAATGAGATAGCGTTAGGGCCATTCCTTGCTACGGGTTCTAAGCTGTATACAGTTGGTTAGTGCCTCAGATATATGAGGATACGCTTCTTCATTTATTATGGCATATAGTAGATGAGTTCATTATTTGTTGGCGAGACGTCTTGTAGTCGGAGGAGTAATTAAGATAGCCACTACCGATATTATAGATAAATAGCATTCCAAAACTGAGGAACATCCTATAATGATCATGAAATTAAAGTGAAAAAGCCTACACGTATTAAGAAAAGGTTGGGAATACATTACAATGAAAATACTGAATAGGATTGTAATAATTATGGTGAGCAAAGATGCATACAACTAGTAAAACGAAAATAATGCCTTGTGCTGCTTTATGATATTAAATGTGTTTAAGGTAGTTAGAGAAATTCATAATATCATGACATAGGCAAAAGTACAGTAGACTTCGAATGTTTGAGATATAGCTACTAACAATCTAGAGAAAGATGAACCAGGAGAGATACATAAA
Source organism: Paralithodes platypus (assembly GCA_032716605.1). Taxonomy (NCBI): domain Eukaryota; kingdom Metazoa; phylum Arthropoda; class Malacostraca; order Decapoda; family Lithodidae; genus Paralithodes; species Paralithodes platypus. The sequence goes on along the minus strand of CM064566.1, from coordinate 9,080,628 downwards.
GCTTGATGAATTAACTGTTAACAGATTACAGAAAACAGGAAGAGATTAAAGGCGAAAAAGATACACGGGAGCAACGAATTATCAGTCCTCATTAATAATTTAATCCCGTTCTCAAATAACAGGGAGAATTTTCATTTATGTGAATATATGACCTGTGATTTCGTATACTATTTAACAGTAAATTGTGAATAACATAAAGCTTAACAACATGGTCAGTATCTAAAAGATGATTGAAAAAGGAGGAGTTGCAGCATTTCCGCGTTTATTGTTGTCAGAATTGTTGTACGAAAAAATAAAAAAATGGTATGCAATATATACGCATATATTTCATTTATGGGGCTTTAAAACTATTGCACGTAACATAAAATGTCTTAATTCAATATTTCTTTAGGTTACCAATAATACAATCTTGACAAATATTGCCAATCAATAATATAAGGTCCATTGATTTCTTAATATATTTAGTTACAAACCGACTTTACAATAGCATTATTGGTAACTCTAGATACTATACATCCTTATTAACCAATGAAGAGGGTAATCTTAATCTTACTAAATAATTGACTCACAAAACCTATGGAGCGAGACTGAAATAAAAGTATGGTCATTTTATAGTTAGTAGATAATTTTGCTATGTGAGTTAATGAGACAAAAGGCAGAACTACCTGTGATGAGTGCCTTCCCCATAGTTGAAAGAGTGACGGGGCCAAAATCAAGGAATGGTCGAGCCAAAATGCCTGGACACACAGTGTTTAAAGTAATTACAGTCATAGGATGAGGGGAAAATGGATTCAGGGTAAAGCATTCCAGAGCTCAGCTGTTGAATAGGGGAAAGATTGGGAATATCGTTTCACTCTTGGGTTGGAGAGTTGCAAAGAGTAGGGTGGGATTGTTTTGGAAGACGAGTTCTACATACTCTTCGTAGAGGAGGTGGTATACATTGAAAGAGGGTTAGGAACACTGATTATTGTAATATCGATAGAATAGCGAGAGATATGCAACTTTGCGATGAAGAGAGAGAGAGATCGCAGAGAGTCAGGGAGTGGACATGAGTTAATGAGATGAAAAGTTTTCTTTTCTACTTTGTCAAGAAATGCTGTGTGAGAGGATCTTCCCCACACATGTGAGCAATACTCAATACATGGACGCACTGTGCCTCTGTACAGAGCAAGAAGCTGTGCCGGGGTAAAGAACCCCCGGAGACGATTGAGCATACCCAGCTTCTGGAAAGCTGTTTTTGCAAGGGTGGTAATATGATCTTTCCAAGTGAGATCAGGAGAAAAGGAGACACCGAGAATACTGAGAGAAGATGAAAGGTTGATTTGTGTATTGTTGAAGTATAAGGGAAAGTCCTGTGGGAGTTCTTGATGGGTAGATAAATGGAGAAATGGGTTTTGGAAGCACCAAAAGCAACAATATATTTTCTCCCCCAAATGTGAATTGTTGATAGGTTAGAAGATATGGCATCGTCACGTGACTTTTTGAGAGATTGCTTGCTGGGGGATTCTGAAAAACTAGTTGAATAGTGTAAGGTAGAGTCATCAGCATATGAATGAATAGCTGATAGTTGATAGATTGAGGAAGTGAAAGATGACCGTCCATAACTGCAGCTATGGAACGGCCAGGAAGGGAAATAGAGATAAAGGCACAAATTGAGGGACAAAAACTAAAGGTGGGTAGTTTAGAAGTTAGAGATTTGTGCCAGACTCTATTAAAGAACTAAGATATGTCTAGCACAATAGAAAAGGTTTCGCCGAAATCATGAAAGGAGGATGACCAAAAGTTAGTAAGATATGAAGGAAGATCACTAGTAGAGCGACCCCTAAGGAAGCCATACTGGCGATCTGTAGTAGATTACATGGGCAGAGAGATGCTTAAGAAATTTCGAAGTAAGAATAGTTGCCAAATCTTTAGAGATGCAAGAAATGAGAGCAATTGGATGATAGTTGGAGGGTTGAGAGCAGTAACCCCTCTTTTGGGATAGGTTGAATGAGAGCAAACTTCCAGCAAGAAGGAAAGACATTAGAGGAGAGACAGAGACGAAAGAGTTTGCCTAGGCAGGGAGTCAGCACGGAAGCACATTTTTTTTTAGTACAACAGGAGGAACACCATCACGCTTTCTTAGTATTAAACCCAGAGAGGGTAGATAGCACATATTTAAAAGAGATTAGGATATTAGATATAAGTAGGAGAGAGGGGGTTGGAGAGAGAGGAATAACAACAGAATCATCCAAGGTGGAGTTTTTAGCGAAAGTTTGGGTGAAGAGTTTAGCTTTAGCTTTTTCAGAGGAAGAAGTGCCGGTAGTGCCGTCAGAGTGGAAAAGAGGAGGGAAAGACGAAGAACAATTGGTGGAGAGGTTTTTGGCTAGATACCAGAAAGCTTGGGAAGAGCTTAGAGTTGGATAGTTCAGAGAGAGGTAACCTGACCAAGATTCGAACCCACTCACTCCAGGTATTTTTGGAAGAGCTGGGCACCATAACCACTCGGCCATGAGCATATGGCTGAGTGGTTATGGTGCTCAGCTCTTCCAAATATACCTGGAGTGAGTGGGTTCGAATCCTGGTCTAGATACCTCTCTCTCTCTACCTGTTCGACATTATCATTAGATATTGGATAGTTCAGTGCATTTAATATAGAATCGATGAAAGAGTGTTTGGTGAGTCGAAGAACAGATTTGGCTTGATTCTGGGCAGAAACATAGGAAGAATAAGATTCTTGAGTTTGAAGGTGTTGGTACCGTTTGAATGCTTCATCCTTATTGTGGACAGAAGTAGAACAAGCGTGAGTAAACCAAGTTTTTTTTTACATTAGTCTGAGGGAAAGAAAAGGGAATGTATGCCTCCATGCCCGAGAGGATTAGCTTGGCAATGCGTTCAGCACTCTCCGATGGTCCCCGGCAACGGAAGCAAAAGTTATTCCATGGGAAATCAAAGAAGTACTGCCGGAGAACCTCCCAGTCGGCAGTGCCAAAGTGCTACAATTTCCGCCAGCTGGCTAGATTGGCTCAATCGGGTGGCCGTGCTGGAGAGATAGGACAGGTAAGAGAGATAGGTAAGAGGAGCCCAAATGAGGGAAAAGATCGACAGTATAAGAGGAAGGGTTAGAAGTTAGAAACAAGTCAAGAATGTCAGGCCGATCTCCGAAGCTATCTGGGATACGGGTGGGTTGCTGAACCAACTTCTCTACTGTAGGTCATTTAGGATAGAAAAGATATAGATTGTTTACCAGTTTGGTCAGTGGAATGAGAGGAGACCAATTGGTGGTGGTGAGCGTTAAATTTGTCTAAGATGGTGATTTCTGAGAAAGGAGAGATGGCTTGGATGTGTTCCAGTTAACAGTTTAAATACTCAAAGAATTTGAGATAGTCAGTAGAGTTAAGGGAAAGATAGACAACACAGAAGTATTTAGTATGAGAATGACAGGATAATTTGAGCCATAAAGTGGAGAATTCAGAGGAGTAAAAATCGGGAACATGAGAGCCAGTGAGTTTGCTGCATCCGCCTATGGCTTTGTAAGTAGGATAGAGAAGGTAGGATGATACAGAGAAAGGGCTGCTGTCAGTTGCATACAATTATGTCTAAAACAATGTGGTAGTATTTATTTTACAAAATCAAGGAACTCCACTGCAAATACAAATAGTGTAGTGTGAAAATGTAATCACGGTGGACCCAGTTTGCTCTAACAGTAAAACTGTAGACTAAAACATACAATGAATATAGCAAAGATATATGGGTAGAAAAAGCTTGCTTCATTTACTGTAATATTGTGTATATATATATATATATATATATATATATATATATATATAATATAAATAATATATACTGTATATATATCAGTATATATATATATATATATATATATATATATATATATATATATATATATATATATGTAATGTTTCAAAGTAAATTAGATATACAACCGACACACGGTTTGTGTTTATGTTCCAATAGCGAGAGAGAGAGAGAAAGTTGCCTATAGCGCGTTTATCACCTCTACCTAATTTTATCAAGGCTTATGGTATTATGCATAAGAATTCGTTATATTACTATCACAATCGAAGGTGGGTAAGTGAGATGTTAGACAACTTATTTAGTATGCCATTATCAAAGTTTAAATTAATTGTTCTTCATATAATAATTCACACTCCAGCCACAGGTTTCTTTGTAATCCACCACCACCTACCCCTATCCTGCACTACTGCTAGGTTGCCCTCTATAGTTTGTCACCCCCCCACTTTGTATCTTGATCTCTTTATGCATGTTCTGTCTCGGGCTCGTCTTCTACCTTTCATGTAGCGTTTTTTCCCATAGCTTCGTATCTTTTTGGAATTTGCCTAGCTTACCTCTGCCGTTGTAATCATGCGTGTTAGTGCCACATAGTGTTCATGGGCTCAAGGTGTTTTCCGAATCAATTTTGTGTGACGACTTTAATGAATATGAGAAGGAGTACAAGCAAATTAACATGGAATAGCATTGCTTTGGCCATTTTATCACTTCCAAAGACATATTATGAACTATAAACCTTACTTTTGTATTTACATATACAATAATTAACACTAACAATAATGGAATCGGCTCTCGTTTGACACCCTACACCCTGGTGCTAGTCTTATAGTAATACAAATAATAATAATAATAATAATGATAATAATACCCTCTCCCCTCCCCCATCTAAGATTCTTGAGGTAAAAACACACAGTTTCATATTGGAGGATGTTTTTGTTTCAATTTGCTACAACTTTAGCAGTATTTTGTTTCATTAATACCAGCAATCCAATATTGTGCAATCATAATACCACAGAATATTCAAAACACAAAATTATTTTTTCATTGTAAAGTAATTAGCCAACCACTTCCCTCCACCCCCACCTGCTACCACCTCGCCGCTAGTTCCCCCTCACTCCTGTACCCTTCTCCCCCCTCCGTCGCCTCGCTCCTTCCACCCCATACCTTCACCTCCTACCCCCACACCATCACTGTTACCAGATAATGTTTGGGCACTAATTGTGCTGCCCTCTATTAAGGTCTTGAACAGACCAAGGCTGTATCTGTTTCATCTGTCCACAACTGTACATAGAGGGGGGGGGGGGGGGGGTGAAGAAATGGCAAGAAGGCTGAAGAAAATGTTTAATGAGGTAATGGAAAATGAGAGAGTACCAGAAAGATGGAATGAAGCGAGAGTAACGCTATTGCACAAGGGAGGGTACAAGAGTAAGAAGGAAATGAAAAGCTACAGGCCAGTGACAGTGACAAACACAATAGGGAAACTCTTCTGTGGAATATTGAAGGAAAGGATGAATAGAGCCATAGAGGGAAACGGAATAATAAGTGACGAGCAAAATGGGTTCAGAAGAGACAGGAGGGGGACAGATAATATCTATATACTAAGCGAAGTGATAGGGAAAATGAAAAGAGGGAAGAAAACGGGATACTGTGCATTCCTGGATATAGAGAAAGCCTATGATAGAGTAAATAGGGAACTGCTGTGGAAAATAATGGCAAGGAGTGGAATACCAGAAAAGTATATAAACATCATAACATCGATGTACCAGGGAACAAAGGCGAAGTACGCGCTAGGAAGTATAGAAACGGGATGGGTAGAAAGCAAGAGGGGAGTAAGGCAGGGGTGCGTATTATCGTCGTTATTATTTGCGTTATATATGGAAGAAATGACACGGAGGATAAAAAGAGTGGGGGAGGGGATCCAGATAAACAAGGAAAGACTGGGGGTACTTCTGTTTGCTGACGACGTAGTTCTGATGGCAGAAACTGGAGGAGGGTTGCAGAGACTACTAGAGGAAGCAACGAGATTCGGAGAGGAACTAGAAGTAAGATTTAGTAAAGAAAAGAGCCAAGTGATGAAAATTAATGGACAGCTTCAAGAGGACGAGGAATGGACACTGGAAGGAAACAGAATGAAGAAGACAAGAGAGTATAAATATCTGGGGGTAACAATTACGGAGAAAGGGTTTGAGAAGGCGAAAAGTGAAAAGATTGGACACAATTAATGCAACAATGGAATGGGAGATTATGGAGCGCGACAAGGTTAAGAGCGAATAGCTACGAAATAGTGCGCGGGCTGTGGAAAGGACTAGGAGTACCTGCAATAATGTACGGCTTAGAGGCGGTAGAAACAACAGAGGCAGAAACGAAGAAATTAGAAACGGTACAGAATAAAATCGGGAGGACAGGATTGGGGGCAAATAAATACGTAGCACAAGAAGCAATCCGAGGGGAGATGGGGTGGAGTACGTTTGAAGAAAGGATAGGGAAAGCGAAAGGGAAGTACAAAGTGAGGCTAGAGGGGATGGAGGAAGGTAGGTGGCCAAAGAAGGTATACAGATGGGCGAGCGAGGAAAGTAAATGGAACAGAGAGTGCAAAAGAAGGTTGGGGAGGATAAATATAAAACAGGACCGTGTGGGAGGGGAATTTAGAAAACGAAATGGGAGAGAGAAGTGGGTATTACTGGAAAATGGGAGGGGATGTATCAGAGAGATAGAGAAAGGGATAAAAGAGGAGGGGAGAAGAAAGTGGAGGGAAGGGGTAGAAAATAAAGCCACGCTGTCATACTACAGAGAGAAAGAAAAACCAGCTAGAGAGCTGTTCTATGATGGAGGATGGGGATCTAAAATACTGTTTAAGGCAAGGACAGGATCGCTAGAGACGAATGAGAGAACAAGGAGATGGAATGGAATGGGACCGCACTGCAATCAATGCGAAATGGGAGGAGACCCAATAGTAGAGGACGTAGAACATATAATAACGGAATGTACAAGATATGATGAGGAGAGAGACGAGTTGGAGGGATACATGAGGAATAGAGTTGGGGAGAGGGGGTGGGAGGAGGTAAAGCAGAGGGACGATAGAGGGGTGGGGATGCTGTTGGGGTTAACAAAAGAGATGGAAACACAAGACATGGAGATGATGAAGAAGATACTGGAAAAAATGTGGAGGAAGAGAAATGGGTAAGGGGAGGGGGAGGGGGGAGGAAGTGAGGGGTGGGTCTTTAACAAAAACAAAACTGTCCCTTAAACTATCCTTCTACTCTAAACTTTCCCTCCTACTAACGTTTCTGAGCCAGTACCGATTCAAAGGTCAGCCCTGTGGATCTGCACGGTCTGCGGGCGGGTTCAAAAGAAGAAGAAGAAGGGGTGATGTTATTGAGGGATAAGCCGTTACAGCGGTACCTCGTAGCTACTTTCTACTTTCCTACAATAAAATAGAAAGAATATGGCTAGGAGCAAGAAGGTGGACAGCGAATGAAGCAGTGAGAGGGGAGATGGGGTGGAGTACGTTTGAGGAAAGAGTGGCGAAGGCAATTTAAAGTTGAGATAAAAGATTAGATTGGAGGATGATAGGTGGCCAAGGAGAGTGTATGAATGGGGTGAGGGGAAGAGTAATGGGCAAAAGAGTGTAGGAGAAAACTGAATAAAATAGGAGTGAAACAAAGAAGGGTGGGAGAGGAGTGGACACAGAGATAAGAACGAGAGTGAGGGAAGTAGGAAGACAGGAATGGAAAAGAAATATGGACAAACAAGTACACTGGTATAAGATATAGAAGCAAGGGGAGACCGAGAAAATTGGAGACGTTCTACGACGGAAGTTGGGGAGCTGAACTATTATTTAAGGCTAGGGAAGGGGCATTGGAGACGAATAGAAGAAAATGGAGGTGGAATGGGGGAGTGAAAGAGTGTCTGAAGTGTATGGTGGGAGGGATGAGAGTGGAGAAGACGATAAAACATATAGTGACAGAGTGCCAGTGGTATGACGAGGAGAGAGATAGGTTGGAAGAAGTTTAAACGGTTGGTGGGGGAGAGGGAATGGGAAGAACAGAAACAAGAGGAGGATGAAGGAGTAAAGTTTGTACGTGTTAGGTCTCGGGACAGAAGAGGGGGTAGACGAGGAAGTGGAGAAAAGAATGAAGGTAGTGAAAAGCTTCCTGGAGCAGGTGTGGCAGAAGAGAAAAATAAATAGAGTATAATAAGGTGAGCAGGAGAAGGTGATCAGAGGAGGGGAGGAAGATTAATGAGATTAAATAGTAAAGAGGTGGAGAAGGGGGACAGTAAGGAGAGAACAAATATATTGAAAGGGTGGAGAAGGCGGTAAAATAGGAGAGGAAAGTATTCCGCTTAAGCTTTTTCCTTCATTACTTTTCTTTAACTATCCCTTCTATGACTAATATTTTTCTAAACTATATCTCGGCTTTTTCTGGAGAAGTCGGTAATTAGGTGAGCTGTTCCCACGTAAGTGAGGGCAGTGACTCCATTAAGAGAAGAAGAAGAGTGTAGAGAGGGGATACCCGGTGTTGGAGAGAGAGGAAGCTGTTGGAGTGGCTTTGTTATGTGTGTATACCATACCATTTATAATAGCCTATATTAAGAACACTCATAAAGTCTTAAAGTATATATATGTGGGGATCGGTTTTTACACCATACCCGAAATTAGAGGATTTATGGAGCTCCGATATCTTACTCTCAACCATCTGAACAATTTTACCAACACACCTAAACTTCGTTAAATGCGGAAATAGCCTCACGAAAATATCATGCCCTGGTGGGGGCACGAACTCTCGACCCTTGGGTGTGAGGCAGACACCTTACCAGTTAGACCAATAGAGCTATATCCTACTTGGCCTGTTCGGCTCAGGGTATTTACGCATCCGAGGTCTGTTTAGGATAGCCTATTTTCACTGACTATACACTACTTCACCTTCCGGGAAGCGAAACCTCCGAACAGAGGAACAAGGTTGAGCCGAATCGACCGAGAGTCCATCAGAGAGATGAACGGGAATGGTGAGTCAACTTCACTGAGCGGTGCACCACACGCACCTACTAACTGCCCAGTTGGCAACTTCCACAACCCTACCCAAGCACGTCTCACAACACTTCCTGCTCTCTCCTATCCTCTTCCTTGTCCTGTGGGGATCGGTTTTTACACCATACCCGAAATAGGATTTATGGAGCTCCGATCTTAAATCGGAAATTGTTCATCTGAACAATTTTACCAACACCTAAACTTCGTTAAATGCGGAAATAGCCTCACGAAAATATCATGCCCTGGTGGGGGCACGAACTCTCGACCCTTGGGTGTGAGGCAGACACCTTACGAGTTAGACCAGTAGAGATATCCCACATGGCCTGTTCGGCTCAGGGTATTTCCGCATCCGAGGTCTGTTTAGGCTAGCCTATTTTCACTGACTTTACATATATACGTGGCTTCATATCCTGGGGAGAAAAAAAATACACGAATGGGTTAATTTCTTTGTCATGCATTTGATACATATATAGAAATTAATGTACAGAGAAGAGCCAATAAAGTAGATCTACCATACAAAAAAGAAAATAATTGAGACTCTGAACTTGCCATTACTGAAGTATCGAAGGACGAGAGTGGATATGCTCGGAGCTCCTGAGGTTTACAAGATCCTAAATGGCATGGACAGGTCAGGCTTGATCCAGGGAAATTCTTCACCATCATTCAAGATACATCCACCTGAGGATTAAACGGCCAGATGATCGTACAGCACAAGGAGAATTCAGGACAGTGTCCGACAAAATGCATTGTCATGGAATAATCAATGTCTGGAATTCTGTAGGCCTACACCTACTTGCTATAGATCATATTGTTGAAAGCTCTTCTCTCAACACTTTCTGTGACTTTCGAGACCAAACTGGACAGGCACTGGCAGAGGATATGATAAATATGCTTCCATAATAGACCAATAAAGTAAAACTCGAGTAGTTTTGTTTGCGTTACCTACATATACAGACAGAGATTAAAATTGAGAATTACACCCTGTTCCGCACAGATAGGAAGAATAGAAGCCACGTTGGTGTGGTACTGTAGCCTACATCAGAGATGATATCGCATCCAGTGTTGAAGTACTACTTTCGCACTCGGACGGCATGAATAAAATAATCATTATTGAAATAAAGAAAAGGCAGCAGATTGTGGCAGTTTTTTACCGACCACCAAATTCAGAGAAACAAAGATTCCTTGAAATAGTTGAAAAGGTGAAAGATAATCTGAAGGAGGACATCGCAACCCAAAAGAACGTGATTCTCTTGGTAGACTTCAACTTGCCACTCATCAAGTGGTCATCAGGAAAGATTGTTGGTGGCACAAAAGAAGAACAAGACCAAGCAAAACGACTTATGGACTTTGCGGAGGATAACTTCTTGGAGCAGATCATCAGCGACCCAATACGTAAACATAACACCTTAGATCTGATCTTTGTGAATAATCTGGAACTGATACACAACCATAGAATATCTGAAGACTGTCAAGTAGGTGGTATAAGTAAACAAGTGTCTTGTGTTCACTCATTTAATAAGAGGTAGTCCTCAAGGTGCTTGAGCCTAGGCTGACTCTAAACACAACTGGGTGGATGGTTCTTTTGTGGTTACTCCTAACATAATAATACTGAATACAGAAGGTTGATAATAATAACAATACTAATGATAACAATAGTAATAATAATAATAGAATAAGTTATAGTAATTAATATCTGTTAGCTAAGATAATTAATGAATAGCTATATAACATTACATCCCCCTTTCACAGTAACTTGAATATATAGGTAATTAATTGAGAAACAATAATGCTTTCCTTGTTATACATTTTTAAGAACGTATGCCTATATTACACATACACACAGCAAAAAAGGAAACAGTTATCTTAGGAAACAATGATCATCATACTAATACATAATTACATATCTATGATATTGAGTTATACTGTATTATTAGTATTTATGCTGGCAGTGACCATTAGTTCCATTAAGGACTGACTATTTAATACTCTACAACATTGGTCAATCTTAAATAATAGCACTTCCTCTCTATTACGGAGAAAAAAAAACATAGCCTATAACCATGTTCTTGAGGAATAACGAAAAATAACTACAACAATCCAACCTTTAGTACTTTAAGTATACTGTAGGTATAGTCAATAAAAAAAAAAAAAATCCTCAATTCAACTAATGGAAAGTAAAAAAAAAACAAGAAAACAAAAAACAAACTGACAGCACAGTATATATATATCTGACTGCATTTACTCCTATCCTTACTGTAGGGTGGCACACAAATAATTATCATTTGTATGGCATGCATGAAGTATACATAATTATGCTACACACTGATACTGTTGATTTGTTTTGTTTTTTCATATTTATTATTCTAATGATTCACTTTTACAGAGCAGCGATCCGCCTTCACTCTTTCCTATAGCCTACAGTACACTACACTGCTTTTCTATGCCTTCAATTTAATCACCATACAATATGTTTGCATGGCATCCAAGATACAGTAGGCCTATATATATAGCTTTTTAAAGGTTCATGCGTACTGGTTTCACTGTTTTACGGCCGTACCTCGTACTGTATTGGTTTTCTACAAACTCTCTTTTCCTTGGTGAAACGTCCTCTGACTGTGACAATGATGACTTCTGTGGTGTGTTATTGGGAAGACGTTTTGGTCCTGGAGTTTCTGGTGTTTTTTCCTTGTAGACATGATCTTCATGGTCATGGTGAAGTGCTGCTGCTGTATCATCTTTGTGGTGATCTGAATGTTTGTTTTTCGGGCTATGTTCCCAGCTCTCGTTCGGTGCGGTGGTTTCTTGTATATGTCTCCTATTACGCCGCATTAATACTCCACTGGGCGTCTGTATGATGTATGATCGCGGTTCTGGGCACTGGCTATGAATTCTTGCAGGGGTCCATTTTCTTGTTGTGTGATCCTGGATACGTACATCTTGCCCTGGAGAGAGAGACTATAGATCCTTAGCGTGCTTGTCGTAATAGTATTTCTGCTTGTCTTGTCTTTGTTTTAACTGGTGGTATATATCTTCTTTGATTTTTGGTCTTGTCGTCCTAATTGGTAGGTTTCCTCTAGGTATTCTGCTGTACAGTATTTGGGCTGGACTTGGAAGGGTGTGGTCTATAGTTGTTCTTAGACATAGCAGAGCCATATATGGGTCATTTTTGCTGGCAGCCGCCTTCTTAAGGGTGTTCTTAACTGTCTGTATGGTTCTCTCTATGAACCCGTTCGACTGCGGGAAGTGAGGCGAACTGGTTACATGCTTAAAACCCCATTCTCTCGAAAATTGCTTAACCTCTGAAGTGCGCATGGGGGTAATTGGAAACGTCCCCCTGTGCTGACGTATTTGAGGTGTTTCCGTCACTAAAATATTAATTGTGCCATTAATAGCATTAATACTTATCCATATGCGCCTATTATGGGTTGATTATAAAGGTATTAACCTGAAACAACAATAAAACGAGTGAAAACAGCGTTTGGATGGTCAAAATCGGAGATATAGCCCGCGAGTTGTATAATGTATGGGTGAGGCAAACTGCTTTCCCGCCAATTTCCCCCAAGGCCACTGAGACACAGTCGATCGATACTCTCTCTCTCTCTCTTGCACTCGCTTGCCATCAGTAATGACAACACCCTGCTTGCAACTCGCTAATGTTAGCACGAAAATATACCTCAGAATAAGGGAATAACAGGGAAAATAGGTGATAACTGAAGGAGAGGAGGAAAGTGGGGAAGGAGGGGTGGTAGAGGACTGAGATTTTGCATGGCCCAGGGGCCAAAAAAAAATAAAAAAATAAAAAAATAAAAATATAATTTTTTTTTTCGATGTCAAAAGTTGATTTTTTTTTTCACTCACTCATAAGAGTCTCCCCGCAGTCCGCCGGGGGAACTCTTAAGAGTCTCCCCGCAATTCCCGGGTTAAAGGATCCAGCTGTAAAATGAGGTCCATTATCACTTATAAGGCAATCTGGTATCCCGTGCTCAGAAAACACCTGCTTCATGGCATTGATTACTGCTTGACTAGTGCATGGGGTGGGCATCTTCCTGACTATTGGAAACTTTGAATAGTAGTCTGCCATAGCCAGGTACTTAGAACCACCAAACTCAAACAAGTCAGTCCCATTAGTTTGCCACGGGATATCAGGAATTTCATGTGGCATCAGCGTTTCCTTTTGTTGGGACCCTTGATATTCTTGGCATGTTGGGCAATTATCAACCATGTTCTTGATGTCCTCATTGATTCCAGCCCAGTATACACATTGTTTAGCCCTAAGCCTACACTTGTCGATCCCTTGGTGACCCTTGTGTATTTGTTCTAGGGTATACTGTTGCATAGAGGGTGGTATAAGAATGCGTTCACCTTTCAAGATCACTCCATTTTCTACAGATAGTTCATCCCTGAAAGACCAGTACTGTCTGAGGTTACTTGCCAGATCATATCTTTGTTCTGGCCAGCCTGTCACTATGGTTTCTAATAATTTGGTGAGTATGGGATCCTTACCAGTCTCCTCTTGCAACTGTGTCCGTTTCTCCTCACTGCACTGCACCAGACTAACTTGAATGTCCAGATCAATATAGTCCTTAGTCTGGCAGGGTAGTCGAGACAGACTATCAGCAAGCAGTAATTCCTTCCCTGGTTTATATTTGATTGTGCAGTCATAGTTTTGTAACCTGAGTAGCATCCGTTGAAGCCTTGGTGGTGCAGCTGTAAGATTTTTAACTGAATCATTTCCAGGGGCTTATGGTCACTCTCTACTACAAATGACTTTCCATAAATGTATGTATGAAAACGTTCACACCCAAACACTACGGCCAGAAGTTCCCTCTCTATATTTGCATATCTCTGTTCTGTGTCTGTGAGAGATTTTGAAGCAAATACTATTGGTTTCCCATTTTGCAGCAGCACTGCACCCAGCCCCCTGGTGGAGGCATCCACTTGGAGGACGGTTTCTTTCTTGGGGTCAAAATAAGCGAGTGTTACCTCTCTACAAATTAAATCCTTAATGTCCTTGAAGGCTTTCTCGTGTGATGGCGTCCATGTAAAGTCTGCATTTTTCTTAAGTAAATCACGCATAACAGCTGTGTGGTCTGAGAGCCTGGGTATAAAGGGTGACATGTATGTGACAATCCCAAGGAACTCCTGTACTTCTGAGGTCTTTGTTGGTGCCGGGAGTGCCTCGATGGCTTTTATCTTCTCTGGATCTGGATGTGCACCTTTCTCGTCATAGGTTAACCCGAAGAATTTGATGGACGCTGCTTTAATTGTACATTTCTCACTATTGAAGACTAACCCATTTTTCCTTGCGACTGTCATCAGCTTGTAGAGATTTTGATCATGTTCAGCCTCTGTTTTACCAAAAACTGCAACATCATCAGCAATGCCTATTGTACCTGGACATTGCTCAAGGATCTGGTCCATTTTTTGTTGGAATACATCCTGCGACATGACTAATCCGAAAGGCATTCTCAAGAAGCAGTATCGTCCAAAGGGTGTGTTGAATGTGGTGAGTACTGAACTTTCTCTGTCTAACTTAACCGACCAGTAACCGTGCTTAGCATCTAATTTACTGAAGTATTGTGCACCAGCTAGACTATGTGTTATTTCCTCTAGTGTTGGAGTTTTGTGGTGGCATCTTTTTATGGCGCTGTTGAGTTGTTTTGGGTCCAGACAGATCCTTAGTTTCCCATTTGCTTTCCTGGAGTAGGTAATGCTGCTTACCCAATCTGTTGGCTCTGTTACTTTCCGTATCACTCCCTGTTTCTCCATGTTTTTGAGCTCTGCTTTGATCTCTTCCTTAAGTTGAATTGGGCATTTACGCGGTGCTTGAATAAATGGCTGGCTGTTGGGTCTCGTAACTATGTGGTATGTGCCTGGAAAGTTGCCAATTTTATCAAATTGTCTAGGGAACATCTCTTTCAGCTGGTCAGTCGACTTGATGGGAGATCCTTTATAACATTCCTCTTTACTTACTGAGCAGTGAAGGGTAATTAGGTCCAGTTCCTGAGCAGTTGGCAACCCAATGATGGCGGGGCCTGGCGATTCAACAACATAAAAGTTTGTAGGCATCCAGTTTTTCTCTCCGTGTTCAAATGGTACCTTCACAACACCATACTGAGGAATACGGGTTCCATTGTAGGCAGTCAGAATGGCTCTACTAGTGCTTATGGAGCCTTGTATTGGGGTCCCTTGTGAGCCTATGTTTTCTGGATAGATTTCACGGTACAAGCGTAGTGGCAAGGTGTTTCCTTGAGCTCCAGTGTCGACTTTCACACGTAAATCTGCCATTAGGCGTTTTTCTTTTATTTTGAGCTTTACTTGTGTATAAATTTCATCTCTTATTTTGCTGGGATTTTCTTGGTGGATGCTTGCCACTTTGATTTCTGCTAGGGACAAATCTACAAAATCCTCGTCTAGTCGTTCTTCATTGCTGTCTCCAAACTCACCATACCTCATAGAGTGAATTTTCCCATGTTGACTTCTCTGGTTCCGTCCTGCAGCTCCTGTATATGGTGGCCTTCTCTTCCGTGCTCCGTTGTCCTTGGCGTACATGTTTGCTCGATCGTCCTTTGCATCTCGAGACTGGCACACCTTTTGCCAATGGTTAGGCCTGTTACACTTTCGGCATGTGGTTCCAAAAGCCGGACATTTGTTCCTTGGCTTGAACGGGTGGTAACCTCCACAGAAATTACATTCTTGGCGTGTTTTGATAGCGTGGAAATTTTCTTGTATTGCTTGTGAGTTGCTAAGTTGACGCAAGTGTTCTAATGCTGCTTCATGAGACCTTCCTAGATCCAGTGTCTGTGCTAGAGTTAAACTTTTGTCTTTGCTGAGTAGGTCCTTCTGTAACTCTGTGTGTCTTGTTCCTACAATAAATTGTTCAACCAGTCTCTCATCTCGCTCTTTATTGTCTCTAAATTCACATTTTGCTGCTTGTAGCTTACACCTGCACACAAAGTTATCAATGGTTTCTCCCTCAGTCTGTTTGTATCTCTGTAAGTAGAACCTTGCGATGCGAAAACTTGATTTTGGCTCTACCTGGGTTTTGAACTTTTGCCAAATTATATCGGGACCTTTCTTCTCCTCGGTACTTAAGTCCCACGAATTATATTTCTTTATACCTTCCTCACCTGCGAACAACAATATGTGGTCCACTTGTTTCTCTTTGGCAATACTCTTTACTGAGAAATACAGCTCACATTTTTGTTTAAATATACTCAATGCTCCTGGTTGGTCTGCTGTACCTGTCCAGTCCATTCTAGGTGAAAGATTGTCAGCCATTGTATCTTGTCACTTCTAGGCCTACTATACAATTGCACTTATAGACTCACAGCTCCTGGACTAGAAGAAAAGTTGTTGGACTTGGCTGAGCTCACTGAACTTGGTCTTGGTGCCTTGGTGGGCTAGGATATGAGGGCTAGGCTGTAGGCAGGAACAAGCTTGGCCATGTTTGTTTACCACTGTCTCCACATCTCTACCTCTTGTGTACCCCCTATGTCTTCACTTCCATATGTGCTGTGGGTTCTTATACCGCTGCCACCATGTCAAGTAGGTGGTATAAGTAAACAAGTGGCTTGTGTTCACTCATTTAATAAGAGGTAGTCCTCAAGGTGCTTGAGCCTAGGCTGACTCTAAACACAACTGGGTGGATGGTTCTTTTGTGGTTACTCCTAACATAATAATACTGAATACAGAAGGTTGATAATAATAACAATACTAATGATAACAATAGTAATACTAATAATAGAATAAGTGATAGTAA
The DNA here is from genome assembly GCA_032716605.1 of Paralithodes platypus. Lineage (NCBI taxonomy): Eukaryota > Metazoa > Arthropoda > Malacostraca > Decapoda > Lithodidae > Paralithodes > Paralithodes platypus. Next base: position 9,064,045 of record CM064566.1, on the reverse strand, counting down.
TTAATATCTGTTAGCTAAGATAATTAATGAATAGCTATATAACATTACAAAGACCATATAGTATCTGATCATAACTTTGAGTTAGACCAATAGAGATATCCCACTTGGCCTGTTCGGCTCAGGGTATTTCCGCATCCGAGGTCTTTCTAGGCTAGCCTACTTTCACTGACTTTACACTAGGCCCTACTTCACCTTCCGGGAAGCGAAAGCTCCGAACAGAGAGGAACAAGCTTGAGCCGAATCGACCGAGAGTCCGTCAGAGAGATGAACGGGAATGGTGAGTCAACTTCACTGAGCGGTGCACCACACGCACCTACTAACTGCCCAGTTGGCAACTCGCTTGGGCGGCTTGCAACTTCCACATCCCAACCCAAGCACGTCTCACAACATTCCCTGCTGAGCCTACTCTCTCCTATCCTCTTCCTTGTCCTGTAGATATCTTTCTTGGTGACACTGATAAGGTGTTCGCCTCATAGCCCAGGGGTCCCAGGTTCAATCCCAGGGTCTGGCATATTTTCGTGAGGCTATTCCCGCATCTAACGAAGTTTAGGTGTGCTAGTAAAATTGTTCAGATGGTTGAGGGTAAGATCGGAGCTCCTTCTTCTTATTGTTTAAATGTGCAGTTTGCTTGGAGGGTTGTCTCCAGATTACTGCACAGGCGTTTAGATGGGACAGAGTAAGAATAGAAGGGGAAAATCATAGAATGAGGAATGAAAAACTACTCAAAATTAGTCACTGAAGCCCCCCAACCGCGTCAAGGAGAATAGTATCAGGGGGGGATCGGAGCTCCATAAATCCTCTTTCGGGTATGGTGTAAAACACAATTCCTGCAGGACAAGGAAGGGGATAGGAAAGAAACGGAGTGTAGTGAGGACTCGCTTGGGTTGGGTTGTGGAGTTGCCAGCCGCTCTAGTCTAGTAAAAATAGGCCTTATAATGATTAAACCCGGAAAAAAACCCCGAATGAATTTGGTATGAAAAGAAGGGCAATTTTATGTAGATTAACATATCCAAAATCCTCTCAAAGTGCGTTTGGGGAAATTGTTTTGCAGCTAGTTATGTAATGGGGTATTTTGTCAAACTTGACCTAACTTACACAAATTTCAAAATAAGACCAGGTTGAAAAATCATTGTAACTCCTAAATTCTTTAGCTTTTTAAGACGAAACTTTACATACATTAGATCTAATTGATTTCAATTATTATGTTCTATCCAACAACCAACTCTACTCCTAAAATCGATTAATGAAATATTACAAACACATGTGGCAGTCCGTGGATTCGAACCCAGGACGCTCACACCGAATATCAACACCTTATACATTACACCACGAAGGCAGTTAAAGAATGGTGGACACTGCCTACGATTTATTATGCAACTTCGAATCCTGCATATCAATCTAAGCATGTACACACATTAAAATGCCCCAGAACGAGAAGCCCACCACAGAAGCCACGAACGAACACCACACAGAAACACCAAAGGAAAGGTCCACAGAACGAAAGGACCAGCTGACCGAGCCAGCCATTTCAGACAGGCCCAAGCCTGCAGGGCTAAGCAGCTCCAGGCTGCACCCATTTACCTTTTCTAAACTGACCATTTTCCACACCTCACGTACACTAACCCCCTCGTGTCCTACACTCCTAACTACAAAGATGATGAACAGGAATATACATTCATATTAAAAACACCCATGCCCTGTCCCGACGTTGAGCCAATGCCAACACATCAGACAGCCATAATTATATCTATGTATGTTCTTACATCCGAGAAGTTGATGTTATATATCTTAGAAGTTAAAACACCCACGCTTGTCCCTAGACCTCGTATATCATTTTCCATGACGAGTATAGATATATGTAACCCGTGCTCAGTCGCCCCTTGCATTGTTCCTCTAGTAACTAAGTCTATAATATTAACTGCCACCAGCATTGATACGACATAGCGGCACTGTCCTTGCTACAAAGATGATGAACAGGAATATACATTCATATTAAAAACACCCATGCCCTGTCCCGACGTTGAGCCAATGCCAACACATCAGACAGCCATAATTATATCTATGTATGTTCTTACATCCGAGAAGTAGATGTTATATATCTTAGAAGTTAAAACACCCACGCTTGTCCCTAGACCTCGTATATCAATTTCCATGACGAGTATAGATATATGTAACCCGTGCTCAGTCGCCCCTTGCATTGTTCCTCTAGTATCTAAGTCTATAATATTAACTGCCACCAGCATTGATGCGACATAGCGGCACTGTCCTTGTGTCGTATTGTGCCAAGTACAGATCAACCAGGTTTCATCACCTTATTAGGACGACGACTATAATGTCATCGTTCATCGATGTATGCAATCCTTAGGTTAAGTATTTTTATCCGCCATTGTGTTCACCTTTTTCCATTTACTTTCCACAATTGTCATACGTCTTCCCCTTGCCTCCTTCGTATCCACAGTCCACACTACGCCAATTTACTTCGTGTCTTACACCTCTTACCCCAACCAGAGATTGTATAAGATAACCTGGTTACCAGTATCTGTCATAAGTACCCCGAAACAATAACTAAGTACCCCTACGAACTGCCGCTGTTGTTGGTATATTTATATTTAATAGAAAACGCAGTTCCCAGGGCCAACTAATAGTATCCATAACCCCTCGGACTGATCACATAACTCTATCTTTTCCAGACTCATATACCACCCCATAGTTGCATTCCCCGGTAGCATTTGGCTAACGTATTCTACTGCCTTTTCAAACTTCCATATCAATTGTAGCCTAATGCCACCCCCACGCCCAGGGACTTTAGGGGCAAAATTTCCCTGTAGCCCTTGAACTCTCCACCCCCTCTCATTAAGACACCCGCGCTTCTCGACTCTTGTCCGACCTAGCCTCTCTCTCATACCTCTTGAAGATCCTTGAATTGTCCGTTGCTAACGCTCTCCAACCTTTTATATATATACTCCTATCCAGCCTACCTTCACTTAGTAGGCCAGAACAACATTAGAACTTTACTAGCCCCTTGCATGCCATCTATTCTCTTACAACCCATTCACAACCCTGCACCCAATAGTCGTCGGTGCGAGGCTAGCCGCCCTGCCAGTAACTAACTTCTATTACCATACTTCCAGATAAATGTGGCAGAGTTAGCAACCCAGTCTCCACCACATCCAGCAAACCCTACAATTAACAACCAGCCGAGTAAAACCAGCTAGCTAAGGCACCTTCGGTTTTGGTATTAAGGACACCCACATCTGTCTCATACACAGAGGGTTATTACAAACACTGGTGATATGGCAAGCCCCTAGCCACAGCCGCCGGACGACTATCACAGAGAGAGGGCGCCCAGCTCCCCCTTTTTGCCCACCCGAGGAGGGAGACCCCCACCCCCGCGGAGGTATACCTGGCCCCTGTTTTGACTTCCGAGTCATTGCCAGGTAGCACAGGAATTCTTCCTATCAATGAACTAACCATGCATGACTAACACCTTTACTAACCTCTATTAACTCACAATAAACCATTTACCTTTCTTGCATGTTCTGATCACTAAATTAGCACCTCAGCTATACCATAGAATGAAGATTGAACAATCTAGAGAGACGCTCCTATCACAGCTGTCCCCATCCTCCTCGCAAAGTAGATCCAGTCTCTCTCCCCTAAATACTTCCAGTATAGCCAAAATAGTACCTCTTACTAAGGCTCAGTTATATGAAAATATAAAGGCTTCCTATAGCCATGTGCCACAACAGTAAAGACCATCTTACCTAGTCCCCATATCTATTGAGAGCTCAAATAAGTCCATAAGACTCGAGATCCCTACTGTCTACAGGGCCCAGAACCGAGCCTATAAATCTAGCTCCCGCCCCCAGTCAAATCAGTTGAAAGCTAGACACCAACCAGGGGTCACTACCCTGCAGTTAACTTCTAGCTCTGCCCTTGTGTTGTTCAGGAGTGAGATTCCAGAGCCGGCAGACTCCGTGGCAGATTTGGATAGAAGGACCTGCCCACGTATTTGAGAACTTCACACATATGGGCCCCCTGGACGGCCGCGGAACCAGTCGTTAGCCCCCAACATCATGGACGCAAGATAACCAGGACCAGACCCATCAGATACTACCCAAGATTCCCTTTAGCAGTACTACATATTACTGTGCTGTTTAGAGTTTCACTAATTAATATTTCTACGAAGTGGCTATCTCTTTGCCCCAGTATAATTCATATAACCATTCAATTAGGAAGTGCTAAGCGTATCAGTGTTCATTATTTAACAGGCGATACTAACTCTCGTAATCAACCATATGCCCAGATATTATTACCTAGAAGGAAACCCTAGTGATATCTGAAGGTTCGCCCACTGATTTGCGTTCTATGTATTTCTGAGACAAGAATATAAAACTTAGATCAGTACCCCCTGAGGTTACTAGAATTCCCGTGCTCTAAAATACGCGTGTCTAATCTAGTCTGTGAACTACTACTTGTGCACCAGAGCTACCAGTAATAAATCTAACAGTGAATATGAATCTATAAGTAACATTGATGGTCTTCGGTATATAAACCTGTGGAATCAAAGCCAGTGATCAGAAGATTAATACCTGAACGTTGGAAGTGGGAGACTAGGCTCCATCCAGATCCACTTATGCTAGTGTTGTTCAATTCTATTATATTGTCTTACACAAGTATTCTGCAGTGGTATATCAATAAACGTGATCATGTAACTTGCTACCATGTGTTTCTTTGTGTTCTCTATTCCTCATATCTTGTATTGTGCATGCAGCCTTATATACCCAGTCAATTAGAACTCACATTACCCAAGTTAAACCTGTAGAAAAACAGGGCATAACACACATCCCAACTGCAACTCATGTAGGCTATGGTTTGGAAAGTTTTAATGCCTATTGATGACGTCATTGATGATGAAAGCGAAAGCTTCTGAATTCCACACTGTTTTGAAAAAAAAAAAAAATCACGAAGTTTGTCTTTATAATAGTATTCCAGCATATTGGTTTTTGTTTGCATAGAGACATTTTTTCGAAAACTAAACACAAAAGTGATAGAATAAGTATCATATGTTGATAACCTAAACATCAACAAACAAATTGCACTCTGACTCCAGAATTTCGAAAATGTTCAAATCTTCGGACATTTCATCGCCATCCAAGTCGTCTTTTGCGTTATTGCAATTTTTCCCGTAACACTGACCACACGCTGAGATACATCGTAATCCTGTTCTCCTACATGTGCATGCGTTCGTCCCACAAACGTTTTTCCCCATCAACTAATTGCAGTTGCATCTCACAAATTTCAATATCTTTTCGGGAGCTGGGGCCAAATCGGTCATGACTGGCTCGTACATTCGCTGAAGCTTCCAACCCCAGTCTTCTGCCGGTAATGTGACGCTCATCAGTGATTTCCACTCAATGACTTGCAGATGAACACGAAGGGAATGAAAATAGGCTGCTCTTTCTGTTGGTGGTAGACTCTGTGGTTTTATGGTAGTAGTTGCTGTTGCTGGAAAGCGCATGAATGTGTTGTAACGATGTTCGAAAAGATCATTTCCATCATTCCCCTTGTACCTAGGAAAGAAAAAAAAAATCTCTCCGGAAGAGCTTCCCCATAAACAATGCTATTTCCACGAGTTCAAATTACGTATTGAAACCCTGATAATGCTACTGATGAACAATTCGTAGTTTTTACTTAACAATTCACAAAAACTCTGAACCCAGCATTGCCAATTTCGTCTGCTGAAGCCGTATCATCTTCGAATATCTCGGCAATCTTATGATAATATTCAATATCTTTCTGCTGAAACTTCTTCAGAAGTGAAGTCTTTCCTGTGAACGTTTTACATATAAGAATTAACACACATGCAAAGTAAATATCAGATATATCAACTCCAGCTGCTACAAAAAGTATTTTATTGGGTATCTCAACTGAAATGTATTTACCCGGGAACTGCGGGGAGACTCTTAAGAGTTCCCCCGGCGGACTGCGGGAAGACTCCAAACCCCAAAAACTCTACAAAACACTAAACAGCATCACACTTTCCAACAGCAACACAACACAATCACATGCTGCAATCACAACAACAGACTCTACTCCTTCATGTAAACAACAAGCAAACACTCTCATCAATCACTTCTCACATGTCAGCCACCTAAAACCTCACAAAGACGACCGATGTGTCATCCGATGTAAGAGACAATTCCCCACAGACCCTGACTATACACCCTTCACCAATCACCAGACAAAGCATATTAAAATGCCCCAGAATAAGAAGCCCACCACAGAAGCCATGAGCGAACACCACACAGAAACACCCGAAAGAAAGGTCCACAGAACGAAAGGACCAGCTGACCGAGCCAGCCAATTCAGACAGGCCCAAGCCCGCAGGGCTAAGCAGCTCCAGGCCGCACCTACCTACCCACCCCTTCTAAACTTGTATTGAGTATTGTTCACATGTGTGGGGAGGTTCCTCTCACACCGCTCTCCTAGACAAGGTTGAAAGGAAGGCCTTTCGTATCATTAACTCCCGTCCACTCACCAACTCTCTGCAATCTCTCTCTCTCCGCCGCAATGTTGCATCTCTCTCGCTATTCTATCGCTACTATAATAATCAGTGTTCCTCGGAGCTATCCCAGTGCATACCACCTCCTTTACGTAGGGCACGTGGCACCCGTCTTGCAACTCAATCCCACCACTACTCTGTGCAACTCTCCAACCCAAGAGTGAAACGTTACTCTCAAACTTTCTTCTACTCAACATCTGAGCTCTGGAACTCTCTCCCAGAATCAGTCTTTCCCTCTTCCTATGACTTAAATTGCTTCAAACTCCGTGTGTCCAGGCATTTTGGCTCGAACGTCCCTTGATTTTGGCCCTGTCACTCTTTCAACTATGGGGGAGGCACTCGCTATAGGCAGTTATGCCTTTTGCCTCCCTCAATCACATAGAAAAAAAAAAAAAAAAAAAAAAAATGACAATTTTTCTACACCTCACGTACCCTACACTTCTAACTACAATGATGATGAACAGGAATATACATTCATATTAAAAACACCCATGCCCTGTCCCTTCGTTGAGCCAATGCCAACAAAGCAGACAGCCATAATTATATCTATGTATGTTCTTACATCCGAGAAGTAGATGTTATATACCTTAGAAGTTAATACACCCATGCTGTCCCTAGGTTTAAGATATTCATATTAACATACCCTAACATACCTTGTCTTGCCAGACTAAGTTTCTGAAGACCCATCGCCCCCATAAAATCTATATATCCAATCCTTAGGTTAAGTATTAATATGTTTTATTTAATATTAATATTTTTTCCATTTACTTTTCCACAATTGTCATACGTCTTCCACTTACCTCCTTCGTATCCACAGTCCACATTTGGCCAATTTGCTTCGTGTCCTACACCTCTTACCCCAACCAGAGATTGTATAGATAACCTTGTTACCAGTATCTGTCATAAATACCTCGAAACAATAACTAAGTACCCCTACGAACTGCCGCTTTTCTTGGTATATATATTTCATAGAAAACGCAGTTCCCAGGGAACTGGGAACGCAACCATTCTGCAAACGCCGGGAGGCGTCACCCCCCCCCCCCCCCCCCAAGATATGGGACACTCAACCATGAGCCCATATCTGAACAGGCAGAATGTCGCTAGAATCTGCCACTCCTAACCACTCTGCCACTCATGGAATGCAAGCTCAGTCTCCTCAAAAAAAATACAACAAATTTTTTTTTATATGACAAAAATCTTATCACCCTTCCCAAATATAATACATTAATTCATAACATTGTGCTCCCAGAGCGAGCTTTAAGAAGCACAGCCTACTGAGGGAAAATCATCTGCACTCAGTACTCAGCTACAATATTATCTTAAAATTAATTATTAAAAAGAAAGTTATTTAATTTTTCATATTTTATTTTAATGTTGTTTTTGGCGGCTACTATAGATGTAGCCTAATTTTCTTCTAATCAAAAGCCAACAACTCCTGCCCTGCGACCCTACGCTGATGCTACACACGCGAGCCAACAAGCACCAGCGCAAAAATACACCGCGAGCCAAGACAGGAGGCTATACCAACATACTGTGGTAGCCTACCCCGGATCCTCCACCCGCGACAAACAGTCCGCAATCACATTCTCACAACCGGCAATATGGCGAATGTCTAAGTTGTACTCTTGCAACATGAGCGACCATCTGGTCAGCCTCATATTCCGGTAGTGGAATTGATTGAGGAATTTAAGCGGGTGGTGGTCGGTATACACTACCACGACTGGCCCATAGGCAGGAACATAGACCTCAAAGTGTCTGAGCGCTAACACGATTGCCAACAGTTCCTTTTCAACAACCGAATAGTTTTTCTGTGCTGAATTAAATTTCTTTGAAAAGAAACTGACTGGATGCTCAAGACCTTCCTCGTCTGTCTGCAAAAGTACGGCACCAGCCCCTACTCCGCTGGCATCAGTCGCCAACTGAAATGGTCGTTCAAAGTCCGGGGCCCTGAGGATAGGGTGAGTGCATAAAAGGTGTTTAACTACTCGAAATGCCTGCTCACACTCAGGTGCCCAGCGGAACTTTTTATCTTTGGCTAGTAGATCTGTCAAAGGAGCTAACACAGTAGAATAGCCTCTTATAAAGCGGCGGTAATACCTAATCATGCCCAAAAATCTCATGATCTGCCGCTTGGTGGTCGGCCTGGGGAACAAGTCGATAGCCTGTATCTTCTGTTGGGGCGGGCTCACCTGCCCTAACCCAACCACAAACCCCAGATACTGCACCGTGGCTTGCACAAAGTCACACTTGCCCAGATTAACCACCAAGCCTGCTTTACTAAGTTGACTAAATAAGGCTTCTATGTGCTCACAGTGACTTTGGAAATTGTTGTCATAAATGATCACGTCATCAAGGTAGACAGTACAGTTTGGGATGTCTGCTACGATGTCGTTCATTAAGCTCTGGAAAGTGGCCGGTGCATTTTTCAGACCATATGGCATCACGTTGCAACGGTAAGTACTGCCATCCACCACAAACCCGCACACCTCTTTAGCCCGCTCAGACAGTGGTACTTGCCAGTAGCCTTTGACGAGGTCTACCTTGGTCAAGTACCTTGCTTTCCCGATCTTATCCACACTGTCATCCACCCGGGGAAGAGGATATGCATTGGTGGGGGTCAACCCGTTCAACCGCCTAAAGTCAATGCAGAACCGAACTTTTCCATCAGGTTTGGGCTGCAGAGTGACAGGAGAAGTCCACCGTACTGCCCCTTCTCGATCAAGCCTCTCGCCAGCATATACTCCAGCTCATCCCTGAGCGCTGGGAGTTTAATGGGTGGCACCCGATAAGGTATCGACTTGAAGGGGGGGTGCTCTCCTACATCGACGTCATGCACCGCTTGAGTAGTGAGGCCTGGGTGCTCGGCAAATACAGTGGGGTATGAATCGAACAGGCGCTGCACTGCCACCTGCTGTTCCTCCGGCAGGTGCGCCAGAGCATCATGCGCACATTGGCTCGAATTCCCCGCCCACTGATCAGCCGAGACATGACAATCCCAGTTATCATCCACCTGATCATTGCTGCTGCCCCCCTCTCCTTCTCCACCATGACCGCAGCAGGTCAACACAGGGACAGCTAGTGACTCAGGTGGGCGCCTCACATACTCCTTCAACAAATTAATGTGGCATAGTTGGTTACGCTTCTTCCGGTCTGGAGTGGCAACGAGGTAATCTAGATCGGAGATCTTTGACACCACCCGATAAGGCCCAACGTACTTGGCAGCCAGAGGATGACCTGCCAAAGGCAACAGGACCAACACCTCTTGACCTACCTGAAACTCCCGGAGTTTCGCCTTAGTATCGTACCTGTCCTTCATACGGGCCTGCGAACTCACCAAATTACGCCCGGCCAGCTCCAGACTTCTAAGCATTCTCTCTCTGCTCTCGAGGACGTATCTCAACATAGAACATGGCTTAGCGGTACCCTCCCAAATCTCCTTCACCATGTGGAGAGGGCCCCTCACCTGATGCCCGAAAACAAGCTCATTCGGACTGAAACCGAGACTCTCTCCAGGTACTTCTCTTGCTGCGAACAAAACATACGGCAGACCAAGGTCCCAATCCTTTCCGTTCTCTGCGCAATAACATCGAAGCATGCTTTTCAGCGTGGCGTGCCACCTCTCCAACACCCCTTGACTCTCCGGGTGATACGCAGAAGAGACGACAGTGCTGATGCCATGCTGAATCATAGTTTGTTTGAACAGATTAGAGGTAAAATTAGAACCTTGGTCCGATTGCACCTCTTGCGGGTAACCATACCGCGAGCAATACAAGAGCAGGTTCCGGACAACAGTTTTCGTCGTGCCATTTCTCATTGGATATGCATCAGGATAACGAGTGGCCACATCCATGATAGTTAATAGAAATTTATTATCGGCACTAGTAGGGGTTAGGGGTCCGACCATATCAATGATGACCTTACTGAAGGGCGGTCCACTGACAGGAATGGGGTGCAACGGGGCTCTCGGAATTGTTTGGTTAGGTTTTCCAACCCTCTGGCACGTATAACACCTTGCTATCCAGGTTACCACCTGCCCCTTCAACCTCAGCCACCAAAACAATTTTTCTAAAGCCGCCACCGTCTTTCTCACCCCTAGATGTCCTGCCAGTGGTATGTCATGCGCCAACCTCAGTAGGCTATCCCTGCACTCCCGTGGCACCACCAACTGGTCCACTACTCCGGACCCCTCTTGCCAACTACGTTTAGGGTCTTGAAAACGCCTATAGAGGATGCCTTCTAAATAAAAAAAATCTGGCTGTGCATCGCCGTCCTCGTCGAGCTCTACAGCTCCATTAGCACACGTTTGGAGCTCAGGGTCCTCTAGTTGCAACCGATGTATATCTGAGGGTGCCAAGCGATCTAACTGCTCCCGGAGCAATGCATGACCTTCCCCGATACTGGGCTGCTCCCTCTGTCTCTCTCGATGTACATAACGTTGTTGTCGTGGAGACTCGTCAGGCCCAGCCTCGTCACTCTCGATGACAGGCCCAGGGGCTACTCCAGAATTAAGTAATGGTGCTAATACTGAATCACCCAGGAGAGCCGCCGACTCAAAACTCTTAAAACCAACTCCAACTTTAGCCTCCTCCTGTTGATCGTTCCTCCGCTGGTCTGAAGACGGAGGACTAGGCTGTGACACTTTAGCTGCCCGAGCTCGGGTGACAACACACGCCATGGGTTGTGTCTGGCACCGCTCGACCCACTCTTGCTCTTCCCTACTCACGTCGGCCGGCCTCTCGGCAACGACTAAGGGTAGAACCTCAGAAGCGGGCATTGCAAAGTCGTTGCCGAGAAGAAGGTCGACGCCCTCCACTGGCAGTTTCTCCACAATCCCGACATCCAAGTCACGTGCCACACCATCCACCTCCAACTCCAACCGCACCAGCGGGTATGACCGAGTTGCATTAATACCCTGCACCACCACCACCCGAGCCGCGTTTATAGGGTAGCCAGTCAAGTTTTTCATCAGAGTCTGGGAAGCACCTGTATCGCGCAAGACCTCTACTCCATGCTTGCGCCCCGCCCACATCACGCAACCCCGCCCTCTATGGTCGCAAAAAACATCCTGAGCAGGGTTCGAGCCTCCCAGGTGCTTCTGCATTGGCTGTGCCTCAGCCTCTGACGAACTGCCCCGGGCAAACTCAGATGACTTCGGAGACACACCAATGTTGCAGGCCAAAGACACAGCTGCTGTAGGTGGTTTGCTAGGACAGACTCTTGCAAAGTGCCCCTTTTTATGACAATGATAACACTCCAACTCCCCTTTGGGCTTCCCTTGGTACTGGGAAGGGCCCGGCCCCTTCTTAAATGGGACGGTGCTAGTCTTGTGGTCAGTCTTGGTATCATGGCTCTTGTACTTGTTTGCATAAGGTATATCACTAACTCGGGGGGGTGGGGCATCACGCCCCTTGTTACCTGCCTCACTACGCTGGGCAGACCCGCACCCACGAATTAGTGATAGCCGGAGGTCAGCCATCTCAGCTGCCTCCTGTAGAGTTTTTGGTTGCTTTTCTTCAAGGTTTAACGTCAGGTCGCCGCCCGTGCATTTGAAAAACTGCTCTAAAAGCACCAACTGTTTAATGTCGTCAAACGTAGTAGCTTTCTCCGACCTCAGCCAATTCCCAAAAGCATCGGACAGCTCCCGGGCATGCTCCAAAAAGGTGCTCTCCCGACCCTTGGTAACACCCCGGAACTTCAACCTGTACATCTCTGGTTGTAGTTCGTATGCTCTCAGGACAGCCTCCTTGAGTTCCTCATAGATAATACAAGACTCTATAGGCAACGCATCGTAGGCTTTAAGACCCTTGCCTATTAATCTAGAGGATACAAGTGCTGCCCATTTATTCTCTGGCCACTGGTGTTCCTGGCACTTCTTCTCAAAGCGTGTGAAAAATTCTGTTACACCACTCTCATCAAACACCGGAACCAGTTTCAATAAGTGCGAGAGAGACTGCTCATGAACACGGTTACCAGCCCCAAGTCGCTGTCCCGTTGCCTCTACTCGCGACTTCTCTACATCCATGTCGGCACAGTACCTAGTCGACTCTAAATCAGCTTGGATTTTTGCTAGCTCTATGTGCTGGTGACTTTTTCTCTCTTCTATCTTGGCTAATTCTATTTGCTGCTGAAGCTTAGCTAATTCGAGCTGAAGCAATAATTCTGGAGTTAACCCTTGAGGAGGTGAAGGTGCTACAATGTTTGAAATTACCGGTGTTCCCCCCAGGGGCAACCCACCCTGCCAGTCACCACCCAACTTCGGAAGTGTACCCGGGGTCGGCAAACTACTGGGATGGCTGGGAGTCGAGTGTAGGGGAAGCATGGCCGAAGGGCTCTGAGCACTCAACCAATCTCGCTCACCAGTCACCCTGCCCAGTACACACGTTATCAAGTTATCCCTGGTCATGCTGCTAGTAACCGCATGACCGATAGCTGTGGCCAGGCATTGAAGACCGTACCGATCCATACCCTCCAACTGCTCGGCAGTAACAGGCCATTGCAAAAATATCCTAGCATCCTCCTCACAGTTCACCCGATTAACCCTTTCATCATGCTGCTGTTCCTCAGTTTCGACATTACGTACTGTGTCTCCATTCTCCTCTGACCCGGTATAAGACATGATGCTCACAAAAATTTCTCACCACAATATTCAGAAAAGAAGTACCCCAAACTCTTATGTAGCACTATTCACTTGCCAAAAATGTCTGAAGACTCTCAAGTGCTATACTACTTTGCCAAAAAAAAATTAACGTGCCCACTATATTCCTCAATAAAACAAATGACCGCAACAATCCTGCAATTATCTCTTAGTTCACAAGATCCTGAGCTAGGTGCCATTTGTTACGATCCAGGTTCTCAAAGACACAGGGCTCTTCAACATTGGACTAGATAATGGCAAAATGCAACAACGGTAACACTAGATCCAACCCCTGCCTTAAACACTGGAAAACAAAACACCATTACCGCCCTGAGTCGTGCCTGGACAACGAGGTATCCTATGACTCGGTAACTGGTGCACACCCACTAGGCTGACGCTCGATGAAACAGCCTATTCTCAAACAGTAAAAGATTACTCGATTAGGTTACACAAAGAAAAGATAGTTAACGTGATTAATTAACGTTACGGTAGATACTCAAATAACTGGCACTCCTGTATTAAAGAAAGTGCAATGCTAGTCCTGCAACATCAACTGGAAACTTCTGAAATAAGTCTGATGCTGGGAAGATGTTCGTAAAGAATCTTGAACAATTATAATGCAGAATACGGGTCACAATAAATACTAGGACATATAGTAATAATAGGCAGGCGAATAATAAAGGCCGCGCAAAGGTAGTAATGCTCGACAACTAAAGAAATGCTTCGTGACACAACGCAACAGCCTACTAGGGTTGTGCAACTCAACAACAACCTCGGCTCAAAAATGCAGTGCATAATAATGTTGCATACATATAATAATGGGGGCTTATCTCTAACCAGTGTCTGCTCAGTTAATAAAGTCTAGCTGGGGTATCAAGGCAGGGCAACAATGGGCGAGCATGCGGCTCGTAGCCTAACGTTGTCCGAAGGTGGTATAATGAAGATTACGTTATATGACGGGGATGCTCTCTTGATAAATCTAGGTCTCTAGTACCTAGTTCTATCCTGGCGATCCCTCAGAAGTCAACACAAAGAGGCAGCACTATGTTGTGAGGGATAGGCTATGGCCCTCTCACACCACAGCGCTGTGCTCGCAAAGTAAACCCACCCGAAGACAACTTAGGCTCCCACAGTACCTGTCGATGTCGTGCAGGGCTTAGCTAACACTGCACACATCGGAGACAACGACACAGTAACCTTACCCCTAGTCTAGCTTTAGATAACCAAGCAGAATCACTCAACACCTTGCCAGGGAGACATATACCGGTCTACAACCTTCCCGAGAGAGGACACATACGGAAAAGTCCGTCTCTCAAAACCCTCAATAAAGCATAATACCTCCTTAATCTAATACATGGAAATATCTGAGAGCTTCGCGTACAATACGACAGGCCGACGGTGAACGTCTATGCTGAAACCAGAAGGGATGTTGAGTTTAATAAAGATTAGAAAATGAGAAAGGAGAAGTCGAGAGAGAGAAATAGTATGCAAAGTGGCGAGTATGGGGGACAGAATTGCAAAGGATGTAGGCGATACACGTGTCAGGCAAGCTCTGAACTGGTAAAGAACATGAGGCAGTGACGGGAAGGGACTAGTTGACCACCCGGCCGCCAACGCCGTCAGCGCCCAAGCGAGCCGCGTCATAGCTCACCTCGCTGCCGGGTGTACCCCCTCACCCTCTCTCGCTCGCCTCCCACACAAGCAACATTTATATTATAGCGAATATAAAATATAAGGCGCGGTCACAGACCAAAACAAAGACCATTTCTAGACTGTCTGTGGTAACACGACCCTAATGAAATAAAGCAGATCATTCTAGGACAACTGTAGCCTATCCCCCCATCCTGGCGAGCGCTAGCGAGCTGCAATGCCCCACGCAACCATTCTGCAAACGCCGGGAGGCGTCACAGTATGGCCGACGTGATTAGCAACCTGTGTATCCCAGACGCACGAACACACACACACACACACAGACCCGGGTACCTCAAGGTGCCGGTTTGATTTTTAAATAGAACCCCCACCCCACCCAACCCCCACCCACCATAGGTGTACGTTCGGCCCTGGTGTCCAGCCGACACTCACACACACACACACACAGCCCGTAGCCTAGTGGTAGAGCTCTCGTCTCACACACGAGGGGCCGGGGGTTCAATCCCGGCCGGGCGGAGACAAATTGGGCTTGTCTCCTTTCATGTGTTAGCCTCAGTTCACCTAGCTGTAAATAGGTACCTGGAATAAGTGGACGACGTTGTGACGTCCCATCTGGGGTTGGCAAAAATGGTACAAGGCGAGATGGGTATCATATGGTTCACCTAAGCTGATGGCTACCTAAGCCTTCGGGCGAGACGGTACTGTCTATAGTGAGAATGGTACCATACAGATCCACCCTAAGCCTTCGTTTCCGATGTCGCCAATTGGCTAAAAATACAGACTACACACACATCCACAGCCATTCCAACGATACATATAACACCTACACATATAGGAGGCGGGAAAATAACGAGCATGCTCACTCCCGCAATACAACTAGAGTAAGTACAACTAGAGTAAGTACACACACGTACATACACACTTACACCCCCGGGTGCTCCATGGTGACTCTGGCCGACGTGATTAGCCACCTGCGTATCCCAGACGCACAAACACACACACACACACTCAATTTGTTGTTTTCGTATTTTCATTCAATACTCTTTGTATTCTATATTTTATTAATTTCACCACAACACCAAACACCCCCAATGAAATTAATTAAATTATATATGATCCACCAGGATTCGAACCCGGGTTATCACACGGCTTCAAGTAACTCATACATTTCTTTATAAATACAATTTATCAATGTGTAGTTCTTCGAGTATTTATTTTCATACCTTTTTCATAGATTTACTACTATATTAATAATATCTTATATTCATAAAGTATCTCAACCAGTAACATTCATGTCCATTATTATTATTATTTATTATTTACGTATTAATATTTTTATGAATTTGATTTTATGTATACGAAATATATTAGATTCATTTTCTTAGTTATAATTTTTTTCATTGTGAAGGTGTTCGAGTACTTATTTTCATACTTTTTTCATAGGTTTAATAATATATTAATAATATCATATATTCATAAAGTACCTCAACCAGTAACAATCATGTCCATTATTATTATTTGCATTGCAAAATTATATATGTTACCTAAATTTCATAAAAGACCTTATAAATATCGCTTTATTGCTGGAGCTAAATTTGCTACCACTAAAACTCTGTCAGAACAAGTTGTAAATTGCTTAAAATACATTAAAAGGGTAGTTATTGATATGGGTCACTTGAGGCATGCTATGCTTACAGGTACCTACCCGATAGCACTATCGTTAGTGAGTGCTGTACTGTATTTTATATATTATTTTGTAATAATATAGATATCTTATCAATATTTGTATTTTGTACTATTGTTAATGTCTTGTCATGTTGCAAATTTGATTTTAAATGAATATTTTGACATTTAACATGTAGTTTCTTTATTCATGCAGAGTTTAGTAAAATTTACCAGAACGTCCCGGACTTCCCAAATTTGACTAATTCCTTGAACGTGACGATTGTGCGTTGTTATGTGTGCGATTAGTTTGCTTGGGAAACAGATTAACTTGCTCATGTAGTAGTGTACACCCTATGTGGTGGATTGTGTTCTTTTATTTCATAGATTTAATTTTAGTAAGCGTTGTTTCCACATAGCGATTTTGATAATTTAATTTGACTTTATATTGTCCTTGTCCCAATTTTGGTTTGCTTAGTTTGCAAGTTTTACATTTTAAAGTACTGTACTCATAAAAGATATTATAATACCATCGTGAGAAGAACTATTGGAGTGTTGACAATTCGTTAGAAGTTATTGATAAAATAAATACCATGCCGAAAGTTACCTCGGTACATAGCTTCGACTTTTCGACTTTGTATACCAATTTGCCTTTAGATTTAGTATATTCAGAGCTTTGCTTAATTATAGATTTGCACTTTGACAGATTCGTTAGGAATGGTAATTATTTCATAAATATTTATACATATTTTAACACCTAACGAGCGGCCTAGGCGGTAATTTATATGTACCGCCCAGCGGGGTGTTTTTACCCTAAATAGGGTTGTTTACGTGATCATTTTCATGCCTAAATAAGACCCAGAGCGTAAAACAAGTATCTATCCCTGAAAGGGCATAAACAGAGCTTTCCAATGACACCCCAACCATCCTTGTATGACCACTGGTTTTCTTGCAACGATCGCGCAACATGAGTGCAAAAACCATGTAATTAGGTACTTTCCCTACATAATTCCCTGTGTAGCGAGTGTGAGGGGGGATGGAAGGGTGGTTTTCACTTCAGTTGGCCCACCGCGGTGGTGGGCGCCGGTCATAGCCTTTCTACGCTCCTCACACCGCTCAGCTCTCTCTCTCTGCAACATTACGTGCTGAAAATGGCACACGACATAAGTTGTGAACCGCCACTTAGTCCAAATTTCTTTCACACGACATAAGTTGCACGCCGCCAAAGAAGGGTTAATAATGCATCACATAGCATTACTCCCACTAGTTCAGTATATTTTGATAGAACTAAACTTAAAGATGACCTTAACCCTTCCAGCCCGGGTGTCATTTTAAAATGACACCAAAACAAAAGGGCCGGAACCCGGGTGTCATTTAAAAATCTTTGTGCTTGAAAGCGTGCTTGAAAATTTGCGCGGCCAATTTTGGCATGGTAGGAGCGACCGCAGCGCCACCAAGCCTCAACTACTAGCAGGGGCGTAGCTAGAGATTTGGAGGCCCAGGGGGCTTGGTGCCTGGAGGGGCCCCCTCCATGGTTTGCTTATTATAGAAGGGGGTGGGGGTGGCGAGCGAAGCGAGCCTAGTCAGCTGGGGGGTTCGGGGGGGGCACTGTAAGCCCCCCCGAGAAAATTTTAGAATAATAATGCTACCTAGGTGCATTTTGACGATATCCATGACTCAATAGTGGGCTACTGGTAATAATTTAATATACAATTAATTATTATATCACCGTTATCTAATGGATTAGGAATACATGTACAATGGATGGTACAATACTGTAAAACATATACCACTTTGATGAACTCTTTCTCTTTGTCGTTCATTAGGCATGTCTGAAATAAGAATATAAAATATAATACTAATAAAATAATAAAAAATAATAATGTACATGAAACGTGATAACATTAAAATATTATTTCAACCCCACCACTGGCGTTAGGGAGTTAAAATAGGCGTCATTGGTAGGCCTAATCAAGCTATGCATTACCTCAAATCTCAATACTGGGGGCCTCTTCTTGAGAACCCCAGTAACTTGTTAGAAAGCTTACCAACGTTTGCACCTGACCCTGAACCAGCCAAAGGGCTAGATTAACCTACAAACGAGTATTCAATGCTCACAACTGTGTTCCTTCTTATTTCACAGTTCCTGGGCTTGATATGTACAGCCACCATAGCCTATAGCCTATATGGAAGGCGTATGGTAGCATAAATAAAAGTGATCCAGAGTCTAAATTTGAAAGAATGAGTCATAGTACTCATTGCCTAACCAAGGTAGCCTACACTCTACATCATTAATGTTGCCTCTCTATGCTCTATTTTAGCTGATGTATTGCACCCATACTTAATTGACTAATATTAAACGACTATGCATCTTTTTCACGATAAAGCTAAGGTTTAGTAAGACCATAACCATTGTATAGGCTATGTTAGGCCCCCTACAGTTCGAGAAAAAAATATGAGACCAAAACATAGTCCTACAAATTTCAAGGCCTAAATATTTAGCACTTTAGAAGTTTAGCCTACTCTACAAATATCTTCGATACCACTCAACTTTCTCACAAGGTTAATTACATAGGTTATCTATGAAATATAGCTATCGATTTGACCATTACTATTCACGAAAAAGAAAATACATATATTTATATATAATTGTATGTAGGCCTAATCTTCGATTATACACTCAACTTACTAACAATCACCATGTTTCTTCTTGTCAAATTAGGCTATATCTTATTATTCCTTTACACATGTTTACGAACAACACAGTATATTAACCAACTGTCAAACTCAATAGTGCTATTTTGTAATGTATATAAAGTATAATCATTAGGCCTACCTATAGGCAGTGCGTCCTAAGCAAGTGGCGGGTAGGAGGCTAGGAGCCAGAGCGACGATGTTTCCCCTTGCACCGCCAAATCAATACTGATGGAGTGATCGTTATTTTTCTAATTTTAAATACCCATGACGTCGCAGGATAGAAGAAAAGAAAGAGGTTAAATCAGAAAACACACACACGGTGTTTATTTTACTTATTATTAATATTACTTATATATACAGTATATACTATTAGTATAATTAATATTATTTTCAGATCCATTTGGGGGCCCCCTTCTCTTGGGGGCCCGGGGGGCGATTTCAAACAGCCCCCTCCCGCCCCCCCCCCCTTAGCTACGCCACTGACTACTAGTGTTATCAGTTCGTACGTGGCCGCCATAGCGAGTAATACTGAAGAAAAAAAAATCCGACGTGTCCGATTCGTTGCAACCTCCCGCGGGCCCCAGTGCTACCCCACTCGCAACTTCAACGCCTGTTCCAACCGAGAAGAGAGCTCAACAAAAGAAAGTTAAGCGTTTGTTGAGTGATAGCGCTATACAGCGACAACTTTTTGAAAGTGATGAAGAGAGCAGTGGTGAAAGCTTGGTGGACAAGGTACAATTTATAAGTGAAAGTGAAGACGATTTCGTGGGCTTTGGAGACGACGATAATGTCGATTTATTTGAGGGGGGAGACAGTAGTGATGATCCTGATGTGGAAGTGTTTCAGGAAGGTGCCATTGAGCTTCCCAGTGTGCTAGAACCTAGGCCTACCCCCTCGCCATCTTTGCTAGGTCAGCCTAGGCCTATCCCTAGCCCTACCCCAGGACCTTCCCCTTTGCCTGCCCGTACGCCCTTGAAAGTGGGCAAATATTTCTACAAACAATCATTGATCAAAAGTGCAGCTAAAAAAGCACGCAGGGCAGCCGCAGAAAAGCATAGGGAAGCTGAAGATAGCGATAATGACGCCGACCCTGGCCTAGCAACCACCCGCATTCCATTGTCCCGACGCCTTGACACGGGACGCCGCGTGGGTCACCCACAGCACTCGACTTCATCTATCGTTCAGGATGACCAAAGGGCCTCTTCAAGTGGTATTGGTGATGTGCCACAGGCCTCAACACACCGCAGAGCATTATTTCCTGCTGAAAAGCCCTCGGCTCGCCGCAAAAGGAGCCCAACTCCTGAGGCCTCGGCTCCCATTCTTGAAGCTCCCGCAGCCTCCCGCGCCCCACACCGCCGACGCCCGGTCACTTCTTCACCAGAATTGTCTCCTGAGGAGGATGCTGACGACCCCAACATTGCCCCAGATGACCTGACGTCGCCTGAGGAGGAACAGGAAGAGGAAGAGGATGTGCCGACAAATCGAGGGAGAGGGCGAGGTCGTGGACGTGGTCAGCCTGCCGACGCCGCTGCCCCTGGGCCTGGGCCTGGGCGTGGGCGTGCAGGGCGTCCGCCTGGCCAAGGGCGTGTGCCAGGGCGTCCAGGGCGTGTGCCTGCTGCAGCACGACCTCGAGCATCAGCATCCGACCTGTTTGTGTGGACAGATGGAGCTGATTTTGAGCCAGATTGTCCTGCCTTTGACGAGGTAAAGATGGGTTCTGGGGTGTCACCAGCATATCCCTGTGGCCCAGATGCTACCCCCAGTGAACTTTTCTGTGGCTTCTATGACAATGAAGTCATGGAATACCTCGTCAAAGAGACAAATCACCACCATGCTATCTGTGCCAACTTTCTTGGGAGGAAGACCAGTGCCAAGATGGTGGCATGGAGAGCTCTCACTGTGGCAGAATTATATGTGTTCTTGGCACTCACAATGCTGATGACTCATATAAGGAAGCACGTTCTGGCTGACTACTGGATCACTGGCGACATCATAACGACTCCATCATTTGGCAAATACATGTCCAGGGACAGGTACTTCGACATCCTCTCCTATCTCCACCTGACAAACAACATGGCAGTCCACCTTCCCGACTCATTATGGAAGATCAGGAAGCTGTATGACATGATACGTCATCGGTTCACCACATACCTGATTCCTTTCCAGAAGATGTGCCTCGACGAGTCTCTGGTCCTGTTCCGTGGTAGGCTGCACTTCCGACAGTATATCCCGTCCAAGAGACACCGCTTCGGCATCAAGCTCTTCGTCCTCTGCGACTGCTTGACGGGGTATGTGCTGGACTTTATAGTCTACAGCGGCAAGGCTGGAGAAGTTGTGACTGACCCTCTCATTGGTTTTGGTGGCGCTGTAGTGAAGAAGATGATGGAGAGGCACTTCAATAATAACCACATCCTCTACACAGATAATTATTACACGTCGCCTCTCCTGACCAAGTACCTCCATGACCGCAAGACCGGAACTGTCGGCACAGTCAAGGGCAAAAGGAAGGGCATGCCAGGCTACCCAACCAAGACGAAGAAGGCTGACATCTTCCACAAGAAGAGTGGCCCCATCCTCTCCATCCACTGGCATGACCAGCGCAAGGTCAACCTCCTCACCACATGCCACAAGGCCCAGATGGTTGCCACAGGGAAGGTGGACCGAACAACCAAGAACCCCGTCCAAAAACCAGCTGCTGTCCTGGATTATAACATCAACATGGCCTCGTTGACAAGTCCGACATGCAGATGGGCTTCATCGACTGCCTGCGAACATCTTGCAGGTGGTACAAGAAGTTTATCCTGCATACGGTAGATATGTCGATCCTCAATGCCTACAACATCTACCGTCTGAGGACTCCAGGAGCCAAGAAGTACAAGTCCCTGCGGAAGTTCCACAAGCAGGTGCTACTTGAGCTCCTGGCTAAACATGCGGGTACACCAGGCAGGCCAATACAAGGACCAGGCCACCTTGACAGAACGGGGTGTGCTGAATTCTTCAGGAAGCACCAGCTCAGCGCCCTTCCTTTCAAAGCACCAGGTAGTAATGTTAGGAGTCAGAAGAGGTGCCATGTGTGCAGCCACACAACTCGCAGACCCCGCAAACCCACAAAAACCACTTGGGAATGCCTTGAGTGTCAAGTTGGACTGTGTGCTGGCACCTGCTTCAACGACTTCCACACTCTAACAAACTTTTGAAGTGGAAGTGACAACAGTGAAAGTGACACTCAAATGTAGGCTAAGAATAATAATATAACTAAGTATAAGTGAAAAGGACACATAAGTAATAATAAGTGCCTTCAATAACAATATGAACAAGTGAAAGTGACACTAAAATATATATTTCTAACAATAAATAAGTGAAAATGACACTCAATAAGCCTAGGCCAGTCAAAGTGACAGTATAATAATAATAAAACTAAGTATAAGTGAAAGAGACACACACAAGTAATAATAAGTGCCTTCATAACAATATGAATAAGTGACAGTGACACTATATATATTATTAGCTTACCTAACAATACATAAAAGGGGAAATGACACTACCAATTATCAAAGTCCAGTGAAAGTGACACTAATAATCATAATAATAATAATAAAACGAAGTAATAAGTGACAGAGACACAAATAAGTTCATATAAATAACTTTATTGAGTGAAAATAACATAATAACTATAATAAATGACAGAATAACCAATAAAACACTATCAAATCGCTTCCTGGCATAATTGCGGGTGGAGCGACGAGTGCAACTGGGCGTCGTAGCCGGGGCCGCGGTTGAGTGTTCGGACGCGCCGAGGTAAATACGCGGCAAAAGTTACCTCCACTTCCATCACCATCACTCCGGAACCAGTTGAGCTAGAGAGCTCTACTCAACGCCATTCTACGCAGGAAGGTAAGGCGCTCATTTCTATATATGTTTGATTAATGTAGGTCATATATTAAGCGAGATTAGCCTTAGTTTACTTTTGTTGATATTCGACCAGATCACCCGGATACGAGCTCCGTCATTAGGAGAGCCTGCCCGGGCCAGGAGGGTTAAATTCCTCCTTTTCAATACTTATGTTAGATTCGGGCCTAACATTTTCAAACAAATATTAGGAATTCCTATGGGTGGATATGCTAGCCCTTTAATTGCAAATTTATTCTTGCTTGCTTTAGAATTTAAATATATAAAAGACTTAGTCGACAGTAGCAAGAAAAATAAAATCCCAGAAAAATTAGCACTTGCTAAATTGTTGTTGTTGCTGTTCCTCAGGCTGTCTGGCCGAGCAGCCCCAAGGTCCCGAGCAAGGCCAAGGCCATAACAGAGCGCCCCCACAGAACCCTCCCAGCTTACCACTAATAATGCCCAGGTGACCGAAGCCACTCAAAGGCGGGGAGCTGAGGAGGGTGCGGAAACGCCCGGGAAACAAAAGCCCCACACAAGGCCCTGTGCCCCTCAGCAATTATAAAGGGAAAGTTGAGGGGCAAAGGAAAAATGTGACGCTTTGGCTCCCAATCTGCCAGGGTTGGCAGTAGGGAGGTCAATCCACGGAAAAGACACAATCACTTGAGATCTAGAAAATATATAAGTAAAAGGAGCAGTCAGAGTAAGCTATGGGTATGGCAGAGAACACTCAACTCTCATTCTGATAGACCAGCCTATCACCACTAAATTGTTAAGTAATAATAGTAGATATATTGATGATATTCTCGTTTGCAATTTGTTAAATTTTAATAAAGTTGCTAAACTTCTTTATCCTAATTCTATTCCCCTCACACATTGTAACATAAATGATAAAGTTGAAAATTTTCTTGATATAAATATAGAGATTGTTAATGAACAGTGCATACTTAAAGTATATCACAAAGTTGATGATTTAAATTTTAACGTAATAACTTTCCTTTCCCTAGTAGTAATATCGATAGTAAGATAACTTATAATTGTTTTTATTCCCAGTTAATAAGATTTTGTAAAATTTGCACTAAAGTAGATGACTTTTGGGCTAGAGCTAGGTTACTATACAGAGGTTATGAGGCAAGTAAATTGTTACAAAATTTAATATTTTTAGGGTCAATTACTGTGACTGTATTCTAAAATTTGACATAAATAATTTTAATCAAGCATATTTCATAATTATTTGTCTTTATATTATATCTATTCATTGTCGATAGTATCAATTGCTTACTTTTGCGATTTGCTTAGTTTATTTGTACGATAAATGTAGGTTATTTGTAGGGTAGTTATTGATAGGGGTCACTTGAGGCATGCTATGCTTACAGGTACCTACCCGATAGCACTATCGTTAGTGAGTGCTATATACTGTATGTATTTTTTTAAATATTATATATATCTTATTAATTTTTATTTTGTACTATTGTTAATGTCTTGTCAAGTTGCAAATTTGATTGTAATATAACATTTTAACACTAATTGTAGTTTCTTTTATTCATGCAGTTTAGTAATATTTGCCAGAACGTCCCGGACTTCCCAAATTGACTAATTCCCTGAACGTGACGATAGTGCCTTTACCTTTTGATACCTTTTGATGTGTTCGCCGCTCTTCTAGCGGCACCAAGGAGCGCGACGCCCCTCGTTATGGGTGGTGGTGGTGCGTTGTTATGTGTGCAATTAGTTTGCTTGGGAACCAGATTAACTTGCTCATGTAGTAATGTACACCCTATGTGGTGGATTGTGTTCTTTCATTTCATAAATTTTATTTTAGTAAGTGTTGTTTCCACTAGCGATTTTGATGTGTTGTTTTGACTTTGTATTGTCTTTGTCCCAGTTTTGGTTTGACTTTGTTTGCAAGTTTTATATTTTACATTTAACATTGGGCGGGTGCCCAACCCCGAAGGGCGGGTACCCAACCCCGAATGGGCGGGTGCCCAACCCCGAAGGGCGGGTGCCCAACCCCGAAAAGAGTTGAAATAGGGGAGCTATCCCCCCGCCAAAGGCGGCTTTCTAGGGCCTTTCCTAGCTGATGCTGAGAGGATTGGGTTCTAGTCATGTGGTGATGGGCTGGTCTATCCGAGTGAGAACTGAGCGATCTCTGCCATACCCATAGCTTACTCTGACTGTTCCTTTAACTTATATATCTTCTAGATCTCAAGTGGCGGCGTCTTTTCCGTGGATTGACCTCCCTACTGCCAACCTAGAAGTTGGCAGATTGGGAGCCAAAGCGTCACATTTTTCCCTTACCCCTCAACTTTCCCTTCATAATTGCTGAGGGGCACAGGGCCTTGGGTGGGGCTTTGGTTTCCCGGGCGTTTCCGCACCTTCCTCAGCTCCCTGCCTTGGAGTGGCTTCGGTCACCCGGGCTTTGTTAGTGGTAAGCAGGGAGGATTTTGTGGGGGCGCTCGTTTATGGCCTTGGCCTTGCTCGAGACCTTGGGGCTGTTCGGCCAGACAGCCTGGGGAACAACAACAACAACATTTTAAGCTTTTCTTATGAATTTCATTTTGTGTATAAGAAATATATAAGATTAATTTTCTTTGTTAACATTTTATATATAGATAGTGTACCGCCAATGTATCCAAAATAATTTGCTTTTATATATACATGTCTTTGCTGACTCAATTTACATTTTGACTGTAGTGGAACAACAATTACGAGAAATTTTAAGCAAATAAGCTAACTTAATTTTAAAGTTTAGTTTATCAACACTGAAACAGGGCTTTGTTTTAATACCTTTATTAAAAAAAATACAAATATTATTTCATTCAATTTACGTGGGCAACCGTGCTTCTTGACGCGCCAGGGGTTTGGATTCCATCGTTGTGACTGGTGTTGCTGGTGTTGTTGGTCCCCCTGCCGACATAAGTGGGAAGCCCACAGGTGAAGGTGATGGTGATGTGACTGGCATCAACTGGGTTGTGTGAAGCTGACGTGGAGGTTGCATATGGTAGGGCACTGTATACAGTTGAGGCTGATTGGATGGACCTGCGACAGGCACAAGAGGAGGCTGTCCTTGAACATGTGGAGGAGGAAGGGTCTGACCCTGCAGTTGTGTCATCGCCGCCCGCGGGTCGTCTGATGCATACGCAAGTGGCACCTGGTATTGGACAGGCGGATAGTTCAACGGTGCGACGTAGGTGTTGGTGGTTGAC
This sequence comes from Paralithodes platypus, assembly GCA_032716605.1. Lineage (NCBI taxonomy): Eukaryota > Metazoa > Arthropoda > Malacostraca > Decapoda > Lithodidae > Paralithodes > Paralithodes platypus. Next base: position 9,037,746 of record CM064566.1, on the reverse strand, counting down.
ACACTTGCCAAAGGTGTCTGCAACACCGTTACTGGTGGGTCCGCCTGGCTCGCTACCACAGGAAGTATGGTTGTAGCTGCAGCCACAACTTGAGGTCTTGATGCCTTAACCTGACAAGCGCGATATAGACCTAGGTGCTAGGGTAGTTATTTGTGCATTTCTAGCCCTGGATTCTGACAGAATTCGTTATATTTACAATATAAAGCATTATTTGTTTTCGGTATGCTTTTATTTTACATATATGATGTATATATGAACCTTCAAGAGTGCTAAAATAAGTGGGAAAAGCATTTGGGTGGTGAAAAACAAAGATATTGGCCACCCGGTCATAATCTCAGGCGAGAGAGAGCCACAGGCAGCCCTCCCCTCTCGCTGTCTGGGAGTCAACTGAGACGAGCGGGGCGGTGTGTGCCGGTGTCTGGGTGTTGCATAACGATCTTTTCTGCAACCCACTTGTGCTACATTATCGCGGGAGAGAAAAATAACTGATAAATGATGATAATAAGAGGAAAAATAGGTGATAATTGAGGGGGGGGGGGGGGGGGAATAAGGTGGGGAAGGAGGGGAGGGGGAGGGGTGAGAAACACATGGATGAGTACTAGAGGGGAATTATCTCATCTAGAGACAAAATCCTTTGTTTTGATAGGCCCTTTTTTTTTTTGGAAGGCTTTTTTTATGGTCATGCTTCCGTGAGGCCTATCGCGTTCCTTATAGGAAGCCTTCCGTGAGGCCTATCGCGCTTGCCGGGTTAATTCTCTGCAATGCCAGTCGATCAACATCCCCCATGAAATAATCCACCACTTGAGGATCCATCCTCAGCATCCTAAACTCCAAACATTCACAGAAGCTCCGTATCTGGGACTGGAGCCATGATTGTGGGATCTGCGCATTCCCCTTCACCTTCTCCAACTCGCTGATGGGGTCCTTGTGCTGGCTAATGAGCTGAAGGAGTACAAAAACATACATTAATGCCACATAAATAGTAAGTAAAAGTATTGGGTGACCATGATGAAGTGTGATGATGGAAACATGATTTGTTTTTTCTTTTCAAAAACTTATACAGTATGAGTAAAAAGCAGTAAATATATCTATATCTATATCTATATATATATACGTATATATAATATATATATATATACGTATATATATAATATATATATATATATATATATATATACAGTCAACCCTCGAATGTGCGGACTAATAGGGGGGGACCCATGTCCGCACAATGAAAAAGTCCGTACATTGGAAATAGAGTAAATAGGCCTAGGCTATACGATGTTTTCTAACCCTAACTCTCCACGGAAATCGTAATCACAACTGAACCAGTTGACTTAGAGAGCGTGTGTGTGTTCTTTTCTTGTGTGGCTATGTCGGCCGTATCAGTAGAAAGTCTAAAAATCAGTTATTTATGTAGGCAACAAAATGTTAATGTGTTCTTTTATTTCATAGATTTCATTTTAGTAAGCGTTGTTTCCACATAGCGATTTTGATAATTTAATTTGACTTTATATTGTCCTTGTCCCAATTTTGGTTTGTTTAGTTTGCAAGTTTTACATTTTAAATTACTGTATAATTATACTCTATGGAATTGAATTTAATTTTACCAAATAATATTTATAATAGTAGGCTAAAAGCTAAAGAAAAATCCATTAAACTTTATTATTGTGTTGTCTGCTAAAACAAATTTAGTGTTGAAAACACTAAATATTATTTTGTAAAATTCAATTAAATTCCAGAGTACAGTATAGGAATAAATGTCTGGAATAAAGAATTATTATTATTATTATTATTATTATTATTATTATAGGCCAAATTATAATAACATTTTGTTGTCTACATAAATAACTCGGGTTTTTAGACTCCCTACTGATACGGCCGACATAGCCACACAAGAAAAGAACACACACACACACACACAAACCGACATAACAATAACACACGCGTGTTTCGGTAGGTACCGGTACACTGATTTTTCATTTGAACTTATAACTCGTTTTTATATAAGTTTATTATGAAATATTATAAAGAATTAAGGTAAGTTTATAAGAGATATATAGTACTTATGGTTACATTATCGTATTTCGACGATTTCAGCGGGAAATTGCCTGCCCGTGTCACCGCCCGACCCGCCAAATACCGGACAACTTTTAAATTAACGGTCTTTTGCCCGATTTGTCCGGTCTTTTTGGGACTTGTCCGCATCGGCTGTTGGGTCCGCACAAACCGAAGTCCGGTCAACTGGGGTCCGCCCATGCGAGGGTCGACTGTATATATATATATATATATATATATATATATATATATATATATATATACAGTATATATACGTATATAATTATACTGTATATGTATATATGCGTATACAGTACAGTAAACTTCCGTTAATCCGAAGGGCAGCGGACCGGCCCTCGTTCGGATTAGTGGATTTTTCAGATTATCGGACTTTACCCCTATGAACCTGTGTATTAATGGCCTGACAAAAACATTGAGGCATTAGGCCACCCAAATGACACAATGGTGCACACATATATGTTCATGAAATCACTTCAAAGGTTTACCATTGTCATTGTAGCCTATTACCTACTTCAAAACATTCAGATTAATGGTCAAAGGAATCTGCTGATATAAACGTAAACACCACATGTCCGCATCGTCTACTAGCGAGTTTGTCTTGCTCTTGAAAGCACCCTTGGGACACTCCGATCACTGAACTATAAATAGTAGCGTATCGGAGCGTCCAAAGGTGCGTTTTCAAGCGCAAGACTGAATGCGCTTGCAGACGATGCGGTGCAAGCCAGTAGCGCATCGGAGTGTCCCAAGGATGCGTTCAAGAGCAAAACAAACTCTCTAGCAGACGATGTGGTGTTTACGTTTATATCAGTAGCTTCCTTTGACCATTAATCTGAATGTTTTGAAGTAGGTAATAGGCTACAATGACAATGGTAAACTTTTAAAGTGAATTCATGAACATATGATATGTGTGTGCTCCATTATGTGTCATTTGAGTGGACTAATGCCTCAAAAGGGGACTTTGGGACTTCTTGAAATTCGGACTATCGGGTGAATTCGGAATTGGCCTCATTTTCAAAAATTCGGACTATCGGGAGATTCGAATCATCGGTCGTCGGATTAAAGGACTTTTACTGTATATATATATACAGTATATGTATATATGTATATATATATATATATATATATATATATATATATATATATATATATATATATGTATATCTATAATTATACATATATACTGTATATATATTTTTTTTTTGGTGGACTACTATTGCGTTAAAGATTACGATTAAATGCTTACTTTGTTCAAGTACAGGGGATCATCTGGGGACGGACATCCACGTTTTGCCCCCCTACCCCTTCTGTGGGTTGAGGAGGGCATGACAGGAGAGTTTGACAGCTCCTCCATTGGCTGCCCCATCGCCTCCTCCACCTGGGATACCTCCTCCTGCACATCCACGACGACCTCCTCCTCCAAGTTCACCTGGGGCCGCGATTTTTTCGTGATCTGAAAGTCAAATACAATAAATACCATATCGAACTTATTAAACATTATAAAGTCAAACATATTAATAATTTGACACACAACAAAAAGTGAACAATATAAGAATGAAAATATACGTTGTTGTTGTTCCCCAGGCTGTCTGGCCGAACAGCCCCAAGGTCTCAAGCAAGGCCAAGGCCATAAACGAGCGCCCCCACAAAATCCTCCCTGCTTACCACTAACAAAGCTCGGGTGACCGAAGCCACTCCAAGGCAGGGAGCTGAGGAGGGCGCGGAAATGCATGGGAAACCAAAGCCCCACCCAAGGCCCTGTGCCCCTCAGCAATTAAGAAGGGAAAGCTGAGGGGCAAGGGAAAAATGTGACGCTTTGGCTCCCAATCTGCCAACTTCTAGGTTGGCAGCAGGGAGGTCAATCCACGGAAAAGACGCCGCCACTTGAGATCTAGAAGATATATAAGTAAAAGGAACAGTCAGAGTAAGCTATGGGTATGGCAGAGATCGCTCAGGTCTCACTCTGATAGACCAGCCCATCACCAGGCTACGTTATAATATACGTTACTATATATTATTATGTTCTCTCCACCAACCAACTTTACTCCTAAACTCGATTAATGAAATTAACAAACACATGTGGCAGTCCGGGGATTCGAACCTAGGATGCTCACATCGAAAATCAACACACTTATGCATTGCACCACGAAGACAGCAGATGGTTTCATATATCATTGTTCATACCTTCTGGCTGCTGATCCTGGGTTCCTTTTGGGATACATTTTCTTTAAGGAAGGAAAATTTATCCCAAATCCACTGATCCCTCATTGTCATTTTCTTCGAGCCGGACCCGCTCTTCCGGTTGAGAAGTTTGCCGTAGCGTGTCCTCATGTTTAGGTAAAATCTGGACACACGAGGCTCTGAAAAGGGAACGAGAGAGAGTGCATTAAAAACATCAAGAGAATATGTAAATATTTTGTGAGATTGAGGGGAGATTATTTAGCAAACAATGCAAAGGGCAAGCACAAGAAATAGACTGAAATATCACATTTTTCAATTGTCAAGTTGTTATATTATTGTGTAAATGTGTTCATAGCACCACGTTCATCATACAAACCATTATATATATTTCCAAATAACTCATAGCCACTTACCTGGTAAATTTAGTTGTTTGCCTTTCTTCTCGAGAATGCGGAGCTTATACATTTTGTCGTGGTATCGTGGGTCAGACTTGGCCCATAGGGCTGGGTGGTTGTGGACCCAGTCAGCCAGGTCGTTCTCTATCGCGGAAGTTATTACTCCGTATTGGGGGCCTTCGTCAGTGTCGGAGGACGACTTCTCCTCTCCTGGAGTCACCTGGGTCAGCTCGACGTTGCTGTCATCTTGGGCCCTGTGGACCTCAACCGGCACGTCATCCTGTGTGTCGAACAGTTGCTGGCTCTGCTGGTTGTCCTGGTGGCCTTCCACGTCCATTGATGTCACCTCTCCTTCACTACCCTGTATGTCATCCAAAATGTCATGGACTTGGATGACGGGCGTCTCACTCCCAATATTTTTCGTGGTCGCCTTCTTCTTGACCACCTTCTTCAGCGTTGCTTGTGCCTTGGGACCCATGTTCAATTGGAGAGTGTTGGTAAGTTTGGAGAGTGGTGGGTGGGTTGTTGACTGGAAACTGTGGAATGACCTTTTCTGACCTGTACCGCGGTCTATATACCCCCTGACCTGACCCCACCTCTGACAGACGTACAATGGATACCTGGGAATTACCGGTGCTGTAAACACGAGCGTTTTTCCGGTCAATTTTACCTGATCAAGTTATTTGTCAATATTATTTGGGATACTTTTGCATAAATAGGTAAATATAGTGAAGGTAAAGTATTTTGTTGGTTATATTTCAATATATTTACATTTGTAGACAATAATTGCTTGTAAATATTCCTAGATACAGGGTTATGCCTGGTTCACACATTGGCGAGTCAGAGTGCGAGGCCAACGCGAGTCACACTCGCCGCATACCGCCGTTGATGGAGCCCGAACCCAACGCGAGTAGCATCTGATGCGAGTAAACACGCATATAACACGAATATAACACTAGTTTACACGAGTTCACAGGAGTATCCGCGAGTGTCGGCGAGTGTAACACGACCCCAACACGCACCGCCGAAATTTGAAAAATAACGGTCACATTCCAGGGTACGAATAGTGCGAGTCTACAGGAGTCTACACGAGTGTCACAGGAGTTTACATGAGTTTACACAAGATGAACGCGAGTCTACAGGAAGTTAACAGGAGTGTATGGGAGTCTAACATGAGTGTGTGCGAGTGTTGGCGAGTGTCAGGAAACGTATAAAGAGGCCCCACTGGCACCATTTCTCACACCACGCAACACCACCACGGACGGATGTACGTGTTACTCTGCAGGATACAGCCCAACCCACCCACCCACCATGTCCATCACGAGGCGCAGAGCGGCAGCTGTGGTCATACTCCTGCAGATGCAGATGCATCTCGTAGACCTAGAGGAGCTGGAGGAGGAGGCTGAAGAAAGACGTCAAGGGGAAAGGCCACGAAGGACAGTTTGGGCTAGGAGGTGGCTACTGAGACGGCCACAGTTCGGTGTGTACGAACAACTTATGGAGGAGCTTGAGAGAGAGGACCCCAAAGGATTCCGGAACTTCCTACGTGTGGACGTCCACATGTATAGGGAGTTGGTGGCACGTGTCGGGCCTAGGGTAGAGAAGCAGGACACCTTCTGGAGGCAGGCTTTGTCACCTGGGCTGAGGATTGCAATCACACTCCGCTACCTGGCCACTGGTGACTCATATCCTAGCCTACAGTACGCGTTCCGTGTGGCCCGGAACACCATCTCCCTCATTGTGCCTGCAACATGCGAAGCCATCATTGCAGAATACCAGGAGGAGGTTATACGTTGCCCCAGGACACCGGCGGAGTGGAAGGTGGTTGCCAGTGAGTTTGCCAAGCGCTGGGATTTCCCGCATACCGTTGGTGCCATCGACGGAAAGCACTGCGCCATCAAATGCCCTCCACATGCCGGTACGGAATTCTACAACTACAAAGGCTTCCACTCCATCGTGCTCATGGCTATTGTAGACGCCGACTACAAGTTCTTCTACTGTGACGTGGGTAATCACGGTAGATGCTCAGATGGTGGGGTCTTTATAAGAACCAATATCAGAGCAGCATTGGATGGGTGCACCCTGGGACTCCCTGCTGCCGAACCCCTGCCCAACAACGACACACCTGTTCCCTACTTCCTGGTGGGTGATGACGCCTTCCCCATGCGAAGGTGGTTGATGAAGCCACACTCTACCCGGCGACTGACTGTACCTGAACGGATCTTCAACTACAGACTGTCCCGGGCTCGCAGAGTTGTTGAGAACGCCTTTGGCATCATGGCATCCAGGTATGTGTATGATTATGTGACATGTTTGACCATAAATACAGGTATCGGTGATGGCACCCTATTAATGTGAAGTATACTAGTCAGGTATTAACTATACATGCTCGTAACCATTCTCCCTATAATTAATATGGATTAATACATCTCCCCCACATCCACAGGCTGTGAGTCGTCCACATCTGCAAGTCGAGTTTCAACTATACATGATCCTAACCATTATTTCCCTATTTAATATGAATTATACTAGTCAGTGTTTAAATATACATGCTCTTTCTCTCCCTAATTCAGGTTCAGGTGCCTCCTCAGCAACATTGCCCTCCACCCGTCCCGTGTTGAGTCTGTGGTGATGGCGTGCTGCTGCATGCACAACCTTATGCGGATGAGGTACCCTAATCACCACGCCAACCTAGCGGACGAGGAGGACCCTGAGACGCATGCTATCATCCCTGGAGGTTGGAGGGAGGAGCCGGAGAGGCTGAATCCCTTCCAGAGACTATCCGGGAATGTCGTGACAGCCCAGGCCAAGAGTTAACGCCAGCACCTCACCGACTACTGCTCATCACCCAGGGGCAGTGTCCCCTGGCAGAACGACATGATATAAAGGTATGTATCCATATGTTGCCATTGCTTTTATTAATATTATTGTAGTTTAGATATTTATATTCTGTTGTTAATCATTTTTTAAATCAATTCAACCTCATTAATATATATTGTCTATATGTTATTCGAATTTTATAAAGTCTCATATATTATGGTGTTCATCATTTTAATGTTAACAGTCTTATTAATTCAAAGAAAGTTAAGTCCATATTACCAGATGGTTGTAAAGATTTCAAACCATTAATAGTGTATTCATATGAACGACCTGTTGGGTCTATTATTTGTAATTATAATAAAGTTTTAGGAAATCTTTCAGATAATGATATTTTCAATAATAATAAATGTGTGTGTGAAAGAGTCATGGATATGCCAGCTAGCAGACGTGATGCACTAGCAAAGTTCATTTATAGTCCGATATGTCACATATTAACAGGTGATGTAGAACTAGTTAAACATTTTGCAAACGACAAATTAGCGGAGCTATGTCGTAAAGGGTTTAAATTTAGAATAGGGAGTAATAAAGTAACATGGGACATAATTTTAAAAGATATTGTTTTTTTCAGTCAATAAATTAAAAGATAAATTGTTAAAAATTGCGTGCTGCAATGCGAGAGAACTAGAAGCATGGTCTAAATTATTAATTAAGTTAATTAGAAATAAAAATTTTCTCGCTTAAAAATGAATTTAATCTTTCAGATTTTATAGACTATAATTATAATAAGCTTAAAGCTGATTTAATAAATTTACATAAACATTTTGTAATCACTACAGTAGATAAAGCCAGCAATAATTATAGCTTCACATGTAAGAAATTTTATCTTGAAAATATGAAAAAAGAATTAGGTATTAAGGGTAACATATTACGTAAAAATATTTGCGGTAATTCTGTTTATGAAATTCAAAATAATCTGAATATTGATAACTTAATCGATGAACATACCAAGAAAAATATAATATTTGATATTAAACTTTCTGATAAGAACAAGTGCATTGCAAAATTATACATGTTACCTAAATTTCATAAAAGACCTTATAAATATCGCTTTATTGCCGGAGCAAAATTTGCTACCACTAAAACTCTATCAGAACAAGTAGTAAATTGCTTAAAATACATTAAAAGTACTCATAAAAGATATTGTAATACCATCATGAGAAGAACTGGCATTAACTATTATTGGAGTGTTGACAATTCGTTAGAAGTTATTGATAAAATAAATACCATGCCGAAAGTTACCTCGGTACATAGCTTCGACTTTTCAACTTTGTATACCAATTTGCCTTTAGATTTAGTATATTCAGAGCTTTGCTTTATTATAGATTTGCACTTTGACAGGTTCGTTAGGAATGGTAATTATTTCATAAATGTTTATACATATTTTAATAATGCATCACTTAGCTCTACTCCCACTAGTTCTGTATATTTTGATAGAACTAAACTTAAAGATGCCCTTAAATTCCTCCTTTTCAATACTTATGTTAGATTCGGGCCGTACATTTTCAAACAAATATTAGGAATTCCTATGGGTGGAAATGCTAGCCCTTTAATTGCAGACTTATTCTTGCTTGCTTTAGAATTTAAATATATAAAAGACTTAGTTGACAGTAGCAAGAAAAATAAAATTCCAGAAAAATTAGCACTTGCTAAACTGTTAAGTAATAATAGTAGATATATTGATGATATTCTTGTTTGCAATTTGTTAAATTTTAATCAAGTTGCTAAACTTATTTACCCTAATTCTATTCCCCTCACACAATGTAACGTAAATTATAAAGTTGAAAATTTTCTTGATATAAATATTGAGATTGTTAATGAACAGTGCATACTTAAAGTATATCACAAAGTTGATGATTTTAATTTTAACGTAATAAACTTTCCTTTCCCTAGTAGTAATATCGATAGTAAAATCACTTATAATTGTTTTTATTCCCAATTAATAAGATTTTGTAAAATCTGCACTAAAGTAGATGACTTTTGGGCTAGAGCTAGGTTACTATACAGACTCTTAGTGGACAGAGGTTTTGAGGCAAGTAAATTGTTCCATAAATTTAATCTTTTTAGGGTCAATTATTGTGACTGTATTCTAAAATTTGACATCAATAATTTTAATCAAGCATTTTTAACTTGAAGTTTCTTGTATAACCTCTGCTTACTTTTTGTCTGTATTTATTGTTTATCTTTTTCTTTTTCTATTATTATTATTATTATTAATATTGATGATTTTTTTTTTTTTTTTTTAATTTATTGTTCTTGTTAAAAGAGTACTCTTTGTTTAAATCTGTTGTTACTTCATATTTTGCAATTATTTCTCTTTATATTATATGTATTCATTGTCGATAGTATCAATTGCTTACTTTTGCGATTTCCTTAGTTTATTTGTGCTATAAATGTAGGTTATTTGTAGGGTAGTTATTGATAGGGGTCACTTGAGGCATGCTATGCTTACAGGTACCTACCCGATAGCACTATCGTTAGTGAGTGCTGTACTGTATTTTATATATTATTTTGTAATAGTATAGATATCTTATCAATATTTGTATTTTTTACTATAATGTCTTGTCATGTTGCAAATTTGATTTTAAATAATATTTTGACATTTAACATGTAGTTTCTTTATTCATGCAGAGTTTAGTAAAATTTGCCAGAACGTCCCGGACTTCCCAAACTTGACTACTTCCTTTAACGTGACGATAGTGCGTTGTTATATGTGCGATTGGTTTGCTTGGGAAACAGATTAACTTGCTCATGTAGTGATGTACACCCTATGTGGTGGATTGTGTTCTTTTATTTAATAATTTTCATTTTAGTAAGCGTTGTTTCCACATAGCGATTTTGATAATTTAATTTGACTTTATATTGTCCTTGTCCCAATTTTGGTTTGTTTAGTTTGCAAGTTTTACATTTTAATTTCTATGTCGTTTCATAATGTTTAATATATTCTATTTAATTTATATCTTGTATTTATTTATATTTCATGTTGGATATCAATCTGTATATTATTATTTGTCATCATATATCCTTTGCATATATTCCACATCATTATTTATGTTAATATCAATATTATTCCAGAAACCTATTTCATTCATATTATATGGTATTTGTTCTCTCTTCATTATTGATGTTAATATCAATATTATTCATAACACAACTTGAATTCATATTAACTTATATTTTTTCTCTGTTGACAAGTCATTTCCACGTTTATTAAAGGAACCTTTGTTGATAATATAAACAGATAAACTCTAATAATAAATTTTGGATCCAAAACAACAGCTGGAGGCACATAGTTTATTATCATCAGAAACATAGATATATAGCATGTTAATATATAGCAGAAAGTAATATAGCATGTTAATATATAGCAGAAAGTATAGACATAATAAGACATAGTCATTTGATGTGTAGACATAGTATTACATATATTCGTCATTCCCATTACTGGGGGGTTTATGACTTTATTATTATACCCAAAGGTTTCACACATTTTCGTCATCCCCAGGCCTGGGGGTGTTGACTTGCGTGTTCAACCTTCTATATATGAAGTTCCCTGGTGTTGCCGGCCTACTAGTAGATGGGCTTGAGGGAACCGGTGTTGCTATGTTGGCGCCATGTGTAGGGGTCATCGCCCCCGCCCACCATTCATGTGCATGTGCAGGAGACCTGAATGACGTACCCGCCAGCATCTCTGAGAATGTGGGGCTGTTGAAGGCTGCTTGCATGCGTGACGGTCCTGGCTGGGGATGCATCTGTGGTGGTGTGGTGTGCAACTGCAGGGGGCCTGGTGGTGTGATGTTTAACTGCGGGGGGCCTGGTGGTGTGATGTGCAATTGCGGGGGGCCTGGTGGTTTGGTGGTATCGCCATCTGGGGTGCCGTGGAGAGGCTGACCTCATCCCTGGCCTGAAGGACTTGCTGCATTATCCTCCGTGCCAATGCCTCCCCTACAGCGTCAGGGAGCCTCTCGAGCTGCTGCTCCAAGTACCCCACGAACTGTGCATACTTGGTCTCCTTCACAGCCATGGATGTCACCAGGCGTGACATGTCCTCCCGCAGCGCGTCCCGCGTTGCACTCAACTGTAGAAACAAGAGTATGCATGTTAAACACCTTTTGTAGTTATAAAATAATACATACATGTCATGGTAAGTTATGATAATAACCTTTTTATGTTTTTCTCCCCCGGATGCATATGTCTTCCTCTACAGGAATTGTTTGCGGTTTGCAGCGTACACGAACATAGGATTTATATAATACTCTCGTAATGACTAATATACTCTCGTAATGACATATGTTAAATGTTTTCATATTTACCTCCACAGGTGAGACTGCCTCTGCAGACTTCCGGCGCTTTTTCTGGCTGCTGGACCTGCCAGTGGGAGTTGTGTTGGTTGGAGGGGGCATGGCAGTGTCCTCTCCATCACTCTCGTCATCCCCAATCACCTCCACATCCACATCCGGCGAGACGTCCACGGTCGGGTTGGGAAACTGAAACACAAAAACATTAATATATCCTATATGAATAACACCTTTAACCTATTTTAGTATACTTAAATATATGTACCTTGACAATATAATAAATATAAGAAAATACATTTTATGTTTACATGAAGCCTTCCATTAAATGTATGAATTCAAGTATATATGCACAAGATAAGCATGATATTAACAGACATGAATTAATAAATGTATAAAATCAAATATATATGCACAAGATAAGCATGTTATTAACAGACATTAATAGCCTAGGTATACATGGTGAAATAATACTTTCCAAATGTGATATCGAACAGTTCTTTAAGTATATATTGTTTTCACACATATTAGGTATGTTTATATTAGTTCTAACCTTAGCTGTGACCTTGGTCTTTACGCGGGAGATGTGCCCTTTGAGGAAGGCAAACTTCTCCATGATCCAGGCGTCCCTCTCAGATAGTGGCTTGCCCTCGAATGTCACAGGTGTTCCCGATCCACTCTTGATGTCGCTCAGCTTTGAGTACCTGGACCGCATGTTCCTGACCCAATGGGCCAGATTAGCGCCTGTGTAAAGAGTAATATTTATTAAGCAATGCACCTTTATATATGATTTATATCGCGTAGTTAACAGGCCAAACATGGGTGGATAATACATTATTAGTTAATGCTGTTAAATACAAATGTAAAGGGATGTAGATGATACTGGCAACACACCTATATATATGGCAATTTAGCACACTTTAACATAATAGTATTGATGTATTTGACATATAAAACACATGAAATCAAACCAAGAACACAACAGCAAGGTATTCAATCACTTATTAAAATTAATATATCATGGTGCATGTTTGGTTGGGGGTACTTACCTGAGACATCAACACCCAGGGTAGTAGCCTTCTCATCGTAGGCGCGGAGTTTCCTGCGGGTATCTTTGTAGGCCTTGCTACGCTTCATGTATAACATTGGGGTGTCCTTCACCCACTCGGCCAGCATGTCCTCAGTCTCGTCGCTCAGGATCACCCTTGTCAGCTTCTTCTTCTTGATGGCGCCATAACGAACAGGGTCCGCGCTGCTCGCCTTTGCCAATATTGGCACCCACATGGTTATTTGCATATAGTGTTGACTCATGTTGTACTCGTGTAGACTCACGTAGACCCGCGTAGACTCACGATCATTTAATGTCTAAATAGTACAACGCGAGTCTACATGAGTGTCACGCGAGTCTACATGAGTGTCACACGAGTGTACAGGAGTCTACGCGAGTATACGCGAGTCTATGCGGTTTGGCGTCCTAGTCCCACTTAACTCTCCAAATTTCATGCATGCATGAAATCTTTGCCCGCGTTCGCGAGTGTACGCGGTGCAGCCCGAGTCAACGCGAGTCTGTGCGAGTGTCGGCGAATTTGGGATAATCATTGGCGAGTGCAAGAATTTCATCACTCGCGTTGGCCTCGCGCTCCGACTCGCCAATGTGTGAACCATGCATTAGTGCGACTCCAACAAACTAAAACTGAGAAACAGGGGGATAATCCCTTTTTATTACACACCTCGCCGAACATGCTCTTTGGCCTCGGCGAGGTGTGTCGTGAGCCTTCGGCGACGTCGCAAGACCCTTCGCATGCCTTGTGCAGGGTATACCCTTGACGAGTATTCGTCCGCACGCCGGCGATTAATCGACGAGGAAATCGCCTATGATTATTGTGCTTCGGCGATGTTCTCGGAACATCTGAGAGCATCGGCGAGCCATCGTGCGACGTTTTTGGAAAATTTCAACGTTTTTTTTCGTGCGACACCCTTGCCGATGTTCTCCGACGGCCTCGCCGATCCCTCTGCGATGTTCGCCGATGGTTGCAAGGTCTACGATCCATCGTCAGTCCTAGTACAAATTTTTGAACAAGCCGAACATTTGCAACGACCCGCGAGGCCCTTTGCGAGGCCTTGCGAGGCCTTGCGAGTCATACGATTATTATGCGAGGGTATACGATTTCTTTGCGACATGTCACGAATGTGCCAATTTATGGGTGTCGGCGATGAAAATCGTATGAAGTCGCATAAGTGGGAAAGGGGCATCAGTGAACTGGAGGAAATTAATAGAAATAAGGAAGCTAGGCCTAACGATGTAAATAGTCAATGGAACTTTCTTAAGCATAGCCTTATCGCTGCCACTGACAAAGTCTGTGGGAAAACAAAGAGTCACCCCAGGAATAAGACCTCCTGGTGGTGGAACGATGAGGTAGAACATGCTGTGAAAGAGAAAAGGAGATGCTTCAAAGCATGGAAAAAAGGAGGCAGCAAGGAGGAATACCAGGCAGCTAAACGAACTGCCAAAAGAGTTATTTACAATGCTAAAAATTGCATTTAGGACCTGGTCCTTGAACAAGTGTGTAACACTGACAATCCCAATGGGATCTTCAACATAGCTAGGCGAGTTAAAAATGACAGCAGGGATATTATAGGTGAATAGTGTGTTAGAAACGATAATGGGAAGATTGTGTATGAAGAAAATGAAATCAGAGAAGCATGGAAGGTACACTATGAACGATTGCTAAATGTAGAGTTTGAATGGGATAAGCAACAGCTTAGTATCGAAAAACCAATATCTGGGGCCCCTCCTTTGATAGCACCAGCTGTAGTGAGCGACGCAATCCATAAAATGAAGGACGGTAAAGCTCCAGGTTGCTCCGACATTGCCGCTGAGATGATAAAAGCCTCAGGGGAGACTGGTGTAAACTTAGTCACTGAGTTGATAAACACCATTATTAAAGATGAGAAAATCCCAGAGGATTGGCTCAAAAGTGTAATAGTAAATATATACAAAGGAAAAGGGGATGCACTAGATAGAGGAAATTATAGGGGCCTGAAAATGCTTGACCAAATCATGAAGGTCTGTGAGAGAGTCCTTGAGGGTTTGATCAGGCAAAGCATCTCTATTGATGATATGCAGTTTGGTTTTATGCGAGGACAGGGTACAACCGATGCTATCTTCATAGTCAGGCAGATACAGGAAAGATACTTACTAAAAGGCAGGATCTTTACTTTGTGTTTGTAGACCTGGAGAAGGCCTTTGATAGGGTGCCTAGAGATGTTGTGAAGTGGGCTATGAGGAAACTTGGTGTGGAAGAGTGGCTTGTGCGTGTGATAATGAAGATGTATGAGGATTCGCGAAGTGCGGTGAGGGTGAAGGGTGTACTGAGTGATGAGTTCGCAGTCCGTGTTGGAGTCCATCAGGGTTCAGTGTTAAGCCCCCTGCTCTTTATTATGGTCTTGGAGGCACTGTCTAGAGATTTTAGAGGCGGACTCCCGTTGGAACTGTTTTATGCAGACGATTTAGTCCTAATAGCTGACAGTATGAAAGATGCTGAGGCCAAATTCAGAGTGGAGAGAGGGCATGGCGAGCAAGGGTTTAAGAGTCAATATTAACAAAACCAAGGTTATGCATTGTAGATTGAGACGAGGCAATGTGGAAAAGAGCGGTGCATACCCATGTGCAGTGTGTGGAAAAGGGAGTGGGCGTTAACTCAATTCAATGTAGCATCTGTCGATGTTGGGTACACCATGGGAGTAAGCGCTGTAGTAGAATAAAAGGACCCCTGCCAAAGAATAAGTCAGAAATGGAGAAATTTGAGTGCGTAGTGTGCAAAGGCGAGCTTGTGTTAAGTGATGATACTGTGGCTGTGAATTTTGAAAATGAGTCATTGGAGCTGGTGAACAAGTTTTGTTACCTAGGAGATACCATCTCTGCCGGTGGTGGGGCCGAGGCTGCCACTGTTGCTAGAATTAGATGTGGCTGGGGGAAGTTCAGAGAACTGCTGCCAATCCTGACCATGAAAAGAATGCCTCTCCCCCTGAAGGGAAAGGTGTATGCCTCATGTGTTAGAAGTGCAATGATGTATGCCTCAGAAACATGGACCGTTAAAGTAGAGGATGTCAACAGAATGGAGCGTAATGAGATGAGAATGGTGAGATGGATGTGTGGGGAGGCTACAGGATAGAATAATAAATGTTGAGCTGAGGAGACGTTTAGGTATAAAGAGTATTAGCGAGGTGATGCGTACAAGTAGACTGGGATGGTATGGACAAGTGGAGAGAATGGATGAACAAAATTGGGTGAAAAAATGCAGGTCTGTGATTGTGGAGGGAGCTGCACCAAGGGGTGGACCGAGGAAGACCTGGGATCGGACTATACGCGCCAATCTCAAATCCAAGAACTTGACAAGTGAAGCAGCCCTTAACAGGGTTGCCTGGAACGCCGCCATTAGGACAAGAGACTGAAACTGCACTTATGTGTGGAACACTCAGTCTTAAAATTTGATGTACCGGTATGTGTGTATGACTCACATGGAGTCATCGTGCGCCCAAGGGTTAAGGCAGTGTAGCTTAATGAATCTGTCAAAGTGCAAATCTTTACTAAAGCCAATTCTGAATATACTATATATCTAAAGGCAAATTGGTATACAAAGTTGAAAAGTCAAAGCTATGTACCGAGGTAACTTTCTGCATGCTATTAAGTTCATCAATAACTTATGATGAATTGTCAATACTCAAAATGACAAGTAATTTTACGTTATTCAGACACACCTTTTGTGAAAACTATGACGTGTCTACGGGAACTTTATTGAATGACAACATAAAAAGTAATAATGAAGGCATGTAAACATTGGATAACTAATATTACCGTAATATTTATCTTGTCATACAGGTCTGGATTGGGCCCTTCCGCCCCGGTCTTGCTGCTACGCCGACGCGCCGTGGCCGAGGAGGAGCCGGACGATTTCTGGGTGGTGGGAGGAGGACCTCCAGGCACCTGTGAGCTGTCCCCTTTGTCCGGTTGCGTCTCCGGAAGTGTGGGCGAACTCGGGTCGTCGGCCGCCTCCTCTTCAGCATCCACAGGTGTCTCGGTGGTGGGATCAGCCTGCTTGTAGACCTGTGAAATATATAGGGGGGTTAGTGAAATCAGGACAATACTGTAGTGAAAATATAATATTTATAAAGCAGTTCCAACAATTATTTAAAGTGATGATATGGGGGAATGAGTTATTACGTTTGAAAGCGTCATATTTTGGGTATTGAATACAATGTTGTACCTAATTATAAATGTCTTAAGATAACGTGAAATATAAATATTAACTGACTATACCTGTATACTTTAGAGGTCTATTAATACATAAAACCATATACAGTATACTGTATGTATGTCATACAATTTTATATTATCTTGGTGAAGATGTGAAACATTATCAAAAATAATATCTTGACTAATATCTGTATACAGTACTTCTGAGGTTTATTATTGCAAGAACACATCTATAACTTTCATAAAAATGTAATACGATGATATTAACCCGTTGAGCCCCGGCTAGTTATAATTTATTAATTAAAATGTAAAACTTGCAAACTAAATAATATTTTGTTCACCCCAGTCCCAAGCCATTTTCACTTTTTGTTTTTGTTTGCTAAAATGGAAGACAAGGATGAGAAATGAAAAAAAAAAAAAAAATCACCTCGGATATTTGGGTGGGGGGGGGGAGCCTCAAAAAAATGTGTTGAGCCAAAATGGAAGAGAATGGTGAGAAATGAAGAAAAAAATAAAAAAACACTCACCTCGGTCATTTGGGGGGCTGGGGGGGGGGTCGAAAGTTCGTCTCCCCCGCATGACCACCCGCCCGGGAGCACTAGAGTGAAAACTGAGTATGGCATTGTACGGCATACATCCTAAGGAGTGTCTCACATAAATCTCAAGCCTCTAGCTCCCATACGACCGGAGTAATGAAGGTTCAAAGTGGCGGTGAACTAAGGGTGTAAAGTATCCCCACTAAGTCCACCACCACCGGCCGCGCGGCTGTCTTGGCCCGCTCACACCTACCGGCCCGGCTCCCACATACACTACGGTACCTCCCCCTCCTATTCTCCCGCCATTTCCTACCTTACGAGCCACGTAAATGATTTTAATATGCCGGACGCACGTGATGCATCGCTGGGAGTTGGTGATAACAAACTGCCGACGCATCACGTGCGACGCTGGGTCTCAATGGGTTAAACATGTGACACGTTATCACTAATTATTTGCCTGACTTTACCGGTACACTTTTGTCGTGTAAATACTCCTCAAATACATGTCAATCAATATCTGATGTAATTAAACGTAGCACTCGGGAATATAAGTTGTACAATTACTCTACATCGTCCTCTGTCTCCGAGCTGCTGGTATCGTCCACGATCAACAAGCCCTCATGTTCTCGTGGTGGCACGGGTTCCTGTGTTGGGGCGAAAAGGTCCACCGATTGCGCCTGGTCCGGAGCTGCCTCCTTGCCCTTCTTGGTAGTGTGACGCCCCAACTTCGATCCCTTTGATCCGACGGGCATCTTGGCGAGGGATGGAGTGTTGTTGGAGAGAGAAAGGAGTGGTGCGTCATTTTCACTTGTGGAGAGTACTTGAGGTAGAATGTCTCTGCCGGCAGGTATATATGGGGACCGTGCGTGCGGCTGCCAATGTACGATTCATCAAGTCGCATCGTGTGGTGCCGTGTGCATTCGCCCCTTGCTCTTCCCTGAATTTGCTGTTCCGTGTGCAGATCTGGGGAGCGTCGGGCATCCCACGTGGGACCGCACCTAGCAAACAGATGCATCGGCTGATATTCGGCTGGTATTCGAGTGAGCATCGTCTTGTCATTGTGATATTCTGCCTATTCGGCTCATGGTTGTGGCAATATCGAGTCTAAACCTGATACATCGGCCAAGCAGACAGGAATATACGTGTCAATATCTGGTGTTTATCGTCTTATTCTGGTGATTATTCGTCTCTCGGTTG
Organism: Paralithodes platypus; assembly: GCA_032716605.1. Lineage (NCBI taxonomy): Eukaryota > Metazoa > Arthropoda > Malacostraca > Decapoda > Lithodidae > Paralithodes > Paralithodes platypus. The sequence continues at coordinate 9,018,935 of CM064566.1, read as the reverse complement.
GGTTACATTCGGCTTATTGTCTGGCGATATTATGAGAGATTCATCGTAATAACGTGTTATCATCGAGTTTCCATCGTGATATTATCGACTATCATCGTGTTACATTCGACCCATGTTCTGGTCCTCCGTGGCATCAACGTCAATTCAAATTAGAGCCGAACATGGCCCGAATAGGCAGAATGTAACACAAATACAGTAGAACCTCGCTCTTTCGGACTAATTGGTGGGAGACCCCTGTCCGAAAGTGTCAAAAGTCTGAAAGGGCTGAGTCCGAACTCACACTTCAGCCTTTCAGACAAATCCGAAAGGCTGAAATAATGTCCGAAGTTTATAAATCCGAAACTCGGCTCTTCGGTCCGAATGCGAAATAATTTTTCTCAGCCTTTCAGACAAATCCGAAAGGCTGAAGCATGAGTCCGAAGTTTATAAGTCCGAATACACATTCACCTAACCAGACAAGTCCGAAACTCGACTCTTTGGTCCGAATGCGATTTAATTTTTCTCAGCCTTTCAGACAGCTCTGAAAGGCTGAAGCATGAGTCCGAAGTTAAATGTAGTCCGAAAAGTGTAGTCCGAAAAGGATGGAGGCAAATTCTCAGCCTTTCAGACAAATCCGAAAGGCTGAACCATGAGTCCGAATTGAAATGCTAGTCCGAAAGTCTGAAGTCCGAAAGAGCAAGGTTCTACTTACTTACTTGAGTTGTTTCGGCCTCCTCAGCGGCCTCGGCGAGAGTTGCTCCCCACGAGTATGTTTGCTGCCATTGTTGCGAAGTATGGCTGATCAAGCACGGACTTGAGATGGTTGTCCAAGGCTTTTTTGAATACTTCCGTTGGCACGTCCATCAGGTTTCTCACGTTCTCTGGGATTTTTGTTGAAGAGGCCCGGTCCCCTGTTTGTCAACCAGGAGTCCCTCAGTGTGCCCAGAGCTCCCCTACACTTTTGGGGTGGGATGTTACAATACCTACCCCCTCTGTCACTCCAGTTCCATGATATTGTGGTGTGAAGGTTTGGCACTAGACCCTCGATAACTTTCCATGTGTAAATTATCAAGTATCTCTCTCTTCTTCGCTCCAGTGAATATAAGTTAAGAGCCTTCAGCCTATCCCAGTAATGAAGATGTTTTACCGAGCTGATGTGGGACGTGAAACTTCTTTGAACACTCTCTATTTCGTATATTTCCCCGGCTTTGTGTGGAGATGTTAGCACACTGCAATACTCCAGTCGTGGGATCACCAACGATTTGAAAAGTGTTATCATTGGCCGTTCTTCTCGTGTCTTGAAAGTGCGCAGTATCCAACCTACAAGTTTCCACGCCGCTACTGACTTGGCCTGATTATGTTCTTTGAAAGACATGTTTTCTGACATTATTACCCCAAGATCTTTAACCTCTGATTTTCGTGGGATTGGCAGGAGTGACTCTGTTAAGTAGGTTGTGGTTCTTTTAATTTCTCCATTTCCTCCATACCTTATCAGCTGAAATTTATCTTCGTTAAATTGCATGTTGTTATCTTTGGTCCACCGAAATACAGCGTTCATGTCTGCTTGCAAGATTTCTTTGTCTTCTATTGTGGTTATTCCTAGACTTAGTTTTGTGTTGTCTGCAAATGATGAGACGCTGCTGTGTTGTACATTTACATCGATATCACTTATTAGTATTAGGAAGAGTAAGGGTGCCAACACTGTACCCTGGGGAACAGAGCTTTTAACCTCTGAACCTTCCGATACTGCTTGATTTACTGCTACTGATTGTCTTCTGTTAATGAGAAAATTATAGATCCACCTCCCCACCTTTCCGGTGATACCTTTTTCTTTCAGCTTATGTGCTATAATTCTGTGATCACACTTATCAAATGCTTTGGCAAAGTCTGTATATATGACATCTACATTTCTTTTCTCTTCCAGGTCATCTAGCACTTTGTCATAGTGTTCTAGTAGCTGTGAGAGACATGATCTTCCTGTTCTGAACCCGTGTTGTCCTGAGTTGTGGAGCCCGTTTTCTTCCATGTATTCCGAGACTTTTCCTCGTAGTACTCTTTCAAAGATTTTGATGATGTGAGATGTTAGTGCTACTGGGCGGTAGTTTTTTGGCAGAGTTTTACTTCCTCCTTTGTGTAGTGGTGCAATTGTTGTGTTTTTCAGACTTTCTGGGATTTCTCCTGTATCTAGGCTCTTTCTCCACATTATGGCTAGAGGTCTTGCTAGCGATATTTTGCAGTTCTTGAGCAGGACTGAGCTCCATGAATCTGGTCCTGGTGCTGAGTGGAGCGGCATACTGTTTATTGCCCTTTCTATATCTATTGGCCCAAATTCTATATCCGATATATGGAGGGGGGCTCTGTTCTCGCCCATAAAGAAACTGTTTGGATTGTCAATAGCTTTAGATGGATCGGGTTGACTGAACACGGTTTCATACTGTTTTCGTAGAAGTTCACTCATTTCTCTGTATAAGCCAATCATAATCCGATAGGTCTATATTGTTTTTTGACCCGATTCATCTAAAAAAATTACGCATGCACTAACTTTTGGCAGATTCACCTGATAACTCGCCTCCAGCCCAGAACATCCCCTGAACATCTCCAAAATCAGCCGAAGCGTTACCAGAAGCGAAAAGAATTAATCAGAATCAACCAGAACCGGCTGAAATTTGAATTTTTAATTATATTCGGCCGTGTTCGGCTGGGTTCGACTTCTGTATGACGCGGCCTTGAAACTGCACGTATGTGTGGAGCACTCAGTCTTAAAATGTTGTGTATGTATGTTTTATGTATGTATAAGAATAAAATGTATGTTGATAGAGAGGTAGGGTAGAGATACCAAAGGAGACGAATTGTCCAGTAGAGACGCACTTCATGCAAAAAAACTGCCATGCAAAAAACTAAAGTACCTGAAAAGAAAACAAATACATCAAAAAATACGTTATGCTATTAGTGATGTTCTCAAAAACTACCAGCCTAATAGGACACACATTTATCTTGAGAAAAAATAAACAAAAATAAAAATGAGATTTTCGGGGTATCTCTTAGCCCAAACCTAAGAAAGCGATTTTTTCACAGCTCATTTTTGTCCTACTTCTCTAACTCGGATCGTTTTTCTTTTGTTTCAAATGGAAAGAGCATGTCTTGAACTATACTCCTGCATGGTTTCATGACTCTTGCATGAACGAGTGCTCGTGAAAGTGGGTGCGTCCCCATTGGTTCATGATATGGTCCAAAACCAATGGAGACGCATTTTTTCAAACTGGGTTTAGAAGGGCATAAACCGCATGCATGGTAAACCCCAATCTCGCCCCACCTCCTCCTGTATTCATGGTCGAGTTTCCTTTGATGGTGGTGGAGCTATCTTCATTTGACTTCGAGGCCCAATGGAGACGCACACGTGCGGGCCATATAGAGACGCGTCTGGATGGGGTGGTGGTGTGCGTCTCCATTGGTTTAGTGTTATTTATCAAAGTTATCTGCCCTATTTATAATATTATATCTTATTTCAGTTGCAAGAATATTGAATTAATAGTGCATGAACTACAACTACAAACTAACAGAAATGGATAATAAAAATAAATAGTGTATGAACTATCGAATAAAGACTAAATAATGACAGAAATAATCGTACAATTTGTTTTTGTCATGTAGGTCTAAGTGTGAGCTTTCGATATGCAGCTTCACATCACACACACACCCACACACTCTACGGTCACGGTGGCCGAGCGCGCTTAGTACTCTGTATTGGGAGCGCTAGCTCTGGTGTCGGGGGTTCAATCCCATGCGCCGGCAGGGGAAGTTCTCTCAAAAACTTTCCCTGGCCGTGAAGGCAAGGTCTGGACGGACCGCCTCGGGGGGCCCACAAAGTCTCCTGCCCACGTCCTACTCCTTCAGGAGTATGTAGGCGCTCTCGTTAGCAGCCAGGCTCAGACTATTGATCCCTTAGGATAAGATCTAGGTTAAGTCTGTGTATTTTCAGCCCCATTGGCTGCCGGCTTGAAATAAACCGATTATTATTATTATTATTATTATTATTACACTCACACACTCAGGGGTCTAAATGTGGCCAAATTGCACTTTTTCATTGACCGTGACTGAACATCAACGAGACATAGGTCTACTTGTTTGGACGTCCCTCTGACTCCCTCACTGGAGTGACTCGTGCTGCCGTGCGGTGGGGCCAGTGGCACAACCCTTTAGTAGAGGGTTGTGCCAGTGGGGGGCGAAGGAGTGAGGGAAATCGACACTCCTTTATTTCTCTCTCCTCCCCCACTTCGCGAATCGGTAATTTGTGGGTTATTTCGCATATTTCTTTGTTACTATGCATCTTATATGCATTCATGTGCTTTGTGGTAATATAATATTGATATATATGAGAGATATAAGCGCTATTGCGTATTTTCCCCCTCCTTCGCAAACTAGCTAGGCAGGGGAAGGGTGGCGGGGTTGCTTTTTACCAACAAATGTGCAATTCTCGACCATTGTAACTTCACTGCGGCGCGATATTTTAAAGAAAATATATATAGAGTCGGATGTTGGTTGGTATTCACTACACGTTGATGTAGTTTTCGTAGCTATTTGGAAATGTTGCCAAAAATGGCTTAGGATTCGGGCAAAGTCTTTCACAATTTATTTTCTCTATAGATGTACAATGTAGGCCCACTATCAGCATGCAACTACTTAAGTTTAAGCTAGAAGTATAAGTGGTATAAATATTATCTACTAAATAATCAAATTACTCACATATTAATACAAAAAAACAGACGTTCGTCTGCACTGGACTGGGGTGCGTCTACTTATGGTGGGGTCACACATTCACGTATATTGCTCCCGTCAGCTCCCGTCCGGCGTATCGCCAATTTATGTAAAGACGCGAGTAGTTCCTGCCGTTGAACGCCCGTTCTTCCACGTCTATTGCACTTCCCGACAGACGTAGCGTAACGGGGCCAGTGTTACGTCAGACGTAATGGAGTCGTATTGAACTACGTACGTGTTTGCGACGTGCGTAGGCATAGCCCCGTTCGACCTCATGGGCTGCCCGATTTGCGGGAACACAGGCCACGCCCATGCCACGCCCCCACAAGACCGGCGTAGCTGAGGCCGCACGTCTTGGGATTTGTTAGGTCGTACCTGGACCGGTTCCGGCCAATCGTAGGCACACCCCGTCTGACCAAACACAGACAAAGCCAGTCTTTGTCAACCACGTCTGTCGGGGTTGCTATCTGGGAAGTACAAAAGGGCATGAATGGCCACACCTTTCCCATTCCCACTCATTCCTCTGCACCATGAACAACGTCACGGAATTCATCCTGGAGGAGTTCAAATTTGTGAACTCCTTAATCAAACCGGAGATACATACATACATACATACATAAAATTTTAAGACTGAGTGTTCCACACAGCAGTGCAGTTTCAGTCTCTTGTCCTAATGGCGGCGTTCCAGGCAACCCTGTTAAGGGCTGCTTCACTTGTCAAGTTCTTGGATTTGAGATCGGCGCGTATAGTCCGATCCCAGGTCTTCCTCGGTCCACCCCTTGGTGCAGCTCCCTCCACAATCACAGACCTGCATTTTTTCACCCAATTTTGTTCATCCATTCTCTCCACATGTCCATACCATCCCAGTCTACTTATACGCATCACCTCGCTAATACTCTTTATACCTAAACGTCTCCTCAGCTCAACATTTGTTATTCTATCCTGTAGCCTGGCCCCACACATCCATCTCACCATTCTCATCTCATTACGCTCCATTCTGTTGACATCCTCTACTTTAACGGCCCATGTTTCTGAGGCATACGTCATTGCACTTCTAACACATGAGGCATACACCTTTCCCTTCAGGGGGAGAGGCATTCTTTTCATGGTCAGGATTGGCATCAATTCTCTGAACTTCCCCCAGCCACACCTAATTCTAGCAACAGTGGAAGCCTCGGCCCCACCACCGGCAGAGATGGTATCTCCTAGGTAACAAAACTTGTTCACCAGCTCCAAAGACTCATTTCCAAAATTCACAGCCACAGGATCATCACTTAACACAAGCTCGCCTTTGCACACTACGCACTCAAATTTCTCTATTTCTGACTTATCCTTCGGCAGGGGCCCCTTTATTCTACTACAGCGCTTACTCCCATGGTGTACCCAACATCGATTAGGCATAACACGCGGCTCATACAATGCATCATTACCTACATAGAAGTCTTAAAACTACTTGCAATAGCAAACTCCATCCATCAAGAGGAACAAGAGAAGAAGAAGGAAAGGACCAAGAGGACAGTGTGGGTGTGGCCATATCTACAACGGAGGCCTGAACATGGCCATTATGAGAACCTCATGCAAGAGTTGGCCAGAGAATGTCCACTACTGTACAAGAACTTCACCCGGGTAGACAAACAACTATTTGATGAGATTGTGGAACGTGTCACCCCCATCATTCAGAGGAAACCTACGTTCTGGCAAAAACCCATTCCTCCTGGGCTGCGGGTGGCCATCACCCTACGTTTCCTCGCTACGGGTGATTCCTATAAGAGCCTGCAATACAACTTTCGTGTTGCCCACAACACCATCAGCCAAATTGTTCCAGACACATGCCAGGCCATCATCTCTGTCTACGGAGATCAGGAGCTCAAAACGCCACAATCGCCTGATGAATGGAAGGAGGTTGCCAGCGGCTTTGAGGAACGATGGAACCTGCCGCATTGTGTAGGAGCCATTGATGGCAAACACATACGGATCTGCAACCCCTCCTTTGGTGGCACATATTACTTCAACTACAAGAAGTTTTTTTCCATTGTCCTGTTGGCAATTGTTGACTCCAACTACAAGTTCATCTACGTCGACGTTGGGGCCATAGGATCAGAGTCTGATGGTGGTGGCTTTGCACACACCCCTCTGTCTAAGTTGCTTGAAAGACAGACTGCCAAACTGCCCCCCCCCTCCCCCCCCCCCCCCCCCCCCCCCCGAGGTCATCTCTACCGATCCCACTGGACCACCCACGGACTACTTCTTAGTAGGGGATGATGCATTCCCTCTGCGCCCCTACATGATGAAGCCCTACCCCCAACGATTCCTCTCAAAACCTGAACGGATCTACAACTACAGACTCAGCAGGGGCCGCCGGGTGGTAGACAACGCCTTTGGCATTCTTGCTAACCACTTCCGGGTATTGCACACTCCAATATCTATGAAACCTGAGCATGCAGAGGTTGTTGTGTTGGCCTCATGCATTCTGCACAACATCCTACGAGGACGAAACCCACCCCGAGCAGAGGTAGATCAAGAGGACCCAGACACCCATGAACTCATACCTGGCCCCTGGAGGACTGACCCACCTGTAGGAAGGAACCTACCCCCTGTGGCCCGCAACACTGCAACCAGGCTTGCCAAGGAGCAACGGGACTACCTCAAGACCTACTTCTCTTCCCCTCAAGGATCTGTGGGTTGGCAGGATGACCGTATTTAGGTGAGTGAGCTTTTCCCCTGTTTAATTTTTATTTTGCTGTATATTTCAGTTTCATCTTAAAGTTTTGTTATAGAGTTTTTGCCAGTTTGGTAAGTATTGTAGTTTTATAAGTTACTTTTGATGTTTTGTAAGTTTGTAGGTTCTTCCATATATTTGTTATTGTATATTTTTAAATTTCCTTTAATTTCTTTAATTATTCCCTGCTTACTTTATTTTTCATCTTTTAGTGTTATATTTCAATCACGTTGTTAATTGTTTCAATGTTTCATTTGTTTTGTACTGTTTTTTTTATTTAATTTTTCATGATTTTTCATATTTATTATTAACCATATTAACAGTATTTTTTTTTCAATTAGTAATTTCTTTTTTATTACTTTCAGGATATATTTCATTTGTCATCTTATTAATAAATACTTTAGCTACAAAATTGGAATTAGAAACACACGTCATCACAAAAATGTTTTTTAATTTTTAATACATCTTTCATTATCTAAAAAATATATCATAAAATTATTACATCTTTGGGGTCTCCAGGCTGGGTTGATTCTTGGGGGTCTCCAGGGTCTGTTGGGGATCAATGTTTGGTGCCGGCGTAGCTGGGTTCGAAGGTGCAGGTGAGGATGCAGGCAGATACTGTTCTAAGTTGAAGCTTGTGTTCCCAAGCCCAAACTGGGAGCTCAACTGCGAGAGGTCAAAGTGCGTTGGTGTGGAGGCAGTAGGTGGCTGGAATGTGGCAGGGGGTGTTGCCGACTGGGGCGGCCGCATCATCAACGTCTGCAGTGCTGCAACCTGGTGTGCAGGTAGCACGTAGGTAGGAGCAGGCTTTGGCAACACTGGTTGAGGCAGTGTGATTGTCGGAGTGCCCTGGTACATCACAGCAGCGGTTGGTTGAGGTTGAGGTGGTTGTGGTTGAGGTTGTGGTTGTGGTTGTGGTGCCGGAATGCCATAATTTCTTATGGCATGCAGCATGAGGTCCGGACCAACACTGGTGACTCCCTCCTCAAAGGCAGTCTTGAACCTGTGGAGGGCTGCCAGGAGCTCACTCTTGAATGGAGTTCTAAACTTTGCCGGCAACCCCACACAGTCCTTTGCCATGACATCCATGGAGGCGCGCCAATACTGGAGTTCGGGGTCCTCCACCAAATCAGCCACCCCAGCCAGGTTATGCCGCACCTGCTCCGCAGTGGCAAGGACCTGGTAAGGGAACAAGGAACAAGAGAACATTAAACACACGAAACATAACATATTTCAATAATTAACCAATTATGAATGTTAACAAATAAAATGATGTGGTATTCTGGGAAGCCTAATATGTTCAAAGTTATTGTTACCATTATGGAAAAAGAGAAGATTTACACGTTACACAACACACGAAACATAACATATTTCAATAATTAACCAATTATGAATGTTAACAAATAAAATTATGTGGTATTCTGGGAAGCCTAATATGTTCAAAGTTATTGTTACCATTATGGAAAAAGAGAAGATTTACACGTTACACAACACACGAAACATAACATATGTCAATAATTAACCAATTATGAATGTTAACAAATAAATTGATGTGGTATTCTGGGAAGCCAATATGTTGAAAGTTATTGTTGCTATTATGAAACTAATATTTCCTCTACTCACTTGCTCCAGGGTTCCGGTTCCGTGGGTTGCAGGAACAGCACCAGGAGGCTTCCCCTGCTTCGCCCTCCGCGGAGGCATGGAGATGGCTGGGTTGGTGTTCTCCTGACTGCCGGCTGCTTGGTCTTCCTCATCGGCGTCTGCTGGGGCGGGGTCATCAGGCAGAGGACCACACACAGGAGAAGGTTCGGCAGCTTGGGCAGCAGACTGTTGAGACATGAATGTATAATTAGTAACATGTAAATTATTTATGAACTGTTAAATACCAATCAACATAACCATTCATCTTTGTAACCTTTAAATAAAATTAATAAACTGCTTTGTGTTATTATGTGTTTCATTAACAAAAATGTTAGGTAATTATAAAATTAAGTGAACAAGATAATTTTACAAAAATAATGGCACCATTATAAGCAAAATATTTCAGAAAAAGATAAATCCTGTCCTGAGGACGCCAAAACTCTTGGCTTGCTATCGCTCGCCAGGAAAGTATTGATGTTGTTGACGAATTAATAGTGAAAGGGTTGGGAAACAAGCAAATATAAACGTACCTGAGGCATACCCAGATTCCGGGGCTTCTTCTGTCGCACGATGTGGGGCTTGAGGAACTGGAACATGGTCAGTATCCACTTCTCCCTCTCAGTTAACCTCTTGGCCCCCTCACCACTCTTGTCCTTGGTGAGCCTGCCAAACTTGGAGCGGAGAGAGGTGAACCTGGTCAACAATTCCAAGGCGGTGATGGGGGGGTCCAGACTGGCTGCCTTCTCCGCCCCAACATGGTCGATGTGCTCCTTGTCTTTGTGGCGGTTATCACCCTATCATACAGATAAGGCACATCCTGCTCCAGCCAGTCTCCCAACATACGCTCCTGCGCCTCCGTCAGGATAATGTTGGTGCTCTTCCGGCGCCGTTTTATTGGTAGTGTTGGCTGTTCCTGTCCCTGTTCAACTTCGTCGGGGTTTTCCTCACTTTCATCCACGTCCAACACCTCTCCATCATCGTCGGGTAGATTCATTAACACTTCACCGTCAGAGGGGTTAATCGGCGAGGTTCCAGACGACGAGGGGACAGGCGGTGAGGTTGCAGAGGTCGAGGGGCCAGGCGGTGAGGTTGGAGAGTTCGAGGGGACAGGCGAGGTTGCAGGCGTCAAGGGGACAGGCGAGGTTGCAGGCGTGGGGACAGGTGGTGAGATTGCAGACGTCTTCTTCATGCTTATCTTGGTAGCCTTGGTAGCCATGGTGACAGGGCAGGGCAAGGCAGCGTGCAGAGGGTGGCAGAGTAGCAGGGATGGTGGTGGTCGTCGTGGTGTGGTAAGAGGTATGACGGCAGTCACTCCCGCTGTCCCTATATACCCCCCCCGTACGACATTGCCGCATCTTCCCGGCAACACGCAGTGCGGCGGCGTTGCCAAACGAACGTATACTTCCACGTTCGACTGGAACTTTCTACGATTGACGAGAGCAGCTCTCGTCTGACGGGGTAGCTGCTACGTCTGACGAGGCTGCTCCGGTCAGACGACCGTTGTGGCCAGGTCGGTCGTAAGTTTTCCCGTCTTTTGACATACGTGAGGGCGAGCCACGTTTTTTATTCCACTCGATTCAACAACCGTGCGGCCTTGGCCGCACCCACAACATTCCCGACCCATGTGGGCTACTCGTTTCTACTCGCGCCATGCGTGAGTACCCCCCCGACTGGCCGCAAGTTCATTTACGTTTTGCGTATTATGCCCTTACGTTTTACGTAATCGGTTGCCAACTACCAATATACAGTACCTTCGTTTACAACAGACGGGAGCTGACGGGAGCAATATACGTGAATGTGTGAACCCACCATTAGGGTTTGGTGGTCATAAGGAGACGCACTTGATATTGGACCTCTTATCTCGGAAAATACTTGAAATATATCAAACATTGACACATCCATTAAAAGAATAACCATTTGGTAATATATCAAGTGAGTTTCAAGTTAAAAGAATGAATGAGCTTGACCCACTGATTTTTTTCTTGAAAACTTTCACACTTTTTGCGTCTCCTTTGGTGCCTCTACCCTACCCTCACCAGGATTCGAACCCACTCACCCCAGGTATATTTGGGAGAGTTGGGCACCGTAACCACTAGACCATGAGCGAATCAGCTCATGGTCTAGTGGTTACGGTGCCCAACTCTCCCAAATATACCTGGGTTGAGTGGGTTCGAATCCTGGTGAGGGTACCTCTCTATCAACCTGTCATACATTATTATTTAACCCTCCATATTCGGGGGCCTTCATATGAGGCGATCGTCGTGTCCAGGGGTATTCCTGAAAAATGGCTATCTTCATAATTCGATATCTACTGATTGAGACGACCTAGAGCAGTCAACTAAATTGCATAGTGTAGAACCAACCTTCGTCTGTAGACTGGCATTGAGTTGACATCGCTACGACAAGTGGTTGCCGAGATATGATGATGGGAATGGAGGTAATTTCCCGCGTATTTTCGCCTGTGTCCGAACGCTTCGCCGAGGCCCTGGCTAGCACGCACTAAGTCACTCGTTGCTTCGGTGGCTTTGGTACCGGTAGACGATATTATGTTTCTATGGTGATAATGTCATAGTTATTGTGTCATTTATTTCTTTTACAACCATTATTGAGTTATGTGAAACTTTTTATAACATATTTTCGGCACTTTCACTGTTATTGGATATTATTGTGTCACTTTCACTCTTATTACTCTTCTTGTTATGAATTATTGTCAGTCACTGTTATTATTGAGTTATTATTACTTGTTGTTGTTGTTGTTCCCCAAGCTGCCTGGCCTAACAGCCCAAAGGCCCCGAGCAATTCCAAGGCCATAACCGAGTGCCCCACAGAACCCTCCCCGCCGACCACAATAAAGCCTGGGTGACCGAAGCCACTCCATGGCGGGGAGCTGAGGAGGGTGCGGAAACGCCCGGGAAACCAAAGCCCCACCCAGGGCCCTGTGCCCCTCAGCAATTATGAAGAGAAAGTTGAGGGGCAAGGGGAAAATGTGACACTTTGGCTTCCAATCTTGGTAGATTGGGAGGTCAATCCACGGAGGAGACGCCGTCACTTGAGATCTAGAAAATATATAAGTTAAAGGAACAGTCAGAGTAAGCTATGGGTACGGCAGAGATTGCTCAGCTCTTGCTCTGATAGACCAGCCCATCACCACATGACTAAAACCCAATCCTCTCAGCATCAGCTAGGAAAGGCCCTAGAAAGCCGCCTTTGGTGGGGGGATAGCTCCCCTATTTCAACCCCTTTCGGGGTTGGGCACCCGCCTATTATTACTTGTTATATATTTGTGTGTCACTTTCACTTACTAGGCTAGGTTACGCTAGGCTAGGCGAGCGTACGGTACCGCATCTTCACTAACCACTTCTTCATCGTCAAAGTCACTCCCAAGTTCACTCAGTTCACTATATTCACGAGCACCGCATTCACCATCGTCATTATCGTCCTCATTGGTACTAATAAAGCCCAGAAACTCTAATCCATCCGCCACTTCACCCTCATCTTCACTAACCACTTGTTCTTCGTCAAAGTCACTCACAAGTTCACTATAATCACTCAGTTCACTATATTCGCTTAGTTCTTCCAGAGTGTGTGCAACACCATCGGGACTAAGCACTGTTTTCTTGGTCGTTTTAGCCTTGCTTTTGTTAGGCGTATGGTACGCGGCGGCGGGCGTCGATTCGGACACAGCGATTTTTTTTGGATTAGCTCCATCCATGTTGGATGCGTGACGAGAACTGATGCTGAATGTTAGTTTGTGCTTGGTGGCGCTGCGGTAGCCCACGCATAAACAAAAATCCGCCCGCGCGATTTAAACCCTTTGATTTTGATTTTGCCTCATATGAGACCTCCCGGACTCCTAACCAAAATACGTTTTGCCTCATATGAGGCCTCCCGGATTCCATGGGTTAATAAACTGTATGTATTAAAATATATATATTATGTGTCTATATGCCTTCGAGTATGAATAAAGAATCATAGCGAAACGTTTACAACCCCTCTTTCATGAACCTTATTGTTATTATTAATTGTAAATGTACCAAACATCCTTATAGCATTGATAAATATAAGCAGCCAGGATCAGATTCGCCTGCATAAAACACTAATTGAAAATGTATGACATTTATTTATGCATGAACTATATAACATGATAGCACTTATAATATAGGCAACCAGGATCACAACTGCCTGCATATGAGACACATTGGAAATGTGAAAGTAAATAAACTGGTTAATATTAGTATTGACGAATGATGTACAGTCGAGGTTAATAAGTGTTGTCAGATAGGCCTATTACACAAAGTTTCAGATACTGACTAATACTCTGAGGGATAAGCACTTTTCCCAGTACCGGTAACTATAAAGATACAATAACACTTGTTGAGCGAAAACCACTGGAATCTATGACAACACTTAATACCCCTGATTGTACATATATAACATTATAACACTGGTAAAATAGGCAGCCTTGATCAGAATTGTCTGCATGATAAATTATGGGAATGTGTTGCTATCATATACAAATTGAAAATGAACACACACTTACGAGTAATAAAACAGTACAGATTATGAGTATGATACACTACATCACTAAAGGTTTGTATTTGGAACATACCTTGCTTTTATGGGTGTGACACCTCACGATGTGGGGACGGAGGAAACTAAAGATTTCCTTTATCCACTGCTCCCTCTCCGTCAGCGACTTGGTCTCCTGGCCAGACTTGAGCAGGATGAGCTTAGCGAAGCGGGTCCGCATGTTCTCCAGCCACTTCTGAAGACACTCGACTGGAAATAAAAGTATAATAATTACTCAACATGTACCATGCACCGTATATGTTAAATTGTACTAAATAATGTCATAACTCACACTAAGATTACAAGATGGATCATATTTAACATGACAGAAGCACTGGTGGACACAATGTTCATTAATGTTATGTCGTAAAAATACTAAACCATGGTCAATATTAATTCACAACACGGTTAATGTTCGTATATAACTTTGACCGTGGGCCGTGGCCCCCCGCAGGTATCCTGCGGTTATTACCTGGCCACAGAATTAACTCATCACTGTCAGTAGGCCTATTCATACATCAGCATTTGATACATTCCTCAAAACCTTATCAAATGCTAGATCAGTATGTTGTCTATATATAACACTCAATTCATAAAGACACTTTAAACTCACCGGTTACGTTAATCTCCGCCGCCATCTGCCGGTACGCAATATCCTTCCTCTCCCTGTCGCGGTAGGCCCTGAGCTTCTTATTATATAGGAGCTCATGTTCTCTATACCACTCGGCCACAGCCATCTCTTTCTCCTCCGGGAGGATGGAGTACGTCCTCTTCTTTTTGCTGGCTGGTGGCTTGGCGGATGGGGCTGACGGCGGGGTGCCACCGTCTGACTCGTCTGATTCCTCTGATCCTTCCTTGTAGGCCTGGGTGTCCACCACCTCATGGCGAGCCAGGCGTGGTGATGGGGAAGGCGCTCGAGGGTGGCCTGGTGAGGGGGTCAAGGCTTGCCCAGACTGCTCATGTCCGTCATCTTCGTCGTCGGTCGTTTGTACCTCTTCTTTTGGAAGCAAGAATAGTTTCAAAAACTTTAGAGATACGGTAGAAGAGATGAGAGCAATTGGACGATAGTTGGAGGGTTGAGAGCGGTCACCCTTCTTTGGGACAGGTTGAATGAGAGCAAACTTCCAGCAAGAAGGGAAGACGTTAGAGGAGAGACAGACGAAAGAGTTTGCCTAGGCAGGGGGTCAGCACGGAAGCACAGTGTTTGAGTACAACAGGAGGAACACCGTCCGGACCGTACGCCTTCTTAGTATTAAGCCCAGAGAGGGTAGAAAGTACATCTTTAGAAGAGATTAGGATATTAGGCATAAGTAGGAGAGAGGGAGGAATAGCACCGGAATCATCCAAGGTGGAGTTTCTAGCAAAAGTTTGAGCGAAGAGTTCAGCTTTGTCAGAGAAAGAAATGATGGTTGTGCCATCAGAGTGGAAAAGGGGAGGGAAAGACGAGGAAGAAAAATTGTTGGATAGGTTTTTGGCTAGATGCCAGAAAGCTTGGGAAGAGCTAGAGTTAGATAGTTCAGTGCATTTATTATTGATGAAAGAGTGCTTGCCAAGTCGAAGAACAGATTTGGCTTGATTCCGGGCAGAAACATAGGAAGAATGAGATTCTTGAGTTTTAAGGCGTCGGTACCGTTTGAATGCTTCCTCCTTGTTGCGGACAGCAGTAGAACAAGCGTGAAAGATTTTTTTGCATTAGACTGAGAGAAAGAAAATGGAATGTACGCTTCCATGCCCGAGAGGATTACCTCGGTAATGCGTTCAGCACTCTCCGAGGGTCCTCGGCCACGGAAGCAGAAGTCATTCCATGGGAAATCAAAGAAGTACTGCCGGAGAGCCTCCCAGTCGGCAGCGCCAAAGTGCCACAAGCGCCGCCGGCTGGGAGGATCGGGTGGCCGTACTGAAGAGATAGGACAGGTGACAGAGATAAGTTTATGGTCGGAGGAGCCCAAAGGAGAGAAAAGATTGACAGTACTGTATAAGAAGAAGGGTTAGAAGTAAAAAATAAGTCAAGAATGTTGGGCTGATCTCCGAAGCGATCCGGGATACGGGTGGGTTGCTGGACATTTTTGTTTTCTATATTCCAACTACTCCCACTCGGGCATAGGCTGAGAGCCTGCACACTCTACTGCTGAACACGGTGAAGCCTTGTTCCAGTCTAAGGAGTGAGAGATGCGAAGCACCTATTCACGGCTCGAAGCAACTCCATCTCTGAAGCCGCTTCGCCTCGGGGCTTCACAGTCTCATCCCCCAGACTCGGACCCTCTCTCTCAGAACGCCACCTATTGAGCAATTAACTCACTAGGCATTGCCCCCCTGTAGCATATTTTGAATATGGGAATATTCATACAGTACAATGCTATTTAATCAGGGAACAATGAGGGTACAGTATTTGGTTTGGCATTTTGGTGTGCTGTGGTAATGATAATAATAATAATAATAATAATAATAATAATAATAATAATAATATTTATTCAGTTAGCATTTTACAATGTTGGTACCACATAATATGTTACAAATATGACATGTACCAGCTTTGCATAATTCCAACTAAGGATAGCCCAATAAGGCTGTTAGGCGCACAAATTCCATCCCAATAATATCTTCCCATTGACATATTGGGATTTGAACCCGGGTCCATTGGATTACCAGTCCAGTGGCAAGACCCCTCTGCCACACCTCCCCTTACAGTTGTTATGCTTCATTATTACCCAAGTTGTAAAACAAGACAAAAAAGGGTCAACAATTGCTAGATAAATGACAAAAAATAATAGCTTCACATAAACACAGTTTCATTTAAGGTTTTGATTTACAGGAACATAACTAGGTGAGAAATGACTGTACAGTACCAAGAAGAATCATGAGATGCATACAGAAAATTCACAGAAATCTAGTCTATTTCTTACCTTTCGTCAAGCTGGCTGGTTCTGGGTCACTCTCGAGTTTCCTTCTTTTACAGTTATCATCATCACGGCCTTCTTGTCTGCGCTTGGTGTCACTGCTTTTCGGTGCACTCTTATTTTCCTCTTTGATAGGTTTGCTACCGGTACACAAGGCTGAGTCTTTACTGAACAAATTGGTGCCCACGCTCACATTCTCATCGTGGAGGAACTCTTCTTCAAACTTAACATCTACAAAGCACTTGGTGTCACTGCTTTCTGGTGCACTCTCTCTGTCTTCTTTGATAGGTTCACTACCGGTATAAAAGGCTGAGCCTTCACTGACAAAAATGGTGTCCTCACCCTCATTCTCACCATGGAGGAACTTGTGTTCAAATTTAACATCTACATTGTCAGAATCCTCCTCATTCTTAATGTCAGCGGTAATAAAAGCATGTTCCTGGGGCTCAAGTTTTTCATTGCCACACAGAACTCCCTCCTCACTAACGACAAGCTTCGTGGTAACTGATATGGGTTTTTTAGGTTCTACCTTGATGGTCCCGCCTTCTGTGCTTACGGACTCCATATTTTCTTAACTCATAAAATACAGTACCGGTAGTAGCAATCAACACTATCTTAACTGTTATTATCAAAAGTACTGAACCATAATGTGAATCACAAAACGTTAATCATTGCTATGTCTTTTCATCTTCTAACAAAATTACCATACCATTATGTGGATCAAGAAAAGTTAACGACCATAATTCTGGCTGTTCACGTACCGTACCGTACTGTACATCAAAAGTACAGTATGTACCATAATGCATGTATTCGAGGTACGGTACTTGAGATTTCTCATTCTTTATTACTGTAGTGATCAGACCATGATATACAGGTATCGGTACTGCATGTGTAAGAAGTTAATGTAAGTTAGTAAGTTTTCTTATTCTTTGTTTTGAATTTCATTCATTCACTTCTTCCAGTACTTTACTAATGTGATGGCAGCAATCACAAGGCAACACTTGCAGCTCCTTCCTGAAAAACAAGAAATTCATAATTAATATATATTTTTGTACCTTTATTACTCCTTCAACACTCTTTCAGTAGGCTACAATGATAGTAGGCACCTATCTTTTACATTTTATTCTGGCTATCGATGTTAGAAATCTCGGAATGAAAGCTAAAAGTGCAATGTATCAAGGGACAGTTGTACCAAGTTACCAACAGTAGGCTACTGTATGGGGCTGAGATGGGTCCGAGCGGCAAAGGAAAGAAGAAAACTGGATGTGATGGAGATGAGCTGCTTGAGGAGTATGTGTGGAGTGACTCGTAGAGACAGATTGAGGAATGAAGAGATACGTAAGAGAGTGGGGCAGCAGAACCATTGTCAGCCAGAGTGGACAGAAAGGTGCTATGCTGGTATGGATAAGCGTCAGGTTTACATGGTCGATCGGCGCGGTAAAGTTCGCGTCTATTTTGACGGAGATTTTTTCGGTAATTTGTCCCGTGCTGGCAATAGGCGGAATATATAACCGAAACTATACTCTATCCAACTCAACCTTGCCGCCGGCCTCTGCAGCAGATACGAGACCGCGCCTGTGATTGGCTGGCAATGACATCACGCCCTAGACATTAAAGGTTCCAGAATTTCCAGAGTTTGTATTATATGCACTTATCCTTGACGTTGTGGTTACAATTTAGCCAAGTTATTATACTAGAAAGTAGCATACAAACCCCTTTGTTATTTCAGATACAACACACTGAGCATAATATTCAGAAACCGCCGAAAAGATGGAAATGCAGTGTATAAATATAAAACAAACCACCTACTGGCAACACTGCACTGGCCTGGCGGCGTCTTTTAAACTCTCAAATATTATCTTATTTGTGTCTGTATGTGCAGATATAACCATTATCTATTCATGTTTACCTTTCGTTGCCTTCGTGCTATTGTTCATAAGGTCGCAGAGTATGGTAAGCAAAAGAATAACATATAAAATATAGCCTATGACGGAAAATGAGGATATCACATTATCGTATGAATTAATTCAGCTTTTCTTTTATATTCCATATATATTAATTATATTAGATAGGTTTAGGTCATTCTAATGGTGTGATAAGTGATATCCGAACCTTAAGAGCTATAAAATACCACATGGAACACATAAAATCTTAAGATATAATACTGTAAACACAAGCAAGGTAAGAATTACTGTCACTGTCTACTTTAAATGTGTGCGAAGTCAAGCACGGCCTGTGATTCGCAAATACGCACGGGCCCGAGCCAGTCAGCCCCCCCCGGTCATAATCTGGCCCTGAGCAGTGACAGACTAACACCCTCCCTCTCTCGTGTCTCGCTGGGCACTGAGAGACAAAGGGTGGACTCAGACTGGCTTGGAGGGTCGGAGTTACACTCCTCCACCCTCCTCCCTCTCTCATACTTGTCCTCCCACGAAAATACTCGATAAATATCGGGAATAATAGAGAAAATACCTGATAATTAAGGAGGGGGGAAAAAGGAGGGGGGGGGGGACACATGTGTAGGAGTGGTAACAAGTAATGGAGGGAAATTATCTCCCCTAAACAAAAACAATTTTTTTTTTAGTGCCACTGCAGTGTTTTAAATGATTTTTTTTTTTAGGCCTAGGATCTTAAGAGTCTTCCAGCAGTCACCCAGTAGAACCTCTTAAGAGTTTTCCAGCAGCCGATTGGTTAACATCAGTATACAGTACCGGTAGTTGAAATTAGGGTAGCATTCAAGGAGACTACAGCAGGACTCTTCTTCTCCTTACCTCTGACCAGGTATAGGCTATCCTAGTGTTTACTAGCCTATACCCCTTTTAAAGGACATTAGCCTAACCTATCCTAGTATAATGGGTGGGGGCTGCTGCCCCCACACCCCCACTATTTGACATCTTTGACAGATTTTTGGTGTATTTTTCTGTGAAATCGGGTTTTTTCAAGTGTCGATAACAACATTTCTCCATGCGGACCATAATGAGAAAAATATGGCAAATCTATTGGTCCCTATTTGGGATAGATGTAGTAACCGGGTGTACCACTACCGACATTATCGACATAGGCCTACAACATAAATCATCTATAAATACTTATAATAAAATAAATACTTATAAATCTATAATACTAGGTTAGGTTAGGTTGTTTGGTTAGAGCAATGTATTTTTGTATCCAAAGGCAGTCAAAATAGACGGGAACATGATGGTGAGCGTCCGCGTAGTGTAAACAAGACGGGTGGTACACCTGGTAACTACATTCTTGTCCCCTATTTTCCCTAAAAAGGTGAATGTAGTGTCCTTGAAGATTATCAAAATTAGTTACAATCCCCAGATTTTTTGTTTTCTCCCATTATCCAGTAATCTTAAAACACTCAGATGTAAGTCATTTTCGGAGTAAATATACAATTTTTTTTTGCCTTTGGATACAGGATGGGTTGAGGGGGGGCTTTGACGGTCCTGGGTAAACAAACCGTGACGATCCGAAGCGACGACGGACTCCCGTCGATTTTTGGCACAAACGCGCCGTTTTATTCTCGTCGAAAACCACATTTAAAAAGTTATTACTGTACAGTATATAGTTTTCAATACTAGTCTATTACCGGACCATAAAAAGGTGTGGCTTTGTGTTGGATGCGTGGAAACCGAAAACAAAATATGTATTAACCTCTGAAGTGCGCATGGGGGTAATTGGAAACGTCCCCCTGTGCTGACGTATTTGAGGTGTTTCCGTCACTAAAATATTCATTGTGCCATTAATAGCATTAATACTTATCCATATGCGCCTATTATGGGTTGATTATAAAGGTATTAACCTGAAACAACAATAAAACGAGTGAAAACAGCGTTTGGATGGTCAAAATCGGAGATATAGCCCGCGAGTTGTATAATGTATGGGTGAGGCAAGCTGCTTTCCCCCAAGGCCACTGAGACACAGTCGATCGATACTCTCTCTCTCTCTTGCACTCGCTTGCCATCAGTGATGACAACACCCTGCTTGCAACTCGCTAATGTTAGCACGAAAATATACCTCAGAATAAGGGAATAACAGGGAAAATAGGTGATAACTGAAGGAGAGGAGGAAAGTGGGGAAGGAGGGGAGGTAGAGGACTTAGATTTTGCATGGCCCAGGGGCCTTAGATTTTGCATGGCCCAGGGGCCAAACAAAATTTTTTTTTTTTTTTTTTTTTTCGATGTCAAAAGTTGATTTTTTTTTCACTCACTCTTAAGAGTCTCCTCGCAGTCCGCCGGGGGAACTCTTAAGAGTCTCCCCGCAGTTCCCGGGTTAAATCCTTGGTGGTGGTCAAGTGGTGAGCACGCTCGCGTGTGAATCTGGAAGACCCGGGATCGAATCCCTGCCACGGCGGACATTCAGTGGGTGCAGTAGTACGTCCTAGCATGTTTCACATGCTTGCACCCAGTGAGGGGACATCCTGACAACGTATACAGACTAAACACACATAACAAAGCCACTCCAACACCTTCCTCTCTCTCCAACACCCCTTCTCCCCTCTCGACACTCTTCTCTGACTCTGAGCTAGTGCCGATAAAAATGGCATGGTCAGTCCTGTAAAGAATCTTACAGTAGATCCTCTGGAAAAAGGCAAACTAGGCCTGTGTATCCAGCTCAGTGCCAGTACTTGCACTACTGCGGTCGTTCACTGTGTTGGCGGTGGCGGCAGAAGACGCAACATTTTTACTATTCTGTAATTTTGCTTTATAATCAAACTTCAAATCTTCTCTTCCCCATGCTTTATCAAGATTACTTTCAAACTTCCTTATTGATTCGGAATCGACTACATACTGGGGCAGCGCGTTCCACTCATTTACCACTCTATCACAAAATGAGTTCTTTGCCTTTTCAAGCCTATTTCTTTCTTTGTAAATTTTCTTAGTGTCCTCTCGTTCTTGTTCCCTCCCGCATCAAGAAGATACCTTCACACACATCCTCATCATACTTTCCTGACACTATCTTAAAAGTCTCTATCATATCCCCTCTCTTTCTCCTATATGCCAGTGTCCTCAACCTCTGCTCATAGCCCGCGTTCTTCAACGTTGGTACTAGCTTGCTAGCTCTCCTCTGCACTTTCTCCACTGCTTCTATATCCTTTACCATATATGGAGCCCACACCTGGTTCGCATATTCCAGGTGCGGCCTAACCAGCGCTGTATAGAGATTCCTGAATATTTCTTCGTCAAGTGACACAAATGTCCTCCTTATCAGCCCTACAATTCTATTGTCTTTGTTTATCTTTTCCGCTAAATGTTCTGAGAAATTTTACTTATTGTCTATCACTACTCCTATAGGCCCTATCCTTTTCTGCATTCACTTCCTCCATCGCTTCATACATGCTGTATCCTACCTTGTCTATCTTGCTAGTCCCAATCCACATGTACTGTACTTGCATTTTTTTGGATGAAAAGGCATTAACCAATGTTCAGACCATCCCTTCATGCCCTCCACATCTCCTTGAAGCAAACCCACATCTTCCTTACTCCTTACTCTTCTATACAGCTTAGTGTCATCCGCATACAGGTATATCTCATTTCCATTGGTTATAACTTCAGGTAAGTCGTTGATAAATATAACGAACAGTAGTGGTCCCAACACAGATCCCTGAGGTATCCCACTTGTAATTTCCCTACACCCCGAGCCTATTCCATTCACCAGTACCCTCTGTCTCCGATCTTTCAGGAAGGCTTCTATCCATTTCACACATTTCTCCCCTATACTATAGCTTCTAACTTTCTATTAACCTTTTATGTGGGACCTTATCGAAGGCCTTCATAAAATCGTAATATTCAGAGTTGTAATTTCGTAAAGACTCCAGGACGAGCTCATTAGCGGCGGATCCCAGATCGACCGTGGGGATTGTCACCTAAACATCTACAAAAGTACCTGCCAAATAGGTGTCCAGAAACTAAAATCGTACCATTTTTTTGGTTAGGTTAATGCTAAAAAAATAAAAATAAATAGGCGGTAGCATTCAAGGAGACTACAGCAGGACTCTTCTTCTTACCTCTGACCAGGTATAGGCTATCCTAGTGTTTACTAGCCTATACCCCTTTGAAAGGACATTAGCCTAACCTAACCTATCCTAGTATTATGGGTGGGGTGGGGGCTGCCGGGGCCCCACTATTTGACAGATTTTTGGTGTATTTTTCTGTGAAATCTGTTTTTTTCAAGTGTCGATAACGAAATTCCTCCATGCGGACTGTAACGAGAAAAATATGGCGAGTCTATTGGTCCCTATTTTTCCTAATAAATTGCTTCTAATAAGGCGGATGTACAGTGCATTCATTCGACATATATCGACAGGCCCCGCCCACTTCCCCAACCGTTATCATACGGCTGGCATGACTGTGCAAGATAGGGGTGTCCAACAGGGTAACCAAATCAGCACAAAAATATTATTTAATCTGTTTGCAGAAGTAACTAGAAGAATCCAAACTAGTAAATGCCTACCTAATATTGCTAGAATATTATTCCACTATTGATAACATGTGCTAAAAGATTCGGAGTATAGCCAGCATTCTTATTGCTAGGTGTAAAATATTGCCGCTAGATCAAGTCAATATTTATTTATCAATTTAAATTATTAAAAATGGCCTACAAAGCCATCTACCTTTCTACATCAACGAGTGAGAAAGAAATGTTAAGACTGGAGCCTGTCTTTAACCCGTCCAGCCCCGGCTAGTTTTGTAATGTTTGTTCACCAGAACCCGGCCGGTTTTCAAATTTTTTTTTTATTCCAGAAACAATAGCGAATGGGTTAGGAATGAAGGAAAAACCACGAAAAACCGCTCAAAAAGCTTAAAGAATGGTCCTACAGAGCCCCCGAAAACATATTTTACAAGAGTAAAAAATTGAAGGCAATTACACCAAAAAAACAGGTTATTGCGCGCTCACGCGCACGCACGTGGACTTTGAGAGTTTTCAACCATCGGCACGGTTGCGTGGGATACGTACACAGTTCCCATACAAATCTGAGCCCTCTTGAGTGCCTACACCTGAGGTTATGGTCGGCGCAATTAGGGTGACGCGCCAGGCGCGTCTCTGGGGCTGTGCGTTACATACATCGCCGACGCGTCAGGCACGTCGCTGGGGCTGTACGGGTTAACAGCTCCATTCCCTTGTTCAAGTAAATACTTTTAGATCTAGCGGTAAGGTAGCTACATTGGCAACGCCGGTGTCTTCTCTCTCAACTGTCAATGCGCTGTCATTCAAACGTCAGTTCAGTTCCCTCCCGTCTTCTGAAGGGGGAAGATGGCGTCTCCTGCCCATACCCCTGGCAGACCTGCTGGTTCTCCCCGACTTGTCAGTCAAGCCAGGAATATTGTATTAAATGTATTAAGGTATTTTGATAAGGAGAAAACTGAGCCAGTTGATGTGGTGGTGAAGAAAACCTCTGAGGCAACACAAGTTATTATTGGCGGCTAAATGAATCACAAAATTATGATCTACACAAGTTGACTGATCAGTCAAAATTTAATCACTTCACAATATGAGAGAGAGAGAGAGAGGGAGGGAGACTGAGGCACACAGACAAGGGAGGGGGAGGCATTACGGTACCCTATACAACTAAAAGCAATCGCTCGCTAGGCCTAGCTTAACCCATTGAGACCCAGCGTCGCACGTGATGCGTCGGCAGTTTGTTATCACCAACTCCCAGCGACGCAACACGTGCGTCCGGCATATTAAAATCATTTACGTGGCTCGTAAGGTAGGAAATGGCGGGAGAATAGGAGGGGGAGGTACTGTAGTGTGTGTGGGAGCCGGGCCGGTAGGTGTGAGCGGGCCAAGACAGCCGCGCGGCCGGTGGTGGTGGGCTTAGTGGGGATACTTTACACCCTTAGTTCACCGCCACTTTGAACCTTCATTACTCCGGTCGTATGGGAGCTAGAGGCTTGAGATTTATGTGAGACACTCCTTAGGATGTATGCCGTACAATGCCACACTCAGTTTTCACCCTAGTGCTCCCGGGCAGGTGGTCATGCGGGGGAGACGAACTTTCGACCCCCCCCCCCCCCAAATGACCGAGGTGAGTTTTTTTTATTTGTTTATTCATTTCTCACCATTCTCTTCCATTTTGGCTCAACAAATTTTTTTGTGGCTCCCCCCCCCCCAAAAAAAACAAATATCCGAGGTGATTTTTTTTTTTTTTTTTAATTTCTCATCCTTGTCTTCCATTTTAGCAAACAAAAAAAAGAAGTGAAAATGGCTTGGGACTGGGGTGAACAAAATATTATAACTAGCCGGGGCTCAACGGGTTAATAATTGTCTACCTCTGCTCTGCCCAAGTAGACAAGGTAAAACAATGGTAATGGAGTTTACTTTTCTGTACAATGGTATATGGTAATATTGTATAGTAAAGAGTAACTGCAAATATGCATGTATTAAAGCGATCTTACATCGTATAATTAATTTTACTTGGAGCTCTTATCAGCTCCGTGGTAAGGTGACAAGTGACTTGTCCGAGATTGCGGTATGATAAGCTCTACTTCGTCTACGGCGCTGGTGGAAGCGGGCAGGGCCTGTCGATATATGTCGAATGAATGCACTGTAGTGTCCTTGAAGATTATCAAATAGGCTAGGTTAAAGCCAAAAAAAAAAAAATCCGGTGGATAAAAATTATAGCCTAGCCTATAGGCCAAGGCTAGCCTAGCAATGAAGCATAAAATGATAGGAACCCAAAACTACCATTAGAAATGAGATCCCAACTGTGGTGCGACTCTTAAATAGGCCTAGGACCTATTGACCGAAAATATATTTTTCTTGGCTTCATTTATTTATTTTTATTTTTTTGCATTAACCTAACCAAACCTAAATATATTTGGGGGCTAGGCTATTAGGTTAGGTAGGTTTATTTCCAACTTTCGGTTCAATGTTATTTTAATACCACAAATTTTGTTGGTATATTTGAAGATAAATATTGAATCTAGGCTATATGCTCTAAAGATCATAAGAAAATTTGTTTTAACCCTCGGCAAAACCTAATAAAAAAGTATGGTACTAGGCCTAGCCTAAAATGTCTTTTTCGTAACAAGGTTGTCAATACGGTACTTCCAGTTATCGATAGCTCTAAAGATCATATGAAAATGGGTAAATCTACAGTTATACTACCCCTCCCCCCTTCAAAACACGCCTTTTAGCGTGTTTTTGGATGGTTCAGCAGACGCGGAAACTGGAAAAAAAACGTATTTTGATAAAAAATTATCACCAACCAGATACAAGTTTTTCAGGTAATTTGTTGTTGTTTTTTATTTTTTATTTGATATACAGTGTTGTTTAATACCGAGGACCGTCGCATTTTATTATTTTTATTATTAGCCTAACCTAACCTAACCGAAAACTAACCTGTCTCGCGACCGGTCTAAACCCAGCTCACGTTCCCTGTGTATGGGTGCGCGACGGTCTAAACCCAGCTTACGTTCCCTGTTTATGGATTCGCGAAGGTTTGTAATACTTCAATGTATCTATTACAAGTCAAATATACATTTCCGCGCATCATCAAACCATACTAAGTCTACTACTAATAATATTAACCCATTAGGGCCTAGTACCAACAGAATAGCGACAAAATAGGGGTAGTATAACTGTAGATTTATCTGAAAATGTGTTAAACCCTCGGAAAAACCTAATATAAAAGTATGGTAGGCTATTAAAATTTAATTTTCGTAACAAGGTTGTCAATACGGTACTTTCCCGTTATCAATGTACAATCAAAGCTGAACATTGCAGAGTAAACACTGTAGACTTCATCGACTTTCTTTCACCTTCGTATAGCCTAGCCTAGGCCCTAATCGACAGCCAATTTTTTGTTTTTATTTACTAAGGGATTAGTACTCAACCAGCGGGGGTGTGGGGGCAGCAGCCCCCATTCATAATACTAGGTTAGGTTAGGTAAGGTTGTTAGGTTAGGCTAAGGTCTTTTCAAATCACTATCGGGGGGCGTGTCTCAACATCGGTAACATTCAAGATAGCTAGAGCCGCCTTATTTACCAAGTTTTTGTATATTTTGTTCAAGGAATATAGTGTTTTATTGTTGTTTATCATATTTTGATTGGAGGATTTGCATTAACTTACCCATTATTCATTAATCTGAAGATACTCCGTCAAATCATTCAAATGGCGCCATTTATTGGGTGAATCGTGCTTTTACAGTAGGTAAGGAAAATTGTGGGGAGGCCATGCACGCTTCCAAAATGTACAAATATTATATTAGATTAGATTAACCTAGATTAACCTAGATTAACCTAACTCTAATACTGTAGGCTATAATATATAATATCGTTTTTGTGAGTAACGTTCAACCCATTTATTGGGTGAATCGCACTCACCGCATCTTTCAAAACAAGAAGAAGAGGACCCAGGTCGAAGGATTCATTGGATGCAATGCTTTGTTTACGTTCGGGACATTTTCGTGTTATTTTTCGGTGTAATCGGGTTTTTTCAAGTGTCGATAACGAAATTCCTCCATGCGGACTATAATGAGAAAAATATGGCGAGTCTATTGGTCCCTATTTTCCCTAATAAATTATTTCTAATAAGGCGGCGAAAGAGGTCTTGAATGTTATCTCAACATCGATCAATAGGCCTAGGCTTAATGGGGAAAATAGGTTTTCCCGAGATTTCCAATTTATTACAAACACTATATAGGCTAGGCTAGGCTTATTGATGCAAATGAACAATTTCTTTTTATCAAAAACACTCTGGGCCTAGCCTATTAAAATAAAAAAATTCCCAACTTTCTTTCGGATCAAACATTCCAGACTCGAGTGGAAGGAATTCGGTCAATAGGCCTAGCCTATACAGGAGACACTACAATATAGGTAGCAAATTTCTAATGGTAGTTTTGGGTTCCTATCATCATATGCTTCATTTCTAGGCTATATACTTTTTGGTAAGATTTGGTCCTAGGACCAAAACAAAAAATCCCAAGATTTTTTTTTCTTTTTCTTGGGGATAAAAAGTAGGTAGGCCTAGCCTAAGATTAGGAGTAGTGGATTTACGTTTATATCAGTAGCTTGGGAACGGTCGACAAGTACGAGGGAGGGTGGTGGACGGTGACACTTCTCTTCTCTACTGGCGTGAGCTCTTCCTAAATCTTAGCTCTTCCTTAATCTAAGCATTTTTCTCTTCGGATGTACCCCACCTTCCACTGCCTGTATGTTTGTGAGTAAGGGGTGGGTGATTTTAGTGGGAGGTGGTGGGATTTGGGAATGATGACGAAGCAGGGAGGAGTGAAAAAGGTGATAAAGGGGAAGAGAGGGGTGAGCAGGGACTCTGCACAAGCTGGTAGGTCTAGGAGGAGGGCTGGTATCGTAACAAGGGGGGAAGAAAGAGGAGGGGAGGAAGCTGAGGAAGGAAATGGGATAGAGACCGATGAAGAGCAAGAAGCAGAGGTGCTAGATGATGATAGTATGATACAATGCGAGAAATGTGAATGTTGGGTGGAAGCGACGAAGATGGATGCCGAAGGCAAAAGAAGGGATAGTATTGAGAAAAAGGGAATGCTGTGCAGGATGTGCCTATTAATTACAGTGGAAGTTTTGAAGGAAAGACTGGAAGGGGTAATGAATAGGTTCAGAGATCAGGTAGTAGTAACAGAGAGGTTATTAAAGGTGTGGGAGAGTAGCAAGGATAAGAACCGAGGGGATAACAACATAGAAGCAGATCAAGACACAGGAAATGAAGGATCTGAAAATGGGGAGGGAAGCGGAGAGGAGACCACAGAGAGTCAGAGAGCAGAAGATGTAACAAAAGATGTGGAAGTAGGAACCAGAGTGAGAGAGGAAATAAGCACAGAGATATATGAAAGTGAGAGAGAGGACATAAGTGAGGGGAGGATTGGGGAGCAAATAAGAAGAATAGATGAGGCATGCGAGAAAGAAAAAAAACAGCAAAGATGGCAGGTGACGAGAAAGGGAAGGGTCGTGAAGGAGACGCAGGAAAGTGAAAGGGGCGAAAACATGGGAGAATGGGAAGAATGGTCGAATGCATTTCTGGGAAGCCAAATAACGAGTCAAAGGTCACTAAAGAACAGGGAAAAGAAGGAAGGGGTAAATGAGCAGAACGGTGGGGATGGAGTTGGAAAAGAAAGAGAGGAGGGAGAGCTGAGCTTGACAGATATGGACGAGGAGGGAAGTGAAATAGACTGCATAGAAGAGTGGAGAAGGGATAAACAAAGAGAGAGGACGGTAGAAAAGGAGGGAAGTAAAAGTAGGAGGGAAGAGGTACATAGAGTACAGGTAAACACAAGACCCAGGGGTAAGAGGGGGGATGGGGAGAGAAGGAGCAGTGGGAGAACACAAGTAGAGCCCGAAAAAGGGAAGAGTAGGAGCGGTAGGGAGGCGGAAACAAGGGAGAGGACAGTAGAAACGAGTGCGGTGAGGGGGACAAATAAAATAGGAGGAAGCGGGAATAATAAGAGGGAAAGAAGGCTGAAGATAACAGTGATATGTGGAGATAGCACCTTCAGGAATATGGGAAGGATTTTAGATAACTCGGAAAGGGAAGTAGTTAGCCTAAGAAGGGCAGGAATATGGGAGGTAATGAAGCAGGCAAGAAACATAAATTTTGAGGGGGGGGAAGGAACCTTAGTAATACAGGGAGGGGGAAATGGTCTGGAGATGCAAGGAGTGAGGGGAACAATGGCAGAGATTGAAGAAGGATTAAGGGAAATAAGAAAGAAAGAAAAGAGAGTGAACATAGTAATGGTGGGAATCCTGAGGAGGCCCAAAGAGAGCTGGAGTTATGAGAAGGTAAGGATTGCGACAAATGATGAGATTAAGGAGCTTACAAAGTGCATGAACTCTGTGCTAAAGGAAAAGGGGATTAAAGGATTTAGTTTCCTAGATTTGGACAGAGAGGTGGATTCTGGGAGTTTTGAAGAAGATGGGTGGCACCTAAAAAGGGAGGAGGAAAGACATATAGCAGAGAGGATAGAGGAGATTGTTAGACGAGAAGAGAGGTGGTCGGCACGGGAGAAGAACAAAGTAGATTGACTATCAACGAATAAGGGAGAGGAAAGGGAGGAGGAAGTAGGGGCAGAGGGAGGAGAAGGGATGGAAAATGAAGGAGCAGGAGATTCTATACAGGGGGGAAAGGGTAGAGGAAAAAAGAGGGAGATAGGGGGGGATAGTCTTGGAAGAAAGGAGATTATAGACAGTAGTGCGAAGAATAGGGAAAAAAATGGGAGTGGAGGAGAAGTAAAGGAAACAAATAAGGATCCAGGGGGAGTAGAAGAGGAAAGGAAGGGGGGGAGACAGGAATGTAGGAGGAAGAAGAAAAAGAAACAAGAATTCCATGGAGAGGATAAGGGGGAAATAATAATTGGGTGTGTGAATGTTAATGGATGGAGGCCGGGAATGATGGAGGAAATAGAGAGAGAAGCAGAGGAAGGAAGGTTGAATATTTGTGGAATAGTAGAAACAAAATTGAAGGGGAAGATAGAATGGGGAGGGGAGAAGTATGAAGTAATAGGGAAAGGAAGAGAGAAAACACAGAAAAAGGGTGGAGGAGTCGCAGTGGTGGTAGAAAAAGAAAAATGGGAAGTTGAACAGGTGAACTTGGGGGAAGGGGAAGACCAGGAGGACATACTAGTAGTGAGGGTGGAAGGGAAAGGGGAAATGAAAAGAGCTAATTTTATGCTGATTATATGTTATATGACGGTAGAGGGAGGGCTGAGAGAGAGGGAGGAAAATCGGAGAAAATACGAAGTAATAAGGGCTGTGATGAGAGGAAACGAAGATGAAATCATAATAATGGGGGATATGAATGCTCACACAGGAATCTTAGGGGAACAAATCAATAGGAATGGGAAGTTATTGATAGACCTATGTGAGGATGAGCAGTTAGAAAATTTGAATATGGTAGAGGCGGAGGGGAAAGTAACATGGAGAGGAAGAGAAGGGAGGAGGTCAGCTATTGATTATATATTAGTGAACAGGAAAGCAGGAGAGAGAGTGATAGAAATGGTAGTAGATGAAGAAAGAAACTTTGAAATAAACAGTGACCATAACCTGCTGAAACTAAGATACAGCATAAAGTCTCACAAGGAGAAGATAGAGAAGTGTAGAGAGGCTAATAAGCCAGAAAGATGGAAAATGAAGGAGGCGGAGTGGGGGAGGTTTAGGGAGGAAATAGGGAATATGGATATAGATGAAGTAGGGGGAGGGAGTGCAATGCAAATTGATAAGAGGATAGAGAGGGAAATAAATAAGGTAGCAGAGAGAGTGTTAGAGAAGGAGAAAATAGGGAGGAAAGGTAGAGGAATGAAAGGATGGTGGAATACAGACATTAAGGAGGCGAGGAAGAAGAGGAAAGAGAGGAATAGGATTAGGAAAGAGTTGGAGAAGGGGAAAAAGAGAGGGGAAAATATAAGTGAGGAGGAAATTCGAATAGCAAGGGAAGAATACGAGAGGGAAAGGAAAAACACAAAAAACTTAATAAGAGGAGCAATAGAGAAGCATGAACAGAAAGAAATTGACAGGATAAAAGAGAAGGGGGACAAAGGAAAAGCTGAGTGGTATAGATGGCTAAAAAGAGAAAAAAGGAGGGAAAAGGTAGTAGTGGAGCTGAATGTAGGTGGGGAAAAAGTTAGGGATGTAAATAAAATTGGAGAGGAAATAAAAAGATACTGGGAGGAAGTGGGAGGGGTAAATGACCAAATAAGAGTAGGGCAATGGAATATTGAACTAAATGAGGAAGAAATAGATGAAAATATGAATGAGATGGTGAGTGAGGAGGAGATTAGGAGGAGTGTGAAGAAGCTGAAGAGAAACAAAGCGGCAGGACCGGATGGGATAACAGCAGAGATGTATATTGAAGGAGGGGAGATGATAGTTAGGATGTTGAAGAAGCTATTTGATAAAATATGGGAGGAGGAAGAAATACCAGCAAGATGGAAAGAAGAAAGGGTCACATTGATTTACAAAGGAGGAGCAAAAATGTGCACGAAATGGGGAGTTATAGACCAATAACGGTAATAAACATAATAAATAAGATATTTTATGGGATACTAAAGGAGAGGGTAGGAGAGTATGTAGAAGAAAGGATCCTACTTAGTGAAGAGCAAAATGGGTTTAGGAAGGGGAGAAGAGGAACAGACAATATATTTATATTAGATGAGATTATAGAGAAAAAGGCAAAGCAAGGGAAATGTGTGTTTATAGTGTGTTTGGATGTGGAGAAGGCATATGATAAGATTAGTAGGGGAGTTGCAGAAGCAGTGATGGAGAAACTAGGAGTGAGTAGGAAGATAAGGAACATGATAATGAATATGTATGAAGGGGCGGAGACAGAGATTGTGTGGAAAAATATTGCAGTGAAAGGAATCAGGAGAAGGAAAGGGTTAAGGCAGGGATGTAACCTGTCACCATTAATTTTTGCAATGTGCATGGAGGAGTTGGTGAGGAGAATTAAGAGTAAGGGTCAAGGAGTGGAAATAGGGCAGTATAGGCTAGCAATTCTGACGTTTGCTGATGATGTTGTGCTGACAGCAGAGACAGAGGAAGATATGGGGGAAATGTTACAGGAGGCGGAAAGGTTTGGCAGAGACCTAGAAATGAAGTTCAGTGTAGAGAAAAGCAGTATGATAGTAGTAAATGGACCAGAGGCAGTAGAAATGAGGATAGGAGGGGAAAGAATAGAAACAAGGGAGGAAGTGAAGTATTTAGGGGTATGGATAGGGAGGGAAGGGCGACAAAGGACAATGAATGAGAAAATCATGAAGGTGGAGCAGTGTAGTGGGAAACTGTGGAATGTGACAAAAACCAGAGTAAATAAATATAAAATAGTAAGAGAGGTGTGGAAGGACTTTGAAGTGCCGAGAATAATGTACGGGATGGATGTGAGAGGGAGTACAGGGGGAGAAATAAATAGACTGGAGACGGGACAAAA
This sequence comes from Paralithodes platypus, assembly GCA_032716605.1. Lineage (NCBI taxonomy): Eukaryota > Metazoa > Arthropoda > Malacostraca > Decapoda > Lithodidae > Paralithodes > Paralithodes platypus. The sequence continues at coordinate 8,986,478 of CM064566.1, read as the reverse complement.
TAAAATAGGAAGAATGGGGTTAGGAGCAAGAAGGTGGACAGCAAATGAAGCAGTGAGAGGGGAGATGGGATGGAGTACGTTTGAGGAGAGAGTGGCGAAGGCAAAGTTGAGGTACAAGAGTAGGTTGGAGGAGATGGAGGATCATAGGTGGCCAAGGAGAGTGAATGAATGGGGGGAGGGGAAGAGTAGATGGGCAAAAGAGTGTAAGAGAAAACTGAAAAAAATAGGAGTGAAACAAAGAAGGGTGGGAGAGGAGTGGAGAGATGTAGGGAGTAATACAGGATTAGGTCAGGGAAGGAGACTAGAGAAAGAGATAGGAATGAGAGTGAAGGAAGTAGGAAGACAGGAATGGAAGAGAAATATGGAGAAGAAAAGTACACTGATAAGATATAGAAGCAAGGGGAGACCGAGAAAAGAGGAGTTCTATGACGGAAGTTGGGGAGCTGAACTACTGTTTAAGGCTAGGGCAGGAGCATTAGAGACAAATAGGAGAACATGGAGGTGGAATGGGGGGTGAAAGAGTGTCTACAGTGTGAGGTGGGAGGGAGGAGAGTGGAGGAGACAATAGAACATATAGTGACAGAGTGCCAGGGGTATGCAGAGGAGAGAGAGGGGTTGGAAAATGAGTTGAAACGGGTGGTAGGGGAGAGGGAATGGGAAGAGCAGAAAGAGGAGGAGGATGAGGGTGTCAAATTTGTGTTAGGTCTCGAGACAGAAGAGGGGCTAGATGGGGAAATGGGGAAAAGAATGAAGGTAGTGAAAAGATTCCTGGAGCAGGTGTGGCAGAAGAGAAAACGGAATAGGATAGAATAGGATGAGGGGGGAGAAGGGGACCAGAGCGGGGGAGGAAGAAAAATGAGATTAAATAGTAGAGAGGGGAAAAGATAAATTAAGATAAGGAGAGAACAAGATATTGGGGGGTGGAGGAGGGGGTAAAATAAGGAGAGGAGAGTTCTGCTTAAGCTATATACTTCAATTCTTTGTCTTTAACTATCCTTTCTACGACTACATAATTTCTAAACTAATTCTTAAATCTAGCTCTATCTGTTTCTGGAGAAGTCACCGGTGCATAGGTGAGCTGGCTTTGAGAGGGGACAGCAACTCCACAAAAAGAAGAAGAAGAAGAAGAAGAAGGGCGTACCACTACCGACATACAGCATAACTCTATAAAACATTAACCTAACCAAAAAACCTAACCTAACCTAACCTAATAGCCCCCAAATACATTTAGGTTAGGTTTTTTGGTTAGGTTAGCCTAATGAAAAAAAAAAAAAAACACAAGAAAAAAATGAAAAATCCCAAGATTTGTTTTTTTTCCCGGGGATAAAAAGTATATAGAAATGAAGCATAGGCCTATGATGATAGCCTAGGAACACAAAACTACCATTAGAAATTTGGTACCTATATTGTTGCGTCTCCTGTATATTAACCGGGAATTCGGTAAAATTCTAGTTTCACGTACACAGCGACAAAAGGGAGGCGCCGTTGTAAAGGCATAGCTTCCCGACCAACTATGAAGATCAGGGAAATTGCTGGGTAAAAGACGTAATATAATGATAATAAACTACATTAACGACATTAGCCTAACCTAACAACCTTACCTAACCTAACCTAGTATTATGTAATAGCTATGGTGCCGCATATGGAGAGATTTTTTTTTTTTTTTTTTACAGTAGTCCTAGATATAATTCCTTATAGGCTAATGCATTTCCGCCGCTTTGGACATATATAGGAATTAAGTATGGTATATGACAACTCTAAAGTAGCCATAGAAATTTATGAGTATGCTGTGAAAGCGAAACTAGAATTAAACCGGGAATTCTTTCTAATGTCTTTCCACTCGTCAATGGTGTTCCCCAGGGCAGCGTTCTCAGCAGCAAAATTTTTGCCGCGGCCACATAGGCCTAAATAAAGTCATTCCATGGCAGCCTGTTTAACGTTGACGATTTTACCATCTATTGCACTGCCCGTACCCTCAGACATGTTATACGTATACTCAACATCTCCATCCAAGGGGTGATCGCCTGGGCATCTTCAGTTTTCGGCTGAGAAAACTAAGGCAATAGGGCTGGTCTTCTATCGAAACAAGCGCTGGCCAGTCAATTATTGTCAATATCGCTTCGAATGGGACAGCGAAGAGAGGAGGAACAAGTTAACAACCCAGCACTACAGCAGCCCTACCAGGAGGATGAGGAGTTGACTATTGGCCGCCTACTATTCAACAGAAATACAACAGAAGAGGCAAAAACAACGGTGTATAGACTTTGGCAAATCAGAAAATAAAGGAATTATTAAGATAAAGTAGACCCGGACCCAGACCGCAAGAAGAACCCTACATCAGAGAGTGCCGCTTTAAAGGCATTACTCCCGCCAATCAACTGAACTGAAATGGGGGGACTACATAATTATAACGTAAGGCGCGTTTTTGCGAGCGTTTTGGCTTAAGCCAGACTTAATCCAAGAGCGAAATTCGTATTTGGAGGAAATTTTTTAAGCCAAACTCGAGCCGCGCTTAAGCAGGATCGACTTTTCTCAATCCGCCCTGAAAGGCCGCTTGACTTTGGGACCTTGGCTTAGCAAGAACAGGATCGCTAGAAACGAATGAGAGAACAAGGAGATGGAATGGAGTGGGACCGCACTGCAGTCAATGTGAAATGGGAGGAGACCCAATAGTGGAGGATGTAGAACACATAGTAACCGAATGTACAAGATATAATGAGGAGAGAGAGGAGTTGGAGAGGTACATGAGGAATAGAGTTGGGGAGAGGGGGTGGGAGGAGATTAAGCAGAGGGAAGATAGAGGGGTAGGGGCGCTATTGGGGTTAACACGGGAGATGGAAACACAAGACATGGAGATGGTGAAGAGTGAAATAACAGAAAAACATATTCACCACCACAGCCAACATACCAAGACCTATAGCTGCTCACCACCACCACCACCACCACCTCTACCAATAACAGAGAAACAGTTACCCAAGCATTCACCACCACAAGTCGTTTTCTCTCTCTACCACACCTCTCCCGCATCAGAGAAAACGTCGACTCAAAGACTCAAGGATAACAATTATATACCTGTGCAGGGCAGAAGATAACATGTGATCAGTTCTCGCCGATATTACACTTCTCCTGCAACACCCCAAACCTACAAACTTGCAACCACTGTCCACTCCATCTACCTCCAGCCTGTAAAACACATAACAGCCCCAGACCAAATCAGAAGACAATCATATTATATCACCTCACCCCAGAGTTAAAAAGGACACAACCGCCCCCAGACAACACGAGTTACTACCATCGAGATGACACGCCCTCTAACACCAGGGAACAACTTATCCATCAACATAACCAATTCCAAAGTCCAACAGAAGAAGAAAAGCGAAGAAGAGAAATTAATCAAGAAATGGCACTATAAGTAAAAAAGTATATCACCCCTCTCCAAGCCACAAGGAACTAACCACCCTACAACATCCTACCCCTAGGTGCCTTTCTGATGCTCAACAATATCACCCCCGAGGCCCTGAGAAACGGTATGACTATTACGGAAGATTTTAGGATCGACATCTCAATCTAGAGCTGTTCTTGACACCCCGGGTAAAAGGACAGATTCGAAAGTTGAGGACACAGTTGAAGAGTTGGTTCAGTTGATCGCAAGGCGTAGACACAATTACGAGACTGTAGTCACCCATTATACTAATTCTTTTTAGTGGGTATCAACAAGCTGGTTTATTAGAGCCTTCTGGGTGAAGTAATCTAATATTCTCGGCCTACCTCAACCCCGGCGCTATTGTGGATATAAGCAGACAGTCAGGTACTAACTAGCTTTATCCAGGATAGACCAAACCACAAGAAATTCATCAAAGTACTTATAAAGACCAGAGTAGACAGGAGTTCACTCCTGCGTTCGCTCGATGCTATTTTGTCACGGCTTGGGCTAGGCAATTTAGTTATTTAAGGTCCCAAACCAAAGTGCTCGAGTTACACTGTGGGAACCCAGTGGCGTCAGGACAACCCCACGGCCAGCGGATCTACCCCAGATTGGATTACTAATTCTACACCCATTGGATTAATTATTCTACACATCGAAAGTGAAGTTATTATACCGTAAAAGTTATAGAAGATCTAACTGTGAACAGAAATTATACTTGGTATGTTGTCAGAGAGAAAGTATATAAAGATCGAAAGTGAAAGTAATTAAAATATATCTACTGCGTATATAATAAAAGGTATTCTGGAAACATCGGATACTACGCACGTATACAAAAGCGAGAGAAAGGAAACTCTAGTGAAACTCAAAGAAATTAGGGAAGTACTGGTAATAATTCTGCTAAAATTAATAACAAATAAATTCAAGTTAACTTATGCGTAAGCACCACAGTGATTTAACCTCAGGAAAATAATTACGTTTAGCTCCCAAATTCCAGAACCACTCTACGCAGGTAAATACCAATAGTTCACATATCTAATTACTATATAACCTTTCTAAGCACAAGTGTAAATCCTCGATTGAAAGGAGTGCTACTCGATCTTAACTCTGAAATAAATACAGGACAAGTGTAATCTTTCAGTTAGAAAGCGGTCCCTAATACTTACTTAGATATAGCATAGAATAATCCAGTCTTGCGAGTCAGACGTAGTGGAGCCTCGTTCGTTCACTTTAATTGTTTTGTTCTTGACCATTATTGTTCTAGCTTTTACGTATGCGATATTCTTGTGCAAATAAACGGAATATGAATACACGTCTTGTGATAATTATCCTCTATTGTCTTTCTGTGTCTGTGGTAAAACAATATAACTTCTCCAGTTAGGAAGAGCCCACTTGATCAAAACCAATTAAACCCCAGTAAAAACCTGGCATAACAAAGAGGATGTTGGAGAAAATGTGGAGGAAGAGAAATGGGTGAGGGGGGGGGGGGTTATAAAAAAAAAAAAAAATGTCTCTTAAACTATCCTTCTACTCTAAACTTTCCCTCCTACTAACGTTTCTGAGCCAGTACCGATACAAAGGTCAGCCCTGTGGATCTGCACGGTCTGCGGGCGGGTTCTAAAGAAGAAGAAGAAGAAGAAGAAGCTTAAGCGGGAATTGTTTGTAAACAATATCTGTTCGCCATCCAGGTGTTGCTGGTTCACTTTTTAGGTCATCCGTGGGAAGTGGTCCTCCAGTGGGTTCCTGCGCACTCGGGCATTTGTGGCAACACGGTGGCTGATGCTGCGGCGACGCTGACGCACGCTTCGGTAGAGGTTGAGTCGGTTGACATGGATGCGAGGACGCATGCCCGGGTTGTCGGGCGGGCTAGTCGCGGACTTTGGGACAGGGAGCTACGGGTGCTGTTGCTACAGACGACCATGGGGAGATACCGGTGGGATTCGTGCCCCCAGCCTTGGAGTCGACACCCCCTGCGGAAACTCGATGTCTCGCTGGCCAGGCTGCGTATTGGACACACTGCGCTGTCAGCACACCTGTTCCGACTCCGGATGGTACGGTGCCCGGACTGTCGCTGGTGTGGACAGCCCGAAACCCCTGAGCATCTGGTGGAGGTGTGTCCGCAGTTCTATAGTCACAGGGTCAAACTTAGGGACTCGGTTTGCCGTTTGTCGTCTCGGGGGTTCAGCTTAGGGCTCTTGTTAGGCCACGGTGTCCGGGATGCAGATGTGTGTTCTCAGCTCTCTCGTGCCTTATGTGTCTTCCTCTTGGCGACTCATGTTGCCGACATAGTATAGGGTCCCACTGACGGTTAGTCTTCTAGGGCCAAGCAGGTGGCATCCACCCGAAGGCCCTTTAACCTCTGAAGTGCGCATGGGGGTAATTGGAAACGTCCCCCTGTGCTGACGTATTTGAGGTGTTTCCGTCACTAAAATATTCATTGTGCCATTAATAGCATTAATACTTATCCATATGCGCCTATTATGGGTTGATTATAAAGGTATTAACCTGAAACAACAATAAAACGAGTGAAAACAGCGTTTGGATGGTCAAAATCGGAGATATAGCCCGCGAGTTGTATAATGTATGGGTGAGGCAAGCTGCTTTCCCCCAAGGCCACTGAGACACAGTCGATCGATACTCTCTCTCTCTCTCTTGCACTCGCTTGCCATCAGTGATGACAACACCCTGCTTGCAACTCGCTAATGTTAGCACGAAAATATACCTCAGAATAAGGGAATAACAGGGAAAATACGTGATAACTGAAGGAGAGGAGGGAAGGAGGGGAGGTAGAGGACTGAGATTTTGCATGGCCCAGGGGCCAAAACAAAATAAAAAAATAAAAAAATAAAAATATATATTTTTTTTTTTCGATGTCAAAAGTTGATTTTTTTTTTCACTCACTCATAAGAGTCTCCCCGCAGTGCGCCGGGGGAACTCTTATGAGTCTCCCTGCAGCTCCCGGGTTAATAATAATAACAACAACAACAACAACAATATCTGTTGTGATGTTTTTTTTTTGTCATTGTATGTACAGGATGGGACTGCAAGCAAATGAAAATTGTCCATACTGCCTCACACCTGAGACAGTGGAGCATTATCTACTCCACTGCCACAGACATTACCGTGCCCGCACCCACCTCAGAAGTGTAGTAACCCAACAAGGAGGAACATTCAACATCAAGCATATCCTAGGTGGAGACCAACCACAGCACAGTAACCATGTCATTGCATCAGCCCTAGGAACCTACATCAGAACAACAAACAAAATCACAAGCATATAAAATTACCATCCAACCGAATCTGTACTATACCACCACTGATCATCATCATCATCTCTGACCTCACCCTCACCTTGACTCAAATCACACAGTACACATAGAGCAGTACTGTACTGTACCACCACTGATCATCATCATCATCATCTCTGACCTCACCCTCACCTTGGCTTGAATCACACAGTACACATAGAGCAGTACTGTACTGTACTACAACTGATCATCATCATCATCTCTGACCTTACCCTCACCTAGACTTAACCTCTCGGCTGCGCATGGGGGTAATTAGACACCTCTCCCTGTGCGCATGTATTTGAGGTGTTTCCGTCACTAAAATATTCATTGTACCATTAATAGCATTAATACTTATCCATACGCGCCTATTAGGGGTTGATTATAAAGGTATTAACCTGAAACAACAATAAAACGAGTGAAAACAGCGTTTGGATGGTCAAAATCGGAGATATAGCCTAGCCCGCGAGTTGTATAATGTATGGGTGAGGCAAGCTGCTTTCCCGCCAATTTCCCCCAAGGCCACTGAGACACAGTCGATCGATATTCTCTCTCTCTCTCTTGCACTCGTTTGCTAACACTGATGACAATGCCCTGCTTGCAACTCGCTAATGTTAGCACGAAAATATACCTCAGAATAAGGGAATAACAGGGAAAATAGGTGATAACTGAAGGAGAGGAGGAAAGTGGGGAAGGAGGGGAGGTAGAGGACTGAGATTTTGCATGGCCCAGGGGCCAAACAAAAATAAAAAAATAAAAAAATAAAAATAATAAAAATATATTTTTTTTCGATGTCAAAAGTTAATTTTTTTTTTCTCTGACTCTTAACCCGTACAGCCCCAGCGACGTCGGCGATGTATGTAATGCACAGCCCCAGAGACACGCCTGGCGCGTCACCCTAATTGCGCCGACCGTAACCTCAGGTGTAGCCACTCAAGAGGGCTCAGATTTGTATGGGAACTGTGTACGTATGCCACGCAACCGTGCCGATGGTTGAAAACTCTCAAAGTCCACATGCATGCGCGTGAGCGCGCAATAACCTGGTTTTTTGGGGTAATTGCCTTCAATTTTTTACTCTTGTAAAATACGTTTTCGGGGGCTCTGTAGGACCATTCTTTAAGTTTTTTGAGCGGTTTTTCGTGGTTTTTCCTTCATTCCTAACCCAATTTGCTATTGTTTCTGGAATAAACATTTTTTTTGAAAACCGGCCGGGTTCTGGTGAACAAACATTACAAAACTAGCCGGGGCTGGACGGGTTAAGAGTCTTCCCGCAGTCCGCCGGGGTAACTCTTAAGAGTCTCCTCGCAGTTCCCGGGTTAAATCACCCTGACCTCAAAAGACAAAGACAAACTTACCCCCCATATACAGTACAGTAGTATAAAATCCACCTTTACTATCTCTCCTAACCCCTATTGTACTAACAATTGTTCTTTTCACCCCTCCTAAAACGCCTGTGCAGTAATCTGGAGACACCACAACCCTCCAAGCAAACTGCACATTTAAACAATAAGAAGAAGTAATTGTTTTGTATTAGGTAAATACCATAGAGACTAGATCGAGTGTATATTATGAATACATAAGTAATGTAATATATATTATATTACATAATGATGTTCTATTATATTATAGTTAGCTTGATATGCACTATTACAGGAAACACGGTAGGCTATTGGCAGAATCATCCAGGCCGATCTGGGAAAAAACTCGTTCTGTGGGTAAAGAACATCCTTCTAGTTCCCAAATCGTGTTATTGATGCCGGGGTATTGTCATAACACTGGATACTTTTGTACTATATTGTGAACGTTACCAAGATATACAAACACTATAGTCCGTTCATTCTAGGTTGGGCAGAGATCGTAACCTCTAACTTCTGTAACTCGAAAAGGGCTTAAGCAAATGAGTCGTCAATTTATACACATATTCCCTAGCCAAGTCTGCCTAGTTGGTAGAAATATTAGATCGATTACTGTAGTCCTTTTTGAGTTATGAGAGTGTTATGCCCTGTTTTTCTACAGGTTTAACTTGGGTAATGTGAGTTCTAACTGACTGGGTATATAAGGCTGCATGCACAATACAAGGTATGAGGAATAGAGAACACAAAATAAACACACGGTAACAAGACACGATCACGTTTATTGAAGATGGTTAATAGGAAGCATAAGAAGGTATGAATACTCGTGCAAGACAAATAATAGAAATGAACAACTAGCATTAGTGGATCTGGATGGAGCCGGTTGCTAGACTACTCGGCCCACGGGACAGCTCGGCCAGGACAACTCGGCCAACGTCGAGACAGCTCGGCCCAGTAAAAGCGAGACAGCTCGGCCCCGAGTTAATTGCGAGACAACTCGGCCTTTCACAACCCTTATTTGCTTCGACAACATAAAAACGGTATAGATGGCTATATTGATAATTTTGGAATCGCTATGTCCCTATCTATTTAGGTATCTATCCTAAAGAAAACTGAGATTTTTGCATTTTTTTTTTACATCCGGTGGCAATTCAACTCCCACCCTTTCAATATCTGAGGCAAGGGTATGAACACATTGTTTTCCTTCCCTCAAACCTTCGCCATGGACAGCTTTGAATATTTCTCTCATCACCGTTAATTTAGAAGAAAAACTATCAGACGGCATGTACAGGTGACCTCTGTTGACCATATCAATCCATGATTTGTTTACAGATACACAGTTCGCTGCCATGTAACCGAAATCAGGATAATTTTTCGAGAATTTCCTCACAACATAGCCACCTACAGTATATACAACAAGGCCTGTTCTTCTATAATTGTACTAGGTGATTTTGATGAATTGTTACATGCTCCTACGCAACTATTTTCACCTTCATGCAACTCATCAGTCATATTATCCATTTCAAAGTCCATATCCTTGAATAGCAAGCTAGTTGGGCAAATTTCTAGGCCCAGTTCACGGTCATAGGAGTTTGGTGTCTCTGGAGTTGCACCTGACACCACCCCATAAATAACACACTCATCATTATCAGCATGTTGGCTAATGTTGCATTTGTCACTGATCAGGGCGACTTCTCTTCCTAACAAATATTTGTTCAGTCTATATTTAAAGTGGACTGAATCTGGGTGATCCTGAGGTCCACTCATTTGCCTGATGCACCCAAAGAAATGTTCTAGGCAATCTTGATTTAGTCTTCGGGTCATTATATAATCAAGCTGATGACTGTTCTTTAACATAGCCATTAATCCTATGAGTGAATTGCAAGATGATAATATTCCTTTCTGAAAGGAATAGAGTGAGCTTGACACATAGTTACATACTCTCATGGTGCTCACTGTGTCAATCATACATGTCTGTTCATCAAAATACATTCCATATCCACAGCGAAGTTTCTCATCACCATAGTTGGAGGAATTCATGAAGTCAAACCAGTTATCTGCTAGTAAGATGAACTTAGCCGTTTCTTTCCAGTTTTTAGACTCCAGAACTCCTTTCTCGCCTAAAAACACGATTGAACTTGCACAGCTCTCTGACAACAACTGTGTTGCATATTTCACACGTTGTCTTTGCTGACCACTGCAGTGACTGTGAGGTGAATATCACTCACTTTGTAAGCTAATTATCCATATTCTGTTTTGGTATTGAGCAGCATTACGTGAATGCATGCAGCAGAAACTATATCTCCGTTCTGCAACTCAACCCCTGAACCAATAAAATGATTCCTGATTAGCTTTAACAAATGAGGAACATCAGCAAATACAAAAATGTCTTTATCAGCCACTGAATTTTTGAAAGACATTTGATTATGTTTGAGAGGATCTATACCAAATTGTTTCCATACACGGAGATTGGTAGTTCCTAAATCGTGCACTATTGCAACAACTGGGTAGCCTGCTAACTCTATTCTCTCTATCAAATATGTCAATATATTTTGCACGTTTGATTGATCAAAGTCAAAATATATTGGCTGTTTCCACTTACCTACAAGGCCTCTCAACATAACTACCTGGACACTTTTGTGTGGTTTATACAGTGTGTCTGTACCTTTGTCGTAGCTCCATTGTTTTGCAATACTCATCTCATCGAAAGATATGACTACCAGCTTTTCTACCGAATCTAAAGTTTCAGACTTGAACTTCATAAGTGACAAGACAGGTGATAAAAGACCAGGTTCACATAACACATGTTTTGCTGTCTTTTAATGTGCTCACAGATGGCAAAGGAAAACCTTTGACATATTTTAGATATTTGTAACACTTTAGACTCAAGCTCCGTAGTGTCATTGCAGATGATATATCCTATTCTGGCCAAAACTTAGCGTTTTTCTTTTTACTGATGAGAATATCTATCTGTGTTTTAGTGAACAAAGGTTGTAGTGCATCATCGACTTTCTGTTGCACTTCGTGAATGACCCGATTTTGTTCCTCAGTATTTTTCTGTTTCAAGGACAACTATTGATCACGCCAAAGCTCTACCTCTTTTCCAACTTCTGTATTTTCTTATGCAATTCATCATGAATAACTTTACAATCTCTACAGGATCTCTTGCAATCTTGCAGGACAATAGACTCGCCACGTCCTACATTATAGTTGGATTTTGACTATCTACAGTGTTTCTGTATATCACTGTCTCTACCTCTAAGCTTGGGCTATAATTACTCGGCTTAAGATATCGATCATGTAGCATTTCTTCTGCAGTTCTCTTTAATCCAAGAGTTGCTGCTCTCCCAGTTCTCCTGCTGGACATCTCTGTTGGACTGGCAACTGAAACAATGATACTGATATATATTATAAATTGTCTAACCACAATATCTATTCACAGTTGTAATTCAATAACAACCTTAAACATAATATATATATATATGTTTCTAATCTCTCAGTGGGGTTCGAACCGCCGACCGTCAGGACGATAGCCGACGCTTTAATCAACTACACCACGGCAGTGGTGTAAAGCGTCGGCTATCGTCCTGATGGTCGGCGGTTCGAACCCCACTGAGAGATTAGAAACATTTAGTGGCTCACGTGTATTTGTGATATATATATATATATATATATATATATATATATATATATATATATATAAAATGCCCCAGAACAAGAAGCCCACCACAGAAGCCACGAGCGAACACCACACAGAAACACCCGAAAGAAAGGTCCACAGAACGAAAGGATCAGCTGACCGAGCCAGCCAATTCAGACAGGCCCAAGCCCGCAGGGCTAAGCAGCTCCAGGCCGCACCTACATACCTCTTCTAAACTGACCATTTTCCACACCTCACGTACACTACCCCCTCGTGTCCTACACTCCTAACTACAAAGATGATGAACAGGAATATACATTCATATTGAAAACACCCATGCCCTGTCCCTACGTTGAGCCAATGCCAACACATCAGACAGCCATAATTATATCTATGTATGTTCTTACATCCGAGAAGTAGATGTTATATATCTTAGAAGTTAAAACACCCACGCCTGTCCCTAGACCTCGTATATCATTTCCCATGACGAGTATAGATATATGTAACCCGTGCTCAGTCGCCCCCTTGCATTGTTCCTCTAGTAACTAAGTGTCTCTATAATATTAACTGCCACCAGTATTGATACGACATAGCGGCACTGTCCTTGTGTCGTATTGTGCCAAGTACAGATCAACCAGGTTTCATCACCTTATTAGGACGACGACTATAATGTCGTCGTTCATCGATGTATTAAATCCTTAGTTTAACCCGTACAGCCCCAGCGACGCGCCTGGCGCGTCGGCGATGTATGTAACGCACAGCCCCAGAGACGCACCTGGCGCGTCACCCTAATTGCGCCGACCGTAACCTCAGGTGTAGCCACTCAAGAGGGCTCAGATTTGTATGGGAACTGTGTATGTATCCCACGCAACCGTGCCGATGGTTGAAAACTCTCAAAGTCCACGTGCGTGCGCGTGAGCGTGCAATAACCTGTTTTAATTGCCTTCAATTTTTTACTCTTGTAAAATACGTTTTTGGGGGCTCTGTAGGACCATTCTTTAAGCTTTTTGAGCGGTTTTTCGTGGTTTTTCCTTCATTCCTAACCCATTCGCTATTGTTTCTGAATAAAACCATTTTTTGAAAACCGGCCGGGTTCTGGTGAACAAACATTACAAAACTAGCCGGGGCTGGACGGGTTAAGTATTAATATTAACATTCCCTAACATCTTGTCTTGCCAGACTAAGTTTCTGAAGACCCATCGCCCCATAAATCTATGTATTCAATCCTTAGGTTAAGTATCTTTATCCGCCATTGTGTTCACCTTTTTCCATTTACTTTTCCACAATTGTCATACGTCTTCCACTTACCTCCTTCGTATCCACAGTCCACACTACGCCAATTTGCTTCGTGTCCTACACTTCTTACCCCAACCAGAGATTGTATAGATAACCTTTGTTACCAGTATCTATCATAGTACCTCGAAAACAATAACGCAGTACCCCTACGAACTGCCGTTTTCCTTTGGTCTATATTTCATAGAAAACGCAGTTCCCAGGGACACCTAGACGTACAAAAAAGCGTGTCAAATAATAGGTCCATAACCCCTCGTATGTACGAGAAATAATACACCATGTTTTTCCTTACTTTATCCACAGTCAAGCACACACCTACAGTTAACCTCCTTCTCCCCCACCGCCCCACAGTCCACATGATTCTATCTTTTCCAGACTCATATACCACCCCGTATTTGCATCCCCCGGTAGCATTTGACTAACGTACTTTCACTGTCTTTTCAAACTCCAGTATCAATTGTAGCCTAATGCCACCCCCACGCCCAGGGACCTTAGGGGCAAATTTCCCTGTAGCCCCTGAGCTTCCCCCCCCTCTCATTAAGACACCCGCGCTTCTCGACTCTTGTCCGACCTAGCCTCTCTCTCATACCTCTTGAAGATCCTTGAATTTTCCGTTGCTCACGCTCTCCAACCTTTTATATATATACTATCCAGCCTACCTTCACTTAGTAGGCCAGAACAACATTAGAACTTTACTAACCCCTTGCATGCCATCTATTCTCTTACAACCCATTCACAACCCTGCACCCCATGGTCGTCGGTGCGAGGCTCGCCGCCTCGCCAGTAACTAATTTCTATTGCCATACTTCCAGATAAATGTGGCAGAGTTAACAACCAGTCTCCACCACATCCAGCAAGCCATACAATTAACAGCCAACCGAGTACACCCAGCTAGCCAAGGCACCTTCGGTTTTGATATTAAGAACACCCACATCTGTCTCATAAACAGAGGGTTATTACAAACACTGGTGATATGGCAAGCCCCTAGCCACAGCCGCCGGACGACCATCCCAGAATGAGAGCGCCCGGCTACCCCTTTTTACCCACCCGAGGAGGGAGACCCCCACCCCCGCGGAGGTATACCTGACCCCTGTTTTGACTTCCGGGTCATTGCCAGGTAGCCTAGGAATTCTGCCTATCAATGAACTAACCATGCATGTCTAACCCCCTTACTCACTTCTCTATACCCACAATAACCCATCTACCTGTTTTGCATACTCGGATAGTCAAATTAGCACCTCAGCTATGCAATAGAACAAAGACTGAGCAATATAAGAGAGACGCCCCTATCACAGCTGTCCCAGTCCTCCCCGCAAAGTAGATCCAGTCTCCCTTCCATAAATACTTCCAGTATAGCCAAAATAGTACCTTTTACTAAGGCTCAGTTATATCACAAATTAAAGGCTTCCTATAGCCATGTGCCACAACAGTAATCACCATCTTACCCAGTCCCCATATCTATTGAGAGCTCAAATAAGTCCATAAGACTCGAGATCCCTATTGTCTACAGGGTCCAGAACCGAGCCTATAAACCTAGCTCCCGCCCCCAGTCAAATCAGTTGAAAGTTAGACACCAACCAGTGGTCACTACCCTGAAGTTAACCTCTAGCTCTGCCCTTGTGTTGTTCCTGAGTTGAGAGATTCCCGAGCCGACAGAATCCATGGCAGAAGTTAAATAGAAGATCTGTCCATGTACAAGTCCTAACGTGCACCTTATAACCTTCACACAAATTCGTGGGTATATAAGTGTGTAGCCAACAACGATCGTCAAGAGATCCGACTTGAGAACTTCCTACATTTTGGACCACCTGGACGGCCGAGGAACCAGTCGTTAGCCCCCAACATCACCGGAAGCAAGATAACCAGGACCAGATCTACAAATACTATTCAAGATTCATGTTGCTAGTACTCAGTGTTATAGTACCAGTTTGACACTCACTTATTAACTTTCTATAAAGTGGCTATAACCTTGCCCAGTGTAACTCATATTTAACCATTCCATTTGGGATGTACTAAGCGTATCAGTGTTCATTAATTAACAGGCGACATTGACTCGTAATTACCTTATTCAGATATTAAAACTCTAGTGATATCTAACGTTCGCCCACTGATTTTGTGTTCTACGTATTTCTGCCATAAGAATATAAAACTTAGATCAGTACCCCCATGAGGTTACTAGAGATTCCGTGTTCTACAATATACGCGTGTCTAATCCTAACTGTGAGCTGCTACTTGGGCACGCGACCAGCCAGTAAGAGATCAAATCAGTGAAATTGAATTACATGAATATATTGAGGTCTTCCAGTAAAATAAAACTTGCTAATTAAACCCGTGATCAGAAGAGTATACCTGAACGTTGGAAGTGGGAGACTAGGCTCCATCCAGATCCGCTAATGCTAGCAGTTCCCTTCTATTATTTGTTTTGTACGAGAATTACTATCTTTCCATGCTCTTTATTTACTTACTTCAATAAACTTGAACTTGTGTCGTGTTACCGTGTGTTTATTTTGTGTTCTCTATTCCTCATACCTTGTATTGTGCATGCAGCCTTATATACCCAGTCAATTAGAACTCACATTACCCAAGTTAAACCTGTAGAAAAACAGGGCATAACATTGGCGGCAGCGGTGGTTCTTGATTCGGATAAAAGGTTGCATTACATTGCAAGTTTGGAACAGCCAGAACACGAGAACATCATGGCGCACCGTTCTCACATTCCCATCCCACATTATGATGAAGAAACTTATGAGATCGAAACATTCATGGACATAGTGAAACCCGTACTTGACCTAGCTTATACCACGGACGCACAAAAAATAGCCGTAACATTAACGCACCTGGGAAAAGCCGTTTCCCTGGTTGCCTATCAAGTGCACCCTGCTCTCACCTGGGACGAATTTCGCCCAATAGTGATAGAAGCCATTAAGCCTTCGTTGGGCGTTTTCGTGGCCCACACCCGTATCCAAGACACTAAATTCGAAGGCGATGTAGAGGCCACAGCGAATAAGATTGCCCAACACATAAAAATTTCTTTCCCCACGTTGACCAGAATCCAACAAGAACAGCAAATTCTGGTCAACCTTGTGTCGATATTGCCCTCAGCAGTAAAAGACCATTTCCGTGTGCACGATTTCGTCGGATACAAAAAAGATCTCATCACGATCCGACGTATTTTGGCTGTGCGCACAGAAGCACCCACCCAAATCGCTGCAATCAAGAGGTTTCCCACGCACCCGCAGCAAACCGACCACCAAAACTCCAAGAATGCCTACCAGCCTCATCCTTCAACAACAGACCCACCTACCCTTCCGGCAAGCCCCAACCCAGTAGACCCCGGTTCCAACCGACCCAGCCACGCAGAATCTTCAACCGGAACAGCAACTACAACACCTACCAAAGTAAAAACCCTACCTTAGTCATTATCAACCCCTATGATTTCCCTGCCTGTAATGCTCAGTGTGCCTTCCATTAAATTCGTGACTCTGCCAAACCTCGCCCCTCTAATCCTCGCATTTCTGTAAATGAAGAGGAGTGGGGACAAGAGGAAGAAATAGCCCCCCATATCATGACCTCAGACGATACCGAGGAAACCCTGGAGGAGGTAGATACCGACCCCCAGGATTTTTAAAGTATCCCCCGCCCACGATGGGCTCGGCGGGGGATGCCATAACTGGTCGCACTGCCCCCATTTATTACATGGCCAAAATCAAGGACATTCCTGTCCGCTTGCTAATCGACACGGGAGCTGCCAAGTCATGTTTTTTCAAATCTTACTATGAAAAACATCCCCGACTATTTGGCCCTTTGTTAAACACCAAAACAGAACTCATCTCAGCTGCTGATACTTACTTAAATCTCCTAGGAGACACTTTACCCCTATCAGTAACCACTCCTGCCCCCCATGCTCGTTGTTATCACACATTCACAGTATTTTCCTCCAACTGTAAACATTATGATGGTTTCCTTGGACTTGACCTCCTTCAAAAACTCCAGGCCCAGATTGACTGCGGCCAAAGGCTGATCTCATTCAAAAACAAATTCCAGCCCAAAGCCTCTGACAAACCAATCATGTAGAAACCCATTCCCAAAAAGAAAAAACACCTTCCCCCTCAACAAACCCTGAGTCAGGGTTACCAAGTTGCAGCTAGCACTAAGGTGACTCCTAAACCCTCCCCTTGCCCCGAGTTCTCTCAAAACCTCACCCAATTCAGTAAAAAAATGCCTCAACAAACGAAAGAAGGCAAGTCCAAGCAACTCCCTCTCGGTAATCCCCTCAATTCTCGTAACTCTGTCCAGAATAAATCCTCCCATGTTTTCAGGACAGACTCTGATATATGTAACCATAATTCTATCCAATGTTTATGTACACATGTTTCCAGAGAAAATGCCGACCGATGTACCCAACAATGTTTTTCCCATGCCCCCAGAAATGTTCAACTATCCCACAACCAACAACAATTCCCTTGTGACAGTTTTCCGTCAGTAGCTCCCTTCCCCCCCCACACAATTCACACCCGTAGAAAATTTCACAACCCCACACTTGACTCGCCCTCTCATGACCAACAAACTCACCAGTCCCACATAACCTTTAACCAGACCATTACTGCCACCAAAAAAATTCCCCACCTTCGTCCTGTTAACAACCCCAAATCAATACACCAGTCCTACACCAATAACCCATGTTCTACACCTAACTTTTTCCCCACCAACCCTCCGCAGTCCCCCCAGCAAATCCCGTTTTCTAACTCGCTCACCTCTGAACCGCCCGCACGCGCCATTAATCCCCCCCTCACGCGTGCCGACCGAGGGACACAACCATGTTCCCACCATGCCCCCAGAAATGCCCAGCTATTCCACCACCACCCCAATCCCCCTTGTGACAGTTTTTCGTCAGTAGCTCCCTTCCACCCCCACACAATTCACACCCCTAGAAAACTTCACAACCCCACACTTGACTCACCCTCTCATGACAAACAAAACCACCAAATCCACATAAACTCCAAACAAACCGTCACTGCCACCGACAACGCTCCCCCCACCAACCCTCCATCAAATCCCGTTTTCTAACCCCCTCACACTGCGCCCCACTGATCCTCCCACACGCGCCGTTAATCCCCCCCTCACGCGTGACCCCCACCAAAGTGACCTTGCCCCCCTTATAAGTACCAAGCACCTGCTCGCCAGTCAATCCCCCACCATCATTAGCCCAGCTGTAGTTCAGGATAAATGCCAAATTCCCCCCCCACCATCAAAAATGGGTGAACCTGCAGCCCATACCCCAAACTCACATGATATTTTCCCCCACTAACACGTCCCCCAACCCCCATCGTTGCCTCTTACAACCCGCCATCATTTCCGCTCGCATCAACCACATTCTCGTGGCAAATATCTCAGAGGAACCCCTGACATTACCAAAAGGTCTCATTATAGGAGACCTCGAAACTTTCGATGACCTCCCCATACATTGTAACGACACCCCTACCAGCCTCCAATTGCCCCCTCTCCCTGAGACACTATCTGACCACCAAAAGAACGGCATGTACGACCTACTGCTGGAATTCAGTGACGTGTTTGCCCAACAACCCACCGAAATCGGACAGACTGATGTAGAACAACACATCATTAACACCACAGGCCCCCCATACGACAACCATCCCGTAGAAAGAACCCCATACAACGTCAGGAAGAGGAACGCCAAGTCCAGGAAATGTTAGAGGCCAGGATTGCCACCCCGTCCATTAGCCCCTGGTCTTCCCCTGTTGTCTTAGTCAAAAAGAAAGATGGGACAACCCGTTTTTGCGTCGATTACAGGAGGTTAAATGACATAACCATTAACCCGGGAGCTGCGGGTAGACTCTTAAGAGTTCCCCCGGCGCACTGCGGGTAGACTCTTAAGAGCAGAGACTTTGAACACGTACCAAAACCGCGCGTTTATAGCCAGGCGGCTGAAAATTGGTGTGGGTATTGTACTACATGTCAACTCTCGATACCACCCCGCCAAACGCTCGCCCCGCACTCGTGCAAGCACCACCGCGCCAGTAACCACGCACTAGTCATGGAGCCTACACGTCCCTCACGCTCGCTCCCTGATGACACAACCAGCCCTCCTTCTGGTGGTGTTAGCCGCCATGGAAGGCAGAGGGTGGCTGCCAAAGACCCTAGCTACCAGTACGACACGCCCTACAGCTCAGAGGACGAATCACCAGCACCAAAAGCACGTAAAACACGTGCAAGCAGGGCAATGGCACAGAGGTCATTGGTCTTTCGGGACACTGCCACCACGACCCAGGCCACTGCAACAACCACTACCACCACCACTGCCACCACTGCCACCCCTGCCACCCCTGCCACCGGTACCAGCGACGCAGGAGGCCGCCCTAGGGCTGCATTACCTGCGGGGGCAGGAAAAATGAAAGGCACGGGCGTAGGGAAGAGAACCCGTACGCCAGCCACAGTGCCCCTACCACCACCACCACCACCAGCCGCCCCTGGCCCAGCTGCCCCTGCCGCCCCTGCCGCCCCTGCCGCCCCTGCCGCCCCTGCCGCCCCTGCCCAAGGAACAGGGAAGGGGAAGGGGAAAGGGAGAGGGAAAGTGACTGGGAAAGCGACTGCTGGCCCTGGTGTCCCTGCCGGCCCTGCTGCCCCTGCCGCCCCTGCTGCGCCCCTGCCGCCCCTGCCGCCCCTGCCGCCCCTGCCCAAGGAACAGGGAAGGGGAAGGGGAAAGGGAGAGGGAAAGCGACTGGGAAAGCGACTGCTGGCCCTGGTGTCCCTGCCGGCCCTGCTGCCCCTGCCGCCCCTGCCGCCCCTGCTGCCCCTGCCGCCCCTGCCGCCCCTGCCCAAGGAACAGAGAGAAGGGCGACAGGCACCACCATCATCTTGCCATCAAGGCCACGCACCACTGCTGCCCCTGCCGCCGCCGCCCCTGCCGCCGCCGCCGCCCCTGCCGCCGCCCCTGCCACCACCTCTGCTGTCCCTGTCCATAAGACTCCCGCACGTGCCAAAGTGACCCGGAAAAATCTTACACCATCTAAGTATGCCGCCCTGCTGTTTGATGGTGATTCGCAGGACATTGGCAGCCCGGGTTTCGACGACGAAGCCCTAGCACGGGACCAAGGGTGGGGGGATTTGGGAGTGGACAGTGGGAGTGAGTCCGACGTCGGTGACGAAAACGAGGAAGGGCATCGTCTGTCGAGTGAAGAGGAGGGTAATGATGATGAAGTGCTGTATCGCGACCATGGAAGCGATATTTCAGACGCAGAAGCAAACGCAGACGACATTCCGATCCCTGGCATGCCTTCGTTCGATTGGTCTGACGGGGTCAATTTTGTACCTGACGTGCCCCAGTTCAATCCTGGGACGTCAGGAACAACTGACAACTGGCCCTGTGATGATCAAGCGAACGAAAGCGACTTCTTCCTCGCTTTTTTCGACATGGAGGTAATGACGTACATCGTTGCCCAAACAAACGCCTACTACAGGTGGGTGTTTGGCAGATTGGACGTCCTTTCTCCAAAAGCGAGAATACGAGGCTGGGTGGATACGACTGTGGCAGAATTTCTGACGTTCTTTGCCTTGTTGTTCCTCATGCCTCTGATCAAGAAGCATGTGTTGCAACACTACTGGAAGCACGACCCTCTCATCGCCACCCCAACTTTCAATAAGTTCATGACTCGTGACAGATTTTTGTTGCTGCTAAGATTTATGCACTTTGCAGACAACGAAAATCCTAACAGGATTGACAGGATATGGAAAGTTCGGGAGGTGTTCACCATGTTGTTGGAGAGGTATAGGAAATACTTTTACCCCTTCCTCAATTTGGTGATTGATGAGTCGCTCGTGCTCTTCAAAGGACGTCTTGTTTTCAAGCAGTATATCCCCTTGAAGAGGCATAGGTTCGGAATCAAGCTCTTCGTGTTGTGCGACTGTGAAACTGGAATAGTGCTTGACATGATCGTGTATACAGGCACTGACATTGACATACCGAAAGCCGCTGCCAATGACCCCATGGGCATGTCAGGTGCCATCGTCAGGAAAATGTTGGCACCTTACCTGGGCAAAGGCCACATCATCTACACTGACAACTGGTATACTTCTCCTGCTCTCTGCCAGTTTCTTTATGACAACCAAACGGGGTCATGTGGGACTGTCAGAAAGACAAGAAAGTTTATGCCAAAGTTCACAGGTGATGTCATTCCTCTCACAGATGCCTCCTCCAGTGACACACCTTCAGAAGACGACCTGGCCAAGGAACACCGCGAGAGGCATGTGCGAAGAAGGCGACGAAAGGGGCAGAAATACAAGCAGCTCGAGAAGTGTGGGAAACTGATAGCCCTGAAGTGGAAGGATAAGCGAGACGTCCACCTGCTTTCCACCGTCCACACAGGTGCCCAGGTGGATTCTGGCAAATCCACTACCGAACCAGGAAGACAATCTACAAGCCCGACATGGTAGTGGACTACACCAAAAACATGCGCCTGGTGGACAAGTCTGACTGTCAGCTGTCAGGTGTTGAGTGTCTGAGGAAGACTGTGAAGTGGTATCACAAGCTCTTCCTCCACCTAGTTGACATAACGATGCTGAACGCCTACAACTTGTGGTTGGTGAAGAAGGATATGGCCCCAAACCAGAAGCTGAAATTCCGGGAGTTCGTGTACAACGTCTCCTACCAACTCCTGGAGAAGTATGCCACCACCACTCACAGACGTACGGCATGGCGTGGGGATCACGTTCCTGACCGCATCCAGCTGGGTGTCGAAAGACACTACACAACCAACACCGAGCTGATTGGCACTCGTCACAGGCAGGTGCAGTGCACCGTCTGCAGCTCCAGTGTGAGGAAACCCCATGTGACCAAAAGAGTCACCTCAATGTGCGCCGAGTGCAAAGTTGCACTCTGCCTGGGTGACTGCTTCAGGGACTACCACACCTTCAAGAACTACTGAGTGTCGGCCCCTGCCCTGCCCTGCCCTGCCCTGGACTCGCCCCGTGCCCTGCCCTGGACTCGCCTCCTGCCCTGCCCTGCCCTGGACTCGCGCCCTACCTTACCTGACCTGACCTAATTGATCACGCTACCTCATAATGTAACATATATATTATATAATGTATAAGTTCCAAAGATGTCCCTGTGATATAGCTTTTACATTATATAATTGTATGTTTCATTATTTAGTTTATAAGTTTCAAAGATTTACATGTAATATGCCTTATTTTTTTAGTATATCAATATATATGTTTGTTATTAGCCTAAGTAATGTGTATATAATTATTTTCTTACCTCAAATGAATTGTACAAAAATAAATATGTTTCAATAAATCATGTCAAACCTACTATGATAATAAAATAAAACAATAAAAAAAGAAAAAAAGAAAACAAGGTCATGTCATTGTATTCTTACAATATGATATATTCTATGAATATTTCATATTGTTTGAATACAATGGCATGATCTTGTAAAAAAAAAAATTTATAAATTTTTTCTAGACAATATAAAACCTTCCCCATAACCCCCTCCTGGATTCGATCCCACTACCCTACGACACTTTGAGTTTTCCAGTCCGCGACCTTACCAACCATGCCACAGGAGCTCATACCAAATATCACTCAAAACTTCGTGTGTACAATCGAAATGACAATATACAAAAAAAAATGAATTATCCCACCAATTTACGTTTGTAAATTGATGGGATTATCAATTATATCATGCCAAGGTTTATAATAGTTTGTCTCTGTCAAGAATTAGTAATTATATAACTTTATTCTGTCAAAAATTGCCCAAACACTCAGCAAAATTGCCCCTCTCAGTGTGACTCCACTCATTTTCACACGGTCAGGCGGTCACGAGGTGACCCTTGCCGCTCCTTGATTCTCCAGCTACAGCAGCTCTGTCTGGGAACAAAATTGGTATAAATACAATAATGGATAAAATACTCTTCACAAATACATTTGTATTGTATAATATTGTAAATAAAAATGAATAATAACTGTGTGGGTGTCGAAAATTGCTCAACCAGCTTTCTTATGTCTCGCCTACGCGCGTATATTGGATTATACATAGTCATGACTGTCATACAAATAATTGCAGTAGGTCTCGAATATACATTTAGATTGCATATTACTTCGAAATAAATAAGTAAACGTTTCTCTGGTGGCAATCTACCCTTTCGCAGGTGTAAGGAGACACCAGTCTATATTTAGCCCTCTATCACAACAGGCAATCTGCCTGTGTTGACTCAGCACCGTCGCTGGTGGTCTATAAATATAGTACTTTATTTACAGTCAATGGCCTACATGTTTCTGTGGTACTTCACATGTGTCTAAAATGCAATGTCTGCTTGCATAAAAATGCAATTCTGAAGTCCATTTATATGTACGACATACGCATGTCTCAGTTTCTCTCTCTCTCTCTCTCTCTCTCTCCATTCCTGACTCATGTTATTGTAGACCTGTTGATGGCAACGAACACCAGCCATCTGGTAGACATAAGGGTCAAAATACCAAACATCAATACGCCTGGGGCGCCTCCACAATTATCACTAAGCTGGTTATCTATCTAGAGATCTGCCTGACTTCCATCTCTCCACGACTCACTCACTCACTGCACCCCTGCATGCCTCCCTCCCACCCACCCCCACCCCCAACCCCCCCTTTCAGGCTTCCGTCTGCTAGAAACACATTCACAATTTGCGTAAATATCGCATCAATTGGGCTATATGCGGTATATTCCTTGTTATATGGGACGCCTACATATGTACACGTCTTTATTATAGCATGAGAGTGCTCTAAATACAAGATTGACGTGATATTTATGGCGTAACACACCCTCTCCCCCTTTCATTCCCACCACAACTCACTCACACCTTGGTTCACGCATAGAAACTCATTGATAATGTGCGTAAATATCGCATGAATTGGTTTTATATGCGGTATATATTTTGATATATGGCACGTATACATACGTACAAGTCTGTATTATAGCGTGACAGTGCTCTACGTACAAGATATACGTGATATGTATGGCGTAAACCACACTCTCAGCTCATAAATTGCCGCCAAACCTCCAACACATCTTCATTCCCGCCTAAATATTCTCTTATAATTCCCTTATATATTGCAATTTTTGGTCACTATGAGGCATATTCATTGTTATATGGGTGCCCTACACATGTATACATACTCTAAATAGCCTAAAAGGGCTCGAAAAAGGAGATATACGTGATAATACGCGGTAACCCACCCCCTCCTCCCTCTCCTTCTATCCCCTGCGCGCGTAAATATTCGGCAGGGAAATCTCGCCGCTCGATGACAATCTAGCCGCGCGGTGCCATTCGCTCCACATTTTTCAACTACGGACCGTTCCCCTACCCCCCCCAGACATTTTTTGGGGGGTCAAATATATATGGGCCGATGCACGCAAACATTCCCTACACGATGATGTACTTTTTATCGAAATTGGCAATAGGTCCCAAAATCATCATAGGTGCGCACAGTCTTACCCTGTAGAAAACCCCCTGTGCGCCGCGGAGAGGTTAAAGACGCTACGCCCTTACCCCGAATAGACGATTCCCTTGACTCCCTACACGGATCCAAATGGTTCACTACCCTCGACTTGCAAGCAGGGTATTGGCAAGTGCCTATCAAGGCCGAGGACCAAAAGAAAACAGCATTTTCCACTAGTGGTGGCCATCACTATGAATTTAACGTCCTACCTTTTGGCCTCTGTAACGGACCCGCCACTTTCTCCCGTTTGAGGGAAGCGGTATTACATGGCCTAACCTGGGAAACCTGCCTAGCCTATCTGGACGATATTATTGTGTACTCTCCAACCTGGGAAGAACACCTCCTCAGGTTGAGACAAGTCCTTCAAAGAATCCGAGCCGCCGGGTTGAAATTAAAACCCTCAAAGTGCGTGATTGCCCGGAATAAGGTAGATTTCCTCGGACACGTGATATCTGAACATGGTATTGCGCCAGACCCAAAGAAACTTCAAGCCATACAAAACCAAAACCCCACCCACCACTGTTAAAGGAATACGTTCGTTTCTAGGTTTAGCCACATACTACAGACGTTTCGTCCCCCACTTTGCCACCATAGCCAGACCCCTCCACCAACTTACCCACAAAGACATCCCGTTCACCTGGACACCTGAAAGAGACCTCGCATTTAACACTTTGAAGCAAAAGCTAATCCAAGCCCCTATTGTCGCTTTCCCAGACTACCAGAAACCTTTCCGTCTTTATACCGACGTATCTCTGTACGCCATGGGTGCAGTTTTAGCTCAATTCAGAGACGGAGAGGAACATGTGATAGCGTATGCCAGCTCCACCCTCACCCAACCACAACAGAATTACGCAGCCACCAAGAGAGAGTGCTTAGGGATCATTTGGGCACTCAGCCACTTCCGGTCATTTGTGTTGGGCGCAAAACTCGAAATAATTACCGACCATCAATCTTTACAATGACTGCGTAGGTGCGAAACCAACTCAGCCATTTTGGTACGTTGGAGGGAGACACTAGAGGACTACTACTTTACCATACAATATCGTCCAGGCAAACTCCATACTAATGCAGACGCCCTGTCACGTTTGACAGTACCAAAAGACCCCCCCACCAACCTAGCCGCCTTACAAAACACTCAGTTGGTATCTACCCCCACCCCCCGACAGAATGCCCCCCCAGCCCCCTCCCTAATTCAATCTTGGGAAGCAAGAATCAGACCCCCCTGGATACCGTTAAATGTCTTCAGGGGACTGACTCGCTGGGGAGATCAACTTGCCACAGACACTGGTCACATAATCTTGGACCCCACCATTGCCCATGACTACATGATTGCCATCCACGAGGGAAACGGCATACACCTTGGACAAAAGAAGATGTTAAAGATCTTCACTGACCAATACTGGACCCCCAACCCCTCCAAAATTGCACAACGAGTGACAGAATCCTGCAAACCGTGTTTATTGGGAAAGGATAGATCACGCACCCCAGGCCCAGCTGGTACCATTTCTGCCAACAAACCGTTCCAAGTCCTATCCCTCGACATCATGGGCCCGTTTCCTTCTTACGCTGGCAACCGCTATATCGTCACATTTGTGGACGTATATTCAAAATTTTGAATAGCCTGCCCAGTTAAAGACCACACAGCCACCACAGTCGCCACACTGCTTGCCACAGAAGTGTTCCCTATATTCGGCCTTCCCCTTGCTCTTCTATCGGACAATGCCCCCGAGTTTAGTGGACACGTTTGGCAACAATTCACCCAACAATGCGGTATTAAGATTAAACACTCATCCCCGTACTGGCCTCAAGGAAATGCTATATGCGAACGCAGCCATCGCACCATCAACAACCAGTTACGTACAAGAATGATTGCTCTTAACACCTCAGACTGGCCATCACAACTAAAGATGATACAATGGGGCATGAACACCTGTCCCCGAGAAGACGGTATTTCCCCTCATGAACGTGTTTACGGTGTACCCCCCCTGTTACTGCCATTCCACCACCACGCTCACCTTCCCTCCACCACCTCCACAATTGACCCATTGCAACATCTGCAAAACACCCTCCATACCGCCCAGATCTGTCAGGACACCAAAACTGATAACATCGATGACAAAAACCCTTTCGCCATCCATGACACCGTAATGGTAGCCAACCTCCCTATCACCAACAAGTTATGCCCTCGCTATGTCGGGCCCTACACCGTCATACAAGTCCCAAATGCCTTTCAAGTCACTATCGACTATCACGGCGTGACTCGCACATTCCAAACTAGATTCGTCCGAGCGTTTAAACCTCTAAAGCCACAAGACATTACCCCACCCCACACGTCCGACCCTGAATTAAACACCCCTACTCACCCTTCCACTCAGGCTATGAATATTCCCATACAAACCCCTAAGGACCTAAGCCCTCCAGCACCGAACCGACAAATCATTTCTCAACATACCCCCCAAACTAACCTCCACAAACCCCAAGCCCCCACTATCACACCCTCTTCCACCATGACACCTTCCTTCACTTCTGATAGTCAAGTGCCTCCCCAACTTATCCAAGTACGAAAACCTCCACCCACAACCCCGACCACAACGGAAACCCTCCCGTCTAGCCCTGACATACCTCCACCAGGCACCAGTGAGAAAACCACCACCTCCACCCCAAACCAAGTACACACCCAACCGCACCACACAATCTACCTCAGTAACCTCACGCTACAACTTACGTCCACGACAAAAATCGTTTAAAACCTCCAGAAAACACACCCTGCTAACCAAGTTCCGTAGGGCTGCCAGACCACTACCCTCCTACTCCTCCTCCTCCTCTTCTTCTTCTTCGTCGAATTCTCCCCCACAAAGGGAAAGAAGACGAATAATCACCAGCAAACCACCAACCTCATCAAACGACACACCCCACACACGCCCCTACCCCCAACCCTCCAACTTAAATCTACACTCCTTACCCCCCCCCCCCCCCGCATCTGCCCCTTTCCCCTCCATGATCCCCACCACCCCACCCACCAACCTCCTCATCTCACGGACCCCCCCCCCCCCCCCTAAGGAATCCCCCCACAAAGTCACCCCTGAGAAAAACCCCACATGTCCTTTACCTGTAAAACGTTCTTCCCCTCAATATAAAACATCGTCGAGCGACTCAAGTCCCACGACAAACATCTACCTTCCCACCAGGACCGCCAGAGGTAGAATAATCAACAGACCCATCAGATTTAAAGACAGCGATACAAAAATAACACCCCGTTCTGACACTCAGGACCCAAGCCACACAACACACACACCCTCCTTCCCACACACCTCCTTCACCCACCTTACCTAAACCGATCTTGCGCATTGCCTCACTATATATTCCCAACCTACAACACCTCCCAAGAAAACCAAACAAAACCCAGACTCACATTCCCCCTTCATCCCCAGCTCTGTTGTCACGCGTGAATCCCCCTTCGGTTAGTAACCCATTCACCACACTAAACAGACCTCCTGTCAATCCCACACACCTCACTCCGACCCCCACGGGGGAAAGCTACAAACCATTCATACGGAAGGTTAAAGTAAAAAACCCCACTGGACACTTGGCCCGTGTACCACGCCCACATCAAGCCCGGGCAGCCGCCCGCCACAACACAGAGGACACATTCTTACAGGTATACATTGACCTGCAAAAGAAACCTGACTGTCGCTCTCTTGCTTGGTGGAACCTTCTAAATACCCTTAAAATGACCCACCATGACTATGCTTCTTTTTACTTCACCCTTGAGGCTCGAGGACGAGCCTATAATGAATGAGAGTAAAATGCCCCAGAACAAGAAGCCCACCACAGAAGCCACGAGCGAACACCACACAGAAACACCCGAAAGAAAGGTCCACAGAACGAAAGGACCAGCTGACCGAGCCAGCCAATTCAGACAGGCCCAAGCCCGCAGGGCTAAGCAGCTCCAGGCCGCACATACATACCTCTTCTAAACTGACCATTTTCCACACCTCATGTACACTACCCCCTCGTGTCCTACACTCCTAACTACAAAGATGATGAACAGGAATATACATTCATATTGAAAACACCCATGCCCTGTCCCTACGTTGACCTAGACACAAACCTAGACACAAAAGAAGACGCCACAAATCTGTAAATAGTGAGCCGCGCGTTCGAGAGATGGCAGCACGATCACAAAGGACAATGGGAGGGGCCCCACAAAGACATTATATTGACTATCCTTGTCCTTGGTCCTCATTAATTCGTAATAATCCCTACCTTGTACTAATAACGCTATTAATAAGCAATTGAACATTATCCAGAGACTCTGCAGACATGACATAGTTAACCCAGTGAGACCCAGCGTCGCACGTGATGCGTCGGCAGTTTGTTATCACCAACTCCCAGCGACGCATCACGTGCGTCCGGCATATTAAAATCATTTACATGGCTCGTAAGGTAGGAAATGGCGGGAGAATAGGAGGGGGAGGTACCGTAGTGTGTGTGGGAGCCGGGCCGGTAGGTGTGAGCGGGCCAAGACAGCCGCGCGGCCGGTGGTGGTGGGCTTAGTGGGGATACTTTACACCCTTAGTTCACCGCCACTTTGAACCTTCATTACTCCGGTCGTATGGGAGCTAGAGGCTTGAGATTTATGTGAGACACTCCTTAGGATGTATGCCATACAATGCCATACTCAGTTTTCACCCTAGTGCTCCCGGGCGGGTGGTCATGCGGGGGAGACGAACTTTCGACCCCCGCCCCCCCAAATGACCGAGGTGATTTTTTTTTATTTTTTTCTTCATTTCTCACCATTCTCTTCCATTTTGGCTCAACACATTTTTTTTTAGGCCCCCCCCCCCCAAAAAAAAAATATCCGTTTTTTTTTTTTTTTTTTTTTTTTTTTTTCATTTCTCATCCTTGTCTTCCATTTTAGCAAACAAAAAAAAAGAAGTGAAAATGGCTTGGGACTGGGGTGAACAAAATATTATAACTAGCCGGGGCTCAACGGGTTAAATAGACATAAGTAGAGGCTACTGTAAAGGCGCCAGTCATCGTGTAATTGTCGTCATTATGAGGAGGTACACAAGCAAAACTCCTCCAACACCCGCCATTGTTGATGTGAGATTCGGAAGTTGCCAACGTCAATGGTGGGACAAAATATCCCTAGATGTCATAAGTATAAATGTCCAGTTTTAGTGCTACTTGACAAATTAACATCTACATAACATGTAACATACTAATATATTCAAAATGACAATTTAATTCTTATTGTGTTGCTTGAAGGTATACAGCTTGCATCATATATGAGTAGCCTATGTTTTATAGTGTATATGATTGTATACTTAATGTTTTCATCTTGCTTATATATATATCTAATTTATACTAAATAATTTACAAGTGTTTTTACCAACATTAATTAACTCTTATATACGTTCCCTCTTTAATCTATTGCTCCCTCGTTTTGCGGATATTCTCTTAACTTTGGAAACACTGCAGCAAGCTAGCTGGCAGGCGCGCGTGGCGCACAGACTATCTATAATAAGGACAAGCCACTGAGGTGCTTTGCTACAGTACAATACAATAGTGCTGCCACCAAATCCCTAGGACGCGCGGCAAACTAACAGTGTGACGTCACACTTTCGAGTCTAGGTTATTGGGAGGTTTGACGACCTCCCTTATAACCAAATAAGGAAAACCTCTTATTTGGTAGCAGTCTCGGAGTATCCAACATAGGGCTTATGATCTCAGCCGCTACCACAGCGGGCCGATTTATCGGTACTCACGCGAAGTAACCAAATAATCTCTAGAGTTGCACCTCAATTCACTACTAGGCACGTTGTACACACTCCGAGACGACTAAGAAGGAAGAGAAAGCGAAGGAGAGAAAGAATTGTTATAGTTACCCATTTAATCTAGCTGCTCTCCTCTAAGCCATGCTCCATGTTCTATGAGCCTGCGCCAGGACCTGCCAAAGTATCGAGGTATCAAGTAATCAGTTTAGATTGGATGGGCAGGGGATCGGCATGAGGGCGGGATACTCTGTCGTTGGATACTCCGAGACTGCTACCAAATAAGAGGTTTTCCTTATTTGGTTATAAGGGAGGTCGTCAAACCTCCCAATTTAGTAGCAGTCTCTACGTTTCCAACGTAGGGCTTGAATCCCAAATTGGAGGCAGACATCCAAGAAACCTTAAAAAACCACAAGCCTTAGCAAAAGTAGATGACCAAGAAAAGACACAAATAAACAAATCAGTTTATAGGAAAAAGAGCGTAACAGTACGGTGCATATTAAGAAAGTACATGTTACAAGTGTATCAGTCTAGGGTCTAAAATGCACAGGCAGGTAAAGGAAGAGGTCATGTCGACCTTGGAATGGCACACCAACATGGGAAAGGTGAAGTCAATTGTAAAGTAGTACAATAACAAACAGCACGGCACAGCATGTGGATGACCTCCGAAGACACTCTTATGTACAAGACATGGGTATGAGGCATAGGCATACCAATACAAAAACCCTTAGACAGTATAGTCCAAATGTAATAAACCTTAAGAGGTACATCCGTAACACTAAACAGACAGTACTGTTCAGACAAGTATTGAAAGAGAAAGTCTTTGTACAAGCATACAAACCCCCCCCTCCCCCCCTGTTGTAGGGAAAGGAAGAAAATACAGTACGGGAGGAAGAGACACAGGAGACAGTGGACGTCACCACATGACACTCTGTAGTTACACAACATGGGTAGGAGGCAGAAGCATACCAACACAAAACCCGTAGACAGTTGAGTCAGAAAGTAAAAACTGGAAGAGCGAAATCCTAAAGTGAAGCCAAGTGGAAAGTATTCACAAAAACACAAGGCACGGCAGAGCAGGCAGACGCCATCAGACGACACTCTGGAGGTACATGACATGGGTAGGAGGCATAAGTATACCAACACAGAACCCGGAGACAGTGGAGTCAGAACGGAAAAAGTGTAAGAGCGAAAACCGTAAGTGAAGGCAGGTGTTAAGTGTTTACAAAACAAAATGGCAAGGTATAGCCGGCTGACGACATCATCCGACATTCGTCATGTACAAGACATGGGTATGCGGCATAAGCATACCAAGGTAAAACCCGTAGACAGTGTAGTCATAATGTAAAAACCGTAAGAGCGACATCCTCCATACCAAACAGACATGTATTGAAAGAAAGGCTTTGTACAAGCATACAAAAAATACCTCCCCCTCCCCCCCCCCCCTTTATCAGGGAAAGGAAGAAAATACAGTATGGGACGAAGACAGCAGGAAGAGAAGCAGGATGGATGACGAAGCAGGGGACACGTTGATGGAACGCGACTCAAGGCATATGAAGCCTCGCCGTGGGCATGGAGAGGTATGTGCACACCGAAGCCCGTCCCGGCACAGTGGCACACACAGAAGCAACAGGGCGTGAATCTGGCATAGCCGAAGTTCCATACGAGTCTACAAAACGAACAGAAGGGGTCAAAGTGACGAACCCGAGGGAAGGGGCCCTGGCTATGGTTTGGAGCCGGACGGAGCCTAAATCAGATCTTCAGAAAGGTGACACCCCTTGTGAGGGAGCACCTGCCCCGTCAAGGCCTCTAAGGGTACCCCAAGAGCGGGCAGGCGGCCTCGAAAGATGTAGGACCGTACATGCCGGCGAGTGTCCCAAATCAGTGATGAAGGGAACGGAACACAAACGTAACTGAGGGAGCTGTGTGCTCACTACCCAGCGTCACTGAGCCAGTTAGGGAACCCAATCCAAGATGACTGAAGCCCTCCACGGAGACATCAGCCAGCGCCGATGAAGCATACCAGCCAAGCCGAGGTCAAAATGCGGCAACCACCCAGCCACACAAACTATTATCCTTCACGCCCCGCTGCACACACCACCCTACCTGTTCGATCATAGGGAAATGCCACCCTATGTCCAGCGCATTAAGGGTCACTGCCCTAGGTCACGAGCAGCGCGGCGCCTAGCCTCAAACCACCCCCTTTACAATTCACAACCCTCCCCCTGTAAAGACGCCATAAGAACGTTATAACATGCCGACTCAGTTCGTTCACTAACCTCAACAAATGGAAGGTAAGGACCTATCCTTGTACCCCCCCCCCTTAACTATCCTCTAACTCCCTAGCCCCACTCACAACCTGAATCAGAACAATAGCCGGCGCGAGACTAGGACAACCCCCTCTCGTCCCCCCTTAAAAATGTAAATTTCCCCATGACTTGCATTTTCACAAAACCACTATTCTTAACACCCACGAGTGATCCTCGTACATGAAAACTAGATGTAGTGATCAACCCTAACTAGGAAGATACCTCCTGACAACCTGAACTCATATCTCAAACCAATTAACGTAAGAACTCTCGATAACCATATTCAGGGAGCGGCCTGGCCCCCGACCCCACGGGGACCCCACGGGGACCCCACCGACCCCCGCGGAGAATTACCCTGACCCGCGCAAACCAGCAAATTCTTGCCAGACAACAGGTGAGTTCCAACAGGTTATGACCTACAAATCTAAATACCTATCCAAATACCATCCTATCCCATCCTTAATCTAAGAAGTGCGCATGGGGGTAATTAGACACCTCTGCCTGTGCTGACGTATTTGAGCTGTTTCCATCACTAAAATATTCATTTTACCATATATAGCATTAATACTTATCCATATGCGCCTATTATGGGTTGATTATAAAGGTATTAACCTGAAACAACAATAAAACGAGTGAAAACAGCGTTTGGATGGTCAAAATTGGAGATACAGGCCGCGAGTTATATAATGTATGGGTGAGGCAACCTGCTTTCCCGCCAATTTCCCCCAAGGCCACTGAGACACAGTCGATCGATACTCTCTCTCTCTCTCTCTCTTGCACTCGCTTGCTAACAGTGATGTCAATGCCCTGCTTGCAACTCGCTAATGTTAGCACGAAAATATACCTCAGAATAAGGGAATAACAGGGAAAATAGGTGATAACTGAAGGAGGGGAGGAAAGTGGGGAAGGAGGGGAGGTAGAGGAGTGATATTTTGCATGGCCCAGGGGCAAAAATTTTATTTTTTATTTTTTCGATGTTTAAAGTTGATTTTTTTTTCTCTGACTCTTAAGAGTCTTCCCGCAGTCCGCCGGGGGAACTCTTAAGAGTCTTCCCGCAGTTCCCGGGTTAACCAAAACCAAAATCTTCCTTATCCCATCCTAGATTACGAATAGCATGTCAGCTAGACCAGAGAAGGATATTTAGGTGAATTGATGAATAATACCTCCCAGCCTATTCACGTAGGGTGCCAGCAAAGTAGTCCCTTAAAAACCTTCACCAAATCCGCCTAAATAACTCTACTAGTACCTCATACTAGAGTTAAGATATCCACGATCATAAATCAGATAACAAGTTACTTACCGCCATATTAAAGACTCCCCTCCCTAACCCCCTAAGTTCACCAGAATAAATTAACTACTTTCATAGCACTAACATCCAATACTTCTAGAACATTCCTGAAGCTTCCTTGACCTGCCTATAAATAAGACACAGAGACAACAGTCGGGCAGTTGAATATTAGAGCCCAAAGGCAACGGCTGGCCACACTGCGTTGGCGTCTAGTCTTCCCTCCCCCCCTCAAGATTCACGATAGTTCGGCGTTCCGTAATCTGTGCAACTCTGTGAGGAAGTGATTTAACCCTTTACGAATGTTTTATTGCGATCGGGACTACCGGCAGTAATATTATATTGGTAGACAACAAATTCACAAATTATTGATTGTTTCATTAACTTCTGATAGTGCACCACCCGCTACTTGAGTTACGAACGATCATAACTCATAACTGATCTAAGGCAGAAAGATCTTGTTATGTTATAAGGGATTATGCGAGAAACTCTTGAGTGAGGACTCGGCAAGAATAACTCCTTGGCAACAATCGACTATCTTACCCCATCAGCAATTGTTGCCAAAAAGATGCACAACCGCCCGCAAGAAGCCCATCTGCCAAACCTTCTCTACACTACCGGACAGCTTGGACGGCCCCAGAGCTACTGTTAACCCCCATCACTAACGCAAGATAACCAGGAAAACTCCATCACAGTGTTACTTCACAGAGTACCAGTGTTACGGTGCTATTAACTATCAACCATCCAGTGTATTCGATTGTGTCTCAACTTTCTCTGATGTTAGGAAACAAGTGATTATGCTAGTACACATTAATATATATCAGTGAAATTTAGCTTAGGTGAACTGACTCCCGTAATTATTCTTGCCATCAGGTTTAACCTGATTCGCCCTCACTGATATTTTCGGTCCGAAGTATCACCTAGACAAGTGAACATCCTAGACCAGTGCAACTAGTTACAGTTATCCCTTTACGTTAATTCTTGGGCAATAACCACATTACTTATACTTTCATCCTTGATTAAGAGTCATATTACCAGAGAGAGTTAACAAAGCGAAATACCTAACCTGTGTGATTCATGTACCCTACGTATCATAAAGCAATGTGATCAGAAGAATAATGCCTGAACGTTGGAAGTGGGAAGTATGTCTCTATCCAAATCCGCGATAAGTGCTGGGAGATTGTAATAAGTCCAATAACCTACCTGAGTGCTCCAACATCTATTGTTCGTGGAATTCTATTACGTACCTCTAGGCGGGTGCCCAACCCCGAAAGGGGATGAAATAGGGGAGCTATCCCCTCGCCAAAGGCGGCTTTCTAGGGCCTTTCCTAGCTGATGCTGAGAGGATAGGGTTCTAGTCATGTGGTGATGGGCTGGTCTATCAGAGTGAGAACTGAGCGATCTCTGCCATACCCATAGCTTACTCTGACTGTTCCTTTTACTTATATATTCTCTAGATCTCAAGTGACGGCGTCTCTTCCGTGGATTGACCTCCCAATCTATCAAGATTGGAAGCGAAAGCGTCACATTTTTCCTTTGCCCCTCAACTTTCTCTTCATAATTGCTGAGGGTGGGGCTTTGGTTTCCCTGGCGTTTCCGCACCCTCCTCAGCTCCCCGCCATGGAGTGGCTTCGGTCACCCAGGCTTTATTGTGGTAAGCAGGGAGGGTTCTGTGGGGGCGCTCGGTTGTGGCCTTGGCTTTGCTCTGGGCTTCGGGGCTGTTCGGCCAGGCAGCTTGGGGAACAACAACAACAACAACGTACCTTCTACCTGAGTGTTATTGAGAATAAAGCTGTATTACAAACCCTTTTTCCGAGATTATCTATGTCCTCTGTCGATTCTCTTTATGTATTTTGCAAGAAATCCAATAACCCAGTCTTGGAGAACTCACCTATACCAAGTTAATCCTATATAAAATCAGGGCATAACAACTAGGGACAGTTTTTTAGACCTACCTATCACATCCTCCCCCCTCCCTCCCACCGCGCCCCCCCCCCCCACCTACCCATTTCTCTTTCTCCATATCATTTCTAGTGTCCTCTTCATCATCTCCATGTCTTGAGTTTCCATATCTTGTGTTAGCCCCAGCAATGCCCCTACCCCTCTATCGTCTCTCTGCTTTAATTCCTCCCATCTTAGTTCCCCAACTCTATTCCTCATATATCTCTCCAACTCGTTTCTCTCCTCTTCATGTTTTGTACACTCTGTTACTATGTGTTCTATGTCCTCGACTATTGGGTCTCCTCCTAGTTCGCATTGGTTACAGTGCGGTCCTATCCCGTTCCATCTTGTTCTTTCATTTGTCTCTAGGGATCCTGTCCTTGCTTTAAACAGCAATTTAGATCCCCATCCCCCATCGTAAAAAAGTTCTCTAGCTGGTTTTTCCTTCTCTCTGTAATACGACAGCGTGGCTTTGTTTTCTACCCCTTCCTTCTTCCCTCCTCTTTTATCCCTTTCTCTCTCTCTCTGATACATCCTCTCCCATTTTCCAATATTACCCAATCATCCCTCCCATTTCGTTTTCTAAATTCCCCTCCCACATGGTCCTGTATTATATTTATCCTTTCCAGCCTTCTTTTGCACTCCCTGTTCCATTTACTTCCCTCGCTCGCCCATCTGTAGGCTATACCTTCTATGGCCACCTATTTTCCTCCATCCCCTCTAGCCTCACTTTGTACTTCCCTTTAGCTTTTCCTATCCTTTCTTCAAACATACTCCACCCCATTTCTCCTCGGATTGCTTCTTGTGCTACGTGTTTATTTGCCCCCAATCCCGTCCTTCCGATTTTTTTCTGTACCGTTTCTAATTTTCTCGTTTCTGCCTCTGTCGTTTCCACCGCCTCCATGCCATACATAATCGCAGGTACTCCCAGTCCTTTACACAGCCCGCGCACTATTTCATAGCCATTCGCTCTTAATCTTGTCGCGCTCCATAATCTCCCATGCCATTGTTGCATTTGACCAATCTTTTCGCTTTTTGCCTTTTCAAACCCTTTCTCTGTAATTGTTACCCCCAGGTATTTATATTCTCTTGTCTTCTTCATTCTGCTTCCTTCTAGTGTCCATTCCTTGTCCTCTTTGAGCTGTCCACTCATTTTCATTACTTGTCTCTTTTCTTTACTGAATCTTACTTCCACTTCCACCAAGCGGCTCGCTTGGTGTAGTGACTAGCGTCTCGGACTTCCACCCAGAAGGCCCGGGTTCGCGCCCACGCTCGGCGCATTAAAGATTTTTCACAAGCACTGAGTCTTTACCATCCCTCATGAGCAAAGGGATGGGGTAGTAGTACAGGACCCCAATGGAAATACGCCTAATCGGCCTTATTGAGCTATCCTTAGCTAACTTAGCATGCGCTAGCTTTAAGAACTATTATTATTATTATTATTATTAATTCCTCTCCGAATCTCATTGCTTCCTCTAGCAGTCTCTGCAACCCTCTTCCTGTTTCTGCCATCAGGACTACATTGTCAGCGAATAGGAGTACCCCCAGCTGTCTTTCCTTGTTTATCTGAATCCCCTCCCCCACTCTTTTTATCCTCTGTGTAATTTCTTCCATATAGAGCGCAAATAGTAGCGGCGATAGTACACACCCCTGTCTTACTCCCCTCTTGCTTTCTACCCATCCCGTTTCTATATTTCCTAGCACGTACTTCGCCTTTGTGCCCTGGTACATCGATGTTATGATGTTGATATACTTTTCTGGTGTCCACTCCTTGCCATTATTTTCCACAGCAGTTCCCTATTTACTCTATCATATGCTTTTTTCTATATCCAAAAATGCACAGTATCCTGTTTTCTTCCCTCTTTTCAATTTCCCTACCACTTTGTTTAGTATATAAATATTATCTGTACCCCTCCAGTCTCTTCTGATTCCTGAACCCGTTTAATTGTTCGTCACTTATTATTCCGTTTCTCTCTATGGCTCTATTCATCCTTTCCTTCAATATCCCGCAGAAGAGTTTCCCTATTGTATTTGTTACCGTCACTGGCCTGTAGCTTTTCATTTCGTTTTTTACTCTTGTACCCTCCTTTGTGTAATAGCGTTACTCTCGCTTCATTCCATCTTTCTGGGATTCTCTCATTTCTCCGTACCTCGTTAAACATTTTCCTCAGCCTTCTTTCCATTCCCCCCCCCCCCCCCTCCATGTACATTTCATTTGAAATCCCATCCGGGCCGGTCGCCTTTCTTCTTTTTAGCGCTTTAATCCCTCTCCTTACTTCTTCGATTGTGAGTTCCATTTCCATTTCCATCCTATCTTCTTCCGGTAGTCTTCTCTCTCTCATTTCCAAGTTCCATTCCCTCCCCTCCCCTTGTTCATTTACCCCCCCTATTTCCTCCCAGTATCGTTTTATTTCTTCCTCCGTCTTAATTATTCTATCTCCCACTATTAGTTCCACGTTTTCTTCCTCTCAACCGGTCTCACCTCATAACATCCTATACCACTCCTTTTGTCCCTCTTTCCCCTTGTTTCTGATCTTTTCTACTTCTTCTTTCTCGTGTTTAATCATTGCCTCTTGTATTAGTATTTTTACCTTCTTTTTTTTCTTTGTATGTCCTCACCGCTTGTATTACCTCTCTTTCCCTCTCTCCGCCTTCCCTCCTATTGCTCTCTATCATATTCTTCTCCTTTCTGTTTGCATTAATTCCTTCTTTCACTTCTTGCTTGCTTTATTTCCCTATTCCACCATGGTGTTTGTTTTCTTTTTCCTATCCATCTTATTCTTCCTATGCTCCTTTCTGCCACAATATTTGTCCATCATCAACTCTCCGTCCATTTCTTCTATGCTTCCCTCTTCTTTCCCTGATTCCTTCAAGGTATCTTTTGTATTCCATCCCTCTTTCGCTTTTTAGATTCCATCTATTTATCCTCCTCCTCGTGTTTCCTTTGCTTTTCCATTCCTTTGTGTAGTTTATCACCATGAGTCTGTGATCGCTTTGTATCCCCACTTCATTCTCCTCATTTATCCACATGTTTTGGATCTCTTCCCTTGCTCTTCCATTCGCTAGTATGAATTGTGTATCGCCGATCTTTGGCCTTCTCCGTGTCTTACCCATGTCGCCTTCCCCTCTCAGATTTCTTTCTATCCCAATGTTAAATTCTTAGGCGTAATCTTTGACCAACATCTCAACTGGAGAGACCATGTTCAGTATACTAAAGGTAAAGGCCTTCGTGCTCTCAATCTCCTCAGAAAACTTTCCCATACCACTTGGGATGCCAGACGTACCACTATTTTGGTGCTCTACAAGGCGGTGGTTCTTTCCATCCTCGACTACGGCTGCCCCATTTATGGGTCTGCCTCTGCTTCCGTTTTGAAGATGTTGGACCCTGTTCATACGCAGGGCATGCGTCTCTGTACTGGAGCTTTCCGTTCCTCGCCAAATACCTCCGTCTTGGCTGAGAGTGGCAAGCCCCCGCTCTCCCTCCATCGCGATTTAGTTACTATGCACCGTGCATTAAAAATTAAACATAGTGACTCTCCCACTAATTCCCTTTTCAGTGATATCTTCATTCCCGATCCGTGTCCATCTTCCCCCTCCTTTCCGATTCGTGCTACAATTCTCCTCAACTCTCTTGACTTTCACATTGCTGTTTCGCCGCCTGTTGTCTCCCCTTCCCCCCCATGGGTTATCTCTCTCCCCAATGTTTGCACTCGCCTCTCCTTCCTCTCTAAGAGATATCCTTTTGTCCCTAGCTATTACTGCCAACACGCACTCGAACACATACGTCGTAAAGGCCCCCATTTTGCCATCTTCACTGACGGGTCTAAGACTGACTCTGGGGTGGGCCTCGCTGCTGTGTCCTCTACTAAGCTCCTTCAGTTTTCTCTCCAGCACCAAGCCTCTATCTTTACTGCTGAACTTTTAGCTATCCAATCCACTATTGACATTATACGTGACACCCCTCAACAGCCCTTTATAATTTACAGTGACTCGTAGTGCCCTCGAAGCGCTCCGTGCTTATTCATCCTCCCACGTAATAGTTTTAGCCATAAAACATGCTCTCCACGAGATGAGCCTAAGTGGATTCCAGGTCCAGTTGTTGGATTCCTGCTCACATCGGTGTCCGTGGCAATGAAGACGCCGATGATCCTGCGGCTAAGGATGCTATTTTAATTATCCCTCGCCAGCCCCACCTTCCGTTAGGTGATTGGCTGTCCTTACTCAAGCCTTCTATTCTTTGCACGTGGCAATCTCATTGGGATGCTCTACCCTGCAATAATAAACTCCGTGCAATCAAACCTTCTTTCCGTCCTTGGCCCTCGTCTTCCAGGTCTCACAGGTGTGAGGAAGTTTTACTAACTAGACATAGGATAGGCCATTCCCGGCTGACTCACGGTTATTTAATATCCACTCCCCACACTCCGCCCCCTACCTGCTCCTCCTGTTATTCCCCTCTAACTGATCGCCACGTCTTTGACTGCCCATGATACTGCCCGTCTGCGTACGGCTTGTTTTGGTACTAAATCATTTACTGACCTTTTATCCGATTCTCCGTCATTTTCCTTCCCCCCCATCGTCCGTTTTTTGCGTCGCCTTAAGCTCCTTTCAGTAATCTGACCTAATCCTTCGGGCTAGACCTATGAGAGTTCCGTATGGAGCTCAGTGGTCTGGTTAACCTCTGAAGTGCGCATGGGGGGTATGAGACACCTCTGCTTGTGCGCACGTATTTGAGCTGTTTCCATCACTAAAATATTTATTTTACCATAAATAGCATTAATACTTTTCCATATGCGCTTATTATAGGTTGATTATAAAGGTATTAACCTGTTACAACAATAAAACAAGTGGAAACAGCGTTTGGATGGTCAAAATCGGGGATACAGGCCGGGAGTTACATAATGTAATAATAATAATAATAGTTCTTAAAGCTAGCGCATGCTAAGCTAGCTAAGGATAGCTCAATAAGGCCGATTAGGCGTATTTCCATTGGGGTCCTGTACTACTACCCCATCCCTTTGCTCATGAAGGATGGTAACGACTCAGTGCTTGTGAAAAATCTTTAATGCGCCGAGCGTGGGCGCGAACCCGGGCCTTCTGGGTGGAAGTCCGAGACGCTAGTCACTACACCAAGCGAGCCACTTGGTGGCTGAGGCAACCTCCTTTCCCGCCACTTTTCCCCAAGTCTGGAGAGACACTGTCGATCGATACTCTCTCTCTCTCTCTTGCACTCGCTTGCTAACAGTGATGACAATGCCCTGCTTGCAACTCGCTAATGTTAGCACGAAAATATACCACAGAATAAGGGAATAACAGGGAAAATAGGTGATAACTGAAGGAGGGGAGGAAAGTGGGGAAGGAGGGAAGGTGGAGGAGTGATATTTTACATGGCCCAGGGGCAAAAAAAATAAAAAATAAAAAATAAAAAATAAAATAAAATAAAAATCGGTTTTAAATTGACTTTTTCTTTTTCCCTGACTCTTAA
Source organism: Paralithodes platypus (assembly GCA_032716605.1). Lineage (NCBI taxonomy): Eukaryota > Metazoa > Arthropoda > Malacostraca > Decapoda > Lithodidae > Paralithodes > Paralithodes platypus. Next base: position 8,945,191 of record CM064566.1, on the reverse strand, counting down.
GAGTCTTCCCGCAGTCCGCCGGGGGAACTCTTAAGAGTCTTCCCGCAGTTCCCGGGTTAATCTGCTCTACATAACTATACTCCATTTTTTTCCAGCTGATAGTAAATTGCCATCTCTCCATTCTGATTACTACTTTATTATCATGATTTTGTGGTGAAATAGGTTGCTAATTATAAAAACTTGGCAATAATATGACGCACAGATATAGCAGTATCAGATTTGTCCAGTAAGAATCATGAAATCTGATGCTAAAGGATTCAATTTACCATCAGCTGGACAAAAATACACTATAACTAATTAACTGTATTTGGGGGCTATTAGGTTAGGTTAGGTTAGGTTTTTTGGTTAGGTTAATGCTAAAAAAAAAAAAAAAAAAAATCCGGTGGATAAAAATTATATAGCAATGTAGCATAAAATGATAGGAACCCAAAACTACCATTAAAAATGAGATCCCAGCTGTGGTGCGGCTGGTAAATATTGACCCTAATGTCTTTTCAAAGTCGACTAAAACGAGTAGGCTAAACTCCTAGATTGTTGGGGTATCTGAATTACAATTAACAATGCAAATGCTAATAAATACGGCTTTCCTCATTTTCTAACTATATAATACACACTTACAAACCATTAAACTACATAAATTAAATAAATAAAACCTAAAATAACAGGAGTTGTAGTTATGCAGAATTACCTAGCCAATTTATTATTGCGTCCTACTCCTACATCACGTATCATCTCTTTAACAACGTAAGGAGCCAATAAGTTCAATAACTCATGTAGTACCGAAGCGAGAAAGGTAGAAAACAGCAAGCGAGGCACAAATTACACATACGTACCGGTACACACTTCAGAGAGGTTGTAGACTCACAATTTTTGACACTGGGAATGAATCAAAGTTTCAAACACATAATCCCGCTAGATAAGTTTCAAATTATGCTATATAATAAGAGTCGAGCCGCTGCAGACAAGTGCATGTGTCATGTGGCAGTGGAGGCACTGAGGGGAGAGATTGGATGTGCAACGATGGTGGAACGAGATATGAAAATAAAAATTTGTTAACCTAAAAACACATATTGGAAAGAAAAAATGATCTGTTAAGAGAAATATTTATTGAAATGAAGGAGTCCAAAAGGGAAAGCCAGTGGTTAACCTCTCCGCGGCGCACAGGTTTTTTTTTACAGGTACATACTGTGCGCATGTATGATGATTTTGGGACCCATTGCCAATTTCGATAAAAAGTACATCAGCGTGTAGGGAATGTTTGCGTGCATCGGCCCATATATATTTGACCCCCCAAAAAATGTCTGGGGGGGGGAACGGTCCGTAGTTGAAAAATGTGGAGCGAATGGCACCGCGCGGCTAGATTGTCATCGAGCGGCGAGATTTCCCGGCCGAATTTTCACGCGCCCAGGGGATAGAACCTGAGGGAGGAGGGGGTGGGTTACCGCGTAATATCACGTATATCTCCTTTTTTTATCCCTTTTAGGCTATGTAGAGTACGTATACGTGTGTAGGCCACCCATATAACAATGAATATGCCTCAGTGACCAAAAATGACCAAATGCAATGTATAAGGGAATTATCAATTAATTTTTAGGCGGGAATGAAGACGGGTTGGAGGTTTGGCGGCAATTTATGAGATGAGAGTGTGGTTTGCGCTATATCACGTATATCTCGTACTTAGAGCACTGTCATGCTATAATACAGACTTGTACGTTTGTAGACGTCCCATATAACAATATATATACCGCATATAGACCAATTCATGCGATATTTACGCACATTATCAATGAGTTTCTATGCGTGAACCAAGGTGTGATTGAGTTGTGCTGGGAATGGAAGGGGGAGTGGGTGTGTTGCGCCATAAATATCACTTATATCTCGTACTTAGAGCACTGTCATGCTATAACACAGACTTGTACGTATATAGACGTCCCATATAACAATATATATACCGCATATAGACCAATTCTTGCGATATTTAAGCACATTATCAATGAGTTTCTAGCAGACGGAAGCCTAAAAGGGTGGGTGGGGGTGGGTGGGTGGGTGGGTGGGTGGGTGGGTGGGTGGGTGGGAGGGAGGCAGGGAGTGAGTCGTGGAGAGAGTGAAGGCAGGGAGAAACATACGCAGCTATCAAGAAACATACGCAGCTGTGTGATAATTGTGGAGGCGCCCGAGGCGTATGGATGTCTTGGGATTTTGAACCTTATGCCTAGCAGGTGTCTGGGGTTCGTTGCAACCCAGAGGTCTACAATAACATGAGTCAGGAATGGAGAGAGAGAAAGTGAGACATGCGTATGTCGTATGTATAAATGGCTTTCAGAATTGCATTTTTATGCAAGCAGACATTGCATTTTAGACACATGTGAAGTACCACAGAAATATGTAGGCCATTGACTGTAAATATAGTACTATATTATAGACCAGGAACGTGGGTGGTCAGTAAACATCGGATTAACCTTTTTTGATAGAGAGCTAAATATACACTGGTGTCGCCTGACACTTGCGAAAGGGTAGATTGCCACCAGAAAACTTATATTTATTTATTTCCAAGTAATATGCAATCTAAATGTATATTCGAGACCTACTGCAAGTATTTGTATGACAGTCATGACTATGTATAATCCAATATACGCGCGTAAGGGCGTAGGCGAGATATAAGAAAGATGGTTGAGCAATTTTCGACACCCACAGTTATTATTCATTATTATTTACAATATTATACAATACAAATGTATTTGTGAAGAGTATTTTATGCATGCTGTATTTATACGAATTTAGTTGGTAGCCAAACTCAGACAGAGAGAGGTGTTGTGGATGGAGGGAGGGAAGGGTCACCCACTGACCGTGTGATAATGACTGGAGTCACACTGAGAGGGGCAATTTTGCTGAGTGTTTTTGTTTTGTATTTTTTGTTTTGTAGATGTTTAGGTGACAATCACCACGGTCGATCTGGGGATCCGCCGCTGATGAGCTCGTCCTGGAATCTTTACGACTCTGAATCTTACGATTCTTTACAGGACTGAACATGCCATTTTTATCGGCAATAGCTCAGAGAAGTGTGTTGAGAGGGGAGAAGGGGTGTTGGAGAGAGAGGAAGGTGTTGGAGTGGCTTTGTTATGTGTGTTTTGTCTGTATACGTCTTCAGGATGTCCCCTGACTGGGTGCAAGCATGTGAAACATGCTAGGACGTACTACCGCACCCACTAAATGTCCGCCGTGGCAGGGATTCGATCCCGGGTCTTTCAGATTCACACGCGAGCGTGCTCACCACTTGACCACCACGGCAATTTTTGACAGAATAAAGTTATATAATTACTAATTCTTGACAGAGACAAACTTTTATAAACCTTTGCATGATATAATTGATAATCCCATCAATTTACAAACGTAAATTGGTGGGATAATTCATTTTTTTTTGTATATTGTCATTTCGATTGTAGACACAAAGTTTTGAGTGACATTTGGTATGAGCTCCTGTGGCATGGTTGGTAAGGTCGCGGACTGGAAAACTCAAAGTGTGGTAGGGTAGTGGGATCGAATCCTGGGAAGGTTTTATACTGTTTAGATAAATTTTGATATTTTTTTTTTTTTACAAGATCATGCCATTGTATTCTAACAATATGAAATATTCATAGAATATATCATATTGTAAGAATACAATGACATGACCTTGTATTTTTTTTATTTTTTTATTTTTTTATCTTAGTAGGTTTGACAGGATTTATTGAAACATATTTATTTTGGTACAATTCATTTGAGGTAAGAAAATATATACACATTACTTAGGCTATAACAAACATATATATTGATATACTAAAAAAGAAGGCATGGAAATCTTTGAAACTTATAAACTAAATAATGAAAGATACAATTATATAATGTAAAAAGCTATATCACAGGGACATCTTTGGAACTTATACATTATATAATATATATGTGACATTATGAGGTAGCGTGATCAATTTGGTCAGGTCAGGTAAGGTAGGGCGCGAGTCAAGGGCAGGGCAGGGCAGGGGGCGGCACTCAGTAGTTTTTATACATGTGGTAGTCCCTGAAGCAGTCACCCCAAGCAGAGTGCAACTTTGCACTCGGCGCACATTGAGGCGACTCTTTTGGTTACATGGGGTTTCCTGACACTGGAGCTGCAGACGTGGCACTGCACCTGCCTGTGACGAGTGACACCAATCAGCTCGGTGTTGGTTGGGTAGTGTCGTTCAACCCCCAGCTGGATGCGGTCAGGGACGTGATCCCCACGCCATGCCGTACGTCTGTGAGTGGTGGTGCCATACTTCTCCAGGAGTTGATATGAAACGTTGTAAACAAACTCCCGGAATTTTAGCTTCTGGTGTGGGGCCATCTCTCTCTTCACCAACCACAAGTTGTAGGCGTTGAGCATCGTGATGTGAACTAGGTGGAGGAAGAGCTTGTGATACCACTTCACAGTCTTCCTCAGACACTCAACGCCTGACAGTTGACAATCAGACTTGTCCACCAGGCGCATGTTCTTTGTGTAGTCCACTACGATGTCGGGCTTATAGATGGTCTTCCTGGTTCGGTAGTGGATTTTACCAGAGTCCATCTGGGCACCTGTGTGGACTGTGGAAAGCAGGTGGACATCTCTTTTGTCCTTCCACTTCAGGGCTACCACTTTCCCGGACTTTTCAAGTTGCTTGTACTTCTGCCCCTTTCGTCGCCTTCTTCGGACATGCCTCTCGCGGTGTTCCTTGGCCAGTTCGTCTTCAGAAGGTGTGTCACTGGAGGAGGCATCTGACAGAGGAATGACATCACCTGTGCACTTTGGCATAAACTTTCTTGTCTTTCTGACAGTCCCACATGACCCCGTTTGGTTGTCATGAAGAAACTGGCAGAGAGCAGGAGAAGTATACCAGTTGTCAGTGTAGATGATGTGGCCTTTGCCCAGGTAAGGTGCCAACATTTTCCTGACGATGGCACCTGACATGCCCATGGGGTCACCGGGAGCAGTTTTCGGTACGTCAATGTCAGTTCCTGTATACACGATCATGTCAAGCACTATTCCAGTTTCACAGTCGCACAACACGAAGAGCTTGATTCCGAACCTATGCCTTTTCAAGGGGATATACTGCTTGAAAACAAGACGTCCTTTGAAGAGCACGAGCGACTCAACAATCACCAAATTGAGGAAGGGGTAAAAGTATTTCCTATACCTCTCCAACAACATGGTGAACACATCCCGAACTTTTCATATCCTGTCAATCCTGTTAGGATTTTCGTTGTCTGCAAAGTGCATAAATCTTAGCAGCAACAAAAATCTGTCACGAGTCATGAACTTATTGAAAGTTGGGGTGGCGATGAGAGGGTCGAGCTTCCAGTAGTGTTGCAACACATGCTTCTTGCAAAGAGGCATGAGGAACAACAAGGCAAAAAACGTCATGAATTCTTCCACAGTCGTATCCACCCACCCTCGTATTCTCGCTTTTGGAGAAATGACGTTCAATTTGCCAAACACCCACCTGTAGTAGGCGTTTGTTTGGGCAACGATGTAAATCATTACCTCCAAATCGAAAAAAGCGAGGAAGAAGTCGCTTTCGTTTGCGTTATCGTCACAGGGCCAGTCATCAGTTGTACCTGACGTCCCAGGATTGAACTGGGGCACGTCAGGCACAAAATTGACCCCGTCAGACCACTCAAACGAAGGCATGCCAGGGATCGGAATGTCGTCTCCGTCTGCTTCTGCGTCTGAAATATCGCTGTCATGTTCGCGATACAACGCAGCATCATCATCACCCTCCTCTTCACTAGACAGACGCCCTTCTTCATTCTCATCACCGACGTCTGACTCACTTCCACTGTCCACTCCCAAATCCCCCCACCCTTGGTCCCGTGCTAGGGCGTCGTCGTCGAAACCCGCAGGGCTGCCAATGCCCTGCGAATCATCACCAAACAGCAGGGCGGCATACTTGGATGGTGTCAGATTTGTTCTGCTCACTCTAGCACGTAGGGGCGTCTTATGGGCAGGGGCAGGGGCAGAAGGGCCGGCAGGGGCGTCGGCAGGGGCGGCAGTGGGCCTGGAGGCAGGCAAGATGATGGTGGTGCCTGTCGCCCTTTTCCCTTTCCCTTTCCCTCTTCCTTGGGCAGGGGCAGCAGGGCCGGCAGGGACGGCAGGGCCAGCAGTCGCTTTCCCTCTCCCTTTCCCCTTCCCTTTTCCTTGGGCAGGGGCAGCAGGGGCGGCAGGGGCAGCAGGGGCGGCAGGGGCGGCAGGGGCAGCCGGGCCAGGGGCGGCTGGTGGTGGTGGTGGTGGCAGGGTCACTGTGGCAGGCGTACGGGTTTTCTTCCCTACGCCCGTGCCTTTGATTTTGCCTGCCCCCGCAGGTTCTGCAGCCCTAGGGCGGCCTCCTGCGTCGGTGGCAGGGGTGGCAGTGGTGGTGGTAGTGGTTGTTGCAGTGGCCTGGGTCGTGGTGGCAGTGTCCCCAAAGGCCAATGACCTCTGTGCAATTGCCTTGCTTGCACGTGTTTAACGTGCTTTTGGTGCTGGTGCTTCGTCCTCCGAGCTGTAGGGCGTGTCGTACTGGTAGCTAGGGTTTCTAGTAGCCACCCTCTGCCTTCCACGGTGGCTGACACCACCAGGAGGAGAGCTGGTTGTGTCATCAGGGCGCGAGCGTGAGGGACGTGTGGGCTCCATGACTAGTGCTTGGGTTCTGGCGCGGTGGCGCTTGCACGAGTGCGGGGCGAGTGTTTGGCGGGGTGGTATCGAGAGTTGACATGTAGTACTATACCCACACCAATTTGTAGCCGCCTGCCTATAAACCCGCGGTTTTGGTACGTGTTCAAAAGCCTTGCTCTTAAGAGTCTTCCCGCAGTCCGCCGGGGGAACTCTTAAGAGTCTTCCCGCAGTCCGCCGGGGGAACTCTTAAGAGTCTTCCCGCAGTTCCCGGGTTAAAAGGGGTAAAAAGATACATGAATAACATAAATGTGAATAGTATGGAGAATATACAGCAAATAAATGAGAAAAGTATTAAAGAAAAAGTGAGAGAATGGGGAGAGGAGAGATGGAGAACTGATATGGAAGGAAAATCGACTTTGACGATGTATTGGAGAAATAAACAATCCATTAGAGAAGAAAGTATATATGATAATACATATAAATCTCAATTGATGTTTAGAAGCCGAACAAATTCACTGAAACTGAATTGGAGGAAAAGATTTGTGGGAGAGGAGGAACTATGTGAGGTGTGCCATCAGGGAGAGAACGAAACGCTGGAACAGTTTCTTCTGAAATGTGAAGGACTACGGGAGGTGCGGAGGAAATACGGGATAAACCAGAACACCAGCATAGAGAAGATACTACTGTTCACTGAAGCAGGTGAGGAATCAAGAGAGAAGAACCTGCAATTTATTGAAGAACTTTGGAGTATGAGACGAGGAAAGATCAGACCAGACCAGAGAGAAATGTGAAAAACCCGACTAGCGCTGCCGTTACAAAAGGCAACAGCGCACATTCATCAGTATCAGTATCAGTACTGTACTCTCACGTATAAATCTGCTCAACCGAGCTACTTGCTGCAAACGGAGAATGGAGATAATTTGGCCAAATTGGCATGATACCCGCTTAGGACTAATCAAAGTAAAACCTGTAGAACTAGCGGCAAAAAAGCTAAATTGGCAACTATGAAAAAAGTCCGTCAAAGGTCGTTGGCAACGATTGGTCCCAACCTAGATAAGATGGGGTCGTTGTTCCATTTTTCTTTTTCTTAGGTCAGATCAGGTGATGGTATTGAGGGATAAGCCTTTACAACGGTACCTCGTAGCTACTTTCTACTTTCCTACAATAAAATAGGAAGAATATGGCTAGGAGCAAGAAGGTGGACAGCGAATGAAGCAGTGAGAGGGGAGATGGGGTGGAGTATGTTTGAGGAAAGAGTGGCGAAGGCAAAGTTGACATATAAGATTAGATTGGAGGAGATGGAGGATGATAGGTGGCCAAGGAGAGTGTATGAATGGGGTGAGGGGAAGGGTAATGGGCAAAAGAGTGTAGGAGAAAACTGAATAAAATAGGAGTGAAACAAAGAAGGGTAGGAGAGGAGTGGAGAAAGAGATAAGAACGAGAGTGAGGGAAGTAGGAAGACGTACAGGAATGGAAACGAAATATGGAAAAAAAAAAAGTACACTGGTAAGATATAGAAGCAAGGGGAGACCGAGAAAAGAGGAGTTCTACGACGGAAGTTGGGGAGCTGCACTATTATTTAAGGCTAGGGCAGGGGCATTGGAGACGAATATAATAATTATAATAATAATAATAATAATAATAATAATAATAATAACAGTTCTTAAAGCCAGCGCATGCTAAGCCAGCTAAGGATAGCCCAATAAGGCCGATTAGGCGTATTTCTATTGGGGTCTTGTAATACTACCCCATCCTCTTGCTCATGAGGGATGGTAACGACTCAGTGCTTGTGAAAAATCTTTAATGCGCCGAGCGTGGGCGCGATCCCGGGCCTTCTGGGTGGAAGTCCGAGACGCTATAGTCACTACACCAGCGCGGTCGCCTAGAAGAACATGGAGATGGAATGGGGGAGTGAAAGAGTGTCTGAAGTGTATGGTGGGAGGGATGAGAGTGGAGAAGACGATAGAACATATAGTGACAGAGTGCCAGTGGTATGACGAGGAGAGCGATAGGTTGGAAGAAGAGTTTAAACGGTTGGTGGGGGAGAGGGAATGGGAAGAACAGAAACAAGAGGAGGATGAAGGAGTAAAGTTTGTACGTGTTAGGTCTCGGGACAGAAGAGGGGGTAGACGAGGAAGTGGAGAAAAGAATGAAGGTAGTGAAAAGCTTCCTGGAGCAGGTGTGGCAGAAGAGAAAAATAAATAGAGTAGAATAGGGTGAGGGGGAGAAGGTGATCAGAGGAGGGGAGGAAGATTAATGAGATTAAATAGTAAAGAGGTGGAAAAGGGGGACAATAAAGAGAGAACAAATATATTGAAAGGGTGGAGAAGGCGGTAAAATAGGAGAGGAAAATATTCTGCCTAAGCTTTTTCCTTCATTACTTTTCTTTAACTATCCCTTCTATGACTAATAATTTTCTAAACTATACCTTAATCTAGATCTAGCTTTTTCTGGAGAAGCCGGTAATTAGGTGAGCTGTTCCCACGTAAGCGAGGGCAGTGACTCCATTAAGAGAAGAAGAAGAAGAAGAAGACTTTTTGAAGAGTGTAGAGAGGGGAGAAGGGGTACCCGCAGGGTTGGAGAGAGAGGAAGCTGTTGGAGTGGCTTTGTTATGTATGTACTGTATACCTTACCATATATAATAGCCTATATTAACCCGGCGAGCGCGCGCAGGGTGTAGTGAACACCACAGTTCTGGGCGGCAATATTAAGCTCCATTCCTGCCTATAATCGTCATTTTAAGACAAATATCATTATTACTTATTCATATGCACCTATTTTACCTTTATTATGAAGATAGTAACCTGTAACAACAATGAAACAAGTGGGAATATCATTTGGCTGGTCAAAATCGCGAATTGTTAGCGAGCTGTTCATTCATCAAGCGTGAGCCAGCCGGCCTCACACCCTCTTCTCTCTTGAGTTGAAGCATTACTGAGCTACTCCCTCACACTCTCCCAGTCTCTACCTTACGTAACACACACATGACCACAGCCTAGGATCGGTTTGGAGATGTTTACACGAAAATATAAAAATTAATAAGGGAATAACAGGGAAAATAGGTGATAATTGAAGGGGGGGAGGGGGGAAGGAGGGGATGTGGAGGAGTGATATGAGGTATGGAGGGAAAAAACCCAAATTGTTTTAAGTGCCTTTAAAAAAAAAATTTAGGCCTTCCCTCTTAAGAGTGTTCTCGCCTTTGCCCACCAAAACCTCTGAAGTGTTCTGGCCGTTCCCGGGTTAAGAACACTCAAAGTCTTAAAGTATATATACGTGGCTTCATATCCTGGGGAGAAACAAAAAAATACACAAATGGGTTTCTTTGTCATGCATTTGATGCATCTATAGAAATTAATGTACAAAGAAGAGCCAATAAAGAAGAGCCAATAAAGTAGATCTACCATACAAAAAAGAAAATAATTGAGACTCTGAACTTGCCATTACTGAAGTATCGAAGGACGAGAGTGGACATGCTCGGAGCTCCTGAGGTTTACAAGATCCTAAATGGCATGGACAGGCTTGATCCAGGGAAATTCTTCACCATCATTCAAGATACATCCACCCGAGGATTAAATGGCCAGATGCTCATTAAATGGCCAGAAGATTGTACAGCACAAGGATAATTCAAGAGTGTCCGACAAAATGAATTGTCAGGGAATAATCAATGACTGGAATTCTGTACACCTATTTGCTAGATCATATTGTTGAAAGCTCTACTCTCAACACTTTCTGTGACTTTCAAGACCAACCTGGACAGGCACTGGCAGAGGATATGATAAATAGGCCTATGCTTCCATAATAGACCAATAAAGTAAAACTCAAGTAGTTTTGTTTGTTACCTATATATATATGTGTAACCTTGTAAGGTAATTAAGCTACCTCGGGATGAGGAAGCAGTCCGAAGCACCGTAATAAGGAGCTAAAATGCAACCAGGAAGTTCAAGAGACAGGCCTAGGAAGAAAGCAAGAGAGGCGAGAATAGGCGCCTCAAGAACAGCCTAAGTACCATCCATGATCCTACCCCAGGCCCTAGCTCTAACCCATAAGTGACCAGCATCAAGTGCACTTGCTCATTCAAGGGCTTCACACCTTGCTCTTAAATTAGGTCCAATACCTATATAGTCACCCTTCTTTCACTCAATTCAGCTTCCAGTGACAACTTGACCATCGCTGTGACCATTCCAGCTAAAATTACTGGAAGTCAGGTTGGGGTGGAGAGTAATATTGATTACATCCACGAGAGCTAGGTTCGAGCATTGGCCGCACTGTTTTCCTGCCTCCCTCCGTCGAGTACCAGGATTGTGCTTCGAGTATTGGCCGACACGGTTAAGTTAAGCTAGGCAGAGTACCACAACCAGGTTTAGTCCCAATTAGTAATTGAGAACCAGCGCCCTTCTTTTAAAGGAAAATCTACCCAGGAATATTGTTATTCAGGTTGACCGCCATATAATAATTGTTGAGCATTGGCCGACAAAATTGTTATACTGTATATGGAATAAATACTGTTCTAACTCAGTACTCCCATGCATTGGCTGGAAAGACGAAAGGATATATTTGGTTGTTTATGCAGGGGCGGATTTATAGGTATCGGATTGCTTGTGCATTGGCCATTGTGAACCCCTATTAGCCTAATCAACTCTGCGGGTGAATTCTTCCCCCAACTCAATAAAGCAGCTCGCTACATGTGTACCTGCCGGGACTCATAGGCCAGCACCCACCTGAGGAAGCTTCCGCTTGATTTAAGCCGACTCGCCGCTGAGGAGCAAGGGCCTGTCCAGCCACCCAGACTGTTATACCAGGTTTTTACTAGGGTTGCATTGACTAATTAGGTAGGTTTTTACTCAACTGGGGAAAATGAGACCAACATGAACACAAGTACGAAGGTAATAGGATAATATAACACAGAGTACAAACATATTGGTCTTATTCGACAGTAACATATGATTAACACTTACGCTGCGGGCATATTTCCGCCTATTTCCCATATTAGGGCTCATAAAGGCACTCCTGATTGATTAGGCAAGTGTCTGAATGAAATTAAATTTATTCAGCCGAAAACTAGAAGAAAATTGCTTCAAAATGAGCTTCGTAGATCGCGAGGTTCACCCGCAGCGTTTTTTTTTATTTTTTTGTTTTCTATATTCCAACTACTCCCTCTCGGGCATAGGCTGAGAGCCTGTACATTCCACCGCTCAACACGGTGAAGCCCGTGAGGTCTTGTTCCAGTCTGGGGAGTGAGACATGTGAAGCATCCATCATGGCTCGAAGCAGCTCCATCTCTGAAGCGGCTGGTTGCTTCGCTCAAGTGCTTCACCGTCTCACCCTCCAGACTCAGACCCTCACTCTCAGAACGCCACCTATTGAGCAGTGAGCTACCAGACATTCGCTAAAATTAGCAATTATCGCTAATGTCGCGCTACATTTGCCTTTGGCCGCACTGTATATCTCACGAGACTCTGACTCAGAGCCCTCAGTGCCACGGCCGCCTGGCTGGGAGAACGACGTGTGGTCTGTCGCGCTCCTGCTCCCTTACACTCGATTTTACAGGCTTTAACCTCTGAAGTGCGCATAGGGGGTATGAGACACCACACTCCTGTGCTGACGTATTTGAGCTGTTCCCATCACTAAAATATTTATTTTACCATAAATAGCATTAATACTTATCCATATGCGCCTATTATAGGTTGATTATAAAGGTATTAACCTGTTACAACAATAAAACAAGTGGAAACAGCGTTTGGATGGTCAAAATCGGCGATACAGGCCGGGAGTTACACAATGTATGGCTGAGGCAACCTCCTAGCCCACCAGTTTTCTCCACCTCTGGAGAGAGACTGTCGATCGATACTCTCTCTCTCTCTCTTGCACTCGCTTGCTAACAGTGATGACAACGCCCTGCTACCAACTCGCTAATGTTAGCACGAAAATAGACCACAGGAAAAGGGAATAACAGGGAAAATAGGTGATAACTGAAGGAGGAGAGGAAACTGGGGAAGGAAACTGGTGGAGGAGTGATATTTGGCATGGCCCAGGGGCAAAAAAAAAAAAAAAAAATTTTTTTTTTTTTTTTTTTTGTTTTTTCGGTGTTTTAACCCTTGTCTAGCGGGGTGTTTTGGGCTCATTTGGGCATATTCAGGCCCTCCTGCATGATAAATCAAGCATCTGCATGAACAAAAAATTATTTAGCAAAAAACTAGGCACTAAAAGCTTCAAAATGAGACCAGAACGAGCTACGTAGCACTCGTGGTTCTCTTGCAGTGGTGCCACGAACATGGAAGTATAACATATATCGGTATATTTTTCCCAGCTATGCTCACTACTGGCTACACTGCCGGCCTCTCGAGAACACAGTGAACATGAGTTAATGGGCGGCGGTAAGCCCTGGGAGTCGGCTGTCTGGCCCGCTGCTCTCCCGGCCATTTGCACTCGATTTTAACCCTTTAAAAGCCTTAATAATGCTCCTAATTTGCTGCAAATTGGTGCACGACTTAAGTCGAGCGCCGCTCTTTAACCCTTGTCTAGCGGGGTGTTTTGGGCTATTTGGGGCATATTCAGGCCCTCCTGAATGATCAATCAAGTATCTGCATGGAAAAAAAAATATTTAGCAAAAAACTAGGCGCTAAAAGCTTCAAAATGAGACCAGAACGAGCTATGTAGCACTCGTGGTTCTCATACAGTGATACCAGTAACATGGGAGTTTAGCGTATTTCGGCATATTTTTCCCAGCTATGCTCACTACTGGCTACACTGCCGGCCTCTTGAGAACACAGGGAACATGAGTTAATGGGCGGCGGTAAGCCCTGGGAATCGGCTGTCTGGCCCGCTGCGCTCCCGGCCATTTGCACTTGATTTTAACCCTTTAAAAACCTTAATAATGCTCCTAACTTGCTGCAAATTGGTGCACGACTTAAGTCGAGCGCCGCTCTTTAAGGGTTAAGGGTTAAATTTATTTATTTTTTCCCTGACTCTTAAGAGTCTTCCCGCAGTTCCCGGGTTAAGAGGCTTTAAAAGCCTGTAAATTGCCATGGCATTCAGGAACGTCTCCTGCAGGGAAAGGGTTAAAGGTATAATGTTACATCAGACATGGATAGGTAATTATGTAACAGCATGATCAAGGATCCACTAGGCGCCTTAATGGGGAGATATGTTAGGCAGGTTCCGATGGTCTTTGAAGATGCGGCTGCGTTGTACTCCCGACGACGTCCTGGTCCGTGGTGACGATCCTGCCGTGTTACGGTGGCATAGTTAGTGAAGACTTTCTTGAATATTTTCTGAAGAACTTTGATGTTGGGGTCTTATACGAATACGAGCCGTTTCACCAGTGTCTTACGCTCTTGTATCATAGGACTTAAATAGGGAGTCATTTCACCAGTGTCTTACGCCCTCCACTACGAGTCCTTGACCTACACTTCCTACAGGAGTCTTTGGAAGAACTTTGATGTTGGATCTCGGGTTTATACGAGTACGATCCGTTTCACCAGTGTCTTACGCTCTCGTTTCGTAGAACTTGAGTAGGGAGTTGTTTCACCAGTGTCATACACCCTCCACTATGAGTCCTGACTTAGAAGAAAGCCGTTTCACCAGTGTCTTACGCTCTTCCAGCCAGTCTTACTGTTTTTGTAGGTGTACTAAAACTAGAGTGCTTGGTCGGTACTGCATACTCTAGTTAAAGTAATTCCTGCATCAAGGCAATGTAAAGATGTTGGGTGGCCAGTAGTGTGGTCCAACAAGGATACGAGCAAATCCAAGATACCTTTGAGAAATGCGTTGAATAGTTACACCAGTGTCTCACTACCTCAAGGCAATTTCTCAGTTAACAGGCCCAAGTCTTCTGGTTATCAATCCGACCTGTGTGGCATTGATATCCTTCCAACTCTACTGATGATGAGGTGGGCTGAGGTAGTCATACCATTTCCGTCGTTCTCCTCGGTGGGGCATTTTGCGGCTAGAGGGGCGGCTGTGCTTGGAGGCGGGTCTGGGTCGACTGCGGTAGCCCTTCTGGGAATCTGCGCCACGGAGGTGGTGCATCTCAGGGCAAAAAGGGCGCGTGGTGTGTTGAGCTGTATGCATTATTCTTTCCCCACGATGTCTTGAGTGGCCATCTCTGGTTTGTGCATCATTGTCTGTTGACGTCCTCACAGGTATGTTCTTTCCTGGGGTCGGGGGAAGTGCCTGGGTAATACATGCGACCTGAGCGAAGCGTGGTGAGGAGGCTCTTGTGCCCTCTTGGCTTGGTTGTTGTTGTTTGCGAGGCCTCATCTCCTTCGTTCCTTTTATTCCTGCTTTTCTTCCATATCTCACAGATGTTGATGAAGGTCGAGCCAAGACCAAGAAGAAAGTGTTAGCTTCTCGAGGCTGTTTACAGACCTCCCTTCTAACTTGATAGGCCTCACTTGATGAGGATACAATACACATAGGACTATCCTAGTAACCATTTGATATTTTGTACGCTATTCCTCTCGGGGTAATTCTGTGAAATATATAATTCAGTTAGAAAAAATACACCCAGTTATAGGCTACACATAAATTTCAATTATCCAAGTGACACCATTTCCTCTTTTCTTTAGTGACCCCTATCATTGACATTCTCTCTGGAGACTGAATGAGATTAACTTGAGTGCGCACAACCAATATTACTTAACCTAAGAAGTGTGCATGGGGGGTATGAGATACCACACTCCTGTGCTGACGTATTTGAGCTGTTCCCATCACTAACATCGTTATTTTACCATAAATAGCATTAATACTTATCCATATGCGCCTATTATAGGTTGATTATAAAGGTATTAACCTGTTACAACAATAAAACAAGTGGAAATAGCGTTTGGATGGTCAAAATCGGCGATACAGGCCGGGAGTTACATAATGTATGGCTGAGGCAACCTCCCTCCCCACCACTCTTTCCCAAGTCTGAAGAGAGACTGTCGATCGATACTCTCTCTCTCTCTCTCTTCCACTCGCTTGGTAACAGTGATGACAATGCCCTGCTTGCAACTCGCTAATGTTAGCACGAAAATAGACCACAGAATAAGGGAATAACAGGGAAAATAGGTGATAACTGAAGGAGGTCAGGAAAGTGGGGAAGGAGGGGAGGTGGAGGAGTGATATTTGGCATGGCCCAGGGGCAAAAAAATAAAAAATAAATTTGTTTGGGTGTTTTAAATGGATTTTTTAAAAGCCTTACTCTTAAGAGTCTTCCCGCAGTCCGCCGATGGAACTCTTAAGTCTCCCCGTAGTTCCCGGGTTAAGACCAGTGTTTGAGAGCACAGTATTTCCTTTTATGCTATTATTTCATAATTTATTTGTGTATATTTGTAACTATTGCGTTCACAGTGAACAAAACAAAACAAACAAAACAAACAGTGAATCCTATACATACGTTTGAACAGTTTGATTAATGTTATGCTAGTAAGAGGATTTCACCATTTATGAATGTTGTGATTTTGAACTATTTTAGTGCATGTTAGATATTATGACTCAAAGCCATATTGATTTTCATGTTAACCCTTACGCTGCGGGCTTATTTGTGCTATTTAGCGCATATTCAGGCACTCCTGAATGATTAATCAAGTATCTGCATTAAATGAACCGTATTCTGCCGAAAACTAGGCGAAAATAGCTTCAAAATGACACCAGAACGAGCTTCGTAGGTGGCGGGGTTCACCCGCAGCGTTGCCATAGACATTCGGGAAAACTCGCTAATTATTAGCTCTCGCTCGCTCGGCAACACTGTCGAGACAGCCGCGCGAGACCACGGTCTACCTCAGTGAGCGGCTGGCTGCTCTGAGGGTCGGACAGAAGTCCCTCATGCTCCCGCCCACTGACACTCTATTTCTACGAATTTTACAGGCTTTTAAATCCTGGAAATTGCTCTAAATTGCCTATGCGTTCTGGAATGTCACCCGCAGCCAATTGGTTAATAAATTATTGTTTAAATGTTACCCTGTGTTGTATTTGTCCTGTTGCTGGCCTACATTTATTCATTGTTCTATCTTTATTCTTCCACAGTTGAGAACTCATTATCAGTGTCTAATAAACCCACCCAAAAATCCTGGAATTTCAGGATTATTTAAAGAAGTCTTAACATTTTATGTATGTATGTATATAAATATACTGTAATGTCCAATTCCCCACAACCCAGGAGTCTTTCTTCAGCAATTACCAGGCCAACAAATTTGAAAGAAGTGACCCATTTTTTGTTACATCGGAGGTGACGCAATTTTCTTCCTCAGCAGCAGGGTGGGAGACTCAACCCCCGGGCCAAGCATAAACCAAGCCTGGCACCGACCACATGTCAAGCGCGACTAGTCCCACCCAAGTGTCACCTGACCCAGTTGACCCAAGGCAGGAAGGACCTAACTCCAACCCTCTAGGTCCAGGGCAAGCAGACCTTTTTGCCCTCAGTCCAACAACAAGCGAAAAGAGGAAAAGTTGCACAATATACCAACGGGCAGAGCTATAGTATGGCATCTTATCTCCAATTTAGGACTTCACCATTGTTCAGAATAAGGGATTAGGCATTGCCAACCCCCTTAAATCAGTGATTGGTGCTGCCAACCAGCATAACATCAGTCGGCGTTGCCACTGAGCATTTGATGTCATTGCCACGAGCTCAAAACGAAGAAGCAGAGAAAAGACAACACTGTGGAATCTACCTTTGACCTCCTTTTCCACCCTCCAAGTAAAGAAGCTGTAGGCTACTCGACTTGTGACTCCCGAGAAATGTTTGTAAAGTTTTGAGTTATGAACTACCTTTTGTGTGTATGTTTTCCCTCTGGCAGGGATTTCTATACTAACTTAAATCAAAACACAACCTATCTTTGCTACTTGTCCAGTATTTATATAAGCGTTCTCCAGGCAAGTCCGTCTACGCAACTCAAGATAGAAGTATTCCAATGAACATAGAACTATATTTATTAGTGGCCCCTTCATCATTGACGATATGCCTATATCATAATGGCACTCTTTCAAACCCTTGCACCGCATGTTTGAAACACCCGCCACAGGGAGCAGAGGCCACACATCGTAAGGGTAAGCTAATTCTCTTACGGAATCGTCCTTATGATTGGGTACTCACTACGAAAAAACTTTGTAAAATATAATAAATGAAAATTAAAATAAGAACTGCTATAACCAAGCTTCCCAAACTTGTGGATGTTTTCTGGTGCGGGATATTCCCAAGACGCTGATCTGACAAGCGTCATCTCGTCCTTCCTCTCCCTGTGGTCGTGCCGAGCGGACGTGGGTCCCGACCTCTCTTCATTCTGCATTCTTTTGGTCTCCTAGTGAGTCATTTGCTCATTTGTATTATCCGAGATATTCTAGAATAGGTTTAGACTAGATAGGTCGGGCGTCCCCATTGGCAAGCCCACAGGAGTGTGTTAATATAGGGTACTGTGTGTTGGCGTCTACGCGTCCCCTTGGTCGCGATCGCCGGTTATTTTTATTGTTTTTTATGCTCTTAGCTTAGCCTTACTAGCTATTTAGGATTTTTTTTGTGCGGGGCCCTGCTACTCTGCTACCATTAAGGTGGGGGTAGCGGTTTTTCTTTTCTTTAGCAGGCACTTTAGTTCAAGAGTTGCTTCACGTGGTGAAGAACTTTCTAGAGCGTGCTGCGTATTTCCCCTCTGCGCAGGTCTTCGTGTGGTGGTTGGCTGCTGATTGTTCCTGGAGGTAAGGTGTCGTGTGTCGTCGTGCTGCTTGCCCTAGGCCTCGTGGCTTGCCTCAGTGTAGGAGTAATTTTTATGGCTAGGATGCATTATCATTATTATTATATATTATAACAATTGTGGTGATGGGCTGGTCTATCAGAGTGAGAGCTGAGCGATCTCTGCCATACCCATAGCTTACTCCGACTGTTCCTTTTACTTATATATCTTCTAGATCTCAAGTGGCGGCGTCTTTTCCGTGGATTGACCTCCCTACTGCCAACCTAGAAGTTGGCAGATTGGGAGCCAAAGCGTCACATTTTTCCCTTGCTCCTCAGCTTTCCCTTCATAATTGCTGAGGGGCACAGGGCCTTGGGTGGGGCTTTGGTTTCCCGGGCGTTTCTGCACCCTCCTCAGCTCCCTGCCTTTGAGTGGCTTCAGTCACCCGGGCTTTGTTAGTGGTAAGCAGGGAGGATTTTGTGGGGGCGCTCGTTTATGGCCTTGGCCTTGCTTGAGACCTTGGGGCTGTTCGGCCAGACAGCCTGGGGAACAACAACAACAAAAATTGTTGCCATAAGATGTGACCTTCTCTTTCATGTGGTGATATTATGCATGAAAGGAAGGTGTTAGGAGACGTCCTGGCATTTATATTTATGTACGTGTTGTGTTGCTCTATCTCGAGGCAGTTGAGTTAGTAAACACAAAGGGTTTGGTTCAACTCTTCCAGCGGGAAAATAGCTGCGTCTATTTCTACCGGAGGCACGCTACGGCGGGCTGGAGTAACGATCAAATAAACCCGATCGTGGCCGGAGAGCCACTACAATTCCCGGCAGAAGAGAAGGTTTCCAAACGGGGTTTTTCGGCTCAGCCGGAATTACTCACCTATACATATAGATATCATCACGCGGCGGGGAAGGACCTAGAATCCGTCGTCACGGCGGAAAGGCCTATTTTGGTGTTAAAACTATCACCCGTCAAGTGAGACGATAGGATATGTCATGGCTTGGATCATAGAAAGACCCCTGTATGGCCACTATGCTCAACTGCTGAACACTCTCCTGGACACCGACAAGGCAACGTACAAATACAGTACTACCTCAGGATGGACGAGGACCTCTTCAACGAGATACTCCAGCGGCTAACACCACGCATCGCCAAGCAGGACACCAACTGGAGGAAGGCCCTGGAGCCAGGTCTACGCCTGGCCATGACACTCCGCTTCCTTGCCACAGGGGAGGCATACAAGAGCATGTGTCTGAACTTCAGAGTGGCCCCCAATACCTTCTCCATTGTCGTCCGTGAAACCTGTGAGGCCTGTGAGGCCATCCAGGAGTACATGGAGGAGGTCATCGTGTACCCGACGACACTGCAGGGGTGGAAGGAGGTCGCCAGAGGATTCGATGACACCTGGGGTTTCAAACACACCGTAGGGGCAATTGACGGCAAGCACATCGCCATGCAATCCCCTGGCAACATGGGATCACACTACTACAACTACAAAGGGTTCCATTCCATTGTTCTGCTGGCACTGGCTGACTCGAAGTGCCGGTTCATCTACGTCGACATGGGAGCCAACGGGTCAGCCTCAGATGCAGGGATCTTCCAGGTGACTGACCTCCGGATGGCGCTGCAGGATTGACACCCAGAGAGCCACTACCTAGGGGTGATAGGGCAGAGGGATCTTCCAGGTGGCTGACCTCCGGATGGCGCTGCAGAATTGCCACCCAGAGAGCCACTACCTAGGGGTGATATGCCGGTGCCCTATTTCATTGTGGGGGACAACGCCTTCCCAATGAGAGAGTGGCTGCAGAAGTCATACCCCCACCGTGGTCTCCAGAGGAAACAGCGGAACTACAACTACCGTCTGTCAAGGGCCAGAAGAGTTGTGGAGAACGCTTTCGGGATGCTAGCCAATCGCTTAAGGTGCCTCCTCACGAACCCCAACATACAGCCTAGCACTGTGGAGAAGGTTGTCCTCGCCAGCTGCATCCTCCACAACATCCTCATCGACAGACGGCCTGGCATGAACATACAACCTGGTGATGTGGGTGAGATGTCTGCAGACTGGAGGAAGGACCCCCTGCACGGACTCCAGCCACGCTCGCGACAAAATGGATCAGGGCCTGCCAAAGCTGTGAGGGACTACCTGGCGGACTACTACAGCCGACCCGAGAACCTCCTGGCGTGGCAGGAGCCAGTCCAGTAAAACGTAAGTAAAAATCCAACATAATTGTCTTTGTAAATCACATATATACTCTTTACCTCTTTATACACCTACATTCCTGATATTTTATATTATTGTATATATTTGTATATAACAGAGTATATAACATAAATTGTTGGTAGGAAATATCAGCTAACAATAATAGAACAATACATTTATTTGCAAAAATACAAATTAAATTTCATATACAGTAGGCTATGTTTGTGTGGGTGTCCTTGTGTCAGTGTAGTGTGTGTATGTATACATGTGAAAAGCTAATAGTGGCTGAAGTCCTTGGTGGCCGTCTCCAGGAACCTCTCGAAGGAGGACAGGTCTGACATTCTTGGGGTTATTACTGTGTGAGGTGCCTCTGGGTTCACAGGGGTCGCCTCCGCACGGCCGAAGGTTGGAGTACTCGATTTCCAGGACCTAGGGGGTACTCGGTGCCAGTTTCCCGGCGTGGTACCCCGTTTAACGTCTCGTAGGTTGGTTGTTGTGGTGGCGGAATGAGCGGCTGCTGTGGTTGGGTCATCTCAGGAATGGTGACCCTGGGCATGCCTCCTGTGCCTCGGCTGTAGGCCTTCATCCCATGGGCCATCTTCAGCACCTCGATCATATAATGTTCCAGGAGGCGTTGGTCCAGGGTCCCCAAACTTGTCATCAGGAATTGGTGGAACTGCTCGAGCTCCTGCACCTGACGATTCTCTCGCCGCTGTGCCACCTTCCACTCCTCACAGAAGAGGGCATGGCGGTGCTCCGCCTCACGCAGCTGTGTGTAGAAAGGTTGTGATTAGACATATGCAGAAGATACATTAAATAACACATTACAGTACATAAAAACACATGCAAGATCTCCACCTCTCCCAGCTCTGATAATACATGGTGTGGTTACATTAATAAACACAATACATGTATTCATACTCCAATACACCCACACTTGGTGTTTGTGTCTGTGTATGTATGTACTTACACTAGTTGTACTTACACTAGTTGTATTTGCGGGAGTGAGCATGCTCGTTAATTCCCGCCTCCTAAGATATGTTTGTCATACCGTGCTTTGAAACTATGCACTGATGGTGCAGACACTACTTCGGCTGGCAATTTGTTCCACCCACTAATCGAGTTGGTAGGAAATCTTTTACTTTTCAGATCAGATTTACTATTTAGCACTTTTAGTTTGTAGCTGTGACCTCTTGTCCTCTCACCTCCATCCCTCTCTATGAAGTTTTCTTGGTCGATTTTGTCAATACCTCTAACACATTTATATATCTGAATTTGCTGTCCTCGTTTCCTTCTCTGTTCCAGTGTAGGTAGATTCAATCTCTCGAGCCTCTCTTGGTACTCCAAATTTTCCAAACCTGGGATCATCCTCGTAGCTGCTCTCTGTACCCTCTCAATTTTGTGGATATGTTTCTTCAAGTGAGGGGACCACACTACAGATGCATATTCCATCCTGGGTCTTATTATTGCCGTTATTATTTGTTTCATGGTGTTTTCGTTAAGATAATTGAAAGACATCCTAATATTTGCCAATAATGCCAGTGATTCTCTCACTATCTTATTTACGTGGCTTTCTGGAGACATGTTATCCCTAAATTCTATCCCCAAGTCTTTTTCTTTTTCTGCTTTGGGAATCACTTCGTTTCCTAGTTTATAATCTTTTCTAGGTCTGTACTTGCTTTTACCCATTTCTAGAGTCTTACATTTCCCTGCATTGAACTCCATATTCCATTTGATGCTCCATTCATGGATCTTTTGCAAATCTGCTTGGAGCTCAAGGCAATCCTCCTGGGTTCTGATCGTTTTAAGCAGCTTAGCATCGTCCGCAAACATACTCATGTAGCTTGTTAGTCCCTCAGGCAAGTCATTTACAAATATTAGAAACATGATTGGGGCTAGAACAGATCCTTGTGGTACCCCACTCGTAATTTGAGTCCAGTTTGACGATTTCCCCCTTACTGTTGTTCTCATCTGTCTTCCGCTAAGGTAGCTCTCCATCCATTTCAGCAGTTTGTCTCCTACTTTTCCCTCATGTTTTAATTTCCATAGCAATCTCTTGTGTGGAACTTTGTCAAATGCCTTTTTAAAGTCTAGGTAGGCACAGTCTACCCATCCTTCCCTCTTGTCCACTGTGTCTATTACTCTAGAGTAAAAACTCAACAAGTTGCTTATACATGATCTGCCACCTCTGAATCCAAATTGTCGGTCAGTAATTAATCTTTTGGATTCCAGGTATTTCACCCATTTGTCCCTTATTAATCCTTCCAGAATCTTCATGAGGATGCTCAATAGTGATACAGGTCTATAGTTCAGTGGTTTATCTCTGCTTCCTCCCTTAAATATAGGAATAATGTTTGCTCTTTTCCATTCTGTAGGTACTATCCCTGTGTCCAATGATTTGGTCATTATGTCATATAACGGTATACTCAGTTCCATAGCATTTTCTTTAATAATCCAGCCTGATACTCCGTCCGGTCCAGCGGCTTTGTTTGGATCCACCTTACTCATTTTGTCTATGAGCTCTGGTCTGTTAAATGTTACTTCCGGCATTTCCTCTGTACCTATCTCATTGGTTTCTGGTGCAATGAATTCTCCTTCTTTTGTAAATACTGATGCAAAATTTCTATTTAGTTCTTCCGCAATCTCCGTATCCTCTTCTATGATTCTGTTTCCACTTTTAATCTTAACGATCGTGGCTTTTATCTTCCTTTTGCCGTTTACAAACTTGAAAAACATTTTTGGATTCTTTTCATAGTTCTCCACTATCCCTTTCTCATGGTTTGCCTCTGACCTCCTCCTCATTTCTGTGTATTTGTTTCTCTCCTCTTTATACTTTTGCCTGTTATCTTCCGAATCCCAGTTTCTCATCTTTTTCCAGGCTTTGTTTTTTGCTTCCTGTGCTTGCCTACATTCGCGGTTAAACCATACTTTGCGATTACTTTTTTTCCTTTTATTAATGTACTTAGGGACAAAAGTTTTTATACCAGTATCATAGATCTCCATGAATGCCTTGAGTTTTTTTGTCTACCTCACTTTCAGATAACACCTGATCCCAATTTTGTGATTTGAAAAAATCCCGTAGTCCTACGAAATCGGTTCTGGAATACATCCAGTGATTTTCCTTGTGTTTTTCCCTTCCCTTGGGTAGATTATACTTCAATAGTAAGTCTATGTCTAGAACTGCATGGTCGCTTTTTCCTAGTGGGCATAGGTACTGAATACTTTGAACCTCCTCCTCCCTTCTTGTGAATAGAAGGTCCAATCTAGCTGGTTGATCACTTCCCCTTACTCTTGTTGACTCTTTTACATGTTGGTATATAGAATTTTCCATGGCCATACTTAAAAATTCATAGCCCCAACTTTCCTCTCCTGCTCCGGCTTCAAGATCTTCCCAATTCACTTCCTTGCAGTTAAAGTCCCCACACATGACTATTTCATTCTTTGAAGCCAAGATATTTCCTAGCACACTAATTGTTTCCTTACGCATTAGGCTATGCTCCTCCTTACCCCATGTCTTCGTCTTGGGAGGTACATACGCTACTATCACCACTATTTTTTCGTTTCCACCAATCTCTATTGCTAAAACTTCTGCTGTTGAAGTTACCAGTTTTATCTCAGACACAATCAAATCTTTCCTAGTAAGGATGCACACTCCACCTCCATGTCGAAATTTTCTGTCCCTCCTCCAAATCCTGTATTCAGACCATCCTAGTAAATTTATATCGAGGTCTTCTCTTAGTTTTGTCTCAGTGAGACATACTATTTCTGGTTTCTTAGTATTGAGTAAGTCTGTTAGTTCTAGTTTCTTAGAGATTAGCCCATCGACATTGCTATATAGAATCCTTATACTTTCTAGTCCCCCAATACCTGTTCCAAGCCCTTAACTGCGGCGGTCTGTTCCCTACCCTCTTTTACTTTTAGTTTCTTTTTACCGAAAGTTTCATAATCTTCCCCTTTCTTACTCCGTAAAAAAACTTATTCTTTTCTTGTTCTGTCCTCTTGCTATTTTCCTCCTTGGCAGTTTTCCTTAGTTCAGCCTCCTTCTTTCTCTCTTCTTCTGGTAAGTCTCGCCTGATGTAGATTTTGTCTTTACCCTCTAACCCTTTTAGCCTAGCCGCTACTGCCATGATTTCATCACATGTCCTTCTTGACTTAAATTCGATTTTTACCAGTCTATTGTATTCCTTTGTATATTTTCAAAGGAATACAATAGACTGGTAAAAATCGAATGTATGTGTGTGCGTGTGTGTGTGTACTTACACTAGTTGTACTTACACTAGTTGTTCGATGTTCGAGTTCGAGTAGTTCGATGCCATCCCCCGCCACTACCTAACAAACAAAATCTACAACACAAACATGCACAACAACACAAAAAGGTGGCTGGCCAACTTCCTAGCAGGCAGATGTGCACACGTATCTTTTGCCGGTCAGTCATCTAAAATCAGAAACTTTCCAAACGGAGTCCCACAAGGATCCGTCCTATCGCCCGCACTCTTCAATCTGTACATGCACGATATAACTACACCCAATATGCCGCAAATAAACTTAGCCTTCTATGCAGATGACATAACACTCACATGTACACACCATGACCCAAAAAGAGCAACAGATCTCCTTCAACCCTATCTCAACACACTACATGGCTGGTGCACTACAAACAGACTTAATCTAGCCCCAGCCAAATCCACCGCAACCCTGCTCACAAGCTGGACAGAACACGAATACATCCCTCAACTCACCATAAACAACACACCCCTAACACATACACACACCCAAAATCCTAGGAGTAACATATGATACTCATATGACATTCAAACAGCACACCACAAACATTAAAAAGAAACTGACACCCAGACTTCACGCCCTCAGGTCACTTGCTCACACAAAATTTGGACACAACAAAGAAACTACCACCACAGTATATAAACAATACATAAGATCAGTGATGGAATACGCAAGCCCAGGTCTAACCTAGCTGAAACACATCATAAGACCTTACAGACTATTCAAAACAAAACCCTGAAGATCATTACAGGCTGCACAGCTACTGCACCCACAGATCACCTACATCAAGAAACCAAAATCCTCAGTCAAAGACCATCTGGACATGAGAGGCACTCAATTCCTGGCAGCAGCCTCCACGAACCAAGACCACCCACTAAACTACATGGCAACACACCCACAGACACCAAGAAATATCAAAACAACACCCAGCACACGGTATCACACACAATTATTGTCCTCTCTCCCTCCCTGCCCACCCTGAACCAACTTCCAGAAGCACATCCATACTCATATCTCTCGCCGATCCATCCACTCACTCACAGACAACACACAGCTGCATGCACGACCTCCCGAATCCTCCCTTCCTCGCGAGGACAGAGTCCACCTGGCCAGGCTGAGATGCGGACACCATCCAGCTCTCCTGAGCTATCAGAAGAGACTGGATGACTCCGTTGTCGACGCCTGCCCGGGATGTAACACAGCACCCCATACCATTAAACACATCATAGAAGACTGCATTTCACACAACCACTTACGCAAACAACACAATCTACACTCAATGAGAGCTCTGTGGGAAAGCCCGATCGTGGCCATGGCCTTCCTCAGGGACTCGGGGCTGTTCGGCCAGGCAGCTTAGGGAACAACAACAACACTAGTTGTGTTTGCGGGAGTGAGCATGCTCGTTAATTCCCGCCTCCTAAGATATGTTTGTCATACCGTGCTTTGAAACTATGCACTGATGGTGCAGACACTACTTCGGCTGGCAATTTGTTCCACCCACTAATCGGAGTTGGTAGGAAATCTTTTACTTTTCAGATCAGATTTACTATTAGGCACTTTCAGTTTGTAGCTGTGACCTCTTTTTCTCTCACCTCCATCCCTCTCTATGAAGTTTTCTTGGTCGATTTTGTCAATACCTCTAACACATTTGTGTGTGTGTGTGTGTGTGTGTGTGTGTGTGTGTGTGTGTGTGTGCGTGTGTGCGTGTGTGTGTGTATTTACCTATTTGTATTTACTTATTTGTAGTTTACAGGAATTGAGCAGCGCTCGTGTTGTCCTGCCTTAGTTACTTTATAATCAATCCATTTTACTTAGACAAGTATCGTAATGGATATTCCCAGTTCCCAGTATTTTGGACTAACATATCATAGCTTATGTTGTCCTATTTCCATATTTACTTTTATCCAACCTAGATTTGAACATGTTAATGTTCCTCGCTCTCACCACCTCCTCCTCCAAGTTGTTCAAAGTCTCTATACTCCTATATGGGAAGCTGAATTTCTTTGTGTCCTTACGACATCTGCCCTTCCTCAGCTTAAACTCGTACCCTCTTGTCCTTCCATTATCCCTCACGAATAGATCTTCCCTATCTACTCGTTCCAAACTTTTTACTCCCTTGAACATCGTTATTAAGTCGCCTCGTTCCCTTCTCCCTTTCAAGGTAGGCAGTTGTAGTGTCTTAAGTCTTTCCTCATATGTCAACTCCTTCAATCTTGGGATCATCTTTGTTGCTATCCTTTGGACTTTCTCTAATTTGTTTATATGTTTTTTCAAATGTGGTGACCATATCACTGCTGCATATTCTAATCTTGGTCTTATCATAGTCATTATCAGTTTTCTTAACATTTCTTCATCCAAATAGTTAAATGCCACTCTCATATTGGTTATTATTTCATATGCTCCTCCAATGATCATGTTAATATGCTTCTCCGGGGATAGATCATCTTGTATTATCACTCCAAGGTCCTTCTCATGCCGTGTTTTGCCGATTATTTCAATTACTAATTTGTACTCCCAGCTTGGCCTTATCTCACTTGTTCCCACTTCCAAAACATGACACTTTTCTGCATTGAAACTCATTTTCCAGGTTTGGCTCCATCTGTGCAACTCATCTAGGTCCTTTTGAAGATCCTGACAACTTTCTATACAGGTGACATTCTTAATGATCTTAGCGTCATCCGCGAACATATTCATATGACTATTCAAGTTTTCTGGCATGTCGTTTTTTTGTTTTTTTTTTTTCTATGTGATTGAGGGAGGCAAAAGGCATAACTGCCTATAGCGAGTGCCTCCCCCATAGTTGAAAGAGTGACAGGGCCAAAATCAAGGGACGTTCGAGCCAAAATGCCTGGACACACGGAGTTTGAAGCAATTTAAGTCATAGGAAGAGGGAAAAACTGATTCTGGGAGAGAGTTCCAGAGCTCAGCTGTTGAGTAGAAGAAAGTTTGAGAGTAACGTTTCACTCTTGGGTTGGAGAGTTGCAGAGTAGGGGTGGGATTGAGTTGCAAGACGGGTACCACGTGCCCTACGTAAAGGAGGTGGTATGCACTGGGATAGCTCTGAGGAACACTGATTATTATAGTAGCGATAGAATAGCGAGAGAGATGCAACATTGCGGCGGAGAGAGAGATTGCAGAGAGTTGGTGAGTGGACGGGAGTTAATGATACGAAAGGCCTTCCTTTCAACTTTGTCTAGGAGAGCAGTGTGAGAGGAACCTCCCCACACATGTGAACAATACTCAATACAAGGGCGCACTATGCCCCTGTACAGAGCAAGAAGCTGTGCAGGGGAAAAGAACCCCCTAAGGCGGTTGAGCACACCCAGCTTCTGGGAGGCTGCCTTAGCAAGACTGGTAATATGGTCCTTCCAAATGAGAGCAGAAGAAAAATAGACACGAAGAATATTGAGAGAAGATGAAGGGTTGATTTTTGTATTGTTGAAGAATAAGGGATAGTCCGCTGGGAGATCCTGACGGGTAGATAGATGGAGAAATTGGGTTTTGGAAGCATTAAAGTTAACAAGGTTTTCTCTGCCCCAATTGGAAATAGTATTTAGATCAGAATTTAAGAGTTCTATGGCTTCATTACGTTTGTCGTTGAGGGATTGCTGGCTGGGGCGTTCTGAAAAACTAATGGAGTAGTGCAAGGTTGAGTCGTCTGCGTATGAATGGATGGGAATTAAGGTACAGTTAACCCTCCAGCCCCGGCTATGTATTATATATATATTCCTCGAAACCCGGGTGTTTTGGCCGAAAAACGTCTAGGCTAGGCTACCGTATATTCGTTAATCAGACTGCTTCCCGCATTCCCGCGCATCCCCAAGCATAGCTGTGTTATTTACCTGTAGAATGGCATTAAGTAGAGCTCTCTAAGTCAACTGGTTGAGCTGTGATGATGATTTTATTGGAGATAACTTTATGGCCAAAACAGCCACTTTACACCACTTTTCGATACTTAACAACAACATACAGGCACACACGAACAAGCGACGCTCTCCTTCTTGTGGCCGGAGATGCGGGGCGACGGTCCAGCCGGCTGTTGTTTACATGCGTTGGACCGACGCCTCGCACACGAAGCTCACAGGCTTTCAACCACTGGGCGTTCAAGAGACCATCCGGGTACCTGTTATATGCTTTTTTATGGGCGTTCAAGAGCCCTTCCGTGGTGAGAGGGTTAAGGAGATCATTTATAAAAATTAGAAAGAGAATAGGAGATAGGACAGAGCCCTGAGGAACACCGGAGTTTATAGGGTGAGGAAGTGAACAATGGCCGTCCACAACCGCGGCTATGGAACGGCCGGAAAGGAAATTAGAGACAAAGGCACAGATGGAGGGATAAAAACCGAAGGAGGGTAGTTTAGAAA
Organism: Paralithodes platypus; assembly: GCA_032716605.1. Classification (NCBI taxonomy): domain Eukaryota; kingdom Metazoa; phylum Arthropoda; class Malacostraca; order Decapoda; family Lithodidae; genus Paralithodes; species Paralithodes platypus. The sequence continues at coordinate 8,916,046 of CM064566.1, read as the reverse complement.
TTAAAGATTTATGCCAGACTCTATCGAAGGCTTTCGATATGTCTAGTGCAATAGAAAAAGTCTCACCGAAGTCCCGAAAGGAGGATGACCAAGAGTTAGTAAGATATGAAAGAAGATCACCAGTAGAGCGACCCTTAAGGAAGCCATACTGGCGATCTGAGAGCAGATTATGAGAAGAGAAATGCTTAAGAAATTTGGAAGCAAGAATAGTTTCAAAAACTTTAGAAAGACAAGAGATAAGAGCAATTGGACGATAGTTGGAGGGTTGAGAGCGGTCACCCTTCTTTGGGACAGGTTGAATGTGAGCAAACTTCCAGCATGAAGGGAAGACGTTAGAGGATAGACAGAGACGAAAGAGTTTGCCTAGGCAGGGAGTCAGCACGGAAGCACAGTTTTTGAGAACAACAGGAGGAACACCGTCCGGACCGTACGCCTTATTAGTGTTAAGCCCAGAGAGGGTAGAAAGTACATCTTTAGAAGAGATTAGGATATTAGGCATAAGTAAGAGAGAGGAGGGCGGAGAGGGAGGAATAGCACCGGAATCATCCAAGGTGGAGTTTCTAGCAAAAGTTTGAGCGAAGAGTTTAGCTTTGTCAGAGGAAGAAGTGATGGTTGTGCCATCAGAGTGGGAAAGGGGAGGGAAAGACGAGGAAGAGAAATTGTTGGAGAGGTTTTTGGCTAGATGCCAGAAAGCTTGGGAAGAGCTAGAGTTGGATAGTTCAGTGCATTTATTATTGATGAAAGAGTGTTTGGCAAGTCGAAGAACAGATTTGGCTTGATTCCGGGCAGAAACATATGAAGAATGAGAGTCTTGAGTTTTAAGGTGTCGGTACCGTTTGAATGCTTCCTCCTTATTGCGGACAGCAGTAGAACAGGCGTGAGTAAACCAAGATTTTTTAGCATTAGTCTGAGAGAAAGAGAATGGAATGTATGCTTCCATGCCCGATAGGATTACCTCATAATCTACTTTACATAAAGTAGGAACATTATCGGACCCAACACTGATCCCTGTGGTACTCCGCTCGTCACACTCCTCCACTGTGAATATTCGTCTCGTATCGTGGTCCTCATTTCTCTTCCTATTAAAAAGTTTTCCATCCATTTTAACATCCTACCATGTACACCTCCAACAACCTGCAATTTCCACAATAACCTTTTGTGAGGCACCCTGTCAAAGGCCTTTTTCAGGTCCAGGTAAACACAGTCAACCCATCCCTCTCTCTCCTGTGTAACATCTACAACTCTGCTATAAAAGCTTAATAAATTAGATACACAAGATCTCCCTTCCCTGAATCCAAACTGTTTCTCGCTAAGCACCCCCTGTCCCTCAATGAAGTGTGTCCACTTTTTCCTTATAATTTTCTCACAAATTTTGCAAACAATGCTAGTGAGGGACACCGGTCTGTAGTTAAGCAGATTTTCTCTGTCTCCTCCTTTGTGCCACTCCATCTGGTCCCATTGATTTCCTCATGTCCAAATCCTGCATCAATTTCAGCACTTCACTTTTTGTCACTTTCATTTCAGGCATCTGTGGTGTTCTCATTTCTCTATCAGGTTCTATAAACTCCTCCTCTTTTACAAACACTGACTGAAGCTTTTCATTCATAACTTCACACAAGTCTTTATCTTTCTCATAGCTGTTTGTTCCAACTCTTAGTCTGACAATACCTTCTTTTGTTTTTATTTTTCCATTTACAAATCTATAAAATAGTTTTGGCTCATTTTTGCACTTCTCTACAATATTCCTTTCATATTTATATTGTTCCTCGCGTCGTATCTTTACGTATTCATTTCTTTTCTCCTTGTACTTATTCCAGTTATTTTCACTATGTCTCTTCCGTGCTATATTCCAGGCTCGGTTTCTTCTATCCTGTGCCTTACTACATCTTATATTGAACCGTTCTTTTTCCTTCTTTACCCCTGATTGGAACCTTGGGACATATTTATGTATCCCTTCTTCATATACTTTCAAGAAAAGTCTATATTTGTCTTGAACCATTTCCAGGCTTTCTAGTTCCTTCCAATTTATACTTTGGAAATAATGATTCAATGATTTAAAATAAGTTTTAGCATAGTTGTATCTATTTATTTTATGTCCTTCATTTCTCTCCTCATTTTTTCCCAAATCCATCTCCATTTCTAAAATCTTGTGATCACTTTTTCCCAAGGGACAACGATAATTTATCTTTCTAACGTCATGCGGATCACTGGTGAAGACTAGGTCTAGCCTGGATGGTTCATCCATCCCTCTGATTCGTGTGTTTTCTCTAACATGTTGTGTTAACATGTTTTCTGTTACTAGATTCAGTAATTTACTGCCCCAAGATTCATTATTATTTCCCGCATCTAACCCTTCCCAATTGACTTCCTTACAATTGAAATCACCTGTTAATAATAATTTATTTCTCCTATTAAAAAGTATTTTTAGTGCATCTAGAGATTCCGTGATTAGTTGATCATATTCTTCCCGCTTCCATGCTCTAGTTTGTGGTGGTATATAAGCCACTGCTATATCAGTTGCTTTTTTGTCCTTGTCTTTTATTGTCACTGCTATAATTTCTGATCTATTATTGCCTAGGTTAATCTCACTTGCTTCTATATTTTTGTCAGTCATTATTAACACTCCACCCCCACTTTTCCTTCTCTATCTTTTCTCCACACATTGTACCCTTCCCATCCCAACACTCCCAATTCAGTACCACCTCTCAACTTTGTTTCTGCTAAGCACATAATATGTGGTTTATATTTCTCAATATAGTCCTTCAATTCTAATTTCTTAGACAGCAAGCCATCCACATTACTATACATCAGCTTCATCTCCCCCCTTCTTACACCTTTCTTTTTTTCTCTTTCCCTAATATTCCCAGACTCTACTCCCCCCCACTTCCACTCCACCTTCTCTCCCTTGCTCCCCCGTGCTCTCCACCTGCCCTGTTTCTCTCACTTGTTCCTGGTTTACACCAGTCTCTCCCTCCTGTCCTTCGGTACTGGTACTCGCTTCCCCTGTCTGACCGTTCATCCCTAAGTTCTCTGTTTGCCCCTCCGTCTTCCTCTGTGGGCTTTTGATGAACCATTTCTTCTTCTTCGTTCCTACCAGTCTCCAATAAAAAATGTCCACTTCTTGTTCTGTTCTTTTGGCATTCAATTCCTTCACCTCATCCCTCAAACTTTTCATTTTGTTTCTTTCATCTAAGTCCAAGTCTTTTTGAGATGAAAATATGCTTCAGACAATCCTTATCTTTCAACCTCCATTTATTATTCATGATTTCCTCTACTATTCCTACTGTGCGAAACTGCACTTTCATTGGCCTAGACTCTTGTTTATATTTTCCAATTCTATGCATGTCTTCGATTTCATTCTCCCACTCTCTCACACCCTCGTCCACTACCTGTAGAATCTCCCTCACTCGGTCTCTCTTTATCCTACTTCTCTCTCCTCTCTTTACATTGTGTTTCTCCTTATCTCCTCTTATCACAATAAAAAAAAATCTTCCAGCAGTCTCCCTCACTAGATTTTCCTTCTGTCTAATTACCTTAACTACATCCTTTTCAAAGTTACCTCCCTGCCTATGTATCTGTTGCTCCTTTACTATCTCCGAAAATTTCAAATTCCTTACCTCCTCGTTCTTTTCAAATTCATCCTTCTTTAATTCAACATCCTTCATATCTTTCTTCATCCTGTCCATTTCTTCCTGCATTTCGCTAATACAAACCCTTAACACGTAATTCTCATCCTTCAGCATACCAATTTGGTTTGCCATCCGTTTTTCTCTTCGTTCATAATCTAAGCTTTTTGTCTCCTGTTCCTCTAGCTTCCGCTCCAGTTTATTCAACCTCACCGCAAATGCAGATATTGCTACTCCCTCCTCTGAGAACCCTAAAATATTAAATCCCTCATGATCACGATCATAAGGGTCTCTGGTTACCCTGCTTGGGGGCAGGCTGAGCCGGTTCCCCCCACCACTGGCCATACTGCCAGCTGACCTTTGTTTACACCTGTTCGGCTCCAGAGTCCACAAGTTTCGGTGGGAATATCCATTACTTTTTCTTTCTTACTCAAATCAAACTCAACTCTCACCTTTTTTAACTAGGGAGTATATTCACTAATTGCATTTAAATTTAAATTAATAAACAAAAGGACAACACATATGAACGCTACAAAAATACCAAACCACCAAACAGGCACTGGCTGAATCAGCTGTCTCAAGCACGTCTGCCCTCTACCACGGTCTGACTGTGTGTGTGTATTTACCTATTTGTTTACCTATTTGTAGTATACAGGAGTTGAGCTTTTAAGGCTCGTATTGTCCCGCTTCTTTAGTTACAATTATCTAACTTTGCCTTAAAAATATGAATGTTTTTTGCACACACCACTTCCTCTTCTAACTGATTCCATTTACTTCTACTTCTGTAAGGGAAACTATACTTTCTCACATCTCCTTTGCATCTTCCTTTCATTAGCTTATATCTATGCCCCCTAGTTCTACCATTATCTTTCACAATATAACCCTTCTTGTCCACCTTCTCGAGTCCTCTCACACATTTGTACATCATAATCATATTGCCTCTCACCCTCCTATCCATTAGAGATGGTAAATCTAATTTCTTTAATCTCTCCTCATATGGTAATTCTCTCAGTTCTGGTATCATCCTAGTTGCAGCTCTCTGAACCTTCTCCAGCTTCTTTATATGCTTTTTTAGATGTGGTGCCCACACCACTGCCGCATACTCCAGTCTTGGTCTCACCAATGTTTTTATTATTTTCTCCAGCATCTCCTCATTTATATAGTTAAAGGCTATTTTTATTCTGTTTAGCAGTCCATATGTTTCTCCCACTATCTTATTAATATGATTCTCAGGTGAAAGATCACCCCTAACAGTTATCCCTAAGTCCTTTTCTTTCTCTGATGGGTTAATAGTGTTTTCTCCTAACTTATATTCCATATGAGGCCTTCTTTTACTTACTCCCATTTCCACTACATGACATTTATTTGTGTTGTGACAGCTGTGTGTGTACTCACCTAATTGTACTCACCTAATTGTAGTATACAGGATTTGAGCCTAAGCTCGTGTTGTCCTGTCTCTCTCTCTACATTTATCCAATTTTGCTTTAAAAGTTTGGATATTTCTTGCTCCCACCACCTCCCCATCCAACTTATTCCAACACTCAATGCTTCTATACGGGAAGCTGAACTTTCTTACATCAGACTTACATACAACTTTCCTCAACTTACATTCATGACCCCTGGTTCTTCCCTCGCCCCTCACCACAAAATCTCCCTTGTCGATCTTCTCAAAACCTTTCACACACTTAAACATCATGATCATGTCACCTCTCTCTCTCCTCTCCCTCAGCGTTGGCAGCTTTAGCCTCTCCAATCTCTCCTCATAAGGCAGGTCTCTAAGGCTAGCTATCATCTTAGTGGCAACTCTCTGAACTCTTTCCAGTTTTTTATTATGTGTTATAAGGTGTGGAGACCACACCACTGCTGCATACTCCAGTCTTGGTCGTATTATTGTCCCTATTATTTTTGCTAACATCTCTTCATCTAAATAATTCAGAGCTATTCTCATGTTAGTCAATACTGCATAGGTTTCACCAGTTATTTTATTTATATGCTGTTCAGGTGACAAGCTGTCTGCCATAACTACCCCTAGGTCTTTTGCTTTCACAGCTTTACTAATTATTTCATCTCCTATTTTATATCCCCAAGAAGGTCTATATTTACTTTTTCCCATCTCAAGAACCTGACACTTACTCGTGTTGAATTCCATTTTCCAAGTTTGACTCCACTCATATAATTTATCTAGGTACATACATACATACATAACATTTTAAGACTGAATGTTCCACACATAAGTGCAGTTTCAGTCTCTTGTCCTAATGGCGGCATTCCAGGCAACCGTGTTAAGGGCTGCTTCACTTGTCAAGTTCTTGGATTTGAGATCGGCGCGTATAGTCCGATCCCAGGTCTTCCTCGATCCACCCCTTGGTGCAGCTCCCTCCACAATCACAGACCTGCATTTTTTCACCCAATTTTGTTCATCCATTCTCTCCACATGTCCATACCATCCCAGTCTACTTGTACGCATCACCTCGCTAATACTCTTTATACCTAAACGTCTCCTCAGCTCAACATTTGTTATTCTATCCTGTAGCCTGGCCCCACACATCCATCTCACCATTCTCATCTCATTACGCTCCATTCTGTTGACATCCTCTACTTTAACGGCCCATGTTTCTGAGGCATACGTCATTGCACTTCTAACACATGAGGCATACACCTTTCCCTTCAGGGGGAGAGGCATTCTTTTCATGGTCAGGATTGGCATCAATTCTCTGAACTTCCCCCAGCCACACCTAATTCTAGCAACAGTGGCAGCCTCAGCCCCACCACCGGCAGAGATGGTATCTCCTAGGTAACAAAACTTGTTCACCAGCTCCAAAGACTCATTTCCAAAATTCACAGCCACATGATCATCACTTAACACAAGCTCGCCTTTGCACACTACGCACTCAAATTTCTCTATTTCTGACTTATCCTTCGGCAGGGGCCCCTTTATTCTACTACAGCGCTTACTCCCATGGTGTACCCAACATCGACAGATGCTACATTGAATTGAGTTAACGCCCACTCCCTTTGCACACACTGCACATGGGTATGCACCGCTCTTTTCCACATTGCCTCGTCTCAAACTACAATGCATAACCTTGGTTTTGTTAATATTGACTCTTAAACCCTTGCTCGCCATACCCTCTCTCCACTCTCTGAATTTGGCCTCAGCATCCTGCATACTGTCAGCTATTAGGACTAAATCGTCTGCATAAAACAGTTCCAACGGGAGTCCGCCTCTAAAAATTCTAGACAGCGCCTCCAAGACCATAATAAAGAGGAGGGGGCTTAACACTGACCTCTGATGGACTCCAACACAGACTGCGAACTCATCACTCAGTACACCCTTCACCCTCACCGAACTTCGCGAATCCTCATACATCTTCATTATCACACGCACCAGCCACTCTTCCACACCAAGTTTCCTCATAGCCCACTGTACAACATCTCTAGGTACCCTATCAAAGGCCTTCTCCAGGTCCACAAACACAAAGTAAAGATCCCTGCCTTTTAGTAAGTATCTTTCCTGTATCTGCCTGACTATGAAGATAGCATCGGTTGTACCACGTCCTGGCATAAAACCAAACTGCATATCATCAATAGAGATGCTTTGCCTGATCAAACCCTCAAGGACTCTCTCACAGACCTTCATGATTTGGTCAAGCATTTTCAGGCCCCTATAATTTCCTCTATCTAGCGCATCCCCTTTTCCTTTGTATATATTTACTATTACACTTTTGAGCCAATCCTCTGGGATTTTCTCATCTTTAATAATGGTGTTTATCAACTCAGTGACTAAGTTTACACCAATCTCCCCTGAGGCTTTTATCATCTCAGCGACAATGTCGGAGCAACCTGGAGCTTTACCGTCCTTCATTTTATTGATTGCGTCGCTCACTACAGCTGGTGCTATCAAAGGAGGGGGCCCAGATATTGGTTTTTCGATACTAAGCTGTTCCTTATCCCATTCAAACTCTACATTTAGCAATCGTTCATAGTGTACCTTCCATGCTTCTCTGATTTCATTTTCTGCATACACAATCTTCCCATTATCATCTCTAACACACTGTTCACCTATAATATCCCTACTGTCATTTTTAACTCGCCTAGCTAGGTTGAAGATCCCATTGGGATTGTCAGTGTTACACACTTGTTCGAGGACCAGGTCCTTAATGCGATTTTTAGCATTGTAAATAACTCTTTTGGCAGTTCGTTTAGCTGCCTGGTATTCCTCCATGCTGCCTCCTTTCTTCCATGCTTTGAAGCATCTCCTTTTCTCTTTCACAGCATGTTCTACCTCATCGTTCCACCACCAAGAGGTCTTATTCCTGGGGTGACCCTTTGTTTTCCCACAGACTTTGTCAGTGGCAGCGATAAGGCTATGCTTAAGAAAGTTCCATTGGCTATTTACATCGTTAGGCCTAGCTTCCTTATTTCTATTCATTTCCTCCAGTTCATTATGAAACCTATCCCTAACTTCCTTGTCCTTCAGCAGCCACACTTTCCTTTTGGGTATGTATACCTTCTTGCGCTTAGGATCTCTGTATAAGCTCATGTCACACACAAGTAGCTTATGCTGGGGGATACATTCTTCGCTCGGGATGACCTTTACATCTCGAACTAGTTTCCAGTCTTTCCTGTTAACCAAGAAGTAATCTATCTGGCTACTGGAGACCCCAGAGTTATATGTGATCAGGTGGCTCTGTCTTTTCTTGAACTTTGTGTTACACACAACCATGTTGAGTGCAACGCAGGACTCCAATATATATTCGCCTTCTAGATTTCTCCTTCCGTAACCAATTCCTCCATGTACCCCCTCGTATCCATCTGCAGATGCTCCCACGTGACCATTGAGGTCCCCCCCCACGATAGTTATTTCATTCTCCGAGAGGCCTGAAATGACACTGACGGTGTCATTCCAGAAGTCCTCTTTTATCTCTTTCTGTAAACCAGCCTGTGGGGCATATGCATATCTCTGTAATTCTTCACAACTACTCCTACTTGTAATATGCTTCATTAATTTTGCATCATCAGCAAACATAGATATATATGAGCCTATTCCCATTTGAAGGTCGTTGATGAAAACCAAAAACATGATTGGGGCCAACACCGATCCTTGAGGCACTCCGCTTTTTACCCTTTTCCACGAGGAGAACTTTGCTTTTATTACTGTTTGCATTTCCCTCCCAATTAAATAGTTTTCCATCCACTTTAATAATACTCCCTCAACCCGCCCCACAGTCCTGAGCTTCCACAACAATCTCTTATGAGTCACCTTATCAAATGCCTTCTTGAAATCTAAGTAAATACAATCTACCCACCCCTCCCTCCCTTGTACAATGTCAATTACCCTATCATAGTAACTCAACAAATTTGTGGTACACAAATGACCTTTTCTGAACCCGAACTGCTTGCTTGAAATTATTTCCCTCTCCTCCAACATACCCACCCATCTTTTTCTAATAATCTTTTCACAAAGCTTGCATATAATACTCGTTAAGGATACCGGTCGATAATTTAGCGGGTCTTCTTTATTTCCACATTTATATATTGTAGTTATATTTGCTTGTTTCCATTCTAAGGGAAGTTCCCCCGTGTTTAATGAGTGTTGAACAATATTAAAAATAGGTCTCACTAGTTGTTCAGAACATTCTCTTAATACCCATCCAGCAATGTTATCTGGGCCCATAGATTTTCTCACGTCCAATTCTTCCAACAATGATTTTAGTTCATCCTTGTTGACTTCTATCGACTCTAGTCCCTGTATCTCGTTCAATTCCACCACAGGTTCTACATAGTCATCCTCCTCCACAAACACGGATGTTAATGTGTCATTCATAATTTCACACATACCCTCTGTGTCTTCATATAATTGACCCTCTACCCTAAGCTTTGTTATTTTGTCCTTTATTTTTGTTTTGCCGTTGATATAACTATAGAACAATTTGGGTTCTTTATTACATTTGTTTACTATATCTTTTTCAAAGTTCTTTTTCTCCTCTCTTATAGTCTTGACATAGTTGTTTCTAGCATTCTTATACTCATTCCATTTTTCCTCAGTGTGTCTCCTCACTTTATTCCATGCAGAGTCCTTTTTGTTCTGGGCAATGTGACATCGCATGTTAAACCACTTTTTCTCCTTAGCCAGCTTTCTATCCTTAAATGTTGGTACATATTTATCTACCCCCTCCCTGTAAATGTCTAGTAACATGGTGTATTTTACCTGAATATTCTGTTCTTGCTCAATAAATGACCAATCTATATTTGCAAAGTATCCTCGTAATGATTCATAATCCGCCTTACTATAATTTAGTCTATATTCCCTATGTACCTCCTCTCTGCCTTCCAGAAATTCCACTGTCAATTCAAATTCAATCACAGCATGATCGCTTTTTCCCATGGGACTCAAATATGTTAGGTTCTTTATTTCTTGGGGGTCTTTGGTGAATAATAAGTAAAGTCTTGATGGTTCATCACCTCCTCTAAATCTTGTATTTTCCAGAACGTGTTGTGTTAGTAGATACCCCATTGTTAGTTCAAGAAATTTGCTACCCCAAGTATTTTCATTTGAACCCGCATCCAAACATTCCCAATCCACCTCCCCGCAATTAAAGTCCCCTGCAAGAATAAGCCTATTTTTCCTTTTACAAATAATTTCTAACATACGCAAGTTTTCCAAAATTAATTCATTATATTCATCGTTGCTCCAAGATTTAGTCTTAGGAGGTAAATACATTGATACAATGTCCAATTTTGACCTATCATTATCCTCAATTTCAACTGCTACCACTTCAGCAATGCTATCACCAAGTTTTAATTCTTTAGCAGTAATTTTATTATCTACCATGATCAACACTCCTCCTCCTAGCTTTCCTAACCTGTCTCTTCTCCATGTACTGTATCCCGCACAACTAATTATATTCGTGTCTACCTCCTGGTTAAGCTTAGTTTCAGTCAAACATACTACCCCGGGCCTCTCTCTCTTTACATATTCGTCAAACTCAGTCTTTTTGGAAATTAACCCATCAATATTTGTATACATGAACTTAGCGTTTCCAGTATTTTCCCTATTTTTCTCGTCCCTGCCTGTTCCTTTCTTTTTTGTACGTACCCCTCCCAATTTATTTCCTAGCTTGTCTCCTCTTCTCTTGTCTCCACCTGGACTGTTTCTCGCTCCGTTTCCACCTCCCCTCCCTTTGCCTCCACTTGGACTGTTTCTCTTTCTATTTCCACCTCCCCTCTCTCTGCCTTCTCCTCCGTCACCCTCACCATCTCCCTTTCCCTCCCTACTTCGTCCCTTCGCTTTATATACCATTTCTTGAGTTTTCCCTCCCACACTCTCCAGAAAAACTTCTTTTCGTCTTCTTTCGTCCTTTCTCCATTCTTTTCATTTGCCTCGGTTTGCAATTCCTTTCTTATGTTTCGATCCTCAATACTCATGTCTTTTCTAATTGTAATTTTCTTAAACTTGCTGGTCAAGTTAAGTCTCCATGTTACGTTCATTATTGCATCCACTGTTGCCCTAGACCTAAACTGCACTCTCATTGGCCTTGTGTTTCCCTTACTATATTTACCCATTCTCCTAACTTCTTCAATATCATCTCTCCAGTTGTTTCCTTCTTCATCGACATGCTTGATCAATGTTTTTACCTTGTTAATTTCTTCCTTATCCCTAGCTTTCCTCTCAATAATGTGCTCCTCTATATCCCCAAATACAATAATACACTTATTTCTATCTATTGTTTCACACAGGACCTGTTCATTTCTCCTCATAGCTTTTACTACCACTGATTCTAAATCTTTATTTTCCCTTTCTGATTGTTTCTTTTGTTCCTCCATGATTTCCTTCATTGCCACTTCTTTCACTCTTCCTCCTTCGTCATTAACCCATTTATTGTGTTTCTCCTTAATCTCCTCCACATGTATTTTCATTTCCTTGGTTTGCCCTTTGTATTCTTCAAGTTGCAATCTTAAAGCTTCATTTTCGTCCCGGAGTTGCCCCATATGAGTTTGAATTTCTTTTAGGCTAGCCCGACTCAAATCTTGTCCAGGCTCGATGTCCCCAGCCTGAGCACCACATATTGAACATAGGCCTATAGCCTCAATCTGTGAACTAACTCACCTTCCACTCCTGCATATCCTCCTTCCACCTTTTAATGTCATTCAGCTCACGTACAATTTTCCCTAGAATGCCCTCGCTCTCACCGACTTCAAATCCATCAAAGTCAGCCATATTTGTTTACATCCACTCGCATTCACAATCGCTTGAATTATTTTTATCACTCGAAATATCCTCACTTGATTTTAATCTCAAATTATTTTAATACTGCATTATAATACAGGACAACACAAAATATCCTTATACTCAAGTTTAGGTGAGTTTATTTGACGAGCGCTGTAAACAGCTTGCTAGATCAGCTGATTTTCGGGAGCGTGGGTGCAGACTCCTGCAGGTGTTGTCTGGTTGGTGGTGTGTGTATGTGTGTGTGTGTGTATTTACCTATTTGTTTACCTATTTGTAGTATACAGGAGTTGAGCTTTTTAGGCTCGTATTGTCCCGCTTCCTGAGTTACAATTATCTAACTTTGCCTTAAAAATATGAATGTTTTTGGCACACACCACTTCCTCTTCCCACTGATTCCATTTACTTATACTTCTGTAAGGGAAACTATACTTTCTCACATCTCCTTTACATCTTCCTTTCATTAGCTTATATCTATGCCCCCTAGTTCTACCATTATCTTTCACAATATAACCCTTCTTGTCCACCTTTTCGAGTCCTCTCACACATTTGTACATCATAATCATATCGCCTCTCTCCCTCCTATCCATTAGAGATGGTAAATCTAATTTCTTTAATCTCTCCTCATATGGTAATTCTCTCAGTTCTGGTATCATCCTAGTTGCAGCTCTCTGAACCTTCTCCAACTTCTTTATATGCTTTTTTAGATGTGGTGCCCACACCACTGCCGCATACTCCAGTCTTGGTCTCACCAATGTTTTTATTATTTTCTCCAGCATCTCCTCGTTTATATAGTTAAAGGCTATTTTTATTCTGTTTAGCAGTCCATATGTTTCTCCCACTATCTTATTAATATGATTCTCAGGTGAAAGATCACTCCTAACAGTTATCCCTAAGTCCTTTTCTTTCTCTGATGGGTTAATAGTGTTTTCTCCTAACTTATATTCCATATGAGGCCTTCTTTTACTTACTCCCATTTCCACTACATGACATTTATTTGTGTTGAATTCCATTTTCCACTTCTTGTTCCATTGATCTATCCTATCCAAATCCCTCTGTAATTCCCTACCACTGTTTTCATCTTCTATACGCTTCATGATCTTGGCATCATCTGCAAACATATTCATATATGCATTTATATCCTTTGGCATGTCGTTAATGTATATTAGAAACATTATGGGAGCCAGCACCGCTCCCTGCGGAACTCCACTTGTGACATCTTTCCACGTAGAAAATTTATCTCTGATAGTAGTCCTCATCTGTCTCCCTGAAAGATAGTCCTCCATTCAATTTAACAAACTACCCTGAATCCCTCCATACTCTTTTAATTTCCACTTCAGCCTGCTATGCGATACTCTGTCAAAAGCTTTCTTCATGTCAATATATACGCAGTCCACCCATCCATCTCTCTCTTGTAATATGTCAACCACTCTGTCATAAAAACTGAGTAGATTTGTAACACATGAGGTACCCTCCCTGAATCCAAATTGCCTGTTAGATAGTAGATTATTCTTTTCCAAGTAAATCATCCATCTTTTCTTAATTATTTTCTCACAGATTTTGCACACTATACTAGTAAGTGACACAGGCCAATAATTCAATGGATGTTCCCTGTTCCCACCTTTATAAATCGGTACAATGTTGGCTCTCTTCCAGTCCATTGGTAATTTTCCCACTTCCAGAGAGTATTTCATTATCTCATATAAGGGTTTCACTAGTTCGTCAGCACATTCTTTCAAAATCCATCCCGCTACATTGTCAGGTCCCACTGCTTTTTTCACATCTAGTCCTTTCATTATTTCTACTAGAAAATTAATCTCTCCCAGTTTATCACCAATTTCACCTACCGGTACTTCTTCAAAGTTATCACCTTTAGTATATACTGAGTGTAGTGTATTGTTCATAATTTCACACATATTCTGGTCGTCATCATAAGTGGTCCCTTCAACCTTCAACCTCACTATTCTATCCCTTACCTTCATTTTACTATTTATAAACCTATAGAACAGCTTAGGATCACTCTTACATTTTTTCACAATGTTCTTCTCATTCTCTGGCTTCTTGTCTCCTGATTGTAGCATATACATTTCTTAATCTCTTGTATCTGTTCCAAGTTTCTCTATTACACTTTTTTCTAGCTGCCTTCCACGCTTGGTCTCTCTTTTCCTTGGCTTTCCTACATTTTTCATTAAACCAATCCTTTTCCTTCGCTGACCTATTACCTTGTTTAGGGACATATTTATTAACTCCTTCTTCATATATTGTTTTAAATACTCCATACTTCTCGTCTACACTATTTCTCTGATGTATTTCACTCCAGTCAACATCTCTAAAGTATTGTCTCAGTGATTGGTAGTCTCCTTTTGCATAGTCAAACCTAGTTTCCTTGTGCTCCTCCCTCTCCTCCATATTGGAATAACCCAATAGGATTTCTATGTCCATTACAACGTGATCGCTCTTGCCTAAAGGTGGTAAGTATATTATATCAGAAATTACATCTGGGTCTCTAGTAAACATTAGGTCCAATCTGGATGCTTCATCATTTCCCTTTCTTCTTGTATTTTCCTTTATATTTTGCACCAATAAATTTTCTGTTACCATATCCAGTAGCCTATACCCCCACGAGTTCACATTGCTACCAGCTTCTCTCTGCTCCCAATCCACCTCTTTACAGTTGAAGTCCCCTACTATAATTAATTCATTGGTTCTAAGAGTTAATTTTTCAATACAAATAATCATCTCATCTTTGATAAATTTGTATTCCTCCTCTTCCCAAGCCCCTGTGTAGGGCGGCATGTAGGCCACTACAATATCCGCCTTTTGATTGTCATCATCTGTCAATTCTACTGCTAATATTTCCGCTTTACTATTATTCAGATCAATCATTCTTGTTTTCAATTTATTATGTGTTAGAATTAGCACCTCTCCCTCAATCTTGTCTTCTCTATCCCTTCTCCAGATATTATAGTTGTTCCATCCCATTCCCTCCAAACTTATCCCTTTATTTAGTTTAGTTTCACATAGACACAATATTAAGGGCTCTTCCTGTCTGATGTAATAATTTATTTCTAATTTCTTTGATAGCAGCCCATCCACATTGCTATAGACCATCTTGCACCTGTTGCTTTTACCATTATGATTGATATTCCCTGTCTTTATCCTACTATTTCCCCTTCCTGTTGCACCTCTCCCTCCAATCCTTCTTCCTGTACCACCACTTCTTTTCTCCCCCCCTCCGCCCCTATCTTCTCCCCCTTCTTCAGGTACCACTTCCTTACTTTCCCATCCATGTTTCTGTAGAAAAAAAACCCTTCTCCACTTCTGATCTATTAGCGTTCTTTTCTTTGACTTCTCTATTTATTTCTCTAAATTTTTCCCTCTCTTCCGCATTTAGATCTTTCCTTAGTTTAACATTTCTGTATTCCCCCTCCTGACTTAACTTCCAGCTGGATCTGAGTACCTCCTCTGCTACTTTGGTTGACTTAAATCTAATCTTCATTGGCCTCATTTCTCCTTTCTTGTATTTCCCTAGTCTCCAACAATCCTCTACCTCTCTTCCATCCCTCCTTATCTTGTCTATCTATCACATCAATCATCTTCTCAACTTTCTTCATCTCCACACCCTTTCTCATATTTCTATCTAATATTTCCCCTTCTACATCTCCAAACATAATTACACATCTCTTCTTATCAATAATATCACTGACCTGTTTCTCATTTTGTCTGATGGCATTAACTACCCTCTTGTTCAGGTTCTCCTCCTGCTGTCCCTTTTGCTCCTCAATAATTGCTTTTAGTTGTACCTCTGCTTCACCCACTCGATCACCCCAGACATTTTTCATTTGAGATACCTCTTCCTCCATTTTTTGTGTCCTGTCCTGATTTGTTTCCACTCCTTGTTTTAGCCTAGCATTCTCCTCCCTCAATTCACAAATCTCTCTCTCAGCCCTCTCCCTATACCCATCATCTATCTCTTTCACTCTCTCATTTAAATGTTCTTTGTATTCCTTAATCTGTTCTTTTAAAGCCACATTCTCAGATACCAATTCGTTGACCCTAGCAGTTAGATCATTTAAACCCTCCCCCGGGACACAGCTCTCTTCCACTACAGTCCCAATGGTCTTCCTCCACCCCTCCATTTCCTTTCTCCACTTTATCAGCCCCATCAGATTTCTGTTCAGGAAGATGATCTGGTCCTCCTTACCTTCAGGAAAGCCTGAATAATCCCCTTCCTCGTCATAAAAACATTCCCCACTCATATCCGTGGCTTCGATGTCAGCCATTGTTGTTGTCATGTGACGTCACCAGCCTTATCAGCTGATTTCTCAAAACAAACTCTCTAAGTTTCGTTTAAACATTCATATTTTTAAATAACTTTGACTGAACACTTTCCTGTAAGATTATTATTAGCGGGACAATACACAATAATTTCCTGTATACCCCACTTTAGGCAAGTCAGATGGTAGTTTGAGGAGCGCCAGCCAACGACGTCCTCTCCCACTCGTCTCTCGTGTGTGTGTGTGTGTACTCACCTAATTGTAGTATACAGGATTTGAGCCTAAGCTCGTGTTGTCCTGTCTCTCTCTCTACATTTATCCAATTTTGCTTTAAAAGTTTGGATATTTCTTGCTCCCACCACCTCCCCATCCAACTTATTCCAACACTCAATGCTTCTATACGGGAAGCTGAACTTTCTTACATCAGACTTACATACAACTTTCCTCAACTTACATTCATGACCCCTGGTTCTTCCCTCGTCCCTCACCACAAAATCTCCCTTGTCGATCTTCTCAAAACCTTTCACACACTTAAACATCATGATCATGTCACCTCTCTCTCTCCTCTCCCTCAGCGTTGGCAGCTTTAGCCTCTCCAATCTCTCCTCATAAGGCAGGTCTCTAAGGCTAGCTATCATCTTAGTGGCAACTCTCTGAACTCTTTCCAGTTTTTTATTATGTATTATAAGGTGTGGAGACCACACCACTGCTGCATACTCCAGTCTTGGTCGTATTATTGTCCCTATTATTTTTGCTAACATCTCTTCATCTAAATAATTCAGAGCTATTCTCATGTTAGTCAATACAGTACTGCATAGGTTTCACCAGTTATTTTATTTATATGCTGTTCAGGTGACAAGCTGTCTGCCATAACTACCCCTAGGTCTTTTGCTTTCACAGCTTTACTAATTATTTCATCTCCTATTTTATATCCCCAAGAAGGTCTATATTTACTTTTTCCCATCTCAAGAACCTAACACTTACTCGTGTTGAATTCCATTTTCCAAGTTTGACTCCACTCATATAATTTATCTAGGTCTCTCTGTAATTCTTCACAACTACTCCTACTTGTAATATGCTTCATTAATTTTGAATCATCAGCAAACATACCGGTAGATATATATGAGCCTATTCCCATTTGAAGGTCGTTGATGAAAACCAAAAACATGATTGGGGCCAACACCGATCCTTGAGGCACTCCGCTTTTTACCCTTTTCCACGAGGAGAACTTTCCTTTTATTACTGTTCGCATTTCCCTCCCAATTAAATAGTTTTCCATCCACTTTAATAATACTCCCTCAACCCGCCCCACAGTCCTGAGCTTCCACAACAATCTCTTATGAGGCACCTTATCAAATGCCTTCTTGAAATCTAAGTAAATACAATCTACCCACCCCTCCCTCCCTTGTACAATGTCAATTACCCTATCATAGTAACTCAACAAATTTGTGGTACACGAATGACCTTTTCTGAACCCGTTTCTGTGTGTGTGTGTGTGTGTGTATATTTACGTATTTGCCTATTTGTAGTTTACAGGAATTGAGCAGCGATCGTGTTGTCCTGTCTTAGTTACTTTATAATCAATCCATTTTACTTAGACAAGTATCGTAATGGATATTCCCAGTTCCCAGTATTTTGGACTAACATATCATACCTTATGTTGCCCTATTTCCATATTTACTTTTATCCAACCTAGATTTGAACATGTTAATGTTCCTCGCTCTCACCACCTCCTCCTCCGTTGTTCCAAGTCTCTATACTCCTATATGGGAAGCTGAATTTCTTTGTGTCCTTACGACATCTGCCCTTCCTCAGCTTAAACTCGTGCCCTCTTGTCCTTCCATTATCCCTCACGAATAGATCTTCCCTATCTACTCGTTCCAAACTTTTTACTCCCTTGAACATCGTTATTAAGTCGCCTCGTTCCCTTCTCTCTTTCAAGGTAGGCAGTTGTAGTGTCTTAAGTCTTTCCTCATATGTCAACTCCTTCAATCTTGGGATCATCTTCGTTGTTATCCTTTGGACTTTCTCTAATTTGTTTATATGTTTTTTTCAAATGTGGTGACCATATCACTGCTGCATATTCTAATCTTGGTCTTATCATAGTCATTATCAGTTTTCTTAACATTTCTTCATCCAAATAGTTAAATGCCACTCTCATATTAGTTATTATTCCATATGCTCCTCCAATGATCATGTTAATATGCTTCTCCGGGGATAGATCATCTTGTATTATCACTCCAAGGTCCTTCTCATGCCGTGTTTTGCCGATTATTTCAATTCCTAATTTGTACTCCCAGCTTGGCCTTATCTCACTTGTTCCCACTTCCAAAACATGACACTTTTCTGCATTGAAACTCATTTTTCAGGTTTGGCTCCATCTGTGCAACTCATCTAGGTCCTTTTGAAGATCCTGACAACTTTCTATACAGGTGACATTCTTCATGATCTTAGCGTCATCCGCAAACATATTCATACTGTATGACTATTCAAGTTTTCTGGCAGGTCATTTACATAAAGTAGGAACATTATCGGACCCAACACTGATCCCTGTGGTACTCCGCTCGTCACACTCCTCCACTGTGAATATTCGTCTCGTATCGTGGTCCTCATTTCTCTTCCTATTAAAAAGTTTTCCATCCATTTTAACATCCTACCATGTACACCTCCAACAACCTGCAATTTCCACAATAACCTTTTGTGAGGCACCCTGTCAAAGGCCTTTTTCAGGTCCAGGTAAACACAGTCAACCCATCCCTCTCTCTCCTGTGTAACATCTACAACTCTGCTATAAAAGCTTAATAAACTAGATACACAAGATCTCCCTTCCCTGAATCCAAACTGTTTCTCGCTAAGCACCCCCTGTCCCTCAATGAAGTGTGTCCACTTTTTCCTTATAATTTTCTCACAAATTTTACAAACAATGCTGGTGAGGGACACCGGTCTGTAGTTAAGCGGATTTTCTCTGTCTCCTCCTTTGTAAATTGGTACTATGTTAGCTCTCTTCCATTCCACTGGCAGGTCTCCCTCATTCAGTGAAGATTTGATGATTTCACAGATTGGTTCCACTAACTCTTCCGCACATTCTTTGAGGATCCATCCAGCCACTCCATCTGGTCCAATTGATTTCCTCACGTCCAAATCCTGCATCAATTTCAGCACTTCACTTTTTGTCACTTTCATTTCAGGCATCTGTGGTGTTCTCATTTCTCTATCAGGTTCTATAAACTCCTCCTCTTTTACAAACACTCACTGAAGCTTTTCATTCATAACTTCACACAATTCTTTATCTTTCTCATAGCTGTTTGTTCCAACTCTTAGTCTGACAATACCTTCTTTTGTTTTTATTTTTCCATTTACAAATCTATAAAATAGTTTTGGCTCATTTTTGCACTTCTCTACAATATTCCTTTCATATTTATATTGTTCCTCGCGTCGTATCTTTACGTATTCATTTCTTTTCTCCTTGTACTTATTCCAGTTATTTTCACTATGTCTCTTCCGTGCTATATTCCAGGCTCGGTTTCTTCTATCCTGTGCCTTACTACATCTTATATTGAACCATTCTTTTTCCTTCTTTACCCCTGATTGGAACCTTGGGACATATTTATGTATCCCTTCTTCATATACTTTCAGGAAAAGTCTATATTTGTCTTGAACCATTTCCAGGCTTTCTAGTTCCTTCCAATTTATACTTTGGAAATAATGTTTCAATGATTTAAAATCAGTTTTAGCATAATTGTATCTATTTATTTTATGTCCTTCATTTCTCCCCAAATCCATCTCCATTTCTAAAATCTTGTGATCACTTTTTCCCAAGGGACAACGATAATTTATCTTTCTAACATCATGCGGATCACTGGTGAAGACTAGGTCTAGCCTGGATGGTTCATCCATCCCTCTGATTCGTGTGTTTTCTCTAACATGTTGTGTTAACATGTTTTCTGTTACTAGATTCAGTAATTTACTGCCCCAAGATTCATTATTATTTCCCGCATCTAACCCTTCCCAATTGACTTCCTTACAATTGAAATCACCTGTTAATAATAATTTATTTCTCCTATTAAAAAGTATTTTTAGTGCATCTAGAGATTCCGTGATTAGTTGATCATATTTATCCCGCTTCCATGCTCTAGTTTGTGGTGGTATATAAGCCACTGCTATATCAGTTGCTTTGTTGTCCTTGTCTTTTATTGTCACTGCTATAATTTCTGATCTATTATTGCCTAGGTTAATCTCACTTGCTTCTATATTTTTGTCAGTCATTATTAACACTCCACCGCCCACTTTTCCTTCTCTATCTTTTCTCCACACATTGTACCCTTCCCATCCCAACACTCCCAATTCAGTACCACCTCTCAACTTTGTTTCTGCTAAGCACATAATATGTGGTTTATATTTCTCAATATAGTCATTCAATTCTAATTTCTTAGACAGCAAGCCATCCACATTACTATACATCAGCTTCATCTCCCCCCTTCTTACACCTTTCTTTTTTTCTCTGTCCCTAATATGTGTGTGTGTGTGTGTGTGTGTGTGTGTGTGTGTCTGTCTTATTTTGCGTGGGTGTGAATGACTGTTATTATTGTGTTTTGTACAAAGTTATGAAAAACATTTATAATTTACCTTGTCCAATAACTCCTTTTCAGCATCAGTTGGAGTACCCTGAGCCGACTCCTTCCGCTGCTGGGTTGCCGCCTGCTGGTGCTTTGGGGCCCCAGACGACCCCTCCTGTAGATCATCAGGGTCATCCAGCACCACCTCTACCACCTCGATCGCGTGGCTGCTGGCATCCGGCGAGGTGTCCTTGGTGTCCTTGGTGCCCTGGGTGTCCTGGGAGGCCGCCTGGTACAGCTGTTGGGGAACCGTAGTTTAGTTGGTTGTTGCTGTTGTTGTTGTTCCCTAAGCTGCCTGGCCGAACAGCCCCGACAGGGGATGGTTGTGACGGTTTGGCTCCCGAAACTGCTCCCCGCGGCCGGCATCCGGTTTTCCTCCACTGGTCGTTGATTTTGTCTTCGGCCGTGGAGGGTCGGCAGCCATCCGCGGTTGGCAGCCTCGGGAGGTGGCCCCACGGCGTAGACGCCGCCACATCAGGACCTTAGTTGGTTATTGTTGTTGTTGTTGTTGTTCCCTAAGCTGCCTGGCCGAACAGCCCCGAGTCCCTGAGAAAGGCCATGGCCACGATCGGGCTTTCCCACAGAGCTCTCATTGAGTGTAGATTGTGTTGTTGGCGTAAGTGGTTGTGTGAAATGCAGTCTTCTATGATGTGTTTAATGGTATGGGGTGCTGTGTTACATCCCGGGCAGGCGTCGACAACGGAGTCATCCAGTCTCTTCTGATAGCTCAGGAGAGCTGGATGGTGTCCGCATCTCAGCCTGGCCAGGTGGACTCTGTCCTCGCGAGGAAGGGAGGATTCGGAAGGATGGATTTCGGGAGGTCGTGCATGCAGCTGCGTGTTCTCTGTGAGTGAGTGGATGGATCGGTGAGAGATATGAGTATGGATGTGCTTCTGGAAGTTGGTTCGGGGTGGGCAGGGAGGGAGAGAGGACAATTGTGTGTGATACCGTGTGCTGGGTGTTGTTTTGATATTTCTTGGTGTCTGTGGGTGTGTTGCCATGTAGTTTAGTGGGTGGTCTTGGTTCGTGGAGGCTGCTGCCAGGAATTGAGTGCCTCTCATGTCCAGATGGTCTTTGACTTTGAGGATTTTGGTTTCTTGATGTAGGTGATCTGTGGGTGCAGTAGCTGTGCAGCCTGTAATGATCTTCAGGGCTTTGTTTTGAATAGTCTGTAAAGTCTTATGATGTGTTTCAGCTAGGTTAGAAGCCCAGGCTGGGCTTGTGTATTCCATCACTGATCTTATGTATTGTTTATATACTGTGGTGGTAGTTTCTTTGTTGTGTCCAAATTTTGTGTGAGCAAGTGACCTGAGGGCATTAAATCTGGGTGTCAGTTTCTTTTTTATGTTTGTGGTGTGCTGTTTGAATGTCATATGAGTATCATATGTTACTCCTAGGATTTTGGGTGTGTGTGTATGTGTTAGGGGTGTGTTGTTTATGGTGAGTTGAGGGATGTATTCGTGTTCTCCTGTCCAAATTGTGAGCAGGGTTGCGGTGGATTTGGCTGGGGCTAGATTAAGTCTGTTTGTAGTGCACCAGCCATGTAGTGTGTTGAGATAGGGTTGAAGGAGATCTGTTGCTCTTTTTGGGTCATGGTGTGTGCATGTGAGTGTTATGTCATCTGCATAGGAGGCTAAGTTTATTTGGGGCGTATTGGGTGTAGTTATATCGTGCATGTACAGATTGAAGAGTGCGGGCGATAGGACGGATCCTTGTGGGACTCCGTTTGGAAAGTTTCTGATTTTAGATGACTGACCGGCAAAAGATACGTGTGCACATCTGCCTGCTAGGAAGTTGGCCAGCCACCTTTTTGTGTTGTTGTGCATGTTTGTGTTGTAGATTTTGTTTGTTAGGTTGTGGCGGGGGATGGCATCGAAGGCTTTACTAATGTCGAGTGTGGCTAATAGTGATCTGTGTGGTGGTCTAGCTGAGTTGATGCCGTCGAAAGCTCTTTGTGTAAGGTCTGTGAGAAGAGTGTTTGTGGAGTGCAGTGGCCTAAAGCCATGTTGTGTTGGAGCTAGGGGTAGGTCAGGTGTAATTAGTTGTAATACTAGGCGTTCCATGACTTTGGAGGGGGAGCAAAGGAGTGTGATGGGGCGGTGCGAGGAGGGTAGCGTGGAGTCTTTGTTGGGTTTGGGGAATGTGATGATGATACCATGCTTCCAAATGTCTGGTATTGTGTTGTGTGAATAGCTGTAGTTTGATATGTTAGTGAGTGCTTGTATGCCTTGTGGTCCCAGGTGTCTGAGGTGTATGTTGCTTATGTTGTCTAGGCCACAGGCGGGTGAGTGCTTGAGATTGTTGATGATATGCTTTGTCTGGTGATTGGTGAAGGGTGTATAGTCAGGGTCTGTGGGGAATTGTCTCTTACGTCGGATGACACGTCGGTCGTCTTTGTGAGGTTTTAGGTGGCTGACATGTGAGAAGTGATTAATGAGAGTGTTTGCTTGTTGTTTACATGAAGGAGTAGAGTCTGTTGTTGTGATTGCTGCATGTGATTGTGTTGAGTTGCTGTTGGAAAGTGTGATGCTGTTTAGTGTTTTGTAGAGTTTTTTGGGGTTTGTTTTGTGATCAAGTGTTTGTAGGAAATTATTCCAATTTAGTTTTTGTTGTTCTTGTATTTTGTTGTTAGTTTGGGTGTTGAGTGCTTGAATTTGTTGTGTGATGTCTTGTGTGTGGGTGCTGGGGAGTGTTTCAGTATGTCGCGTTGTCTGATGAGGTTTTGAATTCCTGGTGTGAAGTAGGGGATGTGTCTATTCTTGTTACCTCTTGGAATGTGTTTCTTGTCAGCGTTTTGGATAGTTTTATTGAGTATGTGTACAGCATTGTTGATGTTAGTGATGGGTGTACTGTTTAGAGTTGTGAAGTGTTGTTCTGTCTCATTTGTGAATGCTTCCCAGTTAGCTCTTTTATAATTGGTGTATGTGTGTTTGTGGCTAGCTGGGGTGAGTCTGGTTTTGGTGGTCATAATGATTGGGAGGTGGTCAGAGCCTAAGGTTCTGACCACCCTCCAGGATGTTGTGGGGGTGAGTTCTGGGGAGCAAAAGGTGATGTCTGGATATGATGGGTTATAGAGGGCTTGGTGAGGAATATGGGTATGTTGATGGATGTCGTTAAGGATGATGAGGTTATCGGTTTGGTTTTGTAATACCAGCCCTCTGTCTGTGTCGGGGTTGTCGACAAACCAGGCCGACGTCTTGGCGTTGAAGTCACCACCCAGGATGATGTGTGGGGTGTGGGGTGTTTGTGATGTGTTGTAAGTGTGGTCTGTATTCATTTGGTACTGTAGGGGATGTTTGGGGAGGGATGTATGTGTTTATGATGGTTATGTTGGAGTTGTTGCCAGTGCGTATTTTAATTGACTGTATTTCTGTTGTGTTATCATTTGGGGGGAGGAGGGATTTGGTTTGTTCACTGGTTACTATGTATGATATTTCTTTGTGTACCAGGGTGATGAGTCCACCGCCCCCGCCGACAGCACGGTCTTGTCTGATGGTGGTGAAATTATGAAATGTGGGTGTTTTTTGTGTTGTGCGGAGTTTTGTTTCTTGTAAGATGGCAATGTGTATGTTGTGTTGTTTGATGAAGTGTGAGAGTTTGTGTTTCTTTGTGTTGATGCCATCTATGTTCAGTTGAAGAATGTTAATGTTATGTGCACGATGTATGTTGGGTGCTGCTGCACGAGGATGGGGTGGGGGTGGGGGTGGGGTGGGGGTGAGGGAGGGGCTGGGGATTGGGATGGGTGTGGTGGGGGTGGGGATTGGGGAGCAGGAGATGGGGGTTGGAATGGATTACGATGGGGTGTGGTGTGTTGAGTTGAGTTGAGGATGTGGATGGTATGGGAAGGTTAGGTGGGTTAGGGAGGAGAGGTGGACAGGTTTTAGGGGGGGGAGTGGATGATATGGGAAGGTTAGGTGGGTTGGGGAGGAGAGGTGGACGGGTTTTAGGTGAGGGATTTGACTGGGAGAGGGAGGGGCATGAGGAACAGGTCCAGGTGTTTGTGTAGTGTTTCTTGGAGGCAAGTGTTGTGCAGGTGAAGTAGGTCCAGTTCCCGCATGAATTGCAGAGAACTGAACCCTTAGTATGGCGACTCGAAGTGATGGGTTTTGAGCAAGTTGGACATATGTATGTGTACGTGGGTCCTGGGTTGCTCTCAATGTCTCCGGCTAGAATAAGTCTTCGAGAAATGACAGCCGGAGAGTCATTTCTCGGTGTAGGAAAAACTGTGTGATGTGTGTGTGTGGTGTGAGAGGTGTGGAAATTCCCAGCGCGACCGAAGCCGCTCCAAGGACCCGTGCCCCCAGGGAGGGGGCAGGGGATGATTGTGACGGTTTGGCTCCCGAAACTGCTCCCCGCGGCCGGCATCCGGTTTTCCTCCACTGGTCGTTGATTTTGTCTTCGGCCATGGAGGGTCGGCAGCCTCGGGAGGTGGCCCCACGGCGTAGACGCCGCCACATCAGGACCTTAGTTGGTTGTAATGTAGTACAGTAAACCCTCGCTATTTCGGACTAATTGAGGGAACACCCTGTCCGAAATGTCCGAAAATCCGAGATGTCCGAGGTCCGGCTGTGTCCGATCTAAAAGAGGACAAAAAACCGACCTGAAAGAAAAAATCCGACGAAAAAAAAAATAGTGAAACGAGAACAAAATTCACCGTTGATTAAATAGGGAAACGGGAACGAACTTCATGCATGTGAATAAATGCGACCTCAGAAGAAGGGAAACGTGAACGAACTTCATGCACCCATGACAACGAATAGGCCTAGGCTAGGCTACTTTTGGCTAGGCTACCCTATTCATACTTTAGGTTAATATACTGTACAGTAATAGCACATATAGTACTGAATATGAAACAATAAGTTCAGTTGATGGTCGAAAAATATGAATCAACACTCACCGCTTCATTGCAGGTCCACCCCTTCACCTCTCCACCTCACTCCACTTCTCCACCTCACTTTCCTTCTCCATTTCAAGTTATATCGAGGTCACCTTACGCTTTGGGAGGCATGATAACACAGGAATATATGCGGAGGAGGTAACAATCACAAGATGGCTACCCACTTAAAACATACTGACGCCCGTGACGTCACTGGACTCAGAGCCCAGCCTGTATATCGGCGGTCCGACGGATCCCCGCTTTGACGGACATTCACCGGGGATGGGGGTGCGTCATCCGACAACGTCGGAGACTGTCGGAACGATAACGGAAATGTCCGAAAAACGGAAGTACGTGTCCGAGACGTGACGGCGATCCGGCTAGTACGGGTTTCCGACAATTAGAGGTCTGAAATGGCAAGGGGTTACTGTACATAAGAATAAAATGCATGTTGATAGAGAGGTACCCTCGCCAGGATTCGAACCCACTCACCCCAGGTATATTTGGAAGAGTTGGGCACCGTAACCACTAGACCATGAGCGGATCAGCTCATGGATTAATGGATTAATGAATTAATGGATGGGGACAAAAGAATCTAGTTTCCTTTAATGCACAGAAAACCAAGTACATTAAATTTTCTAACCGACAGAATCTCACTGACTTCCATATATTTTTTAATGATGTAAATATTCCCACTTCCCCTAATATTGACATTCTCGGTGTAACATTAACTACTAACTTGAGCTGGACACATTATGTTTTTTTTTTTTTTTTTTTTTTTTTTTTAAAGACAATGAACGGAGGAAGGAAAAACAGAGATCAAACAAAAAGGTCCATGTGCCTAAAGGCATCCTCCATTCATAAAATGTTTGTAACAACTGGATTTAAACATTTGTAGATTGTAAGTTTGTGGAAAGCAATTCGAGGGAAGTGAATTCCAAAGAGTAGTAGTTCTAGGGATAAATTAATTTTGATAAGCAGAAGTTCTGCATTGTGGAGGAGAAAGTGTAAATTCATGGGCGCTCTCAGCTGCCCTAGTTCTACGGGGAAAGATGTGGAGAGGCGGCACAATTGAAGCAAGTTCCTCGGAACAATTGCTGTGAAAATATCTGTAGAATAATGCAAGGGATGCAACGTTTCTTCGTATGGATAATGTAGGAAGGTCCTGTGTGATTGCAGGGTTATTGATTAATCTAATAGCTTTATTTTGAATTTTGTCCAACTGCCTCAATGCAACCACTCCACTTCCACTCCACAGAGGTGAACAGGAATCCATCTGAGAACGCACAGACTTTTATATATTACGGCCAACTGCTCGTCAGTGAAGAATTCTCGAACTCTGTACAGGAGTCCCAGTTTTTTAGAGGCATTCTTAGCAATGCTTCTAACTCTACTCTTAACTCATTCAAATCCAACTTCACAACTGCTTCATCCATTCCACCATTAAAATCTCCGACTGGCAATCTTGTAAGTGACCCACGAGGTAAAGCTAACCTTCTTGCGGATATTTTCTCCACCAACTCAACCTTAGATGAAATAAATCAAGATGTCCCTGTACTTAATTTTAATTCGCCTGAAATTCCCTCACTTAAGATCCACACCAGACATGTCAAAATTATTTTGCAGAATCTCTCAGTAGATAAGGCTCCTGGTCCAGATCCCTGGGGAAATTCTCCAATAGTACTTAAGAATTGCTCCTTGGTGCTTGCCTGTATTGGCAAAAAAATTCCGTCTATGTACTCATACCTCATGCCTTCGACAGTACCCTGGAAAGAAGCAAATCCATCATCCAGTTCCTAAAAAAGGTGCCTCTTCAGATCCATCAAAAACAGACCAATAGCTATAACTTCCACTATGGTAAAGTCTTTGAAATTATATTAAATAATCAATAATTAAGCATCTTGAGAATAATAAATTAATCAGTGATAGGCAATATGGTTTTAGACGATGTCGATCAACTGCAGACATTCTTTGCCTTCTTACGCATCAAATCAACCAAGCCACAGACCAACATGGTGAAACACATACAATAGCACTGGATATATCAAAGGCATTTGATAGAGTCTGGCATCAATCCTTATTGGGCGAAGATGTCACTACGGCCTTGCATCATAGAAAATTCCCAAGAATTTCTTCTTATCTTCATAACAGAAAAATACGTGTAATGGTAGATGGCCTTTATTCTCAATTTCACTCAATAAATGTAATATATAAAAGTCATGTGCGTTCTCAGATGGATTACTGTTCACCTCTATGGGGTGGATGTGGAGTGGTTGCATTAAGGCAGTTGGACAAAATTCAAAATATAGCTATTAGATTAATAAATAACCCTGCAATCACACAGGACCTTCCTACATTATCCATACAAAGAAACGTTGCATCCCTTGCATTATTCTACAGATATTTTCACAGCAATTGTTCCGAGGAACTTGCTTCAATTGTGCCGCCTCTCCACATCTTTCCCCGTAGAACTAGGGCAGCTGAGAGCGCCCATGAATTTACACTTTCTCCTCCACAATGCAGAACTTCTGCTTATCAGAATTCATTTATCCCCAGAGCTACTACTCTTTGGAATTCACTTCCCTCGAATTGCTTTCCACAAACTTACAATCTACAAATGTTTAAATCCAGTTGTTACAAACATTTTATGAATGGAGGATGCCTTTAGGCACATGGACCTTTTTGTTTTATCTGTGTTTTTCCTTCCTCCGTTCATTGTCTCTTTAAACAAAAATAAAAATAAAATAAAATGGTCTAGTGGTTACGGTGCCCAACTCTCCCAAATATACCTGGGTGGAGTGGGTTCGAACCTGGTGAGGGTACCTCTCTATCAACCTGTCGTACATTATTATTTAATAAACTGTATGTATTAAAATATATATATTATGTGTCCATCTCATTAGTAACACATGTATGCCTTCGAGTATTCATCTGTATATATAATATTTATTTTTATTTTATTTTTATTTTATTTTTTATTTTATTTTTTATTTATTTACAGAATCATAGTGAAACGTTTACGACCTTTCTTTCATTAACCTTGTTGTTATTATTAATTGTAAATGTACTAAACATCCTTATAGCATTGATAAACATACGCAGCCAGGATCAGATTCGCCTGCATAAAACACTAATTGAAAATGTATGACAAATGTATATCGTTCATAATATTTGTTATGCATGAACTATATAACATAATAGCACTTATAATATAGGCAACCAGGATCACAACTGCCTGCATATGAGACACATTGGAAATGTGAAAGTAAATAAACTGGTCAATATTAGTATTGACAAATGATGTACGTATATAACATTATAACACTGGTAAAATAGGCAGCCTTGATCAGAATTGCCTGCATGATAAATTATGGGAATGTGTTGCTATCATGTACAAATTGAAAGTGTACACACACTTACGAGTAATAAAACAGTAAAGATAATGCGTATGATACACTACATCACTAAAGATTTGTATTTGGAACATACCTTGCTTTTACGGGTGTGACACCTCACGATGTGGGGACGGAGGAAACTAAAGGTTTCCTTTATCCACTGGTCCCTCTCCGTCAGCGACTTGGTCTCCTGGCCAGACTTGAGCAGGATGAGTTTAGCAAAGCGGGTCCGCATGTTCTCCAGCCACTTCTGAAGACACTCGACTGGAAATAAAAGTATAATAATTACTCAACATGTACCATGCACCGTATATGTTAAATTGTACTAAATAATGTCACAACTCACACTAAGATTACAAGATGGATCATATTTAACATGACAGAAGCACTGGTGGACACAATGTTCATTAATGTTATGTCGCAAAAATACTAAACCATGGTCAATATTAATTCACAACACGGTTGTTATTCGTACCGTATATAAC
This sequence comes from Paralithodes platypus, assembly GCA_032716605.1. Lineage (NCBI taxonomy): Eukaryota > Metazoa > Arthropoda > Malacostraca > Decapoda > Lithodidae > Paralithodes > Paralithodes platypus. Next base: position 8,886,541 of record CM064566.1, on the reverse strand, counting down.
TTTGACCGTGGGCCGTGGCCCCCCGCAGGTACCCTGCGGTTATTACCTGGCCACAGAATTAACTCATCACTGTCAGTATTCATACATCGGCATTTGATACATTCCTCAAAACCTTATCAAATGCTAGATCAGTCTATATATAACACTCAATTCATAAAGACACTTTAACTCACCGGTTACGTTCATCTCCGCCGCCATCTGCCGGTACGCAATATCCTTCCTCTCCCTGTCGCGGTAGGCCCTGAGCTTCTTATTATATAGGAGCTCATGCTCTCTATACCACTTGGCCACAGCCATCTCTTTCTCCTCCGGGAGGATGGAGTACGTCCTCTTCTTTTTGCTGGCTGGTGCCTTGCTGAATGGTGGCTTGGCGGATGGGGCTGACGGCGGGGTGCCACCGTCTGACTCATCTGATTCCTCTGATCCCTCCCCGTGGGCCTCGGTGTCCACCACCTCATGGCGAGCCAGGCGTGGTGATGGGGAAGGCGCTCGAGGAAGAGATTAGGATATTAGGCATAAGTAGGAGAGAGGGAGGAATAGCACCGGAATCATCCAAGGTGGAGTTTCTAGCAAAAGTTTGAGCGAAGAGTTCAGCTTTGTCAGAGAAAGAAATGATGGTTGTGCCATCAGAGTGGAAAAGGGGAGGGAAAGACGAGGAAGAAAAATTGTTGGATAGGTTTTTGGCTAGATGCCAGAAAGCTTGGGAAGAGCTAGAGTTAGATAGTTCAGTGCATTTATTATTGATGAGAGTGCTTGGCAAGTCGAAGAACAGATTTGGCTTTATTCCGGGCAGAAACATAGGAAGAATGAGATTCTTGAGTTTTAACCCTTAACTGGCGGCGCCCGGCTATAGCCGGGCGCCAATTTGCAGCAAGTTAGGAGCATTATTAAGGCTTTTAAAGGGTTAAAATCGAGTGCAAATGGCCGGGAGCGCAGCGGGCCACACGTCCGACTCCCAGGGCCTACCGCCGCCCACTGACTCACCCTCCCTGTGTTCTCGAGAGGCCGGCAGTGTAGCCAGTAGTGAGCGTAGCTGGAAAAAATATACCGCTATGAACTTGGGGGGAGCTGCGCGTTGGGGTGGACCTAGAATGACGTGGGCTCGGGTACTCCAGTCCGATCTCAAAATAAAGAACTTGACAGGACCGCCTGGAAAGCTGCCATTTAGGACGTGAGACTGTAACCACAGCTTCTGTGGACAAACGGTCTTTAAACTTGTATGTATGTATGTGTATACGCTAAACTCCCATGTTACTGGTACCACTGTATGAGAACCACGAGTGCTACGTAGCTCGTTCTGGTCTCATTTTGAAGCTTTTAGCGCCTAGTTTTTTGCTGAATACATTTCTTTTCATGCAGATACTTGATTTATCATTCAGGAGGGCCTGAATATGCCCAAATAAGCCCAAAAACCCCCGCTCGACAAGGGTTAAGGCGTCGGTACCGTTTGAATGCTTCCTCCTTGTTGCAGACAGCAGTAGAACAAGCGTGAGTAAACCAAGAATTTTTTGCATTAGACTGAGAGAAAGAAAATGGAATGTACGCTTCCATGCCCGAGAGGATTACCTTGGTAATGCGTTCAGCACTCTCCGAGGGTCCTCGGCCACAGAAGCAGAAGTCATTCCATGGGAAATCAAAGAAGTACTGCCGGAGAACCTCCCAGTCGGCAGGCCAAAGTGCCACAAGCGCCGCCGGCTGGGAGGATCGGGTGGCCGTACTGAAGAGATAGGACAGGTGACGGAGATAAGTTTATGGTCGGAGGAGCCCAAAGGAGAGAAAAGATTGACAGTACTGTATAAGAAGAAGGGTTAGATGTCAGAAATAAGTCAAGAATGTTGGGCCGATCTCCGAAGCGATCCGGGATACGGGTGGGTTGCTGGACAATGTTTTTTTTTTTTCTATATTCCAACTACTCCCTCTCAGGAATAGGCTGAGAGCCTGCACACTCTACCACTGAACACGGTGAGGCCCGTGAGGTCTTGTTCCAGTCTAGGGAGTGAGACATGCGAAGCACCTATTCACGGCTCGAAGCAACTCCATCTCTGAAGCCACTTCACCTCAGCGCTTCGGTCTCATCTCCCAGACTCAGCCCCTCTCTCAGAACGCCACCTATTGAGCAATTAACCCGGGAACGGCGAGAAAGCTCTTAAGAGGTTTTACTGGGCAACGGCGGAAAAGCTCTTAAGAGGGCAGGCCTAAAAAAAAATTTTTTTAAAAGGCCCCAGTAGCACTTAAAACTTTTTGTCTTCCCTCCATACCTCATAGCACTTATTCACATGTGTCAATATCCCCTCCCCCCCCCCCTTAAATTATCACCTATTTTTCCTCTTATTACCATCTTTATTGGTGTATTTATCATGCAATATCTCCAAACCCGGTCTAAACCGTGCGCATGTTGCCTGAGAGTATAGATGCACGAGTATGAGGGAGGGGAGGTTCGGTGTGGCTGTAGGCTTTAAGGGGTTATCACACTGGGCCAATTCTCGTCACTCTTCAGCAAAAAGTGGAGCTACCGTCAATCTCCAGCACAAATCTCACCCTTTGATGGAGCTAGGATGCTTCCCGCACTGGGTGGGAAGCTCCAGTTTTTGATGGAGGTAGAGTGTCAGCCTTTTTACAGCTCGCATTTAATCTCATTGATATCTCCAGTATATGACGTCGAAATACATATTTTGCTACATAATTGTGTGTTTTGATTGTGAGAAGGGCTGCGGATAGACATAAACTAAGTGAATTAATGCTAAAATAGCTACACCACTTGCAGCTAAATAACCACTTCCTATACCTACGCCACGGCGATTGGTATGAAACGAAAATATTCGGTTGTGTAGCAGGAGGAACTGTTTTTCAGATGCCTATTTACTAAGAATCATTGAACCATATATTTAACCTAGCCTAACCTAACCTAGTATGTTAGTGGACTATTTATGAATGTAAAATGTAAAAATATATTGTAACATTACCAAATTATTGAGATAAATACAGGTCTACCCGCATACACAGGATTATGCCTACAACCTCCGAAAAGTTCAAAATATTTCCTCATATATGCTCCAAATATAAAACATAATCACGCAAACTTGTAGATTGAGTCATATTGAAATATAAGTGTCGATATAAATCCATATTACTCTAAATTATTGGTGAAACAGCACAATATAAACGATCGTTTAGTGCCGAGGTAACGACAGGGGCTCCGTCAGGCTATAGCCTATATTTTGCGAAAAACTTTCTCATAGCTACTTATATAAGCTTCACACGCAAAACATAGCAAAATTAACGTATAGATTGGGTCCTATTACACAAAGTTTGTCAATATCAATCCATATTATTTTACAGTTTAACCCTCTCACCACGGAAGGGCTCTTGAACGCCCATAAAAAAGCATATAACAGGTACCCGGAAGGGCTCTTGAACACCCAGTGGTTGAAAGCCTGTTAGCTTCATGTGCGAGGCGTCGGTCCGACGCATGTAAACAACAGCCGGCTGGACCGACGCCCCGCATCTCCGGCCACAAGAAGGAGAGCGTCGCTTGTTCGTGTGTGCCTGTATGTTGTTGTTAAGTATCGAAAAGTAGTGTAAAGTGGCTGTTTTGGCCATAAAGTTATCTCCAATGAAATCATCATCACAGCTCAACCAGTTGACTTAGAGAGCTCTACTTAATGCCATTCTACAGGTAAATAACACAGCTACGCTTGGGGATGCGCGGGAATGCGGGAAGCAGTCTGATTAACGAATATACGGTAGCCTAGCCTAGACGTTTTTCGGCCAAAACACCCGGAGTTCGAGGAATATATATATAATACATAGCCGGGGCTGGAGGGTTAAGTGAAACCACTGTTCTATAGCCTACGCCACGGCGATTGGTATGAATCGAAAAAGTTCAAAATATAAATTTCCTCATATAAGCTTCAAATTTAAAAAAAAATTACACTAACGTGTAGATTGAGTCATATTGCATTATAATTGTAGATGTAAATTCATATTGCTATACATTACATTATAGGTGAAACGGACCAATATAGGCTAAGGTCGGACGTTGTTATTGTTGTGTCGGAGACTCACGCAGCCGGACGCTTGGCGTGTGTGATAGAATTTGCTGGCGCTACTGGCTGGAAACGGAGATTGGAGATTGACGAGAATTTGGCCCAGTGTGATAACCCCTTTAGAGAGGGAGGGTGTAGATCGCAGCTGGCTCACAGTTCATGACTGGAGCGGCTGACTATAATTCGCTATTTTGACCAGAAAAATTATATTTCCACTTGTTTTATTGTTGTTACAGGTTACTATCTTCATAGTAAAGGTAAAATAGGTGCATATGAATAAGTCATAACGATATTTATCGTAAAATGACGATTTTAGGCGGGAAAGAGGCCTAATATTGCCGCCCAGAAGTGTGGTGTTCGCTACACCCTGCGCGTGCTTTATAGGTTAAGTCACTAGGCATTGCCTCCCTGTAGCATATTTTGAATATGGGAATATTCATACAATGCTATTTAATCAGGGAACAATGAGAGTATTTTGTTTGGCATTTCGGTGTGCTGTGGTAATGCACTGAAACTAGGTACAGCACAAATTCCGTCTCAATAATATCTTCCCATTGACATACTGTATTGGGATTCGAACCCGGGTCCATTGGATTACCAGTCTAGTGGCAAAACCACTCTGCCACACCTCCCCTTATAGTTGTTATGCTTCATTATTACCCAAGTTGTAAAACAAGACAAAAAAGGGTCAACAATTGCTAGATAAATGACAAAAACAAATATTTACATAAAAACTGTTTCATTTAAGGTTTTGATTTACAGGAACATAACTAGGTGAGAAATGACTGTACAGTACCAAGAAGAACCATGAGATGCATACAAAAAATTCACAGAAATCTAGTCTATTTCTTACCTTTCGTCAAGCTGGCTGGTTTTGGGTTACTCTTGAGTTTCCTTCTTTTACAGTTATCATCATCACGGCCTTCCTGTCTGCGCTTGGTGCCACTGCTTTTCAGTGCACTCTTATTCTCCTCTTTGATAGGTTTGCTACCGGTACACAAGGCTGAATCTTTACTGAACAAATTGGTGTCCTCGCTCACATTCTCATCGTGGATGAACTCTTCTTCAAACTTAACATCTACATAGCACTTGGTGTCACTGCTTTCTGGTGCACTCTCACCGTCCTCTTTGATAGGTTCATTGTCACACAGAATTCCCTCCTCACTAACGACAAGCTTCGTGGTAACTGATATGGGTTTTTTGGGTTCTACCTTGATGGTCCCGCCTTCTGTGCTTACGGACTCCATATTTTCTTAACTCATAAAATACAGTAGTAGCAATCAACACTATCTTAACTGTCATTATCAAAAGTACTGAATCATAATGTGAATCACAAAACGTTAATCATTGCTATGGCTTTTCACCTTCTAACAAAATTACCGGTACTTATTACCGAAACTACCACTAATTATTTATCAATATTTGGAGGCTAATATAGAATAAGAATGTTACAAAGATCATATTAAAATGTGTTTCAACCTCCGGAGATACATTTTATGAGCACTATATAAAGTACTGTAAAAACAAAAAATCTCCCCATTGACGGCAGTGAAACTCTTATTAAAGGTGAATTCCAGGGATGAAACCTATTCAAACTACAATGTCCATTGGGATCTGCTTGGTTTTAGGTACATGATACTGAAGAACTTTCATCAATTTATTTTAACAACATAGAAATATAGCTTATCTAAGTTATTTTATGTGGCGCGAACTGGCGTGTTTACCATGACGTCATTTTGTGCAATGGCGGAAACTCTTGACATGGGAAATGGGTGAATCTGTGTGTTTTTTTATGTGAGAAACTCTAATAATTTGTATGCATGTTTACAGCTCAACATTTGGCTTCACCACTGTCTGGTCAAGGGACCGCGATATATAAATTGAACAGAAAACGATATTATCATTACGAAATAGGCCTTAGAACCGACCTGCCTGCCTCAACTTTGGACCAGGCTAAAACACTCCCAAACACTGGCTATATGTTTATTGTTGGCAAGATGGGATTATTTCTTGATGTGCACCACATCTTAAGGACGTTGGTCGATCGTTTGCAGAGCTTGAGTATTGAATTCTATCTATCTATCTATTGCCTGACGCCGTGATCCCCGAAGGGGTATTGAATTGAAGATATTAATTACGAAAAACAGACCGGACAGTCCAGGACTGCCTGTCTTGTTTACAAACTAGGCTCCATACAATGGCGTTACTCCAGCTGGCTGAAAATGCCAATTCGTCACCAATGACTTTATATATTAGTATTTTTTTCTGGAGTTTAATGGAATTATATTCATATTGCCCATATACATATATTACAGTATATTCATGCCAAGTTATGACCCTGCATTAATCTTCATTTTTTCGTTCATCCCTGTAGTTCACCTTTAAGCCCCTTACTGTTAAAATAGATGCTGATTTCAATCATTCAACCCACCCTGTATCCAATGGCAAAACAAATTGTATATTTACTCTGAAAATTACTTACATCTGAGTGTTTTAAGATCGTTGGATAATGGGAGAAATAACATTTGCCGGGGATTGTAAATAATTTCAACTACTGTATAATGATGATAACTACCTAAAACCAAACATAAAAACCATGGGAAAATTAGTGGTAGTTTCGGTTATATTTTCCAAATTACCATACTATTATGTGGATCAGGAAAAGTTAACGACCATTATTCTGGCTGTTCACGTACCGTACCGTACATCAATAGTACGGCATGTACCGTAATGCATGTATTTGAGGTACGGTACTTGAGATTTCTCATTCTTTATTAGTAATCAAACCATGATATACAGTACCAGTACTGTATGTGTAAGAAGTCAATGTAAGTTAGACACATATTTTCTTATTCTTTGTATTGAATTTCATTCATTCACTTCTTCCAGTACTTTACTAATGTGATGGCAGCAATCACAAGGCAACACTTGCAGCTCCTTCCTGAAAAACAAGAAATTCATAATTAATACATATATTTTGTACCTTTATTACTCCTTCAACACTCGGGGTCGATGGGACTCGTTAGCCTTGGTCGGCAACTCATCTAGGGGAGACAATCTTATACAAATCTGGGTGGATGGGACTCGTCAGCCTTGGTTGGCAACCTGTCTAAGAGAGTAAACGGCAAGAATGTTAAGTGCGGGCGTACCGCCAGCCTTGTTTACACTACGCGTAGTGGCGTCGGACCTTTCCCATCATGTTCCCGTCTATTTTGACTGCCTTTGGATATAAAAATACATTAGCCTAACCAAACAAACTAACCTAACCTAACCTAGTATTCATGTAGTAATGACAGGGGGCAAATAGCAGAAAATATAGCGTCGAAATAGACGGGAACGTAACTGCGAGCGCACAACGTGACGACCGTACGCCCGATCACTACATCCATCCCGAGTAAACCTGATACAAATCCGTACTGCTTACCTAAGGGTAAGGCAGGTTAGTGGATGGATTAGCCGAACACCACTGTAGAAAAATAGTGCTAACAAGATACACAGAGGGCCTCGAAGTCGGACGGATCCTAAATTGAGTGGTCAATCCTGTAAGTCCTTCACTAAACTGGCTCGGGTTGTCCCTCTCACAGGGAATAGGTCCGCTTGGGGGCATTCTGTGTATGGCCACCCTCGTAAGGGGAGTAAGGCATCCGGCGATAGATAGAACACTCTTTCAGTACAATGATAGGCCTATCTTTGGAAAGAATGTAGTTACCGGGTGTACCGCCCGTCTTGTTTACACTACGCGGACGGTCACCATCATGTTCCCGTCTATTTTAATAATAATAATAATAATAATAATAATATTTATTCAGTTAGCCATTTACAGAGTTGGTACCACATAGTATGTTACAAATATGACATGTACCAGCTTTGCATAATTCCAACTAAGGATAGCCCAATAAGCCATTAGGCGTATTTCCATTGGGGTCCTTGTGGGATTAGGTTAGCTGGGGAAAAGGGGAGGATAAAAGAAATAGATACTTTAGAGAAAGTATTTCTAGGAGGTTATTTTAAGATACCCTACATCCTATGGTAAATATCAGTAATCCGTAATCAGTAATCATTTCAGTTTGGTTTGCCTATCTCTTATGTCGTGACTCGTATTTAGTAGTAGACATAAGCTTGGTGTTCCTCAGTTCCTGGGATGGATGTAGTTACCGGGTGTACCACTACCGACATACAACATAAATTATCTATAAATACTTACAATAAAATAAATACTTATAAATCTATAATACTAGGTTAGGTTAGGTTAGGTTGTTTGGTTAGGGACTTAGGGTAATGTATATTTGTATCCAAAGGCAGTCAAAATAGACGGGAACATGATGGTGAGCGTCCGCGTAGTGTAAACAAGACGGGCGGTACACCCGGTAACTACATTCTTGCCGTGCTCCCTTCTCGCAGCTGTCCGGTTCACGTGTTCCTTCAGGCTAGGCCTACGTCTGAAGGAATACAGTGTTCTCTTTTCACGGACTGACTGGGGTAGGTCGTTGCAGTCTTTGATGGCAGTGAAGAAGAATGTTTGCTTACCCTGTCCTTGGATTCTCGGGACCTTAAAATTAAACATCCTGTTTCTTGTATTATGTCCACTCCTCTCATTTGCTTTAACAAAATCACTCTTAAGATACTCTGGAGCTTTGTCATAGAAAATGTTGAAGGCATTAGTGAGCCTGATTTGTTTGGCCCTGTCAGAGACATTGAGTATACCTAGTGACTGAAGTTGTTCCTGGCCTGTCTGGCCAACATGTGATCTGGGTCCTAGGTTCAGCATGAACCTAACTATTTTATTTTGAGTGACCTGAAGTTTGTGCTGTGCTGATTTAGATGATGCAGAGTACCAGGATGACACAGAATAGTCAAAATGACTGCCTTTGGATACAAAAAATACATTACCCTAATCAAACAACCTAACCTAACCTAACCTAGTATTATAGATTTATAAGTATTTATTTTATTATAAGTATTTATAGATGATTTATGTTGTATGTCGGTAGTGGTACACCCGGGGCCGGTAACTACATCCATCCCCTATCCTTTACATTTTATTCTGGCTAGGCTATCAATGTTAGAAATCTCGGAATTAATGCTAAAAGTGCAATGTATCAAGGGTCTGGGACAGTTGTACCAAGTTACCAACAGTAGGCTACTGTATGGGGCCGGCTGAGCCGCTGAGATGGGTCCGAGACTCCGAGCGGCAAAGGAAAGAAGAAAACTGGATGTGATGGAGTCATGGAGATGAGCTGCTCGAGCCCTCGAGGAGTATGTGTGGAGTGACTCGTAGAGACGGTAGAGACAGATTGAGGAATGAAGAGATACGTAAGAGAGTGGGGCAGCAGAACCATTGTCAGCCAGAGTGGACACAGGGTGTCAAACGACGCTGTTTTTTTGAGTGATAACGCAAATGAACTTTTTGTATAATGATAGCCTAACAGAAACTCCCCCCATTTTTTTTTTTTTAAGAAACAAAAAAGGTAAATTGACATAGGCCTAGCCTAATTTTGGTCTCCATATTTTCCATCTTGATTGCTTTTAGATTGCAGGAAATACTGTTTTAGACACCTAAATTCTCAAAAAAATCACGGGGGGGGCATGCCCCCGGACCCCCCTAGAGCTCGCGCCTTCGCCGCTCCGTCGCGCTAGCCTATAATGATAACAAAATAATAAACCATAATGATAACACAATTCATATTGCCAGGCAAGCGTCCGCCGCCGCTCCGCGAAGTGTAAACAAGGCGGACGGTACGCCCGAACTCTACATTTTTGCCTCCGATTTTCAGCCCAAATGCGCTTCTTTATTCGGTAATTAGGCTAGCCTATAGGGAATAGGCTCGCACCCTTATTTTTCATGTTTTTTCCTCCAGATTTTGAGAAATTAGTGTTTTCATGGTCTTAGTTATAATTCCAATGTGGGATGCACGATGGGTTGAGGGCCCTCACCCCCCCATGAATGATTGCAATCGTCATCTATTCTATGTTGCCAGCAGGGGATAAATATCGATTTTAATGCATAAGGAAGGCGTTTGTAAACAGTAAGGATGTCCGAAAGAGCTCTGAGATTGATTAGAATGGGCGTTTTTTCTATTAGGCCTAGGCCTAGCCTAATATCGCGGCTAAAGCCAATTTATTATTGCGTCCTACATTACGTAGACGCGTATCATCTCTTTAACAACGTAAGGAGCCAATAACTCGTGTAGTAACGAAACAAGGAGGGTAGAAAACAGCAAGCGAGGCTGCGAAGCACAAATAACAGATACGTAGCCTAGCCTACTCACAGTACTCTTCTTCTTATTATTGTTTAAATGTGCAGTTTGCTTGGAGGGTTGTGGTGTCTCCAGATTACTGCACAAGCGTTTTAGGAGGGGTGAAAAGAACAATTGTTAGTATAATAGGGGTTAGGAGAGATAGTAAAGGTGGATTTTATACTACTGTACTGTATATGGGGGGTAAGTTTGTCGTTGTCTTTTGAGGTCAGGGTGATTTAAGTCTAGGTGAGGGTGAGGTCAGAGATGATGATGATCAGTTGTAGTACAGTACAGTACTGCTCTATGTGTACTGTGTGATTCAAGTCAAGGTGAGGGTGAGGTCAGAGATGATGATGATTATGATCAGTGGTGGTATAGGCTAGTACAGATTCAGTTGGATGGTAATTTTATATGCTTGTGATTTTGTTTGTTGTTCTGATGTAGGTTCCTAGGGCTGATGCGATGACATGTTTACTGTGCTGTGGTAGGTCTCCTCCACCTAGGATATGCTTGATGTTGAATGTTCCTCCTTGTTGGGTTACTACACTTCTGTACTCACTTCAGAGAGATTGTACAGACTCGCAATTTTTGACAATGGGAAATTGGGAATGAATCAAAGTACCAAACACATAATCCCGCTAGATATGTTTCAAAATATGCTAGGTAATAAGAGTCGAGCTGCTGCAGCCAAGTGCATGTGTCACGTACTCTCACGTGTAAATCTGCTCGACCGAGCTACTGGCTGCAAACGGAGAATGGGGATAATTTGGCCAAATTGGCCTGATACCTGCTCAATCAAGTAAAACCTGTAGAACTAGCGGGAAAGAAGCTAAATTGGCAACTATGAAAAAAGTCCGTCAAAGGTCGTTGGCAACGATTGGTCCCAACCTAGATAAGATGGGATCGTTATTCCTTTTTTCTTTTTCTACAGGTCAAAGACGTGATGGTATTGAGGGGTAAGCCTTTACAATGGTACCTCGTATGCTACTTTCTACTTTACTACTTTTTGAAGAGTGTAGAGAGGGGAGAAGGGGTTTTGGAGAGAAAGGAAGCTATTGGAGTGACTTTGTTATGTGTGTATACCATACCATATATATAATGGCCTATATTAACACTTACGGTGCGGGCATATTGCCGTCATATAATTAGGGCTATTTCAGGCAATCCTGATTGATTAGGCAAGTATCTGAATGAAATTAAATGTATTCAGCCGAAAACTAGAAGAAAATAGCTTCAAAATGATCAAAACAAGTTTCTTAGCTTGCGGGGATCACCTAAAGCGCTACCATATACAGTATAATTATAGACATTCGCTAAAATGAGAAATCTCGCTAATGTCTCGCTACATTTGCCTTTGGCAGCACTGTATTGTTATGCCCTGTTTTTCTACAGGATTAACTTGGGTAATGTGAGTTCTAACTGACTGGGTATAGAAGGCTGCATGCACAAAACAAGGTATGAGGAATAGAGAACACAAAATAAACACACGGTAACAAGACACACGATCACTTTTATTGAGGGACACACTTCTGTATGTTGTTTGATGATGATTAATCTGACGCATAAGAAGATATGAATATTCGTACAAGACAATTGATAGAATTTAACAAACTAGCATTAAGTGGATCTGGATGGAGCCTAGTCTCCCTCTTCCAACGTTCAGGTATTAATCTTATGATCACTGGCTTTATTCACAAGTTTATATATTGGAGACCATAAATATTACTTCTGGATTCATATTCAATGTTATTGTTATGCCCGGTCCAAATTGGAACGCGAGATATTCTGAGTGCAATGATTAACTCTCTAACTGGAGAAGTATACCTTTAACTTTAATAAAGAGACAACACGGCAGGAGAATAAGTACACAGGCGACAAGTTAACATGGGTTTTATTCACTTTACACCTGGTTCATGGAGGAGCAATATATTTAATTCTGGAACACTGAGATCATCAAAATGGCAACAATGGTAAATAGAGCATACAAATAATAATATGATTAGCAATTATAAGGCAAGAGTCGAACAATGGGTCCGGACTCAATTTAACAATAACTCCTCGGATACAATTATAGAGTATCCAAAATAGTGGAGGCTTACCTCCCACTCAACTAGATCTCAAGCAAGATCTCAGCAAGGTAACAAGAGTGCAGTAATGGCAGATGTCGTCTGGATCATACTATGATGTCCCCGGCAATAGTGACGTTAACTGAGTAAAGCAACAATGACCAAGTGGTCATCAACAATAAGGTGGGCTCTGAAAGGCTCACAAATGAAGTGAATTCTACAGGTGTGCTAGATCTCACCTGGCAAGATTATTTATTCTAAAACTACTTGTGTGGGCAACTAGCAAGATGCGGAAGGCTGATACAACAATCGTCGGGAGCTGAGATAGAGTGAGATCTATTCGAGTTATGAACCAGACAGAATGTTAAGTGAATGAGGCTAGAAGTTATACAAGGGAACAAGGTTACGTGTAAATAGGTGTGGATGTCATATGCTGTGGGTCTTATATAGGCGCGTCCCCTCTGACGGGCTATGGGAGACCAATAACCCGGGAATGTGCGGATATAAGGATCCCCTGATAGTTATGTCTAATGTGTCCCAGCAAGTGGGCAGATTAACGTCAATTTACGTAGAGAGAGGAAAGCCCTCTCTAAAATGCCCCAGAACGAGAAGTCCACCACGGAAGCCACGAGCGAACACCACCAGGAAACGGGAACAGAAACACCCGAAAGAAAGGCCCACAGAACGAAAGGACCAGGTGACCAAGCCAACCAGTTAAGACAGGCCGAAGCCCGCAGGGCTAAGCAGCTCCAAACCACACCTGCCTATCCCTTCTAACCACTGACCTTCCCCCACCTCGCGTATACACTACCCCTCGTGTCCTACACCTCTACCTACATGATGATGAACATGAATACACCTTAATTTAATACACCCATGCCCTGTCCCTAGGTTGAGCCAATGCCAACCAGTTCAGACAGGCCTAAATCTATGTATGTTCTTCCATCCGAGAAGTAATATGTTAACCCCCTAAAATACCTTGTCTTGCCAGACTAAGTTTCTGAAGACCAACCGCCCCCATAAATCTATGTATGTTCTTCCATCCGAGAAGTAATCTGTTAAAACCCCATGTCATAATTGATAAGAAACTATGATACCCACGGGTACACCAGTGTATGTATAACCATTATTCCTGTAAGACCTAGACAGAAATGACTGCAGATGCTAGCCACCATGCAGTACCTGTAATTCTTACCCCAACCAGAGATTGTATACACCACCCTCTGTTACCATTGTCTCGACGCATATCTACCACGAAACAATAACGAAGCTACCCCTACGAACTGCCGCTTTCTTTGGTATATATTTCATAGAAAACGCAGTTCCCAGGGACAACTAGATCAGCAAGAAATCGTGTCAAATAATAGTGTCCATAACCCCTCGTATTGACGAGTAATAATACACCATGTTTTTCTCTACTTTTATCCACAGTCAAGCACACACCTACAGTTAACCTCCTCTTCCCCACAGCCCACAGTCCACATGATTCTATCATTTCCAAACTCATATACCACCACTTATTGCTCATCCCCGGTAGCGTTTGGCTAACGTACCTTCCCTGTCATTAACCCCCAGGCTACGATACCAACTGTAGCCTAATGCCACCCCTACGCCCAGAGACCTTAGGGTCAAACTCCCACGTAACCCCCCTTAACCCTCTCCCTCTCGTTAATCCCCCCACGCTCCTCAACTCCTTCCGACCTAGCCTCTCCAGCATACCCTGAATATCCTTACCTTTTCCGTTACTGACATTCTCAAACCTTTTGTATATATACTCCTTTCCCCCAGTAGGAAGGAACACCATTAGAACTTTACTAACCCTTTGCATGCCATCTATTCCCTCACAACCCATTCACAACCCTGTACCAAATGATCGTCAGTGCGAGGCTAGCCGCCTCGCCAGTGACTAACTTCTATTGCCATACTTCCAGATAAATGTGGCAGAGTTAGCAACCCCGTCTCCACCACATCCAACAAACCATGCAATTAACAACCCAACCAATTAAACCAGCTGGTCAAGGCACCTTCGGTTTTGGTATTACGAACACCCACATCTGTCTCATAAACAGAGGGTTATTACAAACACTTGTAATATGGCAAGCCCCCAGCTACAGCCGCCGGACGACCATCACAGAGAAAGGGCGCGCACCTACCCCTTTTCACCCACCCGAGGAGGGAGACCCCGACCCCTGCGGAGGTATACCTGACCCCTGTTTTGACTTCCGGGTCATTGCCAGGTAGCACAGGAATTCTTCCTATCAATGAACTAACCATGTATGACTAACACCTTTACTAACCTCTATTAACCCCCAATAACCCATTAACCTTTCTTGCATACTCCGATAACCAAATTAGCACCTCAGCTATACCATAGAATAAAGACTGAACAATCTAAGAGAGACGCTCCTATCACAGCTGTCCCAATCCTCCTCGCAAAGTAGATCCAGTCTCTCTCCCCTAAATACTTCCAGTATAGCCAAAATAGTACCTCTTACTAAGGGTCAGTTATATCACATTATGAAGGCTCCATATAGCCATGTGCCACAACAGTAATCACCACCTTACCTAGTTCCCGTATCCATTGAGAGCTCAAATAAATCCATAAAAACTCGAGATTCCTATGGCCTACAGGGTCCAAAACCGAGCCTATAAACCAAGCTCCAGCCCCCAGTAAAATCAGTTGAAAGATAGACACCAACCAGTGGCTGGCCCCTTAAGTTGACCTCTAGCTCTGCCCTTGTGTTGTTCCTGAGAATTGAGTTCCAGAGCCGGCAGACTCCGTGGCAGATTGAGATAAAAGCATCTGTCCACGTAAAAGACATCTATGTGTACCTTATAACCTTTACATAAACCAGTGGGTATATAAGAGTGTAGCCAGCAACGATCGCCAAGAGATCCGTCTTGAGAACTTCCTACATATGGACCATCTGGACGGCCGCGGAACCAGTTGTTAGCCCCCAACATCACGGACGCAAGATAACCAGGACCAGACCAATCAAATACTACCCAAGATTCACTCTATCCGTACTACAGTGTTACAGTGCTATAAAGAGACTCACTTATTAATATTTCTATGAAGTGGCTATATATTTGCCCCAGTATAATTCATATATAACCATTCCATTAGGAAGTGCTAAGCGTATCAGTGTTTATTAATTAACAGGCGATATTAACTCTCGTAATTACCCATATATCCAGATCTTATTACATAGAAGTAAAACCCTAGTGATATCTGAATGTTCGCCCACTGATTTGCGTTCTATGTATTTCTGATACAAGAATATAAAACTTAGATCAGTACCCCCCTGAGGTTACTAGAATTCCCGTGCTCTAAAATATGCGTGTCTAATTCCCTGGTCTGATAGGCACACATATATTTCATTCAGAATAAACTGTGAGTGTCCAAATCCCGAGGTGTTTATGGATGAAGAACTTTGGCCAGAGGAAGCATCGGTGTACTGGTGGAGAGAACGTAGGGCACAGGTACCGGTACCGGTACCAACAAATGAGGACTCTATAACTACGGTAACCCACCCTCCCAACAACTCTTAATCATGGATATAAAGTCTACTTCATCTCCCAACAATTTGCGTATTGCTACTTATAACTGTAGGGGGCTCCCTAAAACCAACAGAGGGCTTCTCCTACGCCCTGATGTAGTAGACGTATTTAATACCAGTGATATTGTGTGCCTGCAGGAGACTTGGTATTTTAAACAGGATTTGGGTAACCTCAGTACTATCTGTGATAATTTTCATGGGTTTGGGGTCTCGACAACCGATGCTATGGATGGTCTAGTAGCAGGTCACCCACCGGGAGGAGTAGCTATTTTGTGGAGGGACTCTTTAGACAACCGGGTTAAACCACTTGTAACAAATTTACCATGGTGTACAGGTATAGAAATAGAAGATATCCAACGGAATGTAGTTATTCTTAGTGTGTACTTGCCCTACCAATGTAATGAAAATGAAGAACAATACCTGGAATGCCTTGGAGAGCTAAGTGCTCTTTTACAAGAACTAAATACCACCTGCTACTCTGTAATAGGGGACTGGAATGCTAATCTGAAGGACATGAGTAACTCTCTGTTTGCTAGTCATATGACTAACTTCTGTGGTGAGCATGATCTAATTATCTCTTCTCAGCTCATGCTCCCTCATAGTAGTTACACATGTGTCAGTGCAGCATGGGGCTCAACGTCTTGGCTAGATCATACCGTAGCTAGTGCTGATTTCTATGATATGATAACAAATATGGAAATTCAGTATACATATACAGATGAAGATCATATCCCATTGACCTTAACAGCTAATTTGGAAAGAGCGCCAGAATTAACCCAGTCAAACAATAGTGTAAATCCAAAACTGCCATGGGGCGGGCTTGACGAGGAGGAGTGTGAGCAATTTTGCACTTTAACACACACTCTCCTTTCTGAGCTTGATCCTGGCAGTGAGGATGCCATTACCTGTGAAGACCCCAACTGTGTTAATGCTAGTCATCGAGAAGAGGTCAGCAAGCTGTACAATAATATTATATCTTGTCTTACTAAGGCTAGTGACATAGTATTAACAAAAATTACTCTTTTAACAAACCTGGGTGGAATGACCATGTTTCAGAACTATACCAGGCATCCCGAGATGCTCGTAGTGTATGGCTGGATCATAACAAACCGAGACAGGGACCCATTTTTGACATGTTCACCAGACTAACCCTTATTTAGCGGCGAGCAACATAAGTCGAGTTAAAAAAAGCTGGACTATGTGGCGGCGCTCGACATAACTCGAGTGGCAATTTCAGCACGTAATGTGGCTGAGAGAGAGAGAGACAAGTGGTGGCAGGAGACTAGCGAGCGTATGACTGCTCCAGACCACCGCGGCGAACCTACTGACACAAATCTCAGCTCCCTCCTCCCTCTCTCACTCGCTACATACTCAATTATGTACTGAAAGTACCGAATTACCTGCTTTTTGCACTCGCGTTGCACGGTTATTGCAAGAAAACTATCCATCATACAAGGATCGACATGGTGTCATTCGAAAGCTCTGTTTATGCCCTTTCAGGGATAGGTATTTGTTTTACGTTCTGGGTCTTATTTAGGCATGAAAATGATCACGTAAACAGCCCTATTTTGGCTAAAAACACCCCGCTGTGCGGTACACATAAATAAACCGCATAGGCCGCTCGTAAGGTGCTAAAGGCTAGATGCAAGCATGCAATCAGATATATAAAAAACAATGAAAATGTATTAAGAAGAGAAGCATTGGCCAAAAACTTTGCTAGCAAAGACACATTGGCCTTAATTCTGGAAGGAAATTAAAAAAAATGCATAATAGCTGCACATCTCTACCCGTTAGTGTAGATGGGATCTCTGGTACTAATAACATAGCCAATCTTTGGAAAACACATTACCAAACTTTGTTTAACTCTGTTGGGCACCAAGGAAATACCATTGCTGCTACAACAGAGTGTAACAAAGAAGAAAAATATGACACAATTAAAGTTACAAGTGAAAAAATCAAGGCTGCAATAAGTAGGCTAGATGCTAACAAATCCTGTGGTTTTGATGGTATATATGCTGAACATTTGAAGTACTCCTCCACTCTCCTCTTGGAGAAACTCAGCAGTTGCTTTACCAGCTTTCTAATCCATGGTTTCCTACCAGAATCTATGATGTCCGTTACCTTGATACCAGTAATTAAAGACAAGGCTGGCAAAATTACATCAAAAGACAACTATAGACCAATTGCCCTTGCCAGTATTGTAAGTAAGATACTAGAGTTAATCATTTTAGACAGAATCTCAGTGTATATCTCAACTAATAGTAATCAATTTGGTTTTAAAAAGAATCATGGTACGGACCAGTGCATCTACACTCTGAAGGAGCTAGTGGATGGGTACATCAAAATGAACAGCTCTATTTTTGCATGCTTTCTTGATGCTAGTAAGGCATTTGACAGAGTCTGCCACAATATCCTGTTTCATAAATTAGCAACAAGGGGAGTGCCATCCTATATACTGAGAATCTTGAAGTACTGGTACGCCAATCAAACATTTAATGTAAGATGGGATAACATTATTTCGGATTCCTTTACAGTAACCAATGGAGTGAGACAGGGTAGTATTCTCTCACATTACTTATTCAATGTATATATGGATGAATTAAGTGATAAATTGAATAAAGAGCAGATTGGATGCTATGGTGGGAATAAAATCATCAACCATCTCATGTATGCTGATGATCTGGTCATTATTGCACCGTCTTCTGCGGGTCTGAGCAAACTTCTTGATATATGTGAATCTTTTGGTAGTAAACATTGTGTTAAATTCAACCCACTGAAAGTGCTGTTCTTATATTTAGATCAAAATTACTGTATAAAAGTAAACTGCCAAATTTCTCACTCAATAATCAAATTATTCAAGAAGTAAACAAAATAAAATACCTGGGACACATTATCTCAAACGATTGCTCAGATGATGCAGATATCGGCCGTCAGCGCAGACAGCTATATTTACGTGGTAACACCATCTTGAGAAAATTCCACATGTGTAATTGGGAAACTAAAGTCACTTTGTTCCGGACATATTGTTCCTCTATGTACACGGCCCATTTGTGGTGGAAGTATAAGAGAGCCACCATAAATGGTCTGTGTACATCCTATCATAATATACTCAAGATGTTCATTGGTCTCTCTAAATATGAAAGCACTAGTATGGTGTGCACACTGTTGGATGTGCAGTGCTGTCGGGCTGTCATCAGGAGACTGGTGTACAGCTTTTCGCAGCGACTGCAATCCTCCAGTAACACGCTGATTGTAGCTCTTTGGTCTAGTGATCATATCTATGAATCCCGTATTATATCTCACTGGCAGAAGCTGCTGCACACATAGTATGTACTGTAATGTAATATATAGGTCTAATTGAACTATGAGCAATGATCTGTGCAATAGGTGTTAACCAACATTGAGCAATAGCCTTAGTTAGCCTATCTGTGTTATATTGTGACAAAATGTGATATGTGCTCTATTCTGTAAATAGGCCTACTGTATTTTTTTATTTTATTGTGTCTTTATTAATATATCTTTGTGTATAATTATTATCTGTGCTCTGACGAGAAGTGTATGTGATATGGACCATTAGGTCGTACTGTATTTATACTGTATACTGTGTCTGGAATAAAGAATTATTATTATTATTATTATTATTATTATTATTAGTCTGTGAATTACTCCTTGTGCATCAGAGCTACCAGTGATAAATCTAACAGTGAATATGAATCTATAAGTAACATTTATGGTCTCCAGTATATCAACTTGTGAATAAAGCCAGTGATCAGAAGATTAATACCTGATCAGAAGATTAATACCTGAACGTTGGAAGTGGGAGACTAGGCTCCATCCAGATCCACTTAATGCTAGTTGTTCAATTCTATCATTTGTCTTGTACGAGTATTCATACCTTCTTATGCTTCACATTAATCATCATCAAGGAAACTATAGAAATGTGTACATTAATAAACGTGATCGTGTGTCTTGTTACCGTGTGTTTATTTTGTGTTCTCTATTCCTCATACCTTGTTTTGTGCATGCAGCCTTCTATACCCAGTCAGTTAGAACTCACATTACCCAAGTTAATCCTGTAGAAAAACAGGGCATAACACTCTCGCAAGACGTTATTTAGTGAGAACCCCTGAAGATAACTTCAACCACTACCCTGAGACAACTCTATACCCATAAACCGTAATAAGGCACTTAAAGGAGAGCTGGAGTGAAGAGGTGCCGTAGATCGAGGGAGAATCCAGTGGTCCAGGAGGGCGGCTGGGGCGTGGTACTTCCGGATGTTGGTCCGGGATTATTCTGCACTCCTACATCCTTACAGCTCCTTGCTCCTCTTGTGGGGATCGGTTTTTACACCATACCCGAAAGAGGATTTATGGAGCTCCGATCTTACTCTCAACCATCTGAACAATTTAACCAGCACACCTAAACTTCGTTAAATGCGGAAATAGCCTCACGAAAATATCATGCCCTGGTGGGGGCACGAACTCTCGACCCTTGGGTGTGAGGCAGGCACCTTACCAGTTAGACCAATAGAGATATCCCACTTGGCCTGTTCGGCTCAGGATATTTCCGCATCCGAGGTCTGTTTAGGCTAGCCTATTTTCACTGACTTTACACTACTTCACCTTCCCGAACAGAGAGGAACAAGCTTGAGCCGAATCGACCGAGAGTCCGTCAGAGAGATGAACGGGAATGGTGAGACAACTTCACTGAGCGATGCTACACGCACCTACAAACTGCCCAGTTGGCAACTCGCTTGGGCGGCTGGCAACTCCACAACCCATCCCAATCGAGTCTCACAACACTCCCTGCTCTCTCCTATCCTCTTCCTTGTCCTGTGGGGATCGGTTTTTACACCATACCCGAAAGAGGATTTATGGAGCTCCGATCTTACTCTCAACCATCTGAACAATTTAACCAGCACACCTAAACTTCGTTAAATGCGGAAATAGCCTCACAAAAATATCATGCCCTGGTAGGGGCATGAACTCTCGACCCTTGGGTGTGAGGCAGGCACCTTACCAGTTAGACCAATAGAGATATCCCACTTGGTCTGTTCGGCTCAGGGTATTTCCGCATCCGAGGTCTGTTTAGGCTAGCCTATTTTCACTGACTTTACACTCTGTGCCTACCACGGGAGACACCCGGGTTCCTCTTGCACTCCGCGTGAGCAGGGACTTACTAAGAGTATGCCGGAGTTCTGCTACAGGGTTTGGTGGGGGGTTATGGCGACTAGCATAATGGTCTGTATAGAGTTGCAAGCAGTCTATCCAGTGACACTATGGTTAGTCTAAGGTTTGGGACAATTAAATTACTCCCTTGCAATCTCCTCTGGAACCACAGGACTAATACAGTAAATAGAGGCCAGTGAAGGTGGGGCCCAAAGTGGGTTGCACAATCTAGTCCTCTTCCTGAAGGGGGGAACCCGACCTGGTCGTCTCTAAGTACTGCACTATCCTAATGATCCCTTGAAAGGAACAAGACAGGAATCCTTATTTACTTGGTCTATGCACAGCATCGAAGGCCAGGAAGGTGGGGCCCAAAGTGGGTTGCACAAGCTAGTCCTCTTCCTGAAGGGGGGAACCCGACCTGGTCGTCTCCGATCACTGCACACAGCTTCAAGTGTGAACACCAGCTATTCTGGCTGCTTTTGTCTCTGGAACCACAAGACTAATACAGTAAATAGAGGCCAGTGAAGGTGGGGCCCAAAGTGGGTTGCACAATCTAGTCCTCTTCCTGAAGGGGGGAACCCGACCTGGTCGTCTCTAAGTACTGCACTATCCTTATAATCCCTTGAAAGGAACAAGATAGGAATCCTTATTTACTTGGTCTATGCACAGCATCGAAGGCCAGGAAGGTGGGGCCCAAAGTGGGTTGCACAAGCTAGTCCTCTTCCTGAAGGGGGGAACCCGACCTGGTCGTCTCCGATCACTGCACACAGCTTCAAGTGTGAACACCAGCTATTCTGGCTGCTTTTACCCAGATAAAAAGATACCAAAGGCAAGCTTAGTTACTGATGTCCAGACTGGCTGAGTACTTGTGAATATTCTTGCCCAGACTTAAGGCGCCCGGCTTGAGAGGATCAAAGGCGCTGGGGTGGTGTCCGCGCGTGGTGGTTAGGTCCTTGTAGTCCTGGGAGTGGTGCGCCTGGACTTTTGGCTGGCCCTTGTAGATGTAGCTGGAGGAAGATTCCTCAGGGCAGATCTGTACACATTATGGGGTGATGGCTTCCTGGTGGGAGAGGAAGCGGATGAGTTTCTTACAATGGATGATGACTTATTCTGGGGTTAAGACTTATTGTTGGCTGGAAGGATAGGCAAGTTTTGGTTTATGAGTGACTTTAACCCGGGACAATGGTTTAGATTGAATGGATGCAAGAGCTTTAGGTTCCTTGATAGGGGATATGAAAGGCAATCTGGGGAAGAGAGGTTTTGGTTCTGAAAGAGCTTTAGGTTCTTTGATAGGGGATATGAAAGGTAATTTAGGTAACAACCTGGTACCACCTGTGGTTGTGTAGCTAGGTTGAGGAGTTACTGGGCTGGCTGATGGGAGTTTGTAATGGTTACCCCTGCGATGGTCATTTTCTTTGGCTCTGGTGGTTAAAGAAAATGACTTGCCGTGGGTGACTGGTGTGGTCCACTCGGGACGACGTGTCCCACTCGTTCCACCGTTATCTTGGCGATACGGGCAGGGGCAGGGTTGTCGTGGGTCTGGATGGCAGGGGGAAGGCTGTCCGAAGGCTTAGTTGGCTCTGTCGCATGGCTGTGACAAGCTGGAGATGCGGTAACACCGTTCCTAGACCGCATCTCACTACCGTCGGGCAGAGAAAAGTCCCGACCCCGGGACTTAAGGTGGTAGTGTCTAGAGGTAGCATCCTGGAAGACGGGGGTCAGGTGATGGAGGAGGTGGTGGTAGATAATCCCCCTGTTGTTCGGTGTGGCCCTCTGGTCTCCGGTGAGGGTGAGGAGAGAAGAGGAGTCGTAGTATCTCAGCTGGTCGAGAAGTTGGTGAGGTGATCTGATCAGGATGGTGGAGTCCTTCCGCACTAGGGCTATCTGGTCAATTCTCATATTGGTGAGAGAGCTCAGCGAGGGTGTCGTCATGGTGGGAGGTGGGTGGTGAGTGAGGACAGAGATCCTGGCTGGGCCCTTGTCATTCGGTGGTGCGGACGCCGAAGTACCAGGCTGGGGGGAGGAGCTTGGAACCGGCTTGGTGACGTGGCTCCGGGCAGCTGAGTTTTGCCCTTTTCTTGTTCTTGGCTGGGAAAGGGCTGGTTCCCATTTGGTGGGTGGCTTGACTGGTCTCCCACAGCGGGTATGAGAAGGCAGTCTGGGGAAGGGGGGAGAGGGGGTTAATGGTGTCATTGGGCGAAATTAATGTATGGTTTTACGCCTAGGAAGTTGAGATGGAGGGGAAATAGATTTAGGAGAGGAAAGTAGGTTTTTAGAGTCAGGAGGGACAGGTGAGGGATTACAGAAAGGGGTTTTAGGGCGAAGACTGGGGGTGATAGGTAAGTTTGGTGTTGGTGAGTTTTGGTGGAGATGGGGGAAGGCTAGAGGAGGTATGGCTGGTTAATGGTGACTGGTCAGAAAGGGGTTGCTGAGGTGAAGTGAGGGCAGAGAGAGAGGGAGAGGTTTGAGTTTGGAGAGAGGGAAAGGACGGAGGTTTGAGCTTAGGGATGCGGGAAGGGGTGAAGAGGGGGGTGGCTGACAGGAGGTAAAGGAGAAGAGGGGGAGGTTTGAGTTTGGGTAGAGAGGATAGGAGGAGGTTGGTGTTTAGGGAGGTGAGAAGGGGTGAACTGGGTGAGGCGAGTGGGGAGGGCGACAGGAGGCTGAGGAACAGGAGAGTTAAAGGCAGGCAAAGGAGAAATGAGGGGGGTGTGAAAGGAGGCTGAGGAGGAGGTACGGAATGGGTGAGGGGGTCAGATCTGGGAAGAAGGGAGGTTTGAGGGTGAAGATTTGAAACGGGTAGTACATTTAACATCCTGGTCTGGTTCAGCGACTAAAGTTACATTTTTGTTAAGAGGTTGGAACCTTCTGACAAATCTATTCCTATAAGTGCGAGATTCCCCGTGATAGTTAATTATGACCTGGAAACAGTTAGGAATTTTGAGGACCTCAAATGGACCCTTGTACCGTGGCTTCAGTTTGGAGGGTACAGGCAAGTTGGCTACCATTACCAGGTCGCCTACTTGGTGAGGGTTGTTTTTGGGGACTTCATCAGGCTGGAGATCTTGCGTGAATTGGAGCTGACATAGGCGGTTTCTAAGATGGACGAGGTTGGTGTTTAGACCTGGCGAGGGCTCAGTAGGGGCAGCTAGGTGACGTAGAGGTATTAGGAGAGGTGGGCTTCCAAAAACCATCTTGTGAGGGGTGATCCCGTTGTCTCTGGGGCAGGTGTTTATTCCCCATTGTATGATGCGAACTTGGCTGGTCCAGTCCGAGGAGTTCATCTGTTGCAGGCGGGTCCGGATTTGATTGGCGATGGTTCGATGGGAACGCTCGCATATGGAGTTCCCTTTTGGCCAGTAAGGTGAAGAATGGCTAATGTGGAACCCGAATATTTCTGAGATCTGTGTCCAAATTTGTCCGGTAAATTCAGGGGCATTGTCGGAGTGGATTGCCTGAGTCAATCCAAAATATGGAAACACATGTTGTAATAATGCCTCTGTTACGGCCATAGCTGTGTGTTCTCGGGCAGGGCAAGCGATGACGTACTTGGAGTACGTATCCACAAAGGTGATGATGTAGCGGTATCCCCTGTCATTTTGCAGAGGCCCCATGACGTCAACTGCCAGAAGTTGCCAAGGTTTAGAAGCGATGAGTTTGCCGGAGGGTCCTGGAGTGCGTGTTTGATCTTTTCCCAGGGTGCAGGCGCGGCAGGCTTCGGTGATCTGTTTGGCAGTGGTGTATGGGCGAGGAGTCCAGTAGGTGTCCTTGAAGGTGTTCACCAATTTCTTCTGTCCTAGGTGGATCCCGTTGTTGGTGTGCAGGGAAGACATCATTTGCTCTGCATCTTCGGGGCCTAGTACAATCTGACCTTCGGGTGTGAAGAGTACGTCTCTCCTTCTTTGCAAGAGGCCAAATAGTCGGGTGGAGATCCAATTAGGTTTTTCGTTCCGGAGGTACGCCTGTATGAGAGGGGGAGTGGTGGTAGGTGGGGGTCGTGGGTCTTGAATGGCTTTGAGTTGTTCTGGTGCAAGAGGTAGCCGGGATAGGGCGTCTGCATTGGTGTGGAGTTTTCCCGGCCGATAGGAGATTTCAAAGTCGAATTCCTCCAGTGACTCTCGCCAACGGACTGTCAGGGCGTTTTTAGTGTCTGATCTTCTGAGCCATTGTAGGGCTTGGTGGTCCGTGATGATGGTGATTTTGACGCCCGCTAGGTAGGCCCGGAAGTGTTGGAGGGCCCAAACGATGCCTAAGCATTCTCTCTTGGTTACGGGGTAGTTGGTCTCTGCAGGGGTTAAGGTCCGGCTGGCACAAGCAATGATGTGCTCGCGTCCTTCTCGATTTTGGGAGAGGACTGCACCGACGCCGAGGAGGGACATGTCGGTGTAGAGTCGGAATGGAAGTTGGTAGTCCGGAAAAGAGACGACGGGGGCAGACACGAGCAGGTCCTTGAGGGAGTTGAAGGCTTGGATGCGGTCGGGGGTCCACACAAAAGGTTCTTCTTTCTGGGTTAAGTCGTGCAGGGGTCTGGCAATTGTAGCAAAATTCTTCACGAATCTCCGATAGTAAGATGCTAACCCCAGAAAAGCCCTTACTCCTTTCACTGACTTCGGGGGTTGGATCTCTTGGATGGCTTGTAGTTTCTTTGGGTCGGGGGCGAGTCCTTCTTCAGATACCAGATGTCCTAGGAATTGTACCTGATGTCGAGCCATGGTACATTTGGTGGGTTTCAGTTTCAATCCGGCTTGCCGGATCCTCTGGAAAACTTGGCGGAGGCGCTGGAGGTGTTCTGCCCAGGTGCGGCCAAACACGATGATGTCGTCTAAGTAGGCCAAACATGTTTCCCAAGTTAATCCCTGAAGTACGGATTCCATCAGCCGGGAGAAGGTGGCGGGACCGTTACACAATCCGAACGGTAGTACAGAGAACTCGTATAACTTTCCTTGACTGGTGGAAAAAGCCGTCTTTTCTTGGTCTGCGGGGGCCATGGGGACTTGCCAATACCCTGATTGCAGGTCCAGAGTGGAGAACCATCTGGCCCCTAGTAGGGAATCTAGGGAGTCGTCGATGCGGGGCAGAGGGGTGGCATCCTTGATGGTGACATCGTTGAGTTGTCGATAGTCGATGCAGAAACGAGAGGACCCATCCTTCTTCTTGACCAGTACCACTGGGGAGGACCAAGGGCTAGTTGAGGGGTTGACGATGCCTGCTTCTAGCATTTCTGCAACTTGTTTCTGTTCTTCTTGGCGCTGAAGGGGGTTCTTTCTTTGTATAGCTTGTCTCACTTGGGGTCCTACAGTATGTATGTGATGTTCTAGTACATGGGTGTGGCCTACATCTTGGGAGTTGGTGGCGAAGATGTCCTGGTATTCTGTCATTAACTGACACAGATCGTCCTTTTGCTGAGGGGTGAGGTGAGCAGGAATTTCCGGGAGTGATGGAGTTGATGAAGGAATGGTGGTGGTGGTAGGTGAGGGCTGGTCATCGTAGGTCTCCAGTTCTCCAATGGTGAGACCCCTGGGTAAGGTGATAGGGTGGTCGGAGATGTTGGCTATACGTACTGCGTTTTGTTTTAAGATGGCAGGTGCAGTGAGGCAATCCCTGTTAAAAGGGCTCTGAAGAGAAGGAGTGTGAATGAGTTCTCCTGTCAGGGTTGGATGGATGGATACCCAATGTTCATGATGTGGCAGCAAAGTGATGGGTTGAGTGGTGATGGCCGATGCAACACGGATGGCTTTCAAAGGTTGAGGGGGGTTGTGGAGCGGTGTTGTAGTCTTCGGAGTGGTGAGTCCTGGGTGGTCGGTGGAAAATAGCAATCTTCGTTCCACACACTGGATGGTAGTGCGAAGGACAGTGAGAAGATCGAATCCCAGGTATCTGTCGTAAGTGGTCTCTTGGAAGGGAAATACCATGAAAGCGTGGTGATGGCCGTGGTTGGGTTGAGGGGTGGCCACATATAGTGGTGCAGTGATGCCAGTACTTGGAATGAGGTTGTCGTTGGCATCCATATGGGTGGTGGAAGAGCGTTGAAGAGGTCCAAAAGTGTTGTGATGTCTCTGGTGATATGAGGAAAAAATACATGATCTTGAGGTTCCGGTGTCGAAGAGTAGTCGAGATTTGACTCCTTGGATGGTGAGGTGGGTGTAAATGGGAGGTTTCATCATAGTAGAGCTAACCTTATCTCGAGCCCCCGCCAGTCTTCAAGTTGGTGGGCGGGGGCGGTCTAAAAAACCCGGTTGGATGACTTCCGGCTCGACTGTGCTCGTCCGGGTCACCAACCTCTGCAGCTTCCTCGCCGTGGTCATCAGCTCCTGCAGTGCCGTCCTCCAGGATTGTGGCAACTCGTCTGGATGGTTTCAACCAGGGAATCTGTCCCCAGAATAAAGGAATCCTTGAGCGCTTGGCCAACAATTCGGAGAAGGAACGTTTCAGCCCGTTGATAGGGCACTGGGATCCGCAGGGCTTCCAATCTCCAGGCTTGATCCTGGCCCACTCTTCTGGTTTATCCGGGCTGCGGCTGGGGTGGAAAATTGGTCCGGAAGGAGCTCCTTGGGGTTTAGTCGGAGCTCTGTTGATGCTGGCGATTTTTCCTTGCTCCCGGGACTTCTGCAGGGCCAGAATGCGGCGTATGATAGGGAGATCCGCGTCATATCCGGCCGGTTCTGTAATGGTGAAGTGGTCCCGGACTGCAATAGGGAGGATCCTCATGAGGGTACGTCGGACGTTTTCTTTCTTCTCCGCAGCTGTAGCCGTCGTAAAAGCGGTGGAAGCCAGCCTGTTGAGCTTGCTGATGGTGGCGTCGAGGTCCCCGTCGTATGTGATAGCGTGGAACTGCTGGTCAGCTATTACGGTACCTAAGACGGGGTTAATGGCAGCTTTAGTATAGGTCTCAAACTGTTCCCAGGTCATCCCCGGGTTCTCTTTCACATAACTGGAAACTAGGGCCATGTGTCGCCCTAGCTTCATTACTACTGTATGAATTTTAGGGGCCACTTCATCTTTAAATATGATGTCAAGAACTGGCTTGACGACCTCTAAATAGGTGGCTATGTAATTTTCCTCCGGTTTGAAAGGAATAATATCCAGTGCTCTCCCCGCCATCCTGACTACTTACCCCTGTCGTGCTACTCTCAGAAATATTAATGCCACCAATAAAATGCTGGGTGTGAAGGGAATTTTTCTGTCCTGACAACTCCCCAGGCCCACTTAGGGTCAACCTTTCCTGGGGCCTGGCGCGGGGCTCGAACCTCTGAAGGGAGTTTAACCCTCCTAAAAACTCACAGGTTTTGAGATGCCTTGGGTGGGGTTCGAACCCTAGTTAGTGACCATGTAACCCATAGGTCAACCAGGCCCGCGCACTAACCCATTGTACTACCACGGACGTACAAAAGTATAGTAACCTTAGTCCGATTTGTAAGAACCAGGTGATTGTCTCGTGGTGTTTCACGTGATGAGTTTATTGGACTTCCCATCAACGACTATTTTACACTATACCTGACATCAACTCGGGTAGTACATTATTGGGGTTGCGGAATATTTTCAAGGGCATTACAGTTATATTGATCACTAGTAGCTCTGGTGCACAAGGAGTAATTCATAGACTAGATTAGACACGCGTATTTTAGAGCACGGGAATTCTAGTAACCTCAGGGGGGTACTGATCTAAGTTTTATTTTCTTGTATCAGAAACACATAGAACGCAAATCAGTGGGCGAACATCAGATATCACTAGGGTTTCACGGTTATGTATTAGTATCTGGATATATGAGTAATTACGAGAGTTAATATCGCCTGTTAATTAATAAACACTGATACGCTTAGCACTTCCTAATGGAATGGTCAAATATGAATTATACTGGGACACTATATTATAATTATATTATAATTATACTGGGACACTAGCCACTTCGTAGAAATATTAATAAGTGAGTCTCTACATAGCACTGTAACACTGTAGTGCTGATAGAGTGAATCTTGGGTCGTATTTGATTGATCTGGTCCTGGTTATCTTGCGTCCGTGAGGTTGGGGGCTAGCGACTGGTTCCGCGGCCGTCCAGATGGTCCATATGTAGAAGTTCTCAAGACGGATCTTTTGGCGATCGTTGCTGGCTACACTCTTATATCCCCACTGGTTTATGTGAAGGTTATAAGGTGCACGTAGATTTCTTTTACGTGGACAGATTCTTCTATCTCAATCTGCCACGGAGTCTGCCGGCTCTGGAACTCAATTCTCAGGAACAAAACAAGGGCAGAGCTAGAGGTCAACTTAAGGGACCAGCCACTGGTTGGTGTCTATCTTTCAACTGGTTTTACTGGGGGCTGGAGCTTGATTTATAGGTGTGGTTTTGGACCCTGTCGGCCATAGGGATCTCGAGTTTTGATGGACTTATTTGAGCTCTCAATTAATACAGGAACTAGGTCAGGGGGTGATTACTGTTGTGGCACATGGCTGTATGGAGCCTTCATACTGTAATATAACTGAGCCTTAGTAAGAGGTACTATTTTGGCTATACTGGAAGTATTTAGGGGAGAAAGACCGGATCTACTTTGCGAGGAGGTTTGGGACAGCTGTGCTAGGAGCGTCTCTCTTAAATTGCTCAGTCTTCATTCTAGGGTATAGCTGAGGTGCTAATTTGGTTATCGGAGTATGCAAGAAAGGTTAATGGTTTATTGTGGGTTAATAGAGGTTAGTAAGGGTGTTAGTCATACATGGTTAGTTCATTGATAGGAAGAATTCCTGTGCTACCTGGCAATGACCCGGAAGTCAAAACAGGGGTCAGGTATACCTCCGCAGGGGTAGGGGTCTCCCTCCTCGGGTGGGTGAAAGGGGTAGGTGCGCGTCCCTTCTCTGTGATGGTCGTTGGGGCGGCTGTGGCTGGGGGCTTGCCATATCACAAGGGTTTGTAATAACCCTCTGTTTATGAGACAGATGTGGGTGTTCGTAATACCAAAACCGAAGGTGCCTTGATCAGCTGGTTTACTTGGTTAGGTTGTTAATTGCATGGGTGGTTGGATGTGGTGGAGACTGGGTTGCTAACTCTGCCACATTGATCTGGAAGTATGGCAATAGAAGTTAGTCACTGGTGAGGCGGCTAGCCTCGCACGGACGATCATTTGGTACAGGGTTGTGAATTGGTTGTGAGGGAATAGATGGCATGCAAAGGGTTAGTAAAGTTCTAATGGTGTTCCTTCCTACTGGGGGAAGGTAGGCTGGATAGGAGTATATATACAAAAGGTTTGAGAATGTTAGTAACGGAAAAGTTAAGGATATTCAGGGGGTATGCTGGAGAGGCTAGGTCGGAAGGGAGTTGAGGAGCGTGGGGGGTTAACGAGAGGGAGAGGGTTAAGGGGGTTACGTGGAAGTTTGACCCTAAGGTCTCTGGGCGTAGAGGTGGCATTAGGCTACAGTTGGTATCGTAGCGTGGGGGTTAATGACAGGGAAGGTACGTTAGCCAAACGCTACCGGGGGATGAGCAATAAGTGGTGGTATATGAGTTTGGAAATGATAGAATCATGTGGACTGTGGGCTGTGGGGAAGAGGAGGTTAACTGTAGGTGTGTGCTTGACTGTGGATAAAAGTAGAGAAAAACATGGTGTATTATTACTCGTCAATACGATGGTTATGGACACTGTTACTCTGACACTATTTCTTGCTGATTCTAGTTGTTCCTGGGAACTGCGTTTTCTATGACATATATATCAAAGAAAGCGGCAGTTCGTAGGGGTAGCTTCGGTATTGTTTCGTGGTGGAAAGGCGTCGAGACAATGGTAAAAGAGGGTGGTGTATACAATCTCTGGTTGGGGTAAGAATTAGAGTTACTGCATGGTGGCTAACATCTGCAGTCATTTCTGTCTAGGTCTTACAGGAATAATGGTTATATATACACTGGTGTACCCGTGGGTATCATAGTTTCTTATCAATTATGACATGGGGTTTTAACAGATTACTTCTCGGATGGAAGAACATACATAGATTTATGGGGGCGGTTGGTTTTCAGAAACTTAGTCTGGCAAAACAAGGTATTTTAGGGGGTTAACATATTACTTCTCGGATGGAAGAACATACATAGATTTATGGGGGCGGTTGGTCTTCAGAAACTTAGTCTGGCAAGACTAACATATTACTTCTTGGATGGAAAAACATACATAGATTTAGGCCTGTCTGAACTGGTTGGCATTGGCTCAACCTAGGGACAGGGCATGGGTGTATTACATTAAGGTGTATTCATGTTCATCATCATGTAGGTAGAGGTGTAGGACACGAGGGGTAGTGTATACGCGAGGTGGGGGAAGGGTCAGTGGTTAGAAGTGATAGGCAGGTGTGGTTTGGAGCTGCTTAGCCCTGCGGGCTTCGGCCTGTCTTAACTAGTTGGCTTGGTCACCTGGTCCTTTCGTTCTGTGGGCCTTTCCTTCGGGTGTTTCTGTTCCCGTTTCCTGGTGGTGCTCGCTCGTGGCTTCCATGGTGGGCTTCTCGTTCTGGGGCATTTTATGTATATCTCGCGAGACTCTGACTCAGAGCCCTCAGTGCTTCAGGCTTCAGCTGCCTGGCTGAAAGAAGGACGAGTGGCCTGTCGCAGTTCTGCTTCCTTGCGCTCGATTTTACAGGCTTTTAGGGGCTTTAAAATCCTGTAAACTGCTGTAAATTGCCATGGCCTTCGGGAACGTCTCCCGCAGCCAATTGGTTAAGAACACTCATATGGCGTTTTATTATTGTTATGCCAGGTTTTTACTGGGGTTTAATTGGTTTTGATCAAGTGGGTTCTTCCCAACTGGAGAAGTCCTATTGTTTTACCACAGACACAGAAAGACAATAGAGGTTAATTATCACAAGACGTGCATTCATATTCCGTTTATTGACACAAGAATATCGCATACGTAAAAGCTAGAACAACAATGGTCAAGAACAAAACAATAATTGTAATACCCTCGAAAATATCCTGCAACCCTAATAATGTACTACCCGAGTTGACGTCAGGTATAGTGTTAAATAGTCGTTGATGGGAAGTCCAATAAACTCATCACGTGAATCACCACGAGACTATCACCTGGTTCTTACAAATCGGACTAAGGTTACTATACTTTTGTACGTCCGTGGTAGTACAGTGGGTTAGCGCGCAGGCCTGGTTGACCTAGGGGCCATGGTCACTAACCAGGGTTCGAACCCCACCCAAGGCATCTCAAAACCTGTGGGTTTTTAGGAGGGTTAAACTCCCTTCAGAGGTTCGAGCCCCGCGCCAGGCACCAGGAAAGGTTGACCCTAAGTGGGCCTGGGGAGTAGTCAGGACAGAAAAATTCCCTTCGCACCCAGTATTTCATTAATGTAATGCCCTCGAAAATATCCCGCAACCCCAATAATGTACTACCCGAGTTGACGTCAGGTATAGTGTAAAATAGTCGTTGATGGGAAGTCCAATAAACTCATCACGTGAATCACCACAAGACTATCACCTGGTTCTTACAAATCGGACTAAGGTTACTATACTTTTGTACGTCCGTGGTAGTGCAGTGGGTTAGCGCGCGGGCCTGGTTGACCTAGGGGCCATGGTCACTAACCAGGGTTCTAATCCCACCCAAGGCATCTCAAAACCTGTGGGTTTTTAGGAGGGTTAAACTCCCTTCAGAGGTTCGAGCCCCGCGCCAGGCACCAGGAAAGGTCACCTAAGTGAGTATTAGGGACCGCTTTCTAACTGAAAGATTACACTTGTCCTGTATTTATTTCAGAGATAAGAATAGCACTCCTTTCAATCGAGGATTTACACTTGTGCTTAGAAAGGTTACGTAGTAATTATATATGTGAACTTTTGGTTTTCACCTGCGTAGAGTTGTTCTGGATTTGGAAGCTGAACGTAATTATTTTTCTGATGTTAATTCACTGTGGTGCTTATGCATAAGTTAACTTGCATTTATTTGTTATTAGCTTTAACAGAATTATTATCAGTACTTCCCTGATTTATTTGGGTTTCACTAGTACTTCTTTTCTCTCGCTTTTTGCATACATGCGTAGTATCCGATGTTTCCAGAATACTTCTTATTATATACCCGGTAGATATATTTTTACTACTTTCCACTTTTTGAGATTTGTATACTTTCTCTCTGATAATACACTAAGTACATATTCTTTCCACAGTTAGATCTTCTATAACTTTTAACGGTATAATAACTTCACTTTAGATGTGTAGGCCTAGAATAAGTAATCCAATCGTCGGTAGAGGTGTTGGCCGTGGGAGGTTGTCCTGTCGTGACTGGGTTAGCACAGTTTAACTCGAGCTCTTTAGTTGGGACCTTGAATACTATCTACCTCGCCATGGCAAAGGTAAAATAATAGAATCGAGTTAACGCAGGAGTAAACTCACTGACTACTCTAGTCTTTGAAAGAACTTTGATGCAGAATTGCAGGTTTGATAAAGTTACAGTCCTTCTGCCCATGAATCACAAGGAACAGTACTTGCAAACAAGTTAAACAGGTTGACTACAGTATCACAATTGTTTTTCCGCCCATGGGTCACAAGAACAATTCTTACTACTGCGCCCTCAATCTTCCAACTGTCCTTCCGCCCATGGATCACAAGGAACAGCCTTTCAACTGCGATCTTAGAATTTCCTGCTGAGGTCACCTCTTTTCTCAGCGTCTTGGCGGTGGTGTGGCTGCGCATCAGAAAGGCGCCTAGGGGTAGGGTGTTGTATGGCGGTTGTGTCCGTGTGGCCTGGAGGTAGGGTAATATCTGGTAACTGTATATCTCGGAAGGCGTTGAATGTAGCTAAAATGCCCCAGAACGAGAAGCCCACCACAGAAGCCACGAGCGAACACCACACAGAAACACCCGAAAGAAAGGCCCACAGAACGAAAGGACCAGGTGACCGAGCCAACCAGTTCAGACAGGCCGAGGCCCGCAGAGCTAAGCAGCTCCAAACCACACCTGCCTACCCCTTCTAAACACTGACCTTTCCCACACCTTGCATATACACTACCCCTCGTGTCCTACACCTCTACCTACATGATGACGAACATAAATACACCTTAAAGTTAATACACCCATGCCCTGTCCCTAAATTAGGATGTCAATATCAACATACCCTAAAATACCTTGTCTTGCCAGACTAAGTTTCTGAAGACCAATCGCCCCATAAATCTATGTATGTTCCTCCCAGGTTAAAACACCCATGCCTGTCCCTAGACCTCGTATATCATTTTTCCATGACGAGTATAGATATGTAACCCCGTGTTCAGTCGCCCCCTTGCATTGTTCCTCTAGTAACTAAGTGTATATATAATATTAACCGGAGTTTGCCACCAGTATTGATACGACATAGCGGCACTGTCCTTGTGTCATATTGTGCCACGGGCAGACCAACCAGGTTTCATCACCTTATTAGGACGACGGCTATAATGTCGTCATTCATGCATGTATTCAATCCTTAGGTTAGTTATCTTTATCCGCCATTGTGTTCATCTCTTCCATTTACTTTTCCACAATTGTTATACGTCTTCCAATCACCTCCTTCGTATCCACAGTCCACACTACTCTATTTTGCTTTGTGTCCTACACCTCTTACCCGCCAGACTCTACCTACATGATGATGAACATGAATACACATTCATTTAATACACCCATGCCCTGTCCCTAGGTTGAGCCAATGCCAACCAGTTCAGACAGCCATAAATCTATGTATGTTCTTCCATCCGAGAAGTAATATGTTCACCCCCTTAAAATACCTTGTCTTGCCAGACTAAGTTTCTGAAGACCAACCGCCCCCATAAATCTATGTATGTTCTTCCATCCGAGAAGTAGTATGTTAAAACCCCATGTCCTAATTGATAAGAAACTATGATACCCACGGGTACACCAGTGTATATAGAACCATTGTTCCTGTAAGTCCTAGCCAGCAATGACTGAAGATGTTAGCCACCATGCAGTAACTTTAATTCTTACCCCAACCAGAGATTGTATAATAACCACCCTCTGTTACCATTGTCTCGACGCATTTTCACCACGAAACAATACCGAAGTTAACCCTACGAACTGTCGTTTTCTTTGGTGTATATATCATAGAAAACGCAGTTCCCAGGAACAACTAGATCAGCAAGAAATAGTGTCAGATTAACAGTATCCATAACCATCGTATTGACGAGTAATAATACACCATGTTTTTCCCTACTTTGATCCACAGTCAAGCACACACCTACAGTTAACCTCCTCTTCCCCCCAGCCCCACAGTCCACATGATTCTATCCTTTCCAGACTCATATACCACCCCGTATTGTTCATCCCCCGGTAGCATTTGGCTAACATACTTTCCCTGTTATTAACCCCCAAACTCCAATATCAACTGTAGTCTAATGCCATCCCTACGCCCGGAGACCTTAGGGTCAAACTTCCACGTAGCCCTCTGAACCCTCTCCCTCTCATTAACCCCCCACGCTCCTCGACTCCTTTCCGACCTAGCCTCTCCACCATACCTCCTGAATATCCTTGATTTTTCCGTTGCTAACATTCTCCAACCTTTTATATATATACTCCTATCCAGCCTACCTTCCCTTAGTAGGACGGAACAACATTAGAACTTTACTAACCCTATGCATGCCATCTATTCCTCACAACCCATTCACATCCCTGTACCAAATGATCGTCAGTGCGAGGCTAGCCGCCTAGCCAGTGACTAACTTCTATTGCCATACTTCCAGATAAATGTGGCAGAGTTAGCAACCCAGTCTCCACCACATCCAGCAAACCATGCAATTAACAACCCAACCGATTAAACCAGCTAGTCAAGGCACCTTCGGTTTTGGTATTACGAACACCCACCTCTGTCTCATAAACAGAGGGTTATTACAAACACTTGTGATATGGCAAGCCCCTAGCCACAGCCGCCGGACGACCATCACAGAGAGAGGGCGCGCACCTCCCCTTTTTTAGCCACCCGAGGAGTGAGACCCCACCCCTGCGGAGGTATACCTGACCCCTGTTTTGACTTCCGGGTCATTGCCAGGTAGCACAGGAATTCTTCCTATCAATGAACTAACCATGCATGACTAACCCCTTTACTAACCTCTATTAACCCACAATAATCCATTCACCTTTCTTGCATACTCGGATAATCAAATTAGCACCTCAGCTATACCATAGAATGAAGACTGAGCAATATAAGAGAGACGCTCCTATCACAGCTGTCCCAGTCCTCCTCGCAAAGTAGATCCAGTCTCCCTCCCCTCAATACTTCCAGTATAGCCAAAATAGTACCTCTTACTAAGGCTCAGTTATATCACATTATGAAGGCTCCCTATAGCCATGTGCCACAACAGTAATCACCACCTTACCTAGTCCCCGTATCTATTGAGAGCTCAAATAATTCCATAAGACTCGAGATCCCTATGGCCTACAGGGTCCAAAACCGAGCCTATAAACCCAGCTCCAGCCCCCAGTAAAATCACTTGAAAGATAGACACCAACCAGTGGCTGGCCCCCTTAAGTTGACCTCTAGCTCTGCCCTTGTGTTGTTCCTGAGATTTGAGTTCCAGAGCCGGCAGACTCCGTGGCAGATTTGAGATAGAAGCATCTGTCCACGTACAAGAAATCTACGTGCACCTTATAACCTTTACACACCAGTGGGTATATAAGCGTGTAGCCAGCAACGATCGCCAAGAGATCCATCTTGAGAACTTCCTACATATGGACCCCCTGGACGGCCGCGGAACCAGTCGTTAGCCCCCAACATCACGAACGCAAGATAACCAGGACCAGACCAACCAAATACTACCCAAGATTCACTTTATTAGTACTACCGTGTTACAGTACTAATTAGAGACTCACTTATTAATCTTTCTATGAAGTGGCTATATCTTTGCCCCAGTATAATTCATATATAACCATTCTATTGGGAAGTGCTAAGCGTATCAGTGTTCATTAATTAACAGGCGACATTAACTCTCGTAATTACCCCTATTCAGATATTATTACATAAAAGTAAAACCCTAGTGATATCTAACGTTCGCCCACTGATTTGTGTTCTACGTATTTCTGCTATAAGAATATAAAACTTAGATCAGTACTCCCCCTGAGGTTACTAGAATTCCCGTGCCCTAAAAATATGCGTGTCTAATTCTAGTCTGTGAACTTCTACTTGCGCACCAGAACTGCCAGTAATAAATCTAATTAGTGAAATTGAATCTATAAGTAACATTGATGTCTTCCAGTATATAAACTTGCGAACCAAGCCAGTGATCAGAAGAGTATACCTGAACGTTGGAAGTGGGAGACTAGGCTCCATCCAGATCCACTAATGCTAGTTGTTCATTTCTATCATTTGTCTTGTACAAGTATTCATACCTTCTTATGCTTCCTATTAACCATCTTCAATAAACGTGATCGTGTGTCTTGTTACCGTGTGTTTATTTTGTGTTCTCTATTCCTCATACCTTGTATTGTGCATGCAGCCTTATATACCCAGTCAGTTAGAACTCACATTACCCAAGTTAAACCTGTAGAAAAACAGGGCATAACATTGGCGGCAGCGGTGGTTCTTGATTCGGATAAAAGGTTGCATTACATTGCAAGTTTGGAAAAGCCAGAACACGATAACATCATGGCGCACCGTTCTCACATTCCCATCCCACATTATGATGGAGAAACTTACGAGATCGAAACGTTCATGGACATAGTGAAACCCGTACTTGACCTAGTTTATATCACGGACGCAGAAAAGATAGCCGTGACATTAACGCACCTGGGAAAAGCCGTTTCCCTGGTTGCCTACCAAGTGCACCCTGCTCTCACATGGGACGAATTTCGCCCAATAGTGATAGAAGCCATTAAGCCTTCGTTGGGCGTTTTCGTGACCCACACCCGTATCCAAGACACTAAATTCGAAGGCGATCTAGATGCCACAGTGAATAAGATCGCCCAACATATAAAAGTTTCTTTCCCCACATTGACCAGAATCCAACAAGAGCAGCAGATTCTGGTCAACCTTGTATCAATATTGCCCTCAGCAGTAAAAGATCATTTCCGTGTGCACGATTTCGTCGGATATCAAAAAGATCTCATCACGATCCGACGTATTTTGGCTGTGCGCACAGAAGCACCCACCCAAATCGCTGTAATAAAGAGGTTTCCCACGCACCCGCAGCACCCCGACCACCAAAACTCCAAGAATGCCTACCCATCCTCATCCTTCCACAACAGACCCACCTACCCTTCCGGCAAGCCCCAACCCAGTAGGCCCCGGTTCCAACCTACCCAGCCACGCAGAATCTTCAATCGGAACAAAACCTACAACATCTACCAAAGTAAAAACCCTACATTAGTAATTATCAACCCCTATGATTTCCCTGCCTGTAGTGCTCAGTGTCCCCTCCATCAAATTCGTGACTCTGCCAAACCTCGCCCCTTTACTCCTCGCATTTCTGTAAATGAAGAGGAGTTGGGACAAGAGGAAGAAATGGAGGAAATGCACACCGGAGAAATAATCAAGAAAGCATGCAAAAATAGAGCTGTAGCCCCTATCATGACCTCAGATGATATCGAGGAAACCCTGGAGGAGGTAGATACCGACTCCCAGGATTTTTAAAGTACCCCCCGCCCAAGATGGCCTCGGCGGGGGACGCCATAACTGACCGCACTGCCCCCATTTATTACATGGCCAAAATCAAGGACATTCCTGTCCGCTTGTTAATCGACACGGGAGCTGCCAAGTCATGTTTGTTCAAGTCTTATTATGATCAACACCACCGACTATTTGGCCCCTTGTTAACCACCAAAGCAGAACTAATCTCAGCTGCTGATACCTACTTAAATCTCCTAGGAGACACTTTGCCCCTGTCAGTAACTACTCCTGCCCCCCATGCTCGTTGTTATCACACGTTCACAGTATTTTCCTCCCACTGTAAACATTACGATGGTTTCCTTGGACTTGACCTCCTTCAAAAACTCCAGGCCCAGGTTGACTGCGGCCAGAGGCTGATCTCATTCCAAACAAAAATCCAACCCAAAGCCTCTGACAAACCAATCACGCAGAAACCTATTCACAAAAAGAAAAAACACCTTCCCCCTCAACAAACTCTGAGTCAGGGTTACCAAGTTGCAGCTAGCACTAAGGTAACTTCTAACCCCTCCCCTTGCCCCGAGTTCTCTCAAAATATCACTCAATTCGTTGAAAAAATGCCTCAACAAACGAAAGAAGACAAGTCCAAGCAACTCCCTCTCGGTAATCCCCTCAATTCTCGTAACTCTGTCCAGGATGAATCCTCCCATGTTTCCAGTACAGGCTCTGATGTATGTAACCACAATTCTATCAAATATTTATGTACACGTGTTTCCAGGGAAAATGCCGACCTATGTACCCAACAATGTTTTCCCCATGCCCCCAGAAATGTTCAGCTATTTCACAACCAACAAAATTCCCCTTGTGACAGTTTTCCGTCGGTAGCTCCCTTCCACCCCCACACAATTCACACCCCTAGAAAACTTCACAACCCCACACTTGACTCGCCCTCTCATGATAAACAAATTCACCAGTCCCAGATAACCTCTAACCAGACCGTGACTGCCACCAAAAAAATTCCCCAAATTCGTCCTGTTAACAACCCCAAATTAATACATCAGTCCTCCACCAATAACCCATGTTCTACACCTAACTCTTCCCCCACCAACCCTCCGCAGTCCCACCAACAAATCCCGTTTTCTAACTCGCTCACCTCTCACCACCCTGACCCTCCCGCACGCGCCGTTAATCCTCCCCTCACGCGTGACGACTGTTACGATCCAGGTTCTCAAAGACACAGGGCTCTTCAACATTGGACTAGATAATGGCAAACTGCAACAACGGTAACACTAGATCCAACCCCGGCCTTAAACACTGGAAAACAAAACACCATTACCGCACTGAGTCGTGCCTGGACAACGAGGTATCCTATGACTCGGTAACTGGTGCACACACACTAGGCTGACGCTCGATGAAACAGCCTATTCTCAAACAGTAAAAGATTACTCGATTAGGTTACACAAAGAAAAGATAGTTAACGTGATTAATTAACGTTACGGTAGATACTCAAATAACTGGCACTCCTGTATTATAGAAAGTGCAATGCTAGTCCTGCAACATCAACTGGAAACTTCTGAAATAAGTCTGATGCTGGGAAGATGTTCGTAAAGAATCTTGAACAATTATAATGCAGAATACGGGTCACAATAAATACTAGGACATATAGTAATAATAGGCAGGCGAATAATAAAGACTGCGCAAAGGTAGTAATGCTCGACAACTAAAGAAATGCTTCGTGACACAACGCACCAGCCTACTAGGGTTGTGCAACTCAACAACAACCTCGGCTCAAAAGTGCAGTGAATAATAATGTTGCATACATATAATAATGGGGGCTTATCTCTAACCAGTGTCTGCTCAGTTAATAAAGTCTAGCTGGGGTATCAAGGCAGGGCAACAATGGGCGAGCATGCGGCTCGTAGCCTAACGTTGTCCGAAGGTGGTATAATGAAGATTACGTTATATGACGGGGATGCTCTCTTGATAAATCTAGGTCTCTAGTACCTAGTTCTATCCTGGCGATCCCTCAGAAGTCAACACAAAGAGGCAGCACTATGTTGTGAGGGATAGGCTATGGCCCTCTCACACCACAGCGCTGTGCTCGCAAAGGAAACCCACCCGAAGACAACTTAGGCTCCCACAGTACCTGTCGATGTCGTGCAGGGCTTAGCTAACACTGCACACATCGGAGACAACGACACAGTAACCTTACCCCTAGTCTAGCTTTAGATAACCAAGCAGAATCACTCAACACCTTGCCAGGGAGACATATACCGGTCTACAACCTTCCCGAGAGAGGACACACACGGAAAAGTCCGTCTCTCCAACCTCAATAAAGCCTAATACCTCCTTAACCTAATACATGGAAATATCTGAGAGCTTCGCGTACAATACGACTGGCCGACGGTGAACGTCTATGCTGAAACCAGAAGGGATGTTGAGTTTAATAAAGATTAGAGAATGAGAAAGGAGAAGTCGAGAGAGAGAAATAGTATGTAAAGTGGCGAGTGTGGGGGACAGAATTGCAAAGGATGTAGACGATACGCGTGTCAGGCAAGCTCTGAGCTGGTAAAAAACACGAGGCCGCGATGGGCAGGGACTAGTTGACCACCCGGCCGCCAACGCCGTCAGCGCCCAAGCGAGCCGCGTGATAGCTCACCCCGCTGCCAGGTGTACCCCCTCATCCTCTCTCGCTCGCCTCCCACACAAGCAACATTTATATTATAGCGAATATAAAATATAAGGCGCGGTCACAGACCAAAACAAAGACCATTTCTAGACTGTCTGTGGCAACACGACACTAATAAAAGAAAGCAGATCATTCTAGGACAACTGTAGCCCATCCCCCCATCCTGGCGAGCGCTAGCAAGCTGCAATGCCCCACACAACCATTCTGTCAACGCCGGGAGGCGTCACATCCCCCCCAAGATATGGGACACTCAACCATGGGCCCATATCTGAACAGACAGAATGTCGCTAGAATCTGCCACTCCTAACCACTCTGCCACTCATGGAATGCAAGCTCAGTCTCCTCAAAAAAAATACAACATTTATATATAAAAAAACAAATAATCTTATCACCCTTTCCAAACATAATACATTAATTCATAACATTGTGCTCCCAGAGCGAGCTTTAAGAAGCACAGCCTACTGAGGGAAAATCATCTGCACTCAGTACTCAGCTACAATATTATCTTAAAATGAATTATTAAAAAGAAAGAGTTTTTATTTAATTTTTCATATTTTATTTTAATGTTGTTTTTGGCAGCTACTATAGATGTAGCCTAATTTTCGTCGAATCAAAGCCAACAACTCCTGCCCTGCGACCCTACGCTGATGCTACACACGCGAGCCAACAAGCACCAGCGCAAAAATACACCGCGAGCCAAGACAGGAGGCTATACCAACATACTGTGGTAGCCTACCCCGGATCCTCCACCCGCGACAAACAGTCCGCAATCACATTCTCACAACCGGCAATATGGCGAATGTCTAAGTTGTACTCTTGCAACATGAGCGACCATCTGGTCAGCCTCATATTCCGGTTGTGGAATTGATTGAGGAATTTAAGCGGGTGGTGGTCGGTATACACTACCACGACTGGCCCATAGGCAGGAACATAGACCTCAAAGTGTCTGAGCGCTAACACGATTGCCAACAGTTCCTTTTCAACAACCGAATAGTTTTTCTGTGCTGAATTAAATTTCTTTGCAAAGAAACTGCTGACTGGATGCTCAAGACCTTCCTCGTCTGTCTGCAAAAGTACGGCACCAGCCCCTACTCCGCTGGCATCAGTCGCCAACTGAAATGGTCGTTCAAAGTCCGGGGCCCTGAGGATAGGGTGAAAGGTGTTTAACTACTCGAAACGCCTGCTCACACTCAGGTGCCCAGCGGAACTTTTTATCTTTGGCTAGTAGATCTGTCAAAGGAGCTAACACAGTAGAATAGCCTCTTATAAAGCGGCGGTAATACCCAATCATGCCCAAAAATCTCATGATCTGCCGCTTGGTGGTCGGCCTGGGGAACAAGTCGATAGCCTGTATCTTCTGTTGGGCGGGCTCACCTGCCCTAACCCAACCACAAACCCCAGATACTGCACTGTGGCTTGCACAAAGTCACACTTGCCCAGATTAACCACCAAGCCTGCTTTACTAAGTTGACTAAATAAGGCTTCTATGTGCTCACAGTGACTTTGGAAATCGTTGTCATAAATGATCACGTCATCAAGGTAGACAGTACAGTTTGGGATGTCTGCTACGATGTCGTTCATTAAGCTCTGGAAAGTGGCCGGTGCATTTTTCAGACCATATGGCATCACGTTGCAACGGTAAGTACTGCCATCCACCACAAACCCGCACACTTCTTTAGCCCGCTCAGACAGTGGTACTTGCCAGTAGCCTTTGACGAGGTCTACCTTGGTCAAGTACCTTGCTTTCCCGATCTTATCCACACAGTCATCCACCCGGGGAAGAGGATATGCGTTGGTGGGGGTCAACCCGTTCAACCGCCTAAAGTCAATGCAGAACCGAACTTTTCCATCAGGTTTGGGCTGCAGAGTGACAGGAGAAGTCCACCGTACTGCCCCCTTCTCGATCAAGCCTCTCGCCAGCATATACTCCAGCTCATCCCTGAGCGCTGGGAGTTTAATGGGTGGCACCCGATAAGGTATCGACTTGAAGGGGGGGTGCTCTCCTACATCGACGTCATGCACCGCTTGAGTAGTGAGGCCTGGGTGCTCGGCAAATACAGTGGGGTATGAATCGAACAGGCGCTGCACTGCCACCTGCTGTTCCTCCGGCAGGTGCGCCAGAGCATCATGCGCACATTGGCTCGAATTCCCCGCCCACTGATCAGCCGAGACAT
This sequence comes from Paralithodes platypus, assembly GCA_032716605.1. NCBI lineage: Eukaryota > Metazoa > Arthropoda > Malacostraca > Decapoda > Lithodidae > Paralithodes > Paralithodes platypus. The sequence goes on along the minus strand of CM064566.1, from coordinate 8,843,064 downwards.
GACAATCCCAGTTATCATCCACCTGGTCATTGCTGCCCCCCTCTCCTTCTCCACCATGACCGCAGCAGGTCAACACAGGGACAGCTAGTGACTCAGGTGGGCGCCCCACATACTCCTTCAACAAATTAATGTGGCATAGTTGGTTACGCTTCTTCCGGTCTGGAGTGGCAACGAGGTAATCCAGATCGGAGATCTTTGACACCACCCGATAAGGCCCAGCGTACTTGGCAGCCAGAGGATGACCTGCCAAAGGCAACAGGACCAACACCTCTTGACCTACCTGAAACTCCCGGAGTTTCGCCTTAGTATCGTACCTGTCCTTCATACGGGCCTGCGAACTCACCAAATTACGCCCGGCCAGCTCCAGACTTCTAAGCATTCTCTCTCTGCTCTCGAGGACGTATCTCAACATAGAACATGGCTTAGCGGTACCCTCCCAAATCTCCTTCACCATGTGGAGAGGGCCCCTCACCTGATGCCCGAAAACAAGCTCATTCGGACTGAAACCGAGACTCTCTCCAGGTACTTCTCTTGCCGCGAACAAAACATACGGCAGACCAAGGTCCCAATCCTTTCCGTTCTCTGCGCAATAACATCGAAGCATGCTTTTCAGCATGGCGTGCCACCTCTCCAACACCCCTTGACTCTCCGGGTGATACGCAGAAGAGACAACAGTGCTGATGCCATGCTGAATCATAGTTTGTTTGAACAGATTAGAGGTAAAATTAGAACCTTGGTCCGATTGCACCTCTTGCGGGTAACCATACCGCGAGCAATACAAGAGCAGGTTCCGGACAACAGTTTTCGCCGTGCCATTTCTCATTGGATATGCATCAGGATAACGAGTGGCCACATCCATGATAGTTAATAGAAATTTATTACCGGCACTAGTAGGGGGTAGGGGTCTGACCATATCAATGATGACCTTACTGAAGGGCGGTCCACTGACAGGAATGGGGTGCAATGGGGCTCTCGGAATTATTTGGTTAGGTTTTCCAACCCTCTGGCACGTATGACACCTTGCTATCCAGGTTACCACCTGCCCCTTCAACCCCGGCCACCAAAACAATTTTTCTAAAGCCGCCACCGTTTTTCTCACCCCTAGATGTCCTGCCAGTGGTATGTCATGCGCCAACCTCAGTAGGCTATCCCTGCACTCCCGTGGCACCACCAACTGGTCCACTACTCCGGACCCCTCTTGCCAACTACGTTTAGGGTCATAAAAACGCCTATAGAGGATGCCTTCTAAATAAAAAAAATCTCCTGGCTGTGCATCGCCGTCCTCGTCGAGCTCTACAGCTCCATTAGCACACGTTTGGAGCTCAGGGTCCTCTAGTTGCAACCGACGTATATCTGAGGGTGCCAAGCGATCTAACTGCTCCCGGAGCAATGCATGACCTTCCCCGATACTGGGCTGCTCCCTCTGTCTCTCTCGATGTACATAACGTTGCTGTCGTGGAGACTCGTCATGCCCAGCCTCGTCACTCTCGATGACAGGCCCAGGGGCTACTCCAGAATTAAGTAATGGTGCTAATACTGAATCACCCAGGAGAGCCGCCGAGTCAAAACTCTTAAAACCAACTCCAGCTTTAGCCTCCTCCTGTTGATCGTTCCTCCGCTGGTCTGAAGACGGAGGACTAGGCTGTGACACTTTAGCTGCCCGAGCTCGCGTGACAACACACGCCATGGGTTGTGTCTGGCACCGCTCGACCCACTCTTGCTCTTCCCTACTCACGTCGGCCGGCCTCTCGGCAACGACTAAGGGTAGAACCTCAGAAGCGGGCATTGCAAAGTCGTTGCCGAGAAGAAGGTCGACGCCCTCCACTGGCAGTTTCTCCACAATCCCGACATCCAATTCACGTGCCACACCATCCACCTCCAACTCCAACCGCACCAGCGGGTATGACCGAGTTGCATTAATACCCTGCACCACCACCACCCGAGCCGCATTTATAGGGTAGCCAGTCAAGTTTTTCATCAGAGTCTGGGAAGCACCTGTATCACGCAAGACCTCTACTCCATGCTTGCGCCCCGCCCACATCACACAACCCCGCCCTCTATGGTCGCAAAAAACATCCTGAGCAGGGTTCGAGCCTCCCAGGTGCTTCTGCATTGGCTGTGCCTCAGCCTCTGACGAACTGCCCCGGGCAAACTCAGACGACTTCGGAGACACACCAATGTTGCAGGCCAAAGACACAGCTGCTGTAGGTGGTTTGCTAGGACAGACTCTTGCAAAGTGCCCCTTTTTATGACAATGATAACACTCCAACTCCCCTTTGGGCTTCCCTTGGTACTGGGAAGGGCCCGGCCCCTTCTTAAATGGGACGGTGCTAGTCTTGTGGTCAGTCTTGGTATCATGGCTCTTGTACTTGTCTGCATAAGGTATATCACTAACTCGGGGGGGTTACCTGCCTCACTACGCTGGGCAGACCCGGACCCACGAATTAGTGATAGCCGGAGGTCAGCCATCTCAGCTGCCTCCTGTAGAGTTTTTGGTTGCTTTTCTTTAAGGTTTAACGTCAGGTCGCCGCCCGTGCATTTGAAAAACTGCTCTAAAAGCACCAACTGTTTAATGTCGTCAAACGTAGTAGCTTTCTCCGACCTCAGCCAATTCCCAAAAGCATCGGACAGCTCCCGGGCATGCTCCAAAAAGGTGCTCTCCCGACCCTTGGTAACACCCCGGAACTTCAACCTGTACGTCTCTGGTTGTAGTTCGTATGCTCTCAGGACAGCCTCCTTGAGTTCCTCATAGATAATACAAGACTCTATAGGCAACGCATCGTAGGCTTTAAGACCCTTGCCTATTAATCTAGAGGATACAAGTGCTGCCCATTTATTCTCTGGCCACTGGTGTTCCTGGCACTTCTTCTCAAAGCGTGCGAAAAAATTCTGTAACACCACTCTCATCAAACACCGGAACCAGTTTCAATAAGTGCGAGAGAGACTGCTCATGAACACGGTTACCAGCCCCAAGTCGCTGTCCCGTTGTCTCTACTCGCGACTTCTCTACGTCCATGTCGGCACAGTACCTAGTCGACTCTAAATCAGCTTGGATTTTTGCTAGCTCTATGTGCTGACTGATAGTTTTTTCTCTCTTCTATCTTGGCTAATTCTAATTGCTGCTGATGCTGAAGCTTAGCTAATTCGAGCTTAAACAATAATTCTGGAGATAACCCTTGAGGAGGTGAAGGTGCTACAATGTTTGAAATTACCGGTGGTCCCCCCAGGGACAACCCACCCTGCCATTCACCACCCAACTGCGGAAGCGTACCCGGGGTCGGCAAACTACTGGGATGGCTGGGAGTCGAGTGTAGGGGAAGCATGGCCGAAGGGCTCTGAGCACTCAACCCATCTCGCTCACCAGTCACCCTGCCCAGTACACACGTTATCAAGTTATCCTTGGTCATGCTGCTAGTAACCGCATGACCGATAGCAGTGGCCAGGCATTGAAGGCCGTACCGATCCATACCCTCCAACCGCTCGGCAGTAACAGGCCATTGCAAAAATATCCTAGCATCCTCCTCACAGTTCACCCGATTAACCCTTTCATCATGCTGCTGTTCCTCAGTTTCGACATTACGTACTGTGTCTCCATTCTCCTCTGACCCGGTATAAGACATGATGCTCACGAAAATTTCTCACCACAATATTCAGAAAAGAAGTACCCCAAACTCTTATGTACTTACTCTAGTTGTACTTACTCTAGTTGTATTGCGGGAGTGAGCATGCTCGTTATTTCCCGCCTCCTATATGTGTAGGTGTTATATGTATCGTTGGAATGGCTGTGGATGTGTGTGTAGTCTGTATTTTTAGCCAATTGGCGACATCGGAAACGAAGGCTTAGGGTGGATCTGTATGGTACCATTCTCACTATAGACGGTACCGTCTCGCCCGAAGGCTTAGGTAGCCATCAGCTTAGGTGAACCATATGATACCCATCTCGCCTTGTACCATTTTTGCCAACCCCAGATGGGACGTCACAACGTCGTCCACTTATTCCAGGTACCTATTTACAGCTAGGTGAACTGAGGCTAACACATGAAAGGAGACAAGCCCAATTTGTCTCCGCCCGGCCGGGGGATTGAACCCCCGACCCCTCGTGTGTGAGACGAGAGCGCTACCTACTAGGCTACGGGCTGTGTAGCACTATTCACTTGCCAAAAATGTCTGAAGACTCTCAAGTGCTATACTACTTTGCCAAAAAAAAATTAACGTGCCCACTATATTCCTCAATAAAACAAATGACCACAACAATCCTGCAATTATCTCTTAGTTCACAAGATCCTGAGCTAGGTCGCCATTTGTTACGATCCAGGTTCTCAAAGACACAGGGCTCTTCAACATTGGACTAGATAATGGCAAACTACAACAACGGTAACACTAGATCCAACCCCGGCCTTAAACACTGGAAAACAAAACACCATTACCGCACTGAGTCGTGCCTGGACAACGAGGTATCCTATGACTCGGTAACTGGTGCACACACACTAGGCTGACGCTCGATGAAACAGCCTATTCTCAAACAGTAAAAGATTACTCGAGTAGGTTACACAAAGAAAAGATAGTTAACGTGATTAATTAACGTTACGGTAGATACTCAAATAACTGGCACTCCTGTATTAAAGAAAGTGCAATGCTAGTCCTGCAACATCAACTGGAAACTTCTGAAATAAGTCTGATGCTGGGAAGATGTTCGTAAAGAATCTTGAACAATTATAATGCAGAATACGGGTCACAATAAATACTAGGACATATAGTAATAATAGGCAGGCGAATAATAAAGACTGCGCAAAGGTAGTAATGCTCGACAACTAAAGAAATGCTTCGTGACACAACGCAACAGCCTACTAGGGTTGTGCAACTCAACAACAACCTCGGCTCAAAAGTGCAGTGAATAATAATGTTGCATACATATAATAATGGGGGCTTATCTCTAACCAGTGTCTGCTCAGTTAATAAAGTCTAGCTGGGGTATCAAGGCAGGGCAACAATGGGCGAGCATGCGGCTCGTAGCCTAACGTTGTCCGAAGGTGGTATAATGAAGATTACGTTATATGACGGGGATGCTCTCTTGATAAATCTAGGTCTCTAGTACCTAGTTTTATCCTGGAGATCCCTCAGAAGTCAACACAAAGAGGCAGCACTATGTTGTGAGGGATAGGCTATGGCCCTCTCACACCACAGCGCTGTGGTCGCAAAGGAAACCCACCCGAAGACAACTTAGGCTCCCACAGTACCTGTCGATGTCGTGCAGGGCTTAGCTAACACTGCACACATAGGAGACAACGACACGGTAACCTTACCCCTAGTCTAGCCTTAGATAACCAAGCAGAATCACTCAACACCTTGCCAGGGAGACATATACCGGTCTACAACCTTCCCGAGAGAGGACACACCCGGAAAAGTCCGTCTCTCCAACCTCAATAAAGCCTAATACCTCCTTAACCTAATACATGGAAATATCTGAGAGCTTCGCGTACAATACGACTGGCCGACGGTGAACGTCTATGCTGAAACCAGAAGGGATGTTGAGTTTAATAAAGATTAGAGAATGAGAAAGGAGAAGTCGAGAGAGAGAAATAGTATGCAAAGTGGCGAGTGTGGGGGACAGAATTGCAAAGGATGTAGACAATACGCGTGTCAGGCAAGCTCTGAGCTGGTAAAAAACACGAGGCCGCGATGGGCAGGGACTAGTTGACCACCCGGCCGCCAACGCCGTCAGCGCCCAAGCGAGCCGCGAGATAGCTCACCCCGCTGCCAGGTGTACCCCCTCACCCTCTCTCGCTCGCCTCCCACATAAGCAACATTTATATTATAGCGAATATAAAATATAAGGCGCGGTCACAGACCAAAACAAAGACCATTTCTAGACTGTCTGTGGCAACACGACACTAATAAAAGAAAGCAGATCATTCTAGGACAACTGTAGCCCATGCCCCCATCCTGGCGAGCGCTAGTGAGCTGCAATGCCCCACGCAATCATTCTGTCAACGCCGGGAGGCGTCACACGACCGAGGGACCCAACCATGTTCCCACCATGCCCCCAGAAATGTCCAGCCATTCCACAACCAACCAAGTCCCCCTGGTGACAGTTTTCCGTCAGTAGCTCCCTTCCACCCCCACACAATTCACACCCCTAGAAAACTTCAAAACCCCACACTTGACTCGCCCTCTCATGACAGACAAACCCACCAATCCCATATAAACTCCAAACAAACCGTCACTGCCACCGACAAAACTCCGCAAATTCGTCCTTCTAACAACCACCAATCAGTACATCAGTCCACCACCAATAACCCATCTTCTATACCTCACTCTTCCCCCACCAACCCTCCACAGTCCCTCCAACAAATTCCGTTTTCTAAATCCCTCACACCTCGCCCCGCTGATCCTCCCACACGCGCCGTTAATCCCCCCCTCACGCGTGACCCCCACCAAAGTGACCTTTCCCCCCTTATGCGTACCGAGCACCTGCTCGCCAGTCGATCCCCCACCATCATTAGCCCAGCTGTAGTTCAAGATAAATGACAAATTCCCCCCCGCCATCAAAAATGGGTTAACCTTCGACCCATACCCCAAACTCACATGATATTTTCCCCCACTACCACGTCCACCAACCCCAATCGTTGCCTCTTACAACCCGCCATCATTTCCGCTCGCATCAACCACATTCTCGTGGCAAATATCTCTGAGGAATCCCTGACATTACCAAAAGGTCTCATTATAGGAGACCTCGATACTTTTGATGACCTCCCCATAGATTTTAATGACACCCCTACCAGCCTCCAATTGCCCCCTCTCCCGGACACATTATCCGACCACCAAAAACACAGCATGTACGACCTATTTCTAGAGTTCAGTGACGTGTTTTCCCAACAACCCACTGAAATCGGACAGACCGATGTAGAACAACACATAATTAACACCACAGGCCCCCCCCATAAGACAACCATCCCGTAGAAAAAATCCCATACAACGCCAGGAAGAGGAACGCCAAGTCCAAGAGATGTTAGAGGCCGGTATTGCCACCCCATCCGTTAGTCCCTGGTCTTCCCCTGTTGTCCTAGTAAAAAAGAAAGATGGGTCAACCCGTTTTTGCGTCGATTACAGGAGGTTGAATGACGTAACCATTAAGGACGCTACGCCATTACCCAGAATAGACGATTCCCTTGACTCCCTATACGGATCCAGATGGTTCACTACCCTCGACTTGCAAGCAGGGTATTGGCAAGTGCCTATCAAGGCCGAGGACCAAGAGAAAAAAGCATTTTCCACTAGTGGTGGCCACCACTACGAATTTAACGTCCTAACTTTTGGCCTCTGTAACGGCCCCGCCACTTTCTCCCGTTTGATGGAAGCGGTATTACATGGCCTAACCTGGGAAACCTGCCTAGCCTATCTAGACGATATTATTGTGTACTCACCAACCTGGGAAGAACACCTCCTCAGGTTGAGACAAGTCCTTCAAAGAATCCGAGCCGCCGGGTTGAAATTAAAACCCTCAAAGTGCGAGATTGCCCGAAATAAGGTAGATTTCCTCGGCCACGTAATATCTGAACATGGTATTGCACTAGACCCAAAGAAACTTCAAGCCATACAAAACCAACCCCCACCCACCACCGTTAAAGGAGTACGTTCTTTTCTAGGTTTAGCTACATATTACAGACGTTTCGTCCCCCATTTTGCCACCATAGCCAGACCCCTCCACCAACTCACCCACAAAGACACCCCATTCACCTGGACACCTGAAAGAGACCTCGCTTTCAATACTTTGAAACAAAAGCTAATCCAAGCCCCTATTGTCGCTTTCCCTGATTACCATAAACCTTTCCGTCTTTATACCGACGTATCTCTGTATGCCATTGGTGCAGTTTTAGCTCAAGTCAGAGACGGAGAGGAACATGTGATAGCGTATGCCAGCTCCACCCTCAACCAAGCACAACAGAATTATGCAGCCACCAAGAGAGAGTGCTTAGGGATCATTTGGGCACTCAGCCACTTCCGGTCATTTGTGTTGGGCGCGAAACTCGATATAATAACCGACCATCAATCTTTGCAATGGTTGCGTAAGTGCGAAACCAACTCAGCCATTTTGGTACATTGGAGGGAGACACTAGAGGACTACGATTTTACAATACAGTATCGTCCAGGCAAACTTCACACCAATGCAGACGCCCTGTCACGTTTGCCAGTACCAAAAGACCCCCCCACCAACCTAGCCGCCTTACAAAACACTGAGCTTTTATCTACCCCCATCCACCAACATAATTCCCCCTCAGCCCCCTCACTAATTCAATCTTGGGAAACAAGAATCAGACCACCCTGGATACCGTTAAATGTCTTCAGGAAACTGACTCGCTGGGGAGATCAACTTGCCACAGACTCCGGTCACATAGTCTTAGACCCCACCATTGCCCACGACTACATGATTGCCATCCACGAGGGAAACGGCATACACCTTGGACAAAAGAAGATGTTAAAAATCTTCACAGATCAATACTGGACCCCCAACTCCTCCAAAATTGCACAACGAGTGACAGAATCCTGCAAACCTTGCTTATTGGGGAAGGATAGATCCCACATCCCAGGCCCAGCTGGTACCATTTCTGCCAACAAACCGTTCCAAGTCCTATCCCTCGACATCATGGGCCCGTTTCCTTCTTACGCTGGCAACCGCTATATCGTCACATTTGTTGACGTATATTCAAAAATTTTAATAGCCTGCCCAGTTAAAGACCACACAGCCACCACAGTCGCCACACTGCTTGCCACAGAAGTATTCCCTATATTCGGCCTTCCCCTTGCTCTTCTATCCGACAATGCCCCCGAGTTTAGTGGACACGTTTGGCAACAGTTCACCCAACAATGCGGTATTAAGATCAAACACTCATCCCCGTACTGGCCTCAAGGAAATGCTATATGCGAACGCAGCCATCGCACCATCAACAACCAGTTACGTACAAAAATTATTGCTCTTAACACCTCAGACTGGCCATCACAACTAAAGATGATACAATGGGGCATGAACACCTGTCCCCGAGAAGACGGTATTTCCCCTCATGAACGTGTTTACGGCGTACCCCCCCTGTTACTGCCGTTCCACCAGCACGCTCACCTCCCCTCCAACACCTCCACAATTGACCCATTGCAACATCTGCAAAACACCCTCCATACCGCCCAAACCTGTCAAGACACCAAAACGGATAGCCCCGATGATAAAAACCCTTTCGCCATCCATGACACCGTAATGGTAGCCAACCTCTCTGTCACCAACAAATTAGGCCCTCACTATGTCGGGCCCTACACCATCATACAAGTCCCAAATGCCTATCAAGTCACCATCGATTATCACGGCGTGACTCGCACGTTCCGAACTAGATTCGTCCGAGCGTTTAAACCTCTAACACCACAAGACACTACCCCACCCCACATGTCCGACCCTGAATTAAACACCCCTACTAACCCTTCCACTCAGGCTATGAATATTCCCATCCAATCCCTAAGGGCCTAAGCCCTCCAGCACCGAACCGACCAATCATTCCTCAACATACCCCCCAAACTAACCTCCACAAACCCCAAGCCCCCACTATCACACCTTCCTCCACCATGACACCTTCCTTCACTTCCGATAGTCAAGTACCTCCCCAACTTATCCAAGTACGAAAACCTCCACCCACAACCCCGACCACAACGGAAACCCTCCCGTCTAGCCCTGACATACCTCCACCAGGCACCACAATGAGAAAACCACCACCCCCACCCAAAACCAAGTACACACCCAACCGCACCACACAATCTACCTCAGTAACCTCACGCTACAACTTACGCCCACGACTCAAATCTTTTAAAACCTCCAGGAAACACACCCTGCTAACCCAGTTCCGTAGGGCTGCCAGACCACTGTCCTCCTCCTCTTCTTCTTCGTCGAATTCTCCTCCACAAAGGGAAAGAAGACGAATAATCACAACTAAACACCATAAACCCTCTAACTATATTCCAAAAATAACAACCCCCACCCCCCCACGAAAACACATACCTTCCTCTTCAACCTCATCTCCCCTCAACCCCCACCTCATCACCCCGAATGACCTGCTAGATCTACCCCCCCACCAAACTCCCATAAAACTGCCTACTTCCACCACCAGCAAATCACCGACCCCACCAAAGAACACACCCCACACACGTTCCTACCCCCAACCCTCCAAATTAAATATCCACTCCCTACCCACCCGACTAGCAAACACACCCCCCCCCCCCCCCCCCCCCCCCCGCATCCACCCCTTTCCCCTCCACTCTCCCTGCCGCCCCCCCCACACATCCACCAACCTCCTCATCTCATCGGACCCCCAACCAATCCCCCCCTAAAAAATACACTATGCCAACGACCAACCCCTCCTCTCACACCACGTCTAACATGCAACTAACTCCTCACCAAAGCCCCTCCAAATTGACGGGCCCGACCTCCACACCCCTACTTGAATCCTCCCACAAAGTCGCCCCTACGAGAACCCCCATACATACCCCCACCAAATCCTTTTCCATTCCGCCTACCACCCTCACTCGACAAAAACCTCCACACGCATCTACCTCTCAAATAACCCCTGACCTCACCCCCACTAAATACCCTCAACCTGTAAAGCGTTCTTCACCTCAATATAAAACATCGTCGAGCGACTCAAGTCCCACGACAAACATCTACCTTCCCACCAGGACCTCCAAAGGTAGAATAATCAACAGACCCATCAGATTTAAAGACAGTTATACAAAAACAACACCCCGTTCTTACACTAAAAACCCAAGCCACACCACACACACACACCCTCTTTCTCACACACCTCCCTCACGCACCTTACCTAAACCGATATTGCACATTGCCTCAATATATTTTCCCAGCCTACAACACCACCCATGAAATCCTCAAAAACCCCAGACTCATATTCCCCCTTCACCCCCAGCTCCGTTTTCACGCGTTAATCCCTCCCCTTCGGTTAGTAACCCATTCACCACACTAAACAGACCTCCTGTCAGTCCCACACATCTCACTCGAGACATGACCTCCACCATGAACAAATTCACACCCTTCGTCGCCACCATCCCTACCCCCACGGGGGAAAACTACAAACCATTCATACGAAAGGTTAAAGTAAAAACGCCCACAGGACGCTTAGCCCGTCTACAACGCCCACATCAAGCCCGGGCAACCGCCCTCCACAACACAGAGGACACATTCCTACAGGTATACATTGACCTGCAAAAGAAACCTGACCCTCGCTCTCTTGCTTGGTGGGACCTTCTAAATACCCTCAAAATGACCCACCATGACTATGCTTCTTTTTACTTCACCCTTGAGGCTCGGGGACGAGCCTACAATGAAGGAGAGGGAAGTAAAATGCCCCAGAACGAGAAGCCCACCACAGAAGCCACGAGCGAACACCACACAGAAACACCCGAAAGAAAAGCCCACAGAACGAAAGGACCAGGTGACCGAGCCAACCAGTTCAGACAGGCCGAGGCCCGCAGGGCTAAGCAGCTCCAACCCACACCTGCCTACCCCTTCTAAACACTGACCTTTCCCACACCTCGCATATACACTACCCCTCGTGTCCTACACCTCTACCTACATGATGACGAACATAAATACACCTTAAAGTTAATACACCCATGCCCTGTCCCTAAATTAGGATGTCAATATCAACATACCCTAAAATACCTTGTCTTGCCAGACTAAGTTTCTGAAGACCAATCGCCCCATAAATCTATGTATGTTCCTCCCAGGTTAAAACACCCATGCCTGTCCCTAGACCTCGTATATCATTTTTCCATGACGAGTATAGATATTAACCCCGTGCTCAGTCGCCCCCTTGCATTGTTCCTCTAGTAACTAAGTGTATATATAATATTAACCGGAGTATGCCACCAGTATTGATACGACATAGCGGCACTGTCCTTGTGTCGTATTGTGCCACGTGCAGACCAACCAGGTTTCATCACCTTATTAGGACGACGGCTATAATGTCGTCATTCATGCATGTATTCAATCCTTAGGTTAGTTATCTTTATCTGCCATTGTGTTCATCTCTTCCATTTACTTTTCCACAATTGTTATACGTCTTCCAATCGCCTCCTTCGTATCCACAGTCCACACTACTCTATTTTGCTTCGTGTCCTACACCTCTTACCCGCCAGACTCTACCTACATGATGATGAACATGAATACACATTCATTTAATACACCCATGCCCTGTCCCTAGGTTGAGCCAATGCCAACCAGTTCAGACAGCCATAAATCTATGTATGTTCTTCCATCCGAGAAGTAATATGTTCACCCCCTTAAAATACCTTGTCTTGCCAGACTAAGTTTCTGAAGACCAACCGCCCCCATAAATCTATGTATGTTCTTCCATCCGAGAAGTAGTATGTTAAAACCCCATGTCCTAATTGATAAGAAACTATGATACCCACGGGTACACCAGTGTATATAGAACCATTGTTCCTGTAAGACCTAGCCAGCAATGACTGAAGATGTTAGCCACCATGCAGTAACTTTAATTCTTACCCCAACCAGAGATTGTATAATAACCACCCTCTGTTACCATTGTCTCGACGCATTTTCACCACGAAACAATACCGAAGTTAACCCTACGAACTGTCATTTTCTTTGGTGTATATATCATAGAAAATGCAGTTCCCAGGAACAACTAGATCAGCAAGAAATAGTGTCAGATTAACAGTATCCATAACCATCGTATTGACGAGTAATAATACACCATGTTTTTCCCTATTTTGATCCACAGTCAAGCACACACCTACAGTTAACCTCCTCTTCCCCCCAGCCCCACAGTCCGCATGATTCTATCCTTTCCAGACTCATATACCACCCCGTATTGTTCATCCCCCGGTAGCATTTGGCTAAAATACTTTCCCTGTCATTAACCCCCAAACTCCAATATCAACTGTAGTCTAATGCCACCCCTACGCCCGGAGACCTTAGGGTCAAACTTCCACGTAGCCCCCTGAACCCTCTCCCTCTCATTAACCCCCCACGCTCCTCGACTCCTTTCCGACCTAGCCTCTCCACCATACCTCCTGAATATCCTTGATTTTTCCGTTGCTAACATTCTCCAACCTTTTATATATATACTCCTATCCAGCCTACCTTCCCTTAGTAGGACGGAACAACATTAGAACTTTACTAACCCTTTGCATGCCATCTATTCCCTCACAACCCATTCACAACCCTGTACCAAATTATTGTCAGTGCGAGGCTAGCCGCCTCGCCAGTGACTAACTTCTATTGCCATACTTTCAGATAAATGTGGCAGAGTTAGCAACCCAGTCTCCACCACATCCAGCAAACCATGCAATTAACAACCCAACCGATTAAACCAGCTAGTCAAGGCACCTTCGGTTTTGGTATTACGAACACCCACATCTGTCTCATAAACAGAGGGTTATTACAAACACTTGTGATATGGCAAGCCGCCGGACGACCATCACAGAGAGAGGGCGCGCACCTCCCCTTTTTTATCCACCCGAGGAGGGAGACCCCCACCCCTGCGGAGGTATACCTGACCCCTGTTTTGACTTCCGGGTCATTGCCAGGTAGCACAGGAATTCTTCCTATCAATGAACTAACCATGCATGACTAACCCCTTTACTAACCTCTATTAACCCACAATAACCCATTCACCTTTCTTGCATACTCGGATAATCAAATTAGCACCTCAGCTATACCATAGAATGAAGACTGAGCAATATAAGAGAGACGTTCCTATCACAGCTGTCCCAGTCCTCCTCGCAAAGTAGATCCAGTCTCCCTCCCCTCAATACTTCCAGTATAGCCAAAATAGTACCTCTTACTAAGGCTCAGTTATATCACATTATGAAGGCTCCCTATAGCCATGTGCCACAACAGTAATCACCACCTTACCTAGTCCCCGTATCTATTGAGAGCTCAAATAATTCCATAAGACTCGAGATCCCTATGGCCTACAGGGTCCAAAACCGAGCCTATAAACCCAGCTCCAGCCCCCAGTAAAATCAGTTGAAAGATAGACACCAACCAGTGGCTGGCCCCCTTAAGTTGACCTCTAGCTCTGCCCTTGTGTTGTTCCTGAGATTTGAGTTCCAGAGCCGGCAGACTCCGTGGCAGATTTGAGATAGAAGCATCTGTCCACGTACAAGAAATCTATGTGCACCTTATAACCTTTACACACCAGTGGGTATATAAGCGTGTAGCCAGCAACGATCGCCAAGAGATCCATCTTGAGAACTTCCTACATATGGACCCCCTGGACGGCCGCGGAACCAGTCGTTAGCCCCCAACATCACGGACGCAAGATAACCAGGACCAGACCAACCAAATACTACCCAAGATTCACTTTATTAGTACTACCGTGTTACAGTACTAATTAGAGACTCACTTATTAATCTTTCTATGAAGTGGCTATATCTTTGCCCCAGTATAATTCATATATAACCATTCTATTGGGAAGTGCTAAGCGTATCAGTGTTCATTAATTAACAGGCGACATTAACTCTCGTAATTACCCCTATTCAGATATTATTACATAAAAGTAAAACCCTAGTGATATCTAACGTTCGCCCACTGATTTGTGTTCTACGTATTTCTGCTATAAGAATATAAAACTTAGATCAGTACCCCCCTGAGGTTACTAGAATTCCCGTGCCCTAAAAATATGCGTGTCTAATTCTAGTCTGTGAACTTCTACTTGCGCACCAGAACTGCCAGTAATAAATCTAATTAGTGAAATTGAATCTATAAGTAACATTGATGTCTTCCAGTATATAAACTTGCGAACCAAGCCAGTGATCAGAAGAGTATACCTGAACGTTGGAAGTGGGAGACTAGGCTCCATCCAGATCCACTAATGCTAGTTGTTCATTTCTATCATTTGTCTTGTACGAGTATTCATACCTTCTTATGCTTCCTATTAACCATCTTCAATAAACGTGATCGTGTGTCTTGTTACCGTGTGTTTATTTTGTGTTCTCTATTCCTCATACCTTGTATTGTGCATGCAGCCTTATATACCCAGTCAGTTAGAACTCACATTACCCAAGTTAAACCTGTAGAAAAACAGGGCATAACAGTAGCTCTAAAACATGACGTCACTCACCATCTGCGCATGCGTGAGAATCTAGGCCCCCCCTTGGCCCCGCCCCTCACCTCTGTGGCGTTTAAATATACCCTTCAAACCGTTCCACCCAGATCTCTCCATAGCTTACTCGGTAGAACGCCCGCCCGTCACTGAGGAAACCAGCGATCGATCGATCCCACTCGTATGTGGTATATTTTTTATTGTTTTATTTAGTTATATTTGTTATTTTTGTTATTTTTGTTATATTTTAGGGTTAGGTTAGGTTAGGTTAATCTAATCTAATCCAATATAATAGTTGTACATTTGAGATGCGGGGGCCTAGATTCTCACGCATGCGCAGATGGTGAGTGACGTCATGTTTTAGAGCTACATTCAACGCCTCCCGTATATCTCGGCTTCCCTGGTCATGGCGGCGATGCGGTTGCGCTCTAGAGTGGCGTGGGGATGTCCGGTGTTTATGGTGCCTTTTCTTGGTTGATTTCTCTTCTTCTGCTGGACTTTGGGATTGATTATGGTGATGAATAAGTTTTTCCCTGGTGTTGGAGGACGTGTCATCTCGATGGCAGTAACTCGTGTTGGGTTGGGGGTTGTTCTCTTGTAGCTCTGGGGTGGGGCTATTTATTATCTTCATAAATGCAATGTGGAAGAAGAGGTAATTTATATTTGGCCTTCTGGTTTGTTCTGGGGCTGCTTATGTGGTTTGCAGGCTGGAGGTAGATGGAGTGTACAGTGGTTGCAAGTTTGTAGGTTTGGGATGTTGCAGGAGAAGTGTAATCGGCGAGAAACTGATCACATGTTGTTCTCTGTCTTGCGGGGGTATATAATTGAAGATGGAGTGGACAGTGGTTGTAAGTTTGTAGGTTTGGGATGTTGCAGGAGACGTGTAATCGGCAAGAAACTGATCACATGTTGTTCTCTGTCTTGCGGGGTATATAGCCTGATTGCTTGCCCTTAAGTCATTTTCTTTGATGCGGGGGAGGTAGTCGTTTTCTTTGATGCGGGGGAGGTAGTCGTTTTCTTTGATGTGGTGGAGATGGAGGAGGTAGATGGAGATCTCGGTATGTTGGCTATGGCGGTAGGTGTGGTAACAGTGTTGGTGGTGGAGATAGTGGAGGTAGAGGTGGTGATATCGGTATGCTGGCTGTGGCGGTGTAGAGGTGGAAATATCTTGGTATGTTGGCTGTGGCGGTAGTGTTAATGGTGATGGTGGTGGAGATGGTGGAGGATCAGGAGATGGTGGAGGTAGGCTATAGGCTACAGGCGTGGTGAGAAGCTTTCCCATTATTTCAATTATGACACCATTTGATCTAATTTCCAACCTTTTAAAGTAGCCTATATAGTGGCTTCATATCCTGGTGGAAAAAAAATACACGAATGGGTTTCTTTGTCATGCGTTTGATGCATATATAGAAATAATGTACAAAGAAGAGGCACTAAAGTATATCTACCATACACAAAAGAAAATAATTGAGACTCTGAACTTGCCATCGCTGAAGTATTGAAGGACCAGAGGGGATCGACAAGCTCGGAGCTCCTGAGGTTTACAAGATCCTAAATGGCATGGACAGGTTTGATCCAGGGCAATTCTTCACCATCATTCAAGATACATCCACCCGAGGATTAAACGGCCAGATGATCATTAAATGGCCAGAAGATCGTACAGCACAAGGAGAATTCAAGACAGTGTCCGACAAAATGCATTGTCAGGGAATAATCAATGACTGGAATTCTGTACTTGCTAGATCATATTGTTGAAAGCTCTACTCTCAACACTTTTAAGACCAACCTGGACAAGCACTGGCAGAGGAGCTCCAGAACCCCCCTTTCGGGCATGGTGTAAAATCTTAATCCTACAGGTGGTGCATCGGCCAGGAGGCTATATTCCTGTAGGATTAGGATTTTACACCATGCCCAAAAGGGGGGTTCTGGAACGCCGATCTTACTTTCAACCTTCTCGACAATTTTACCAACACACCTAAACTTCGTTTGATGCGAATATAGCCTCCCGAGAATTTACCCAGGCGGGAATTGAACCCGGGACCCTTGGGTTACGAGACAGACACCTTACCAGTTAGACCAATAGAGATATCCCACTTGGCCTGGTTGGCTCAAGTATATTTCCGGATCTTGTTCAGTTTAGGATAACCTATTTTTACTAACTTTACATAACCTCTATAGGCCCCAACAAAAGGGCCTGTGCACCTTTCCAACCTTGTGATTTGGCTGAGGTAGCCTCAGTTTTGGTTGAGCGGTCACTGTTGGTCTGTTTGAGGGCAAGAATGGCACCTTGAGTATTTTCCCTATTTGCTTGGTCGTGGGAGGACCCCAACCGTGTAAGCACTGTCCCGTTTGAAAGTTGGCCTGGAGTAGGGATGGAGGCCATGCGCATCTTCTCTTTTCTTCTTGTTTTTCCTCTTCTCTTTCTTCTCTTCCCCTCAAATTTTAGTAACATACTATTATGCTAAAAGTATTTACTACACTGAGGTGGGTTTCCTGAACTGGGAGGAACGAAAGACAAGTATATGAGACACACTTAATCATGCCGCCTATGATGTTTATTATCTGGTTCAGTTTTTGTCGCGGGCTTCCCTGAGCGGCAAGAGCACTATATATGATTACTGGCAGTACGTCATTGTTGAAAGAGCCACTGTAAAATATTTGCCTTCTAGATTTCTTCATTTCTTCAACGGTACCCTTTAGTAGTAATAATAATAATAATAATAATAATAATAATAATAATAATATTTATTCAGTTAGCATTTTACAATGTTGGTACCACATAATATGTTACAAATATGACATGTACCAGCTTTGCATAATTCCAACTAAGGATAGCCCAATAAGGCTGTTAGGCGTATTTCCATTGGGGTCCTTGTGGGATTAGGTTAGCTGGGGAAAAAGGGGGAGGATAAAAAAAAAAGTAGATACTTTAGAGAAAGTATTTCTAGGGGGTTAAATTAAGATACCTTACATTCTATGGTTGGACTGGTCAAAATATTTCAGTAATCATTTCAGTTCGTTTTGCCTATCCCTTTATGTCGTATTTAGTAGTAGACATGAGCTTGGTGCTCCCTTCTCGCAGCTGTCCGGTTCAGGTGCTCCTTCAAGCTACGTCTGAAGGAAACAGTGTTCTCTTTTCACGGACTGACTGGGGTAGGTTGTTCCAGTCTTTGATGGCAGTGAAGAAGAATGTTAGCTTACCCTGTCCTTGGATTCTCGGGACCGTAAAATTATACATCCTATTCCTTGTATTGTGTCCAATCCTCTCATTTGCTTTAATAAAATTACTCTTTAAATACTCTGGAGCCCTATCATAAAATATCTTGAAGGCATTTATGAGTCGGATTTGTTTGGCCCTGTCAGACATTGAGCGTACCAAGTGACTGAAGTTGTTCCTGTCCAATATGCGATCTGGGTCCTAGGTTCAGCATGAACCTAACCATTTTATTTTGAGTGACCTGAAGTTTGTGCTTTGCTGATTTAGATGATGCAGAGTACCAGCTGGATGACACAGAATAGTCAAAATGACATTGAACAAGCGCTTGGCATAGGGTCTTTTTGGTTGCCGCTGGCAAGCATCCCACCTGTCTATACAGGTATTTAATACGTGCTCTACATTTACTCAGGATCGATTCCAAGATTGTTTCACCTGACAGAGTCGAGTCCAGTTTTAGTCAGAGATATTTCACTTGTGACACTGTTGTTATGGGAATATCATTATAGTTGACCGAGAAGCCCTCAATGTCTTTCAATTTGCGTTTTGTTCCACATAAGATGGCTTCTGTCTTGCCCAGGTGAAGAGATAGTCTATTGTCCACTAGCCAATCACTACACAATTCTAGTTCTTTGGAAAGTGAGGCGGCAATACTTATTGGGTCTTTTCCTGAAACCAGAAGCACACTGTCGTCAGCATACAGTAATAATTTACACGATACGCTCAGCTCCATGTCGTTGCTTCCCTGCGGGACCCCACAGTTAATTGGCATAGGATCAGAAAGATTATCCTCAATTTTGACTCTTCGTGTTCTACCACTAAGATAATATTTAAACCAGTTCACTGACCCAATGCCCATTGCTTGTAGTTTATTACATAGGATATTATGGTCTACTGTATCAAACGCTTTTTGTAGGTCAAGATCGAAGAACCATACCGGTGTAGTTACCTTTAGACATTTCATTACGAATGTGATCTGTTAAATGGATGAGACAGGAGTCTGTCGAGTACATATGCCTCTGAAACCTGATTGAAACTGAAATGCTAGGTTTTTCCAGGTTAAATAGGAATGGGAATTATCCCCAGGCTACCTTTAGGATCAACCTTTCCTGGTACCTGGCGCGGGGTACGAACCTCTGAAGGGAATTTAACCCCCCTAAAAACCCACAGGTTTTGAGATGCCTTGGGTGGGGTTCGAACCCTGGTTAGTGATGCACCACCATCACCACCAGGCCCGCGCGCTAACCCACTGTACTACCACGGACGTACAAAAGTATAGCAACCTTAGTCCAATTTTTAAGAACCACGGTGATAGTCTCTCGAGATGAGTTTATTGGACTTACCATCTACGACTATTTTACGCTATACCTGACGTCAACTCGGGTTAGTATTATTGTGGGTGCGGGACATTTTCGAGGGCATTATACCACATTCCTTTTTAGTTAGGCTAGTCCCTAGCCTCGTAAGGTCGTAGGGTATCGTAGCCTTTTTGCCTTAGCTATCTCAATATGGTTTTTAGGGTTCGCGTGACGGGTGCTCCACGTAGCTACCTGGTCACGTTCCTTAGCTGCCACCAATGAAATGCTAGGTTTTTCCAGGTTAAATAGGAATGGGAATTCTCCCCAGGCTACCTTTAGGATCAACCTTTCCTGGTACCTGGCGTGGGGTACGAACCTCTGAAGGGAATTTAACCCTCCTAAAAACCCACAGGTTTTGAGATGCCTTGGGTGGGGTTCGAACCCTGGTTAGTGACGCACCACCATCACCACCAGGCCCGCGCGCTAACCCACTGTACTACCACGGACGTACAAAAGTATAGCAACCTTAGTCCGATTTTTAAGAACCACGGTGATAGTCTCTCGAGATGAGTTTATTGGACTTACCATCTACGACTATTTTACGCTATACCTGACGTCAACTCGGGTTAGTATTATTGTGGGTGCGGGACATTTTCGAGGGCATTACAGAAACTTATAGAATAGATAATTTTCTTTGAGATAGTGTTCAAATTGGGTGTATACAGCTCTTTCAAGGATTTTTGATACAATACATAATATGCTAACTGGTCTGTAGTTACTAACATCTAATTTATTTCCTTTCTTAAATAGAGGGGTTACAATGGCTTCCTTCAGTTCAGCAGGTACTGTGTTGGTATTAATTGACAGGTTGGTGATGTGGGTTAGGGGACCTGCTATACCAATTGCTCCATCTCGTAGAAATTTGGCAGGAATTTTGTCTGGTCCTGTGCTTTTATGTACATTTAGGTTAGAGAGCTCCTCAAATGTGTATTTTGGTGTAACATTTTGCAATCCAAAAGAGTTCGGGTGTATACCTCCATGCTCATCCTCGTACCCATCAGCACATGCACATGCCCAAATCTCCGCCTACGACTGTAATATAATTTGCAGAGAGCTTACTTGTGTGAAAAGAGTACTAGCATATAGAGGGTAGGTACTGCATTATTGCGGCAACATGTAGGCTATATATTATGTACCGGGTACTGCATTGTGTAGTTACATGTTAGTTTATGACACATTTCAACCTACAAGGGTATTCTGAACTTGATGAATACTGTTCCAGTTAAGTTGGTATATATAGTAGTGTATGTTGGAGTAGCCTTAACTTCTTACCATTTATGATATATTTGACACTCCTTATGACAAATTATTAAAGTAGACAAATTTAATGTAGATAATATCTGAAAATGGACGATGTCTCACGACAGAAAGAATTACATAGGCTACATACATACATACAAGTTTAAATTAAAGACCGTTTTGTCCACAGAGAATGTGGTTACAGTCTCACGTCCTACATGGCTGCTTTCCAGGCGGCCCTGTAATGGCTGCCTCTGTTGTCAAGTTCTATATTTTGAGATCGGACTGGAGTTCCTGATCCCACGTCATTCTAGGTCTACCCTAATGCGCAGTTCCCCCCACGTTCACAGTCCGGCATTTCTTCACCCAGTTCTGATCATCCATTTTCTCCATGTGTCCAAACCAACTAAGTCGGCTAGTGTGCATCACTTCACTGATACTCCTAATGCCCAGACACTTTCTTAATTACTCGCTCGATACCCTGTGCCTGAGATTAACCCCACATATCCCTCTCACCATTCTCTTCACATTCCGCTCCATTCTATTGATATCCTCCGCTTTTACCGACCACGTCTCCGAGGCATAGATCATCGCGCTCCTAACACACGAGGCATACACCTTCCCTTTAACCTCTGAAATGCGCATGGGGGGTATGAGACACCACACTCCTGTGCTGATGTATTTGAGCTGTTACCATCACTAAAATATTTATTTTACCATAAATAGCATTAATACTTATCCATATGCGCCTATTATAGGTTGATTATAAAGGTATTAACCTGTTACAACAATAAAACAAGTGGAAACAGCGTTTGGATGGTCAAAATCGGCGATACAGGCCGGGAGTTACACAATGTATGGCTGAGGCAACCTCCCAGCCCACCACATTTCTCCACCTCTGGAGAGAGACTGTCGATCGATACTCTCTCTCTCTCTTGCACTCGCTTGCTAACAGTGATGACACCGCCCTGCTACCAACTCGCTAATGTTAGCACGAAAATAGACCACAGGAAAAGGGAATAACAGGGAAAATAGGTGATAACTGAAGGAGGGGAGGAAACTGGGGAAGGAGGGGAGGTGGAGGAGTGATATTTGGCATGGCCCAGGGGCAAAACAAAATAAAACAAATACATTTTTTTTTTTTTTTTTTTCGGTTTTAAATTGATTTTTTTCCCCCTTGACTCAAGAGTCTTCCCGCAGTCCGCCGGGGGAACTCTTAAGAGTCTTCCCGCAGTTCCCGGGTTAAGGTGAGGCGGGAACCCTCTCATGGTCAGGAGTGGCAACAGCTCTCTAAACTTTTCCCAGCCACTTCTGACTCGAGCAATGGAGCCAGTTTCAGTGCCACCTCCGGCGGAAACCGTATCGCCTAGGTAGCAGAACATATTCACGCACTCCAGCGTTACACTGTCGAAATCAACACGAACAGGCGGGTAATTTATCACAAGATCTCCCTTGCATGCACACTGCACATTCAAAGTCTAAGATTCTTGTAATAGGTCCTCTAGCTCCACTGCATCTCTTGTGTACCCAGTCACTACAGATGCAACATTGAATTGAGTTACTTCCCACATACTGAGCATGGATAGTCGCCGCTTCATTCCATAGTTCCACGCCCTACTCCTCTAATCATGACGTTTGTTTTATCAATGTTAACTCTTAGACCCTTATTTGTTATACCCTACCTCCATCTTTAAACTTTGCCTTTGCTTCCTGAGCACTATCTGCAACAAGAACTAGATCATCTGCATATAACAGCTCCCATGGGAGTCCTGTCCTAAAGTCCCTTGACAGAGCCTCCAGGACCAACACAAACAGTAATGGGCTCAGTACTGAACCTTGGTGTACTCCAACTTTCACTGGAAACTAATCATCAGGCCCCCATTCACTCTAACTGCTGCCTGTGACCCCTCATACATTCTCATTATCACACACACTAGCCACTCTTCTACTCAGTTTTCTCATAGCCCCCTGCATTACTTCCCTGGGCATCTGGTCAAAGGCCTTCTCCAGATCAACAAAAACTAGGTATAACTCCCAGTTTTTCTATAAGAACCTCTCTTGCAGTTGCCTAAGAATGAAGATAGCATCAGTTGTGCCACGTCCCGGTATAAATCCAAACTGCATGTTGCCGATGGCAACACTTTCCCTGATCTCCCCTGGGCTCTCAAAATATGAGAGTACAAGTACGCTATGTGCCTATATGAACTTACACTGTTACCAATCACTCATTAGAAAGCTAACATATAAATTCATTCAGCGCCTTAACACTTCTGAGAACAGTATCATTAAAATGCTACAAACTCCAAGCATAGTGTACACCTCTAGGATCCAGGCACACTGGAGGAAGTTGCTCTATATTTAACCTTAAGTAATGATTTCAGGTCTGCTACTCTACAGAATTAGCATACTGGTACTGAACCTCATAGTGCAGTACAGTACCGATATTCCTATACTGTACTGTAGCAACATACTGTACCGGAAGCTAAATGATGTGAGGCATGGTACTGTACACAATTAGGACAGTGGTTTTGGTAACAGTAGTTTGATGACCACTGTTTTTGGTTGAGGCAGTGCTGTGAACTACATGATAGCAAGCTGGGTATTATTTAATTTCTTTTTATTTTATGTAGCCTATGTACAGTAGCTTATATATATTTATGTTACTGTAAGGTATATATGGACCCTAGTATGGTCCCCTCTGTACTGTGTGAGTCTGAAATAAAGTATTATTATTATTATTATTATTATTATTATCATGCATTCAAAGACCCCTTTCGCAGACTTTCATGACTTGATAGAGCATATTCAAACCCTACAATTTCCCCTGTCTAAGGAGTCACCCTTGCCTTTGTATATATTTACTATCACACTTTTCTGCCATGCATCAGATTTTTTTTACTCGTTTATGATAGCATTAAACAGCTCCGTGACCAATTTTACCCCAATATCTCCAGCTGCTTTTAGCATCTCAGCGACAATGCCGATTATGCCGGAGGTCCCAGCGGCTTTCCCGGGCTTCATTTTATCCATAGCACTTTTAACACCGTCATACCCTTTCAAAAGTGGAGGCCTTGTTCTCTGTTCCATTCATACTTCACATTAACCCCTTCTTTACCGCGACGTCCTTTTAACTTTATTCTGCCTACTTTTGGATGATTTGATTCAGTTTAAAAAGGGCCTTCAGCAATTAATAGGCTTCGAACTATCTACCTTAACCCTTTTTACTACCACAGATCCTTCTTAAGCTGCTGAAAATAGTCTAAATATAGTAAGAAAATCATAAAAAAATGTCGCCGGTACAGAAGGGGTTAAGCAGTCTTTCATAATGCTCCTTCTATGCCGCTCTGATTTTGTTTTTGTAATTTTGTTAATTTGGATTAAGAGGCCCCAGTGGCATTTAGTCCTCTGTATTTGACTATTTGTTATACTATGTTATGTTATGGTATGGTTGGAACGCAGCCCAGCCCATCCCATGGGGCGTTTTTCTGGCTCCCCTTCTCCCTCATGTTTAGCCCCATCAGTTTTCAGATTTTAAGAAGTTCGGCACATTATTTTGGTGATTTTAAGACCTTTCGCCCCATTTCTTTGTCAAAGAACTTTCTGTGTCATTTAGGGGTCGATTTTTTCCTGGCGAGCGGTAGCGAGCCTGCTGACTCCCTGCCTAGGCAAACTCTTTCGTCTCTGTCTATCCTCTAACGTCTTCCCTTCATGCTGGAAGTTTGCTCACATTCAACCTGTCCCAAAGAAGAGTGACCGCTCTCAACCCTCCAACTATCGTCCAATTCTCTCATCTCTTGTCTTTCTAAAGTTTTTGAAACTATTCTTGCTTCCAAATTTCTTAAGTATTTCTCTTCTCATAATCTGCTCTCAGATCGCCAGTATGGCTTCCTTAACCCGGGAACTGCGGGAAGACTCTTAAGAGTTCCCCCGGCGGATTGCGGGAAGACTCTTAACCCGTACAGCCCCAGCGACGCACCTGACGCGTCTGAGATGTATGTAACGCACAGCCCCAGAGACGCGCCTGGCGCGTCACCCTAATTGCGCCGACCGTAACCTCAGGTGTAGCCACTCAAGAGGGCTCAGATTTGTATGGGAACTGTGTACGTATCCCACGCAACCGTGCCGATGGTTAAAAACTCTCAAAGTCCACGTGCGTGCGCGTGAGCGCGCAATAACCTGTTTTTTTGGGGTAATTGCCTTCAATTTTTTACTCTTGTAAATACGTTTTCGGGGGCTCTGTAGGACCATTCTTTATGCTTTTTGAGCGTTTTTTCGTGGTTTTTCCTTCATTCCTAACCCATTCGCTATTGTTTCTGGAATAAAACCATTTTTTGAAAACCGGCCGGGTTCTGGTGAACAAACATTACAAAACTAGCTGGGGCTGGACGGGTTAAGAGTCAGAGAAAAAAAAAAATCAAATTTTTTTTTTTTTTTTGCAAAAATATCACTCCTCTACCTCCCCTCCTTCCCCACTTTCCTCCCCTCCTTCAGTTATCACCTATTTTCCCTGTTATACCCTTATTCTGAGGTATATTTTCGTGCTAACATTAGCGAGTTGCAAGCAGGGCATTGTCAATACTGTTAGCAAGCGAGTGCAAGAGAGAGAGAGAGAGTATCGATCGACTGTGTCTCAGTGGCCTTGGGGGAAATTGGCGGGAAAGCAGGTTGCCTCACCCATACATTGTATAACTCGCGGCCTGTATCTCCGATTTTGACCATCCAAACGCTGTTTTCACTCGTTTTATTGTTGTTTCAGGTTAATACCTTTATAATCAACCCATAATAGGCGCGTATGGATAAGTATTAATGCTATATATGGTAAAATGAATATTTTAGTGATGGAAACAGCTCAAATACGTCAGCACAGGCAGAGGTGTCTAATTACCCCCATGCGCACTTCTTAGGTTAAGGGTCGCTCTACTGGTGATCTTCTTTCATATCTTACCAACTCTTGGTCATCCTCCTTTCGGGACTTCGGTGAGACTTTTTCTATTGCACTAGACATATCGAAAGCCTTTGATAGAGTCTGGCACAAATCTTTAATTTCTAAACTACCCTCCTTCGGTTTCTATCCCTCCATCTGTGCCTTTGTCTCTAATTTCCTTTCCGGCCATTCCATAGCCGCGGTTGTGGACGGCCATTGTTCACTTCCTCACCCTATAAACTCCGGTGTTCCTCAGGGCTCTGTCCTATCTCCTATTCTCTTTCTAATTTTTATAAATGATCTCCTTAACTGTACCTTAATTCCCATCCATTCATACGCAGACGACTCAACCTTACACTACTCCATTAGTTTTTCAGAATGCCCCAGCCAGCAATCCCTTAACGACAAATGTAATGAAGCCATAGAACTCTTAAATTCTGATCTAAATACTATCTTCAATTGGGGCAGAGAAAACCTTGTTACCTTTAATGCTTCCAAAAGCCAATTTCTCCATCTATCTACCCGTCAGGATCTCCCAGCGAACTATCCCTTATTCTTCAACAATACAAAAATCAACCCTTCATCTTCTCTCAATATTCTTGGTGTCTCTTTTTCTTCTGCTCTCATTTGGAAGGACCATATTACCAGTCTTGCTAAGGCAGCCTCCCAGAAGCTGGGTGTGCTCAACCGCCTTAGGGGGTTCTTTTCCCCTGCACAGCTTCTTGCTTTGTACAGGGGCATAGTGCGTCCTTGAATTGAGTATTGTTCATATGTGTGGGGAGGTTCCTCTCACACCGCTCTCCTAGACAAAGTTGAAAGGAAGGCCTTTCGCATCATTAACTCCCGTCCACTCACGAACTCTGCAATCTCTCTCTTTCCGCCGCAATGTTGCATCTCTCTCGCTATTCTATCGCTACTATAATAATCAGTGTTCCTCAGAACTTTCCCAGTGCATACCACCTCCTTTACGTAGGGCACGTAGTACCCGTCTTGCAACTCAATCCCACCCCTACTCTGTGCAACTCTCCAACCCAAGAGTGAAACGTTACTCTCAAACTTTCTTCTACTCAACAGCTGAGCTCTGGAACTCTCTCCCAGAATCAGTCTTTCCCTCTTCCTATGATTTAAATTGCTTCAAACTCCGTGTGTCCAGGCATTTTGGCTCGAACGTCCCTTGATTTTGGCCCTGTCACTCTTTCAACTATGGGGGAGGCACTCGCTATAGGCAGTTCTGCCTTTTGCCTCCCTCAACCACATAGGATTTGTTTTTTTTGTTTTTTTTTAATTAGAACCGGCCTTTGGCCGGGAAATTTTTCTTTCAAAAAATGTACAAATTTATCTTGAAGGTGGGTCTTGAGGAGGTGTCTTTTTAAGCTTGATGGAAGTCTAGGGAGGAAACTAAAAAAATATATATATATATATATACTGTATATGAGGAAATAAATACACCCGTCCCCCCTCAAGAAAGGAGGATTTAGAGGTCGAGATTCTAATGAAAATAGAAAAATCTCTTGCTTACATACATTTATTTCAAATACATAATGGACTGGCTATAAATTATCCGTCACAGACATTGGACATTTTCTTTTGTATAATGCTACGGATATTTCAATTTCTATCAGATATTTATATAACCAGAAATTCTCAGCCGTGGGTCAATTCAATCAACGTCAATAAAACTGAAATCGCCACTACGTTAATTAACCCTCTCCGACATATGACGCGATTTTGAGCCTATTAGGGATACTTTAAAGCCTTTCTTACCATCAGGGGTATTTAGAAACCTTTAGTTTAGTTACTTTAACCTCTGCAGTTGTCTTTGAGTTAGCTGTGGACAGAAAACAAATTTTGGAGAGGTAATTATAAGAGTGAGAGAACTCTATTTCTTATGGCTAATCTGGCAACCTCTGCGTCATATGTGCGGGAAAGGGTTAAGGGGAGATGGGTCGTTTTTCTGGACCCCCAGTCTCAGACCTCCCCTTGTCTCTCAGAGCCATGCGAGACACGAGAGAGGAAGGGTGTGTCTCTCTCGCCGGTCTGGGTCAGATTACGACCGCAGGGCTAAAATATATGATTTACACCATCCAATTGACCACTTGCGAGTTTCAGGCTACTGTATAAGGAAGTTGAAGTTTGTTTACATTGATATTTAGCAGAATTACCAGCTAAAATGTGGTTGTAGTACATTTATAAATACATACAAATAAAATCAACATACTTTTTTTCCATTAGACATCTACATTATTGTTGCATTTCTGTTTAATACCGATGTTTACGGCACCAACTTCCTTATAGAACGAAACTCGCAAGTCGGCAATTGCTGTTACCACTTGTTTTATTGCTTTTCAATGTTCATATGTTCATGTTAAAAGTAAAATAGGCGCATATGGATAACTAATTATGATATACAGTTTTTTGCAGTTTTTACCACCATACACTCCCTGCTGAATAGCAAGGCTAGGGTGCGTGCCCTGATGAATCAGGGACATAATGAATATTTGCCATAGATTGCTAGACTGCACCGTTCACCAACAGCACTGACATCTGCCAATAACTCACTGGCTGGCCCGAGGCTCGAACCGCCAACCTCACGGTTAGCAGGCGAACGCTCTACCAATCGAGCTACGGCCTGTGGCCGTATATGGTAAATATGCCATTTTCGTCAGGAATACTGTAAACCAAAATACCTTCACATGGCGGGCACTTTCAAATACCATAGCTACGCACCTTATGAGTTAAGAAGAACCTATTTTACTCAGAGGGTTTATTGAGGGCGTATTTATTCCTTTGAGTCCTAAAGGTAGATTATAAGCTAAGAGAAAATTGTCTAATGGTAACCAGAATAAGATGAAAATTACATCATCATGCTGAAGGAGGTTTTTAGTTTGTTCCCTAGACCTCCATCAAGCTTAAAATGACACCAACCTAGATAAATTTGTAAAAAAATTTCCCGGCCAAAGGCTGGTTCCTCATAAACTACAGGCTCGCTATCACTCGCCAGGAAAAAATTGACACCTAAATGACACAAAAGGTCTTAAAATCGCCAAACTAATGGGGCAAACATCTTATAATCTCAAAAGCAATTGGGCTAAACATGAGGGAGAAAGGGGTCCAGAAAAATAGTCTCTCAAGGGGAGATGTGGTGGAGTGGTCTTGCCACTGGACTGGTCAGCTAATGGACCCGGGTTCGAATCCCGATATGTCAATGGAAAGATATTATTGGGATGGAAAATGTGCTGTACCTAGTTTCAGTGCATTACCACAAAGCCCACCAAAACGCCAAACAAATACCCTCATTGTTCCCTGATTAAATTGCACTGTATGTATGAATATTCCCATATTCAAAATATGCTACAGGGGGACAATGCCTAGTGAGTTCATTGGTCAATAGGTGGCGTTCTGAGAGTGAGGGTCCGAGTCTAGGAGGCTCTGTCTCGAGTCGGCCACTCCCAGCTATGGGATGTATGCCTGGGTATGTAGGCTACATACATGGCATAACAGAAAGACTAGTGCGAGAAGGCATGGCAGCCACAGCACCAAATTATCTATGCTAACTAAATATATTGATTTTACTAATTTACACTAGTATTTATTAATAACTTCATTTGGCAGCTTCTGAATTAAGCTTATATAGGTATAGGAATCAGGTTACCAAAAATAATCTAAGTCCAGTCTAGTTGCTGATACCACTGCATAAAAAAAAAAAAAAAAATCTTCTACAGTCTACCTGATTTGCTTTGGAACCAGATTAACTTGCGCATGTAGTAATGTACACCATATGTGGTGGATTGTGTTCTTTTATTTATAAATTATTATTTTACTTAAGCGTTTTTTCCACATAGCGATTTTGATTGGTTGTTTTGTCTTTTTACCGTGTTCATATACATTTTGGTTTGTTTATTTTGCAAGTTTTACATTATAATCAGTGCAAAATTGTCCCAAAAAATTTCCAGAAAAAAAGTTATCCATTAAAAGTTGCCACAAAAAGCACTATGATTACTTTCAGGAAATCCTTCTTGGAACCTTGTAGACTCCAATAAGCCAAGGAGAGGTTCCAGAGATATCTTTACCCTCGGTTCCCAGACATCTCAACCAGTGCCAAATCAACCAAGACCAACCAAACCAGGGCCAAAATATAGTACAGTACTAACCTAACCTAACCTAACCGTATTGGTTGATTTGGTACTGGTTGAAATGGTCTACTGGTTGAGTTATCCAGTCACCCTTTACCCTCATATCCTGGGTGAAGTTATCAGATGTGCACATTATTGCTTGCCTCTCTTCTAGTCCTTTGAAAATTGAAAGAGCTCTCAAACATATTTCAGTAGCTGTAAATACAGTACAGTAGGAACAAGGCCTCTCGTTTGGGCTCGAATACTGATTCTGCCTCCACCAGGGTTAAACGATGATGAGGGGGGAGGAGTGATGTATGAGTGTGTTGGGATGAGTGGTGAGGGGGAAGGAGGGAGGAGTGATGTATGAGGTATGAGTGTGTTGGGATGAGTGGTTAGATAAAGCACCTATGAGAAAGGTAGCTAGGCCTCAATCGAGGCCTGATGCACTTGTTGGGTTAAGCAATATCATTCAGCTTAGCAGGGACCTGTAGGATTTGATTAATATATTGAGTGTGAAGTGAGGTTGAACGGTCAGGCTATGTAGAATGTCAGCTCATTTAAGTATTTGGGCAGTGTGTTGAGCAAAGATGGGAGTATGGATGAAGAAGTGCGGAAGAGGGTGCAACAGGGGAAGAGAGTTGTAGGAATGCTGAAAACAGTAACAAGAAATAGGGTGGTCAGCATGGAAGTAAAGAAGTCCTTGCATGATGTGTGGTAATCCCGACACTGACTTAAGGGAGCGAAGCATGGACGTTGGTGGAGAGACACAAACCGAGAGGGGTGGAAATTAGTTACTTGAGAAGTGCGAGCAGAGTTACATGGAGGGATAGACAGACGAATGAGGAAGTACGAGAGGGGTGTGGTGTGGATGTAGATACTGTATGCTGGAAAGTGTGAAAAAGAACACCTTGAGATGGTTCGGCCATGTGGAACGTATGGGAAGCGAGAGAATGACTAAGAGAGTGTACGAGAGCAAGGTGTAAGAACAGAGAGGGAGAAGAAAACCGAGAGAGGTGGAAGGATGGAGTTAATAAGTATATGCGTGAAAGTGGTGCTGGATGGGAAGATGTGCGTCAACTGATTGGGGACAGAGGTGCATGAGGCCGATTCGTTCGTGGCCACCCCTTCGGGGATCACGGCGTCCGGCAATAGATAGATAGAATGAGCTCATTGTATACCTTTGAGAACGGTTCGTTCGTGGCCACCCCTTCGAGGATCACGGCGTCAGGCAATAGATAGATAGATATACAGGTCTCCCTCACTATCCAATGCCCCAATTTACGATATTATTATAGGTTTTTAGGCGTTTGGGTTTGGGTTTCAGCTGGTCTCAGAATGCATCCCCATTTACCCCATTAATTTTAGGGTTTGCTATACGTTTTTTGTATTTAAGATCGGGTTTTCAAGAACGTAACCCAATTGTAAATCGAGGGAGACCTGTAATGCAAAGAAAACTTATAATAAAGAGGGAAAAATAATACTGAAAATATAATAGAAAAATATATACAGCAAAAAAAATAGCAGTAGTTACTCTCCACTGCCATTACTTAGCTTCTAGCAAAACCTTAACCCCTTCTATACCGGTGTTGTATTATTTACATGATTTCAGCTACTTTTAGAAAATTTTATTCAACTTAGGAAGGTCGTCTACTGATTAAATGGCTACAAACTATCTCAATTCATTCTTTCAGCCACCACATATCCTTCCTAAATCCGGTATCACACGAGAACCTTTATAGTCAACATTCGATGATCAAAATTTTTCTGGCAACATTTCTGGAATCATTTGCACTGGTATCGGAAACTAGATTGATGCTAGACGAACTTAGGTGACCGAAATATTGTATATGTTGACCACATAAGCTGCCAGACCAGTGTTGAGGATAAATGTTGAGTGAAAAAGCGCTCGTGTGATACCGGCTTAAGCTTCATAACATTGCCCAAAAGTAGGAGAAATATAATCAATAGTATATCGCTGGTATAGAAAGGGTTAACGCACACAAACTTCCGCAATAATCTCCAGACCACTAAACTACATTAACCCTATTAGGTGCAGGGCGGGCCAATTTAGATCCTCCCAGTTTTACTCCATTAGCTTAGAGATGTTAACCCTCTCCGACATATAACGCAATTTTGAGCCTATTGGGGATACTTTGAAGCCTTTGTTACCATCAGGGGTATTTAGAAACCTTTAGTTTAGTTGCTTCGACCTCTGCAGTTGTCTTTGAGTTAGCTGTGGGCAGAAAACTAATTTTGGACAGGTAATTATAAGAGTGAGAGAACTCTATTTCTTATTGCTAATCTGGCAACCTCTGCATCATAAATGTGTGAAAGGGTTAAAACATTTCATCTCATTAGTTTGATGATTATATGATGCTTCAACCCAATAAGGTGTCGATTTTCCCTGGGCGAGCAATAGCGAGCCTGCAATTTGGGAGAAACCGGCCTTTGGCCGGGAAATTTTTCTACCGAAAAATGTACACATTTAGCTTGAAGGGGGTCTGGGGGATTTTTTTTTTAGTTTGAAGGGGGTTTGGAGAGGCGTTTTTCCAAGTCTCGGGGTAAACTAAAAACACATTGTTCGAAAATGTCAAAAACAATTAAAACCCTCTATAATAATTAAACAAAATACCATAATGACCTCCAAGACGTTGCACCAGATAGTGTTAAGGGGGGATGGTTCACTTTTTGGTCGATCTTTTCATTTATATACAGTATTATTTTTCTAGTTTCCTCCCTTGACCTCCATCAAACTTTAAAAAAACATCCATTAGATCCCCCTTCTAGATTAATTTGTACATTTTTCGGTAGAAAAATTGCCGGTTCTTCCAAAATTACAGGCTCACTATAATTTGCCAGGAAAAAAATTGACACCTAATTTTTTTTTTCTATGTGAATGAGGGAGACAAAAGGCACAACTGCCTGCAGCGAGTGCCTCCCCCAGATTTCAAAGAGTGACAGGGCCAAAATCAAGGAACGTTCGAGCAAAAATGCCTGGACACACCGAGTTTGAAGCAATTTAAGTCATAGCACGAAAGGTCTTAATATTGACAAAGAAATGGGGCGAAAGGTCTTTAAATCGCCAAACTAAAGGGCCAAGCGTCTTAAAATCTGAAAATTAATGGGGTTAAACATGAGGAAGAAGAGAGACCACAAAAACGACCCATCTCCCCTTAATCAATACATCATCATCGGCATACAAAATATTTTTAAGGGAGCTCACCTCGTTTTTATCTTTCTCTCCCTCTCTCTTTGGCTTGTATCCATTCGACCCCATTCAACCTACTGTTTCAAGACGTTTACCCCCATCCAGGTGTCAATATTTTCCTGGCGAGCGGGAGCGAGCCAGCATATATATATTTTTGTTTTGACAGCAAGTTAAATTTGTAAATTTTTCGAAAGAAAAATGTCTCCGGCGAAGCCGGATTTCTCTATACAATGCTGGCTCGCTATCGCTCGCCAGGAAGATATCGACACCTGGATGGAGATAAACGTTTTGAAACAGTTGGCTGAATGGGGCCAAATGGATACAAGCCAGAGAAAGAGAGAAAAGGAGAGAAAGATAAACAAAAAATCAGGTGACCCCCCTTAACAGAAGGTGGTAAAGACATTGGTTCCTCCTGCTACCACTATGTATATTTGTGGATACAATACACACACACACACACACACACACACACAGAGAGAGAGAGAGAGAGGGGGAGGGAGAGAGAGAGAGAGAGGGGGAGGGAGAGAGAGAGAGAGTGAGAGTGAGAGTGAGAGTGAGAGTGAGAGAGAGAGAGAGAGAGAAAGAGAGAGTGAGAGGGAGAGAGAGAGATTGTACATAAGACAGTCAACGTTAACTAATCAACCACACAAACTCCATTTTTGAGCCCCCTCCAAAAAAAAAAAAAAAAATAATGTGGCAAGGATGTAGTATTCGGGTGTACCGCCCGACCAAAAAACCAAGCACTACCCCCTTAATCTACTTCTCTATTTTATTGTACTTGTTTTTTAACCCTTTGAGTACCAGTGACGTGTGTTATACTCTATTTTAGCTATATTTAGACTATATTGTGCAGCTTAAGAAGGGTCTGTGGTAGCTAAAAGGGTTGGTTGAGATAGTTTGAACCCTTATTATTGATAGAGGTCCTTCCAGCTGAATTATATCGTCTAATAGTTGCCAGAATATAATGAAAGGAACGTCACCGGTACTGCACGGGTTAATCCACTTCTCAGTATGCCTAAAGCTTTATAAATGCAATATTGTCTGAGCTAATACTGAAATAAAATGCCAGAAAAATTCCCCAGGCTATGCTAAATTCTATATAAATGCCATAAATCTCACATTATCCCTAAACTACCTAGTACGGTCGCGCTAATAAGTCATGTCTCAGCTGTCATTACGTTTGGCTTGCTCTGTGCTGTATTAATGTCTGTCAGATGTTGAATAGGGTGGGAAAGTGAAGGAACATGGTTGTATATCTCACTCAAAAAGAATAAATCATGTGTAAATATTACTGATACCAATTAGTGATCAACATAATTGGTGCCGAGACATCACTTATTAGCGCGACTGTACATTGACCTGTTACTTATTTTATCATACATTGCTTCAATATACAGTATGATACTAATAATCCATACAGTATCTTAAAATAATAATACCGGTAAGTAGAAAAGAACAAAATATATATACTGTATATACTGTAAATATGCAATATAAACAATTCATATACAAGAACAAACAAATCTATAAAATTGGTAAATTGAATAAAATTTAAGAATTATTACTATGAAAATATACTGTACTTCCGATTCACTTTGAGAAAAAACAAAGAGCCATATAAGAAAATTTACAAGGAAAGAACTAGGCTTGTAAAGACAAAGTACTCTTTTTTGTGATAAGAGTGGTAAATGAGTGGAACGCACTACCCCAGTATGTAGTCGATTCCGAATCAGTAAAGAAGTTTAAAAGTAATCTTGATAAAGCATGGGGAAGACAAGATTTGAAGTTTGATTACAAAGCGAAAATACAGAATAGTAATTGCGACTGCTGCTGCCGCCGCCGCCGCCGCCAACACCGTGAACAACCGCAGCAGTGCAAGTACTGTACTGGTACTGAGCTGGATACACAGGCTTAGATTGCCTTTTTTCCAGAGGATCTACTGTAAGATACTGTAAAATATAATTAATCATCGTGACATACCTAATTCTTCAAGGTTCACATAATTACCAACAGGGAAAATAACAATAAAATTGTATCCAGCAGCATCTCAAAACAATAATTTCTGTAGTTCTGGATGTAGCCTCCACATTTAAAAAAAAAACACTTATAAATACAAAATGTCTTCCATAACTTTGCAGTCGTCTCATGTATACAGTACAGAATACAGAAATTATCTCTGAATTCTATACACGGTATAGTATTACAGAAAATCCCTCTTTCAGACTTATATTTTGGTCTTGGACTGGAAATCAAGTGTCTGGATTTTTACCTCTCCTCTTCAAACATTTACCTTAATTATATTATTTCAATTTAGACAAATTAATTATTTATTAATTAAAGACCAGATGAATACAAAAGAAGTTGGCAGAGTAAAAACTTGGCTGCTAGGAGAACTCAGTTTAATACAGAATCGGCTATTCATAGAACTTGGCACAACACATACCCGGGGAGAATCTAACCTAAAGCGACTGACTCCTCCCCTCGGCCAAGTTCTCTCACCAGCAGAGGCCTACTTCTCCTAGAAGTCAAGTTTTCTTCATCCGAGTTCTCTTGATTTATATTTTTTCACCAACCAACTTCACTTCTAAACTCAATTAATGAAATCAACAAATACATGTGGCACTTCAAGGACTCAAACCTAGGACACTCACACCAAAATTTTGCGCACTTATGCATTACGCTACCAAAAGTCCCAGTTTCCAGAAGCCTAGGATTATGATGTAAAACGTTCTCTGACCAAGTGATAAGGGGCCGGCCTAGCTTAAATATTGAAGATCATAATCTGTTTCTATTTAGAGTTAACTGCAGGAACAATTGTGTCACTACTTCTTTCATGCACAGGATGCAATTTGAGCCTATTCTGAGATACTTTAAAGCCTTTTGTAACCATCGGGGGTGCTTAGAAACCTTTAGTTTATTTTCTTCAACCTCTGCAGTTGTCTTGGAGTTAGCTGTGAGCAGAAAACTAATTTTGGAGAGGTAATTATATGATTGAGAGAACTCTACTTCTGATTGCTAATCGGCAACCCCTGCGTCCACACGTGTGTGAAAGGGTTAAATTGTATCTTAATATTTTGTGTCATGCCCCAGCCAGGGTTCGAACCCAGCCCAGTACTGTGCAGCATTCCAGCACCTAAACCACTAGACCACCGAGGAGCTTGAAAGTAGTGGCTTCATTTGGAATTATATCCCAACCACCACCACCCGCTCCGACTCTTCCCATACTTATCCTAACAGCCACCTCAGGTACAGAAAATTATATCTGGTATCTGTTCATCCTACACCGACGTATTAAATGCTACCTTCCCATACTTATCCTAGCGACTGCCTCAGGTATAGAAAATTATATCTGGAATCTGTTCATCCTACACTGACGTATTAAATGTTACCTTCCCATACTTATCCTAGCGACTGCCTCAGGTATAGAAAATTATCTCCGGTATCTGTCCGTCCTCCACTGAAGTTCCGTTATTGTTGCCGGCAGCGTAGGTGAACTGGAAGGTGGCTCGGTCGCCGGACGGACACTCTACCGCCACCTTACGAACACCCTTTGTACCATAGTGGGAGTCTGGGCCCTGGGAGTGGGAGAGAAAAACAAAAGTGACACCATTTGTTTAGGAGAAATATAACTTTATAATGAAGCTTTTCTTTAAGTAACACCCCGTTCTTAACATTAATCATCAATTACAAACCCCAATGCACTTTAATAAACTAATGAAAACATATGGTCCTCCCGGGATTCAAACTTGGGACACCACACCCAGAACATAAGCATCTAAACCATTACACCATCAACACAGTTATCGTATGGAAGTGAGACATGGACAGCAAGTGACGAGGATCTCTCCAAACTGAGAGCTGCGGTAATGAGTTGGTTCAGAATGGCAGCTGGTGTGAACAGGATGACAGCTCTTTGTATTTTGGGTACAAAATAAATATACTGTACAACTATACAGTACTCTGTTTCTTTTCAACTGACGATAAATTGAATCCCTTAGCAGCTAATTTCTTGATACTTTAATAGAAAAATATGAAACTACTATGTCTCTGCATCATATTAGGACCAAGTTTACATAATCAGCCCCATATATCACTACAAAATCTTCAAAATAATGGAGAAATCTTGATGGGACCGTTGCAATTTACCGTTAGTTGAAACCGTATAACACTTGTATCTATTTGTTACCTTGAGTGTGGCATAGGCGGTGTAGTTAGTGTTGGGCAGGACCTCCACCGGCTCCTTAAACATAACTCTGAAGGTGTTCACCGTACCGTCAGACGTGAAGTTTGTGTCGTTACTTGCACACACCTGGACATCACAGAAATTGAAATGGTTACATGGGGTATCACACAAAAGCTTTTATCGTCAACTTTTGATCGATAATTTAAATTCTAGCAATATTTTGGGATTATTTTTGGGATGGATGTAGTGTCCGGGCGTACGGTCGTCATGTTTACATAAGTCGATCACCGCGGTTAAGTTCGCATCTATTTTGACAGCGATTTTTTTGGTTATTTGGCCCCTGCTGGCAATATATATGATGATGATAATATGTCATGAGGGGGTCAGGGGGGCATATTATTGTATCCAACGGCAGTCAAAATAGATGGGAACATGATTGCAAGCGTCGGCCACCGCCCCACGTAGTGTAAACAAGGCGGGCGGTACGCCCGAACACTATATTCTTGCCATAATATCAGTTGATTAGTTATTGCGGTACCCAAGATTGGTCAAGAACTGCCAATTTAATGTCTCCCTCTAAACTTGACTTAACTTTCTAATTACAGTAAGTGCGATTGTGTTATTGACGCTAAAGCACCAGAAAATATGTGCCACACAACAACAACAATCTACATATATAAAAACCTAGCTGTAAAACATGTATATCGCACCTTGCCAGTAGCGGTGTGAATAATCTGGATGGTAACCTCGTACTCCGAAGGTCCGTGGATGGAGCCATACATGCCAAACCCAACCACGAAGATACGACGATCCACTATAAACCTATTAGGGAGAATGGTAGTGGCATTATTGTCCACTCATTATATTGTTAACAATTCTCATATTGAACCCCTTAAGGGGGGGATGGTTCATTTTTTTATTAATCTTTTCATTCATGTATTATTCTTTTAGTTTCCTCCCTAGATCTCCATCAAACTTAAAATAACAACCCCAGGATCCCCCTTCAAGATAAATTTGTACATTTTTTCAGTAGAAAAAAATTTCTCCTAAATTTCAGGCTCGCTATCGCTTGCCAGGGAAAAATTGACACCTAAATTACACGAAAAGTCTTAATATTGACACAGAAAAGGGGCGAAAGGTCTTAAAATTGCCAAACTAATGGGCAGAACGTATTAAAATCTGAAAACTAATGGGGCTAAACATGAAGGAGAAGGGGGACCAGAAAAGAGGCCCATCTCCCTTTAACCCTTTCACGCATTTATGACGCAGAGGTTGCCAAATTAGCAATAAGAAATAGAGTTCTCTCACTCTTATAATTACCTCTCCAAAATTAGTTTTCTGCCCACAGCTAACTCGAAGACAACTGCAGAGGTTGAAGTAACTAAACTAAAGGTTTCTAAATACCCCTGATGGTAACAAAGGCTTTAAAGTATCCCCAATAGGCTCAAAATCGCGTCATATGCGTGAAAGGGTTATGTATGATACTATAGGTTAAGTCTAAGATGGATAATAATACATATACCTGTACAGTGATTATCATAACTAAATGGATATAGAACCAACCAAATTACTAACCATCAACTACCTCATTCTGTCACTGGTGCCTAAGTATCCCCAGTGAGACTCTATCTGCTGGAATAATTCTCCTACAAGTTGTATTTATTTACAACTACTACTGCCACTACTAATAATAATGACGAAGACGATGATAATGGAAATACAACTGACCGTGGTGATGGGCTGGTCTATCAGAGTGAGAGCTGAGTGATTTCTGCCATACCCATAGCTTACTCTGACTGTTCCTTTTACTTATATATTTTCTAGATCTCAAGTGGCGGCGTCTCTTCCGTGGATTGACCTCTCTACTGCCAACCTAGAGGTTAGCAGACTGGGAGCCAAAGCGTCACATTTTTCCTTTGCCCCTCAACTTTCCCTTCATAATTGTTGAGAGGCACAGGGTCTTCTGTGTCCCGGGCGTTTCCGCACCCTCCTTAGCTCCTCGCCTGGGAGCAGCTTCGGTCAACTAGGTATTCTTAGTAGTAAGCAGGGTGGGTTCTGTGGGGGCGCTCAGTAATGGCCTTGGCCTTGCTCGGGACCTTGGGGCTGTTCAGCCAGACAGCCTGGGGAACAACAATAACAACAACACAACTGACCTAATTCTGTCGCTGGTGCCAGAGTAGCCCCATCGAGACTCTATTTGTTGGAACCTGCACACCGTCTGTTCCTTCCCAGTCATGCAGCACCGAGGCACATCCAGGAAACTCACCGCCGGCTTTGGATTTACCTATAAGATGATATTTTGGGAAGTATATACTGTACTGCATCATGCATTGTAATATTAATTGTAAAATCATCAATCAACCAAACAACAATCAAACCAAATCTTAACCCCTTAACTTTGATTACCAGCGACGTGTGGTGTATTTTATGCTAGCTATACAGTAAACCCTCGCTATCTCGGACCTCTAGAAATCGGAAACCCGCACTTCTCGGACTGGCATCGGCCTCTCGGAAAGTTCGCCGTATATCTCGGAAAATTCCGAGATGTAAGGGGAAAACTCCGAGGGCCCACATGGTCTGTCGGACAGGTGTCATATATCTCGGAAAATTCCGAGATCTAAAGGCAAATTCCGAGATCTAAGACTACAGTGAGGTGGAGAAGGACAGTGAAACGGAGAAGGAAAGTGATATTTATAATATATGTCTGCTGGATACTGTACAGGTACTGTAATTTATCTTGAATCTACGTTGTTATTCATAGGGAAGTCTCTGTTTTCTCTGGTGGCTCGGACTCCCTCTTCCAATTCGGACATTTTCCTCTCCTAAGTCGGACATATGTCGGACTTCGGACATCTCGGAAAATCGGACATTTCGGACTGGGTCTCCCCCCAATTAGTCCGAGATAGCGAGGGTTTACTGTATTTAGACGATAGTATGCAGCTTGGCAAGGATCTGTGGTAGTAAAAAGGGTTGGTTGAGATAGTTCGAAGCCTTATCATTGCCAGAGGTCCTACCCAAGCTGATTAAAATTATCTAATTATAATGTAAAACTTGCAAAATAAACAAACCAAAACGTATACGAACACAGTAAAAAGACAAAATAACTAATCAAAATCGCCATGTGGAAACAGTGGAAATAGTCGCCAGAATATGATGAAAAGGACGTCCCTGGTACTCAATGAGTTAGTTAAGGAAACAACAACCAATGTGCCTTACATACTGTACATGTTTTTGTTGATTAATTTAATGGTACTGTACAGTATAAACAATGGAGTTGAGAGCTATATGAGTGAAATTAAAATATATAACTTGAAAACGAACTCAAAAGTTACTGTTCAAATTTATATAACGAACTCGCATTTATGCATCAAGACAACAAGAAAAGACACTCACGGTAAAATGCAGAAAAAGCTGGACGACCTCCCGATCAGTAAGGATGCCGGACTGTGCGGGTCCTTGGGCGAACTCCTCCACAGTCATCAGCGGGAAACGCACCAAGGTCAGAGCTCGACCCAACACTGATCGCTGGTTGATGCTGGTCAATGTCAGTCCACCTCGCTCACACTCCGCCTCGGACCACCTGGGGAGTCAAATTTCTTATGGGGAAAAAAAAAAAAAAAAAAAAAAATGGGGATTGGGCCTGAGTATATAGATAGATAGATAGATAGATAGATAGGCTCTGTCTCGAGTCCCCCCCCCCCAAAAAAAAAGGGGGAATGGGCCTGAGTAAATATAGATAGATAGATAGATATTTGCAGTGTTGCAATACAATAGTTTAACCCTCTCACCACGGAAGGGCTCTTGAACGCCCATAAAAAAAAATATAACAGGTACCCGGAAGGGCTCTTGAACACCCAGTGGTTGAAAGCCTGTGAGCTTCGTGTGCGAGGCGTCGGTCCGACGCATGTAAACAACAGCCGGCTGGACCGACGCCCCGCATCTCCGGCCACAAGAAGGAGAGCGTCGCTTGTTCGTGTGTGCCAGTATGTTGTTGTTAAGTATCGAAAAGTAGTGTAAAGTGGCTGTTTTTGCCATAAAGTTATCTCCAATGAAATCATCATCACAACTCAACCAGTTGACTTAGAGAGCTCTACTTAACGCCATTCTACAGGTAAATAACACAGCTACGCTTGGGGATGC
This sequence comes from Paralithodes platypus, assembly GCA_032716605.1. Classification (NCBI taxonomy): domain Eukaryota; kingdom Metazoa; phylum Arthropoda; class Malacostraca; order Decapoda; family Lithodidae; genus Paralithodes; species Paralithodes platypus. The sequence goes on along the minus strand of CM064566.1, from coordinate 8,801,561 downwards.
GCGGGAATGCGGGAAGCAGTCAGATTAACAAATATACGGTAGCCTAGCCTAGACGTTTTTCGGCCAAAACACCCGGGTTTCGGGGAATATTTATGTAATGCGTAGCCGGGGCTGGAGGGTTAAGGGAGCCCACCTCGCTTTTTTTCTCTTTCTCTCCCTCTCTCTTTGGCTTGTATCCATTAGGCCCCATTCAGCCTACTGTTTTAAGACGTTTACCCCCATCCAGGTGTCAATATTTTCCTGGCGAGAATAGCTATCTGCTAGTACAGTATACTATCTTGTGAGAAATTCCCCAGCACCCCACACACAAGACATCACACAACAAATTCAAGCACTCAACACCCAAACTAACAACAAAATACAAGAACAACAAAAACTAAATTGGAATAACTTCCTACAAACACTTGATCACAAAACAAACCCCAAAAAACTATACAAAACACTAAACAGCATCACACTTTCCAACAGCAACACAACACAATCACATGCTGCAATCACAACAACAGACTCTACTCCTTCATGTAAACAACAAGCAAACACTCTCATCAATCACTTTTCACATGTCAGCCACCTAAAACCTCACAAAGACGACCGACGTGTCATCCGACGTAAGAGACAATTCCCCACAGACCCTGACTATACACCCTTCACCAATCACCAGACAAAGCATATCATCAACAATCTCAAGCACTCACCCGCCTGTGGCCTAGACAACATAAGCAACATACACCTCAGACACCTGGGACCACAAGGCATACAAGCACTCACTAACATATCAAACTACAGCTATTCACACAACACAATACCAGACATTTGGAAGCATGGTATCATCATCACATTCCCCAAACCCAACAAAGACCCCACGCTACCCTCCTCGCACCGCCCCATCACACTCCTTTGCTCCCCCTCCAAAGTCATGGAACGCCTAGTATTACAACTAATTACACCTGACCTACCCCTAGCTCCAACACAACATGGCTTTAGGCCACTGCACTCCACAAACACTCTTCTCACAGACCTTACACAAAGAGCTTTCGACGGCATCAATTCAGCTAGACCACCACACAGATCACTATTAGCCACACTCGACATTAGTAAAGCCTTCGATGCCATCCCCCGCCACAACCTAACAAACAAAATCTACAACACAAACATGCACAACAACACAAAACGGTGGCTGGCCAACTTCCTAGCAGGCAGATGTGCACACGTATCTTTTGCCGGTCAGTCATCTAAAATCAGAAACTTTCCAAACGGAGTCCCACAAGGATCCGTCCTATCGCCCGCACTCTTCAATCTGTACATGCACGATATAACTACACCCAATACGCCCCAAATAAACTTAGCCTCCTATGCAGATGACATAACACTCACATGTGATATTTGTAGGGTAGTTATTGATAGGGGTCACTTGAGGCATGCTATGCTTACAGGTACCTACCCGATAGCACTATCGTTAGTGAGTGCTGTACTGTATTTTATATATTATTTTGTAATAGTATAGATATCTTATCAATATTTGTATTTTTTACTATTGTTAATGTCTTGTCATGTTGCAAATTTGATTTTAAATAATATTTTGACATTTAACATGTAGTTTCTTTATTCATGCAGAGTTTAGTAAAATTTGCCAGAACGTCCCGGACTTCCCAAACTTGACTACTTCCTTTAACGTGACGATAGTGCGTTGTTATATGTGCGATTGGTTTGCTTGGGAAACAGATTAACTTGCTCATGTAGTGATGTACACCCTATGTGGTGGATTGTGTTCTTTTATTTAATAATTTTCATTTTAGTAAGCGTTGTTTCCACATAGCGATTTTGATAATTTAATTTGACTTTATATTGTCCTTGTCCCAATTTTGGTTTGTTTAGTTTGCAAGTTTTACATTTTAATGCACACACCATAACCCAAAAAGAGCAACAGATCTCCTTCAACCCTATCTCAACACACTACATGGCTGGTGCACTACAAACAGACTTAATCTAGCCCCAGCCAAATCCACCGCAACCCTGCTCACAAGTTGGACAGGAGAACACGAATACATCCCTCAACTCACCATAAACAACACACCCCTAACACATACACACACACCCAAAATCCTAGGAGTAACATATGATACTCATATGACATTCAAACAGCACACCACAAACATTAAAAAGAAACTGACACCCAGACTTAACGCCCTCAGGTCACTTGCTCACACAAAATTTGGACACAACAAAGAAACTACCACCACAGTATATAAACAATACATAAGATCAGTGATGGAATACGCAAGCCCAGCCTGGGCTTCTAACCTAGCTGAAACACATCATAAGACCTTACAGACTATTCAAAACAAAGCCCTGAAGATCATTACAGGCTGCACAGCTACTGCACCCACAGATCACCTACATCAAGAAACCAAAATCCTCAAAGTCAAAGACCATCTGGACATGAGAGGCACTCAATTCCTGGCAGCAGCCTCCACGAACCAAGACCACCCACTAAACTACATGGCAACACACCCACAGACACCAAGAAATATCAAAACAACACCCAGCACACGGTATCACACACAATTATTGTCCTCTCTCCCTCCCTGCCCACCCCGAACCAACTTCCAGAAGCACATCCATACTCATATCTCTCACCGATCCATCCACTCACTCACAGACAACACGCAGCTGCATGCACGACCTCCCGAAATCCATCCTTCCGAATCCTCCCTTCCTCGCGAGGACAGAGTCCACCTGGCCAGGCTGAGATGCGGACACCATCCAGCTCTCCTGAGCTATCAGAAGAGACTGGATGACTCCGTTGTCGACACCTGCCCGGGATGTAACACAGCACCCCATACCATTAAACACATCATAGAAGACTGCATTTCACACAACCACTTACGCCAACAACACAATCTACACTCAATGAGAGCTCTGTGGGAAAGCCCGATCGTGGCCATGGCCTTTCTCAGGGACTTGGGGCTGTTCGGCCAGGCAGCTTAGGGAACAACAACAACAACAACAACTATCTTGTGAGAGGTTACTGAAGTAATGTTCAGGGTCAAGAAAAGAAATTCAGAAGCTTTAGGACATATTTGATGTGTTGTGATCCTATGAAATGCGTCTAAATTTATATACCGGTCTATTTATAAGAGGGAATTTATACAATTACTCCTGAACCACAACAAATTAAAATCACTCTAGCTAGTGCAAACATAAACCCCTACCTTGTGCAAGCGCAAATGCACAAACTACTCAAAATTGCATGCAAACTATTTACAAACATAAAGTTAAATTCATAGTAAAATATTAGTATATTCGGCTAAACTGCTTTACTAAAAAACAAGGGTCTAACGCTAATATTATTATTGAATATAGATTTAAAAGATAATTATTCATTAACCCTCCAGCCCCGGCTATGTATTATATATATATTCCTCGAAACCCGAGTATTTTGGCCGAAAAACGTCCAGGCTAGGCTACCGTATATTCGTTAATCAGACTGCTTCCCGCATTCCCGCGCATCCCCAAGCGTAGCTGTGTTATTTACCTGTAGAATGGCATTAAGTAGAGCTCTCTAAGTCAACTGGTTGAGCTGTGATGATGATTTCATTGGAGATAACTTTATGGCCAAAACAGCCACTTTACACCACTTTTCGATACTTAACAACAACATACAGGCACACACGAACAAGCGACGCTCTCCTTTTTGTGGCCGGAGATGCGGGGCGTCGGTCCAGCCGGCTGTTGTTTACATGCGTCGGACCGACGCCTCGCACACGAAGCTCACAGGCTTTCAACCACTGGGCGTTCAAGAGGCCTTCCGGGTACCTGTTATATGCTTTTTTATGGGCATTAAAGAGCCCTTCCGTGATGAGAGGGTTGAGTTGACATTTATGTCAGTGATGTTGACACAGTTGGTGGATCAGTTTTTCTGGGATTGAGGCCCCTCACAATCGGGCGTTGTAGTCCAATGTCACAATCAACCTGGGTGTTCCTACAGCAAACATTATGGGCTAACCTCAGGTCCCTAGAGTACAGAGCCTACAAGTACAGTATATTGGCACAACCTATTTTTAAAGCCATATCAATATGGCCTTGTGATTGTATTTCATTGTTCTCAAGCAAAGAAATTATTTATATCCTCTTACACAATTATGAAAAAAAAAAATTATGAATGTGAATATAAAACGACGTCAATGAACACGATGAGACCGTGGAGCATAGAGGTCTTCTCATATGAAGTAATTTACTCAAGAAATATTATCATCCTTTTTGAGCTTGTTATGAGAAAATCAATTACTGTACTTCTTCATTTGAGATTAAAGTTTGAAAAAAGAAAAGAAGAGACAACATGCAAAAACACTAAAAACAAATGAGAAACTGTTTCTTTAATACCGTACATCCTCAGACTAGGACAGCTAGTTCCAAATTATTGGACCTCCTAATACAAGTCCCCCATAATAACCGCATGTAGATGTAGAGCAGATTAACCAGACCACTGAGCTCCATACGGAACTCTCATAGGGCTAGACCGAAGGATTTGTTTTGTCTTTGAAAACAAAATTATAATCTGTTATTATTTATTTTATTTTTTCTAAAAAATATGATGCTTTATATTATTATGTTATAAAGTTTGTTTTCTTTATTATTTATGCATTCTTTCATTTTTTATAGTAATATTTAAAACAAATATATATAATTTCTTATTTATTTATTTGTAATTTATTATTTATTTATTTTTATTATAACTGTATGTAATCTTGACACTTTGTAGTGAGGGCTGGTCCTATCCAGAGTGAGGTTTGGCATCTACCCAACCTTAGCCATTTCTGTCTCTCTTTTACTGTCCTACTTTTCCTTCTGGGGGCATGGGGCTAGGAATCCTCGTCCCCTTGTATAATTCACCTACTAGACGAGACAGAGAAAGGGGTGAGGGAACGCGAAAGTGGTCCCGGACCCTAAGAATTGGAACTTTAAATGTTGCTTCAGTTTGGGCTCTGTCCCGAGTCGGCAACCCCCAGCTATGGGGGTATACACATACATACATACATACATCTTGACACTACAGATATCGAAAACTCCAAGTCCCAACAAAGTCTGGATAATAGTTACAGGTCTCTCTCGATATACGATTGGGTTACGTTCCTGAAAACCCGATCTTGAATAGAAAAATTGTATAGCAAACTCTAAAATCAATGGGGTAAATGGGGATGCGTTCTCAGACCAACCAAAACACGAACACAAACACCTAAAAACCAATAATAATATCGTAAATTCGGGCATCATATAGTAAGGGAGACCTGTACTGTAAAAAATATAATACTCTACTGTACATATGCACCCACCTGACAGCAGCCTCAAAAAGCTTGGCCTCTCTGATTCTCAATGTGTCGCGCTCCAATACCAGACATAAGGTGGAAGCGTCTATGTCTGTGAAGCCTTCAGCAGCTAGTGAATCAGCCGTGTTCTTGTCAATAGTCTCCAAACAGAGGGCGGCTAGTTGGGGCTCGTCAAATAGTCTAGCCTGGAAATAAGAGCCATATTTGATGGTATGCAGTGTTTCCAAGTGCTTGTATAAAGCCAGTGTCACACGAGCCCTTTTTCAAGCAATTTTTACAGGCAATTATGGTCTGGAAGCTTAGAAAACTACACTTTATCAGAATTCAACCGCCTAACATAATCTACCTTCAGTCTAGTTGCCGATACCAGTGCGAAAAAGTCCTGAAATAATACGAGAAAAAACTTGCTCATGGAAAATTGACGGAAAAAGCGCTCGTGTGACAGCGGCTTAACCCCCCAGATCCAATTTGTGTGTTTATATCTATTTCAACGTACACAATGGAGTGCATTGCGCGAGTGTGGGGTGAGATAGGTTGTGTAGTGTTCGCCAGGAACGCTTAGGTGAGTTTTTTTTTTTTTTTATATATTAATATATTATATATTAAAAGAGTACTCTTTGTTTAAATCTGTTGTTACTTCATATTTTGCAATTATTTGTCTTTATATTATATATATTCATTGTCGATAGTATCAATTGCTTACTTTTGCGATTTCCTTAGTTTATTTGTGCTATAAATGTAGGTTATTTGTAGGGTAGTTATTGATAGGGGTCACTTGAGGCATGCTATGCTTACAGGTACCTACCCGATAGCACTATCGTTAGTGAGTGCTGTACTGTATTTTATATATTATTTTGTAATAGTATAGATATCTTATCAATATTTGTATTTTGTACTATTGTTAATGTCTTGTCATGTTGCAAATTTGATTTTAAATAATATTTTGACAATTAACATGTAGTTTCTTTATTCATGCAGAGTTTAGTAAAATTTGCCAGAACGTCCCGGACTTCCTAAACTTGACTACTTCCTTTAACGTGACGATAGTGCGTTGTTATATGTGCGATTAGTTTGCTTGGGAAACAGATTAACTTGCTCATGTAGTAATGTACACCCTATGTGGTGGATTGTGTTCTTTTATTTAATAATTTTCATTTTAGTAAGCGTTGGTTCCACATAGCGATTTTGATAATTTAATTTGACTTTATATTGTCCTTGTCCCAATTTTGGTTTGTTTAGTTTGCAAGTTTAACATTTTAATTAATATAAAAGTAGTTTAACCAGACCAGTGAGTCCCACAAAAGAACTATCATAGGGCTGGCGCAAAGGATTTGATCAAGATGGACAACTAATCAAGTCAAGTTAGATAGGGAAGGGCAGGAGAGGAACAAATCGAGGAAGCTGAAGACACGCAGACATTTCTCGCCATTTCACGAGTTCAGCCGGATCACATGAGCTCTACAGCAGAGCTCTTATAGGGCAGGGCCGAAGGATGAGGCAAGAACTGCTACACCGCAGCACCAAACAAGAAGTGATCAGGGAGAAGAATGAGAGATCAGGTCGAAGGTAGAAAAAATAACAGCGAGATGCAAAATAAATGCACTACTGCGGTGAATCGAGTCAGCTCGGTTGTAGACATATCAGGTCAGGAGCCTACTACCTAGCCAGGCCAGGGAGGCATGTGATATAGGCTGCCCGATCACAACCGAACGGGACAGAATAAGAATAGAAGGGGAAGAACATAGAAATACTGATCAAGATTTAGATAAATACGTCCTAGGACTTATTTGAAATCCTACTTGCAACAGATAAACACACAATGACAATCACAAGCTGTCAAGCTCTGTAAAAAACTGTTCTAGTGCAGATGGTAAACACATACCTGAGTCAAAAGCATGAAAGCATTATCGGAGGAGAGGTTGCGCTTGAGAAAATCCACACAGGCTTGTTCCAGGGCTGGGACAGCATACTTCTTGGCCGTGTACAGTACTGTCATCACTGTCTCTGGGCCTATCTGTACCTCGTCACTGGGGAGAGAGAGTGCAAAAATATATATTGCCACCATTTCCAAAAAAGCACACATACATTTACAAAAATGAAACTTTCCAGGTTATTCTCATTATGTCTCATACAGTACACTTAGTAATGCCATATTAGGACAATCACTTGAGTCATACTAAATCACAAAAAAACAAAATCACAAAACTTATTACACTCAACCTTCTGCTATAACAAGTTTTGCTACCAGTACAAGTGTTAGGTAGAAAAAAATAGGTATGCAGTGGCAAAAGTAAGCAAAAAAGGTGGGCAAATTAGGTACCCAGGCACCAATTAAAAATAATCCCATTAGTTCTTTAGTACTGTATAGGCATCGCGTTTTGTCGCTAAGGCGCACTCTGGTGGCATTATTTAGACGCGGTAGAAGAGTTTTATGTGTATTTTAATCCTTTAATTGTATTCTAGCTACCTCCAGTCAATTGCATTCAAATTAAGAGAGAACATTCAGAGTTTAGGGTTTAACTGAGATATCCCTAATCTTTTTTTTCCAGTGGTTCTTCCTAAACAGCATAAAATGGTCTAATGATATAGAGAATAAAATACAAAAAGGCTTCATTGTAACATATGGGTTGTTGTTGTTGTTGCTGTTCCCCAGGCTGTCTGGCCGAGCAGCCCCAAGGTCCTGAGCAAGGCCAAGCCCATAACCGAGAGCCCCCACAAATCCCTTCCTGCTTACCACAATATAAAGCCCAGGTGACCGAAGCAACTACAAGGCGGGGAGCTGAGGAGGGTGCGGAAACGCCCGGGAAACCAAAGCCCCACCCAAGGCCCTGTGCCCCTCAGCAATTATGAAGGCAAAGTTGAGGGGCAAAGGAAAAATGTGACGCTATGGCTCCCAATGGCTCCCAATCTGCCAACCTCTAGATTAGCAGTAGGGAGGTCAATCCACGGAAGAGACGCCGTCACTTGAGATCTAGAAAATATATAAGTAAAAGGAACAGTCAGATTAAGCTATGGGTATGGCAGAGATCGCTCAGCTCTCATTCTGATAGACTAGCCCATCAACACTATATGGGTTAAAAACAGGTGGTGCAAAATAATCATCTGAACATACCTATACAAGAACCTAAGTAGGGCAAGAAAGGCCTGGGGTTCAACATCCGGCAGCTCAATCTCCTCCTGCCTCGTCCCCAGCTGACCGTTGAACATGGCGTCGAACACAGCGCTACCCACAGCCAGAACAAAGCGATGTGCGGGGATCCTCTTCCGCGAATCACCTTTACCCACCAGGAAGTGTACATCACTCAGGATCTCGTTGTTGAACAGAAATGCGAATCTGAGGGGAAATATGAGAGGGGTAGAATGATAGTGAGTTAGATTATAATACACTTTTAAAAAGGAAGATTGATCATTCAGGAGGTGCATAGAATACAGGTATTAAAATGTAAAACTTGCAAACTAAACAAACCAAAATTGGGACAAGGACAATATAAAGTCAAATTAAATTATCAAAATCGCTATGTGGAAACAACGCTTACTAAAATGAAAATTATTAAATAAAAGAACACAATCCACCACATAGGGTGTACATTACTACATGAGCAAGTTAATCTGTTTCCCAAGCAAACTAATCGCACATATAACAACGCACTATCGTCACGTTAAAGGAAGTAGTCAAGTTTGGGAAGTCCGGGACGTTCTGGCAAATTTTACTAAACTCTGCATGAATAAAGAAACTACATGTTAAATGTCAAAATATTATTTAAAATCAAATTTGCAACATGACAAGACATTAACAATAGTACAAAATACAAATATTGATAAGGTATCTATACTATTACAAAATAATATATAAAATACAGTACAGCACTCACTAACGATAGTGCTATCGGGTAGGTACCTGTAAGCATAGCATGCCTCAAGTGACCCCTATCAATAACTACCCTACAAATAACCTACATTTATAGCACAAATAAACTAAGGAAATCGCAAAAGTATGCAATTGATACTATCGACAATGAATACATATAATATAAAGACAAATAATTGCAAAATATGAAGTAACAACAGATTTAAACAAAGAGTACTCTTTTAACAAGAAAAATAAATTTAAAAAATCATCAATATATTAATAATAGAAAAAGAAAAAGATAAACAATAAATACAGACAAAAAGTAAGCAGAGGTTATACAAGAAACTTCAAGTTAAAAATGCTTGATTAAAATTATTGATGTCAAATTTTAGAATACAGTCACAATAATTGACCCTAAAAAGATTAAATTTATGGAACAATTTACTTGCCTCAAAATTATTAGTATTACAAAGTATTACAGAATTTATCTATCTATCTATCTATTTACTCAGGCCCAATCCCCACTTTTCCTATTTTTTTTTTCTTTTCTTTTTCCAGAATTTATGCTATTCCTAAAATTATTAATCTATTTTATTTTGACTCTCTTACCCAAAAGGAACTTTTTATAGGAACCTTGCAGACTATAAGAAGCAAATGACTATCATACACAGCCCAAGGACTGACTTTAAAAAAATATCAACAACAAATATTATGAACAATATATCGTACAGTAACTATTGGGAAAACTTTACCTTTCCTTGACTGTGGTCATATTTGCCTGCCAGTTGTATGGTGGGGGGTTGCCATTACCGTTACCATTGTTGTTGCCGCCACCATTATTATTGTTATTGTTGATAGCCGCGGGAGCAGCCGCGGCGGCGGCGGATGTTTTGGGAGGAAGGACGGGCGGAAGAACGGGACGGAGGGAAGAGGAGGAACAGGAGCCTAAGGGGGCAATTAGCACCGGTGGAAGGGAATTTGGCGACACATTCATAGCCAACTGGGGTGATATTCCTGATGAGGAGGGCTGTGGGGGGAGGCTGGCAAACTGATATGGGAGGAAACTGGGGGCCGCTGAGGACTGGGATGTGGGTGGGGGAGGTAACGGGGGCGGGGTAGGGATCAGTGGAGCCATGATGGGAGGGGCTATGGGGACTACTGCGGCCTCGTGGATCATTGAGTTAGGGAGCATGGGAGGGTGGGAGGGAGCACCGGGGGGTACGTTGGAGATCGGGGATGAAGGAGGGACCCTATGGCTGACTCCTGCACCGTTGGGACTGGCCACACCGACGTGATTAGGGTACAGAGTCGGGGAGGCTGGGGAGGGCGGAGGGGCACAAGTACTGCCCTCCAAACTGTTGCCTGTTAAAGGAAAATGTAAATAAAGAAGTGGTACAGTACACAGTAATATATTGTATTCAATAATTATTACACTTCACAAAATATATTAGTTTTTCTAATTTAAATAATTGACTTTGCCATATTGTAAACTTTATGTGTACTGTGGTTGTGTGCAAGAAGTAAAGAGACAAGTACGGTAGTACTTTGAATATCGTTACATAAAAAACAAATCCTTGGTATCCAATGGTAATTCAATAACAAAAAAATACATCCCCTACCTAGACCCCCTTTCAAGGTAAATTTGTACATTTCTTAGTACAAAAATGTCCCGGTGGTTCCTTCTAAAATTACAGGCTCGCTATAGCTCGCCAGGAAAAATCGACACCTAAATGACAGGAAAAGGTCTTAATAAATTGACAAAAAAATTAGGCGAAAGGTCTCAAAATCGCCAAACTAACGGAAAGAACGTATAAAAATATCAAAATTAATATGCTAAACATGAGGGAGAATGAGGTCCAAAAAAAGAAACTACCTGCCCCTTAACCCATCAGACCCGGTTGGGCTTTGAGGCATCCATAACAAACGCGGCCCGCGGACCCCGGAAGGGCTCTGAGGCTCCGGCAGCTTGAAAGCCTGTAAGCTTGTTTTGAAAGCCGTCCGTCCGACGCATATAAACACAGCCGGTATGCCCGACGCCGCGCACCTCCGAACACAAGAAGGAGAGGCGTCGTTTGTTTGTGTGTGACTGTATGTTGTTGTTTTAGTAGTGAAAAGTGGCTCATATGGCTGACATCGCCACAAAGTTCTCTCCACGGAAATCGTCATCACAACTGAACCAGTTGACTTAGAGAGCTCTACTTAACGCCATTCTACAGGTACGAAACACATCTAAGCTTGGGGATGTGCGGGAATGCGGAAGCAGTCAAAATAACAAAGATACGGTAGCCTAGGCGAGACGTTTTTTCGGCCAAATCCCCCGGGTTTCGGAGAATATTTATAGAATACATAGCCGAGGCTGGAGGGTATGACACCCACTTACCTGAAGACAGCGGTGTAGTAGCAGAGTGAGGCATATTGGCCTGGTGATTTGATGGCAGGACAGATGAATTAGAAGCGGAACAGGTACCAACACTAGCCTGGGGTAGTGAGGAACAGGCACCAATATTACTCCCTGAGGCCGACGCTGGGGTGAAGCTGCCCCCCGGCCCCCCGCCCTTGCTTCCGCTCCCCGGGGTGTACACCAGGCATTCCTCCGAGGAGCTCAGATCTGTGGCGCATGGAGATAAGGTTGTCAATTTTACATACAGAACTATTATTGTGTGTGAATTTGTGTTTTGTCTGTGTTTGTTCGTTGTTTTATGTTGTGTTTTGTGTTTTCCCTGTTCTTGCTTTGTCTTGAGGCGGCCACCCCCAAGAAAAAAAAAAAAAAAGTAAAATAGAATTAAATAGAAAATATAAAATAAAAATAGGAAAAGTGGGGATTGGGCCTGAGCATATAGATAGATTATTGTTTCATATATAAGTAACATCCCATTCTTAACATTAATCATCAATTACAAACCCCAATGTATTTGAATAAACTAATGAAAGCATATGGTCCTCCCGGGATTCGAACTCGGGACACCACACCCAGAACATAAGCACCTAAATCATTACACCACCAACACAGTTATAAATTATTTCTTTCAGTATAGATGGTCATCTACAGTAATTTTATTCTGGCTAACATTCAGACTAGGAAGGCAAATCTCATACTCAAAATATTTAAACTTTCTCAAGGGATTCCTTTAGTGCGATTAAGTGTAAATTGAATGAATCATGAGTAGCTATGAGCAGAAAGATGGGAATAAACTTCCTAGTTATTTTGAATAGTGAACGGGACCCAGTGGCTTTGTCATCTGCTATGTTAACCTTTGCAACCAAGACACATTCATTCATTACCGGTACATTCCAGCTAGTATTAAACACAATGTATTAAGTTTAAAAGAGGTCTGTCCGAGTTAAAGGGAAACTGAGAAATTTGACAATTTTTATTGTCTTATGTCCTTCTTGAACAATATAAATTGTCTAGTGATAACAGTAGCCACATTAATATTAAGATAACATCTAAATACTGAAAAGGATAAAAAATAAGTGTGAAGAGAACACCGACCTGTATCCTGGAGGTTACGGAGAGGAGAAAATGCACCATTACTGGGAGCCGCGGGGGACCAAGCCATCGCCCTACTCTCACACTCACAACCTGGTGGTACACAGAAATACAGTTAGGAGGGTTAGAGGGCTTGATAGGGATACTGCAGGGTACTTTGCAGCAAGGAGATATGACCAAGGCGGTTCCATGTCATTTCAACCAGTAGCTCTCAACCAGTGCCAAATTAACCCAGACCAACCAAACCAGTGCCAAAATATAGTACAGTACTAACCTAACCTAACCGTATTGGTTGAGAGCTACTGGTTGAGTTGACCGGTCACCGACCAAGGCCTACCGCAACCTGCACAAATTACATGAAAATCATTCAACCGATACTGGGTGAAACTGAGAGGGATGATCAGTAAGATGAGAGGGATGAGTGGCAAACAAGATGGGCGAGTGGTACCGTAAGTGAGATAAGAGAGATGAGTGGGAAATGAGATCAAGGGGAAGAGTGGGAAGTGAGATCAAGGGGAAGAGTGGGAAGTGAGATCAAGGGATGAATGGGAAGTGAGATCAGGGGGAAGAATGGGAAGTGAGATCAGGGGGAAGAATGGGAAGTGTAAGGGGAAGAATGGGAAGTGAGATCAGGGGGAAGAATGAGAAGTGTAAGGGGAAGAATGGGCAATGAGATCAAGGGGAAGAGTGGGAAGTGAGATCAAGGGGAAGAATGAGAAGTATAATGAGATGATTGAGAGGGATGAGTGGGAAGTAAAAGGGATAAATGGGAAGCAAAGTGAGAGGAAGATTAGTGGGAAGTGAGATGATAGGAAAACATGAGATGGGAGAAATATGTGAAAAGTGAAATTAGGGGATTATGCACAAAATGACACAAGGGTACCATACCTGTAATTATGTTGTTAAAACCTATCTTAATTATTCCCCAAACCCCTGTGCACCATGCTTCCCAAGACCAGCCCTCTACAGGTTTCTCCCATTGAACTAAACTGAAAAGAGATGAGTGGTAAGTGAGATGATAGAAATTAATCCCACTTTCCATTTATTCCCTCTTATCTCATATTTCCTAATAAAGAAGGTATGTGGAAGGTACTGTACCGTACTGAAAATATACGGAGTAGATGGCAAGTTGCTGAAAGCAGTGGAGAGTATGTATGAGGGTGCAAACGCGTCAGTACATGTGGAGAATGAGGCATGAGCAGAGCGAGTTGTATGATCTGAATGTTGGGTTAAAACAAGGGTGTGTGATGTCCCCATGGTTGTTCAATATATGGATGGAGTCATGAAAGAAATACAAGGAAGAGCAGAGGATGTTGGTGTACCGCTGATAAGGGAGGTAAACGAGTGGAAGTTGCTTGTACTGCTGTTTGTTGATGATACAGTTCTGATGAGCGATAGTGAATGGGAGTTACAGGGTCTGGTAAATATGTTTGGAACAGTGTGTGAAAAACAGAATCTGAAGGTAAATGCGGGGAAGAGTGCAGCCACAGAGTGTGAGGTGAGGTTGAACGGTCAGGCTAAGGAGAATGTCATCTTATTTAAGTATTTGGGCAGTGTGTTGAGTAAAGATGGGAGTATGGATGAAGAAGTGCGGGAGAGGGTGCAACAGAGGAAGAGGGTTGTAGGAACGCTGAAAGCAGTAACAAGAAATACGGTGGTCAGAATGGAAGTAAAGAAGTCCTTGCATGACAGTGTGGTAATTCCAACATTGACTTACGGGAGTGAAGCATGGACGTTGGTGGAGAGACTCAAACCAAGAGTGAGAGGGATGGAAATGAGTTACTTGAGAAGTGCGTGCGGAGTTACATGGAGGGATAGACAGACGTATGAGGAAGTAAGAGGGAGGCGTGGTGTGGAGGTAGATGTGCTGGAAAGTGTGAAAAGGAACGGTATATGATCATGGTATTTGACAGAGGTGCATGGGGGCAGTTCGTTCGTGGCCACCCCTTCGGGAATCGCGGCGTCAGGCAATAGATAGATTTTATTTAATATTATAGGTGTACTTTTTAAAGAGATACAGCATATATATACAAGGCGTTTGCGCGCGGCGCACCAAATATCCCGGGTGGGGCTAGTGGTGCGTGATTTAAACTGTCAAAGCAGAAGAGTTAATAAGCCTTAAAGAGCATTAAATCTAATCACCACTTCATAGCATATACAGTACTGTATACCAGTTTTAATGTTTCCTTATCCCCCAATTGTACATGTAAAATCTCATGGCCACAGTCACAGTGGCCAAAGCCCCAGGTATTGGGATACGGTCATTAGCTGTCGAGCCAGTTTCTCAAATTCCAGCAGTAGTGGAATACAGTAGGCTAGCTGCAAACTTGCAAAGCCTATAGGCCTACATAGTGTACAGTACAGGTAGCGTAGGCCTAGGCAAAACCGGAAAATATTAAGGAAACCACCCACCAATTGTTTTCATTATTTTTTTTTTAGTTTTAGTTTATTTGCATC
This sequence comes from Paralithodes platypus, assembly GCA_032716605.1. Classification (NCBI taxonomy): domain Eukaryota; kingdom Metazoa; phylum Arthropoda; class Malacostraca; order Decapoda; family Lithodidae; genus Paralithodes; species Paralithodes platypus. The sequence continues at coordinate 8,786,437 of CM064566.1, read as the reverse complement.
AATATATAGTGATTGACATTAGTTTCAACCTCCTCAAAAATCGTTTTCCCCTTTATCCAACGATCTTAAGACACGGCGCCCGATAGTGGGGAGGGCTATGAAGATCAGGGAAAATGTGGGGCTAAAGACATAAAAAGGCGATATAATGGCTTTTATGATGAAAGTTGGCTCGGGTTTTGTTGTTTTTCAACTTGAGAAAACCCCAAAATGAAAAAACCCGAGCCAAGTTTTGGCAAAAGTTGGCTCGGATTTTAAGATTTTTCAGCTGCATAAAAGACAGTAGGCTAAGTGCAAAAAAGAAGTTGGCTCGGGTTTTCTTGTTTTTCAACTTAAGAAAACCCCAAAATGCTAACCTAACCTAAATGAAATTTTAAAAATCTGTGAAAATTCTTGGGTTGTTTATATAATAGAAGTTACTGTGGGACACGTAATATGTTGAAGGGGGAGCTCTGCCCCCTCTAAACACCCGTCACTTATGTCATCATAATCTGTTGTACTTCATAGGGGGTCCAATTAAGGAGAAAGTGAATAACAGACGAAATTAGGCCGCAAATTACATTATTACAATAAAATAGCGGGCCGCCGTTTATGGGAGACTTTTTACATATAATTTTCAATGTTAATTTTCTCCCTTAATCAATTTTTCCAAATTATCAAACTAACATAAAAATGAAGTACAGTTTAGGCTATAGGGATTCGAACATGCATTTCAAAATTGTCATGAAAATTGGTGGGTGGTTTGCTTGAATGCCATCGAAGTCGGCGCAGATACGAACTCGTCTCACTCGTCGCACGAACTCGGCACCATATGCTCGGCGCATTTTGAAAATGTTCATTACGAATTTTCATATTTTATTGTACGACCCACATCATTCAAATAATATAAATCTTCAAATAATTGCTTCATGGATGATGAAAGGTGTTTTGAATACGATATTATATAGTGAGACTACAGTAGGCTATATATAGATAAATCATATACAAATCTAGTTTTAACGTATTTTGGAACTGTTCATTACGGATTTGCGTAATTTATTGTTGACCAATATCATTCAATTGGGTGTCATATATCTTCAAATATATAAAACGCAACACTGCTGTAAGTCAGTAAATAAATGAAACCGTCTGAAACACCTGGCCGTCAGTTGATCTTTATAAATTAAATTTTGTTTGTGAAAACGAAACGATGCTTTGTGATTTTTTTTAAACAGTAGTCTACCAAATTCTGAGCATAGGCTATTGTTACAACTCTCACTGTCATTGCTTATCTGACATTCACTACCGGTACATCATTATGGCTGCACTCTGCATTGTATGTCAAACCAATGTCACCACACGGCAGGAGGCCTTGGAGTGTGAGACTTGTAATAAGTGGCAACATCGACTATGTGGCACAGGAATTCCTCAGAATTTTTACAGGAAGGCTGTACGTCGCAAGACTGTGATTCACTTCATATGTAATCCCTGTTCATTGGCAGAACCACTTGCAGACAACACCCATGCAAGTGAAGTTGATCACACCACCTCAGCCCATAGCGTGAATGATACTACATCTTCAGAAATCGACTTTGGACCGTACAATATTCCTACTCCAGTTGAAGAGGACCGTGACGATATTGCTGACCTTACCCCACCCCCCATTGAGTGATGCCCAACCCGTTCCACTCACTTATGAGGTAGTTGCCAACTCGTCACAGCGTGGCCATTCAAAGTTGTGTGACAGCCGGGGCTATACATACACGGTGATGAGGAATAAAGAAAACCGAGTGGACTGGCGTTGCACAGTAAGGAATAAATCTGTAAAATGTCTTGCAACAGTGAAACAGCATGGACAACAATATATGGAAGGCCCTCATCGGCCATCCTCACTGCCATCAACCCAGCATTGGAGCAGCTACAGTAGCCAAAGTAGTAAAGAATGTTCGAGAGAAGGCTAGCAATAATCACTACAGGTCCGCTGCTCAAATAGTTGATGAGGTCCTCTTAGATCAAGTAAATGAAGCCCCATGTCCTGCCCTCCCAAAACCTACCAACCTTGCTCGCCAAGCAAATTACAGAAGGCAGAAAACCCGCCCCCAAGACCCAACGACCCTGGACTTTGAGATTGAGGAAACGCATATCCCAGAGGACTTTCTCAAGTGTGATGTTTGGACGGGTAATGAAGGAAGACGCAGACGCCATCTAGTCACTTCTCAGCAAGGCAAAGAGATGGTATGCCGACGCATTGACGCAACCTTCAAAGTTGTTCGTGCTCCTTTCTCTCAGCTATTTTCACTACATGCCTTCATCCAAAGTGACACAGAGACAAAACAATTTCCTTTAGCTTTTGTCTTTTAATGGCTGGGAAGGGCAAACGTGATTACAGCCACATACTACGAGCAATCATCAACATTATGTCAAGCCGACCAGCAGTTCAAGAACTTGTAATTGATTTTGAGAGCAGATTGTGGGCTGCTATAAACAAAGAACTACCAGAGATCAAAGTGCGTGGATGTCTCTTCCATTGGACCCAAGCAATATGGAGGAAAGTTCAACAAGGGGGTTATAGCGAATAGACCATAGTTATTTCTAACTTGATTTTAATTTCTGTTGTGATGAAAAGAATAAACTATATATGTAGGCCTATCATAATCCTCAATAATCCTGTGTATGTGTAACGTCTAGTATTTTAGTGACAATTTAGTGATAAATAATAATATATTAGGTCAATATTTACGAGCCGCACCACAGCTGGGATCTCATTTCTAATGGTAGTTTTGGGTTCCTATTATTTTATGCTTCATTGCTAGGATATATACTTTTTATCCACCGGATTTTTTTTTGTTTTTTTGGCTTTATTTATTTATATATATTATTTTTAGCATTAACCTAACCAAAAAACCTAACCTAACCTAACCTAAATGTATTTGGGGGCTATTAGGTTAGGTTAGGTTTTTTGGTTAGGTTAATGCTAAAAAATAAAAAAATAAATAAAATAAAGCCAAGAAAAAAAATATATTTCCGGTGGATAAAAAGTATATAGGCTACCGGTATATAGCAATGAAGAATAAAATGATAGGAACCCAAAACTACCATTAGAAATGAGATCCCAGCTGTGGTGCAGCTCGTAAATATTGACCATATTTTATACTAGGCCTATACACTTTTCGTTGTTTTATTTCCTCTTTAAAATACTTTAAAATACAATAGGCCTAGTTGTAACAATAGCCTATGCTCAGAATTTGGTAGACTACTAGTACTGTTTAAAAAAAATCACAAAGTATATTTGTATATGATTTATCTATATATAGCCTACTGTAGTCTCACTATATAGCCTAATATCGTATTCAAAACACCTTTCATCATCCATGAAGATGATGAAGCAATTATTTGAAGATTTAGGCTATATTATTTGAATGATGTGGATCGTACAGACGAGTGAGACGAGTTGGTAGATGCGCCGAGTTCACCTGATACCGGTTTGCTTAATATCCTATATACCACTAAGCCTATCACATATTTCACATTCACAGGAATCCCGTTATCGAGAAGTTGTAGAACTTGTAGTTAGCCTATGCAGTTAACCCAATATAATCATTGAATCATTCAACTGGAATTTGCATATTTTCTACAGGCTAGTACCGTACCAGTAAATTAAAAGTCGATAACTTACATAGGGAGGTAAGACAGGTGACCCGACACAGTACTAAGGTATGACGTAGCGTAGTGGAGACGTGGAGGCTGAAGGGTTCAATACACCAGTTTCCACTCTACCAAGATTAGCCTAACCTGTAAAAGAGAAGAGATAAGAGAATTAGCCTAGGTCTAGATCATTTCTGAGCACTGTCAATGTCACAATGTGTCAGTGTTTGATTGAAGATAGCCTACTCAACAAGTTCAACAACTAGGCCTAGCCTAGGATTATACAAGAAGTGCGGAAGTAGGCTAAGGCTAAGCCTAGCTGCCTATTTATTGTAGCTTAGTATTCCATCCAAGATTTCATCTCACCTGGTTAATCAGCTGGTGAAGTTGTAGTCACTTGTAAATATTAGATTAATCGGTGTCACCTTTACATAGAAGCCTCACATAGACATTTATATAGCCTACAAAGCATACATATATTAATGAAAGCCTCCTATATCACTAAAAACACATTTAAAACAATACCTAACACAGCAGAGGCCGAAAATCTCTGACAGCCTCTGTTTACACCTACAATTTGGAGACTTCGAATTAAGTCGCGTTCGATAGAAATTTTTGTTTGGATAATTTTATTTATCAGTATATATTCAATAAGCATCATAGCTAACCAAAAAGAGCTATTCTATTATAATAATGTGTTATCAAAACGAAATATATGCATTCTGAACAATGCTTTCATAAATTTACTAAGCTGCCAAAATACGAAATGTACATTTCTGATCCAGCTCTTCTTTATCTTCTTACCCACCACGCATTCTGACCGGCTTTCCTCCAGTTTTTAGGTCCACTATATTGGGGAACCGCAGATGGATGTTCTTGGACAGTATGATGTGGGGGGTTGGTTGGTTGGATAATATTAAGGTAAAACTTAAGGAAGCACTCGCTAACCTTTAAATGTTAGGATAGGATTAGGAATTAGGTAAAAGCTATGGAAAGGTTATAAGGTTAAGCGGGGATTATTAGATTAAATTAGGAAGGAAGGGTTTAGGTAGTCGGGAGGGTTAGCTCAGTCTAAGCTAACCTATTCTAACCATCAACGGATAGTGGCTGCTTGCTTAAGGCTTACCGGGATTAGTATCGAGTAAAATATTTCATCGTCTAATGATTGAATAACAAATTAAGACACGCGTCATGGTAGGCTATATTGAAAGGGTTAAAACCCCATGAGGATCGTGACACGTTTTGACAGTTTATCCTGGCTATCATTATTAACCATTTCAAGGTCCAATACACATTTCTTTCCTTTTCCTGGCTTTTATTAGACAATTATTTTTTCTGCTTGGGAAGGATCTGTGGGAATTAAAAGGGTAAAGACTCAATTTACCATCTGACTTGCATTACTTCCATATAGGCCTACCCTTCCTAATCAGAATAAAATCGTCAAATAATACCCATGAAAAAGGAAAGAAATGCGCATTGGTTCTTGAAAGGGTTAACAGTTGTAGTTGAATTACTTTGGTAGGCTATAGTCATAGTGTTTCTTGCATGTGAGTTCATATGTTGTATACCTAGAATGACGACGTGGGATTAGATTCTACGATCATATTTCGAGTTTATAAATTGACAAGTGATCGAGGCAGCGTAAAACAGGATGCTGCCATTAGGATATGAAGCTGAAACCGAACCTCTTAGGCTATACCTCAGGGATACCTCAGCTTGTTAAGTGTGTATATATGTATGCCTATGTATTTATGTATGTACAGTATTTATGTATTTACCTATTTGTATTTACCTAATTGTAGTTTACAGGTAACAGGAGTTGAGCTAAGCTCGTGCTGTCCCGTCTCTCCGTCTACTTTCATGAAAACAAATCTTGACAATATGGATGTTCCTTGCCCCTACCACCTCCTCCTCCAGCCTATTCCATTTGTTAATACATCTATAGGGGAAGCTAAACTTCCTGATATCGTTCTTGCAGGTAGGTATTTTTACACTGTAGCTGTGGCCTCTAGTTATTCCTGTATCCACAATTATTATATCCTCCCTATCCAGCCTCTCCAGCCCTAGGGTGCATTTGTACATCATTATCATGTCTCCCCTCTCTCTCCTCTCTTTTAGACTCGGTAGATTTAATTTGTCTAGCCTCCCTTCATATGGCAGTTCTCCGAGACTTGGAACCAATCTAGTAACGTGTGAATAAGCTTCTTAAGATGTGGGGACCACATCACTGCTGCACACTCCAGTCTTGGTCTAATCATACTTTTTTATAATTTTCGCTAACATGTTCTCATCCAAGTAGTTCAGAGCAACTTTCATATTCCCAGACATTGCATACATTCCTCTAAAGAGCTTGTTAATATGTTTCTCTGGCGACAAGTTATCTTGTATAATCAACCCTAAATCCTTTTATTTTTCGGCCTTGCTAATTATATTGGCTCCCATCCTGTACTGTGTCTGTATGTATGTAGGTCTATGTATGTATGTATGTTAAATAGTTGAGAGCAGGTAGTCAGTTGTATATGGTATGATTCTATATCTGTCCTATAAAGACATGCATGGTGTATGTTCTGTCCATTCCTTCTATTAGGCCTATGTGTGTGTGTTTTTTTGTTTTATTATTTACAACTAGTTCACACAGGTTGGATCACACCCCAACTCAAATCTCTCTTACCAATATTATTTTTGTTTTTATCATCACCTACTACTTCCTCTGTCCCTCTCCTTGCTGCGAAACATTCAACCTACCAAGTTTATAAGGCTTCTCTCTCTTTATGGTAAATTTATCAGTATGTATGTATGTATGTATGAATCTCTCTCTCTCTCTCTCTCTCTCTCTCTCTCTCTCTCTCTCTCTCTCTCTCTCTCTCTCTCTCTCTCTCTCTCACTCTCACTCTCTCTCTCTTACCTTCCACATAGTAGCAAATTTTGTTATAACTAAATCCGGGCTGCCTATAATAGGGGCCGCAAGGTCTGTGCAGTCTGTGTATCTATGTAACTCTCTCTCTCTCTCTCTCGTTTTCTTGTGCCTGAAATGTGGGGCATATCACGTACACACCCTCCCCAGTTTGAAATGTGGGGCATATGACGTACACACCCTCCCCAGTTTGCCTATCTTTCCATCTCAAGTAACTCTCAAGGTGATCAATTGCTTCATAAGCTGCAGACATGAGCTACAGTATAGCCTACGTGGTCTTCCTCTGGGTCTCCACCAACCTTGCTGAACCTTTCTGAAACTACAGGGTGGGTCTTCTATCTATCTATCTATTTACTCAGGCCCAATCCCCACTTTTCCTATTTTTTTCTTTTCTTTTTCCCTCCATTCCTTTTTTGTTTTTTTCCTTTTTTGGGGGGGTGGCCGACTCAAGACAGAGCAAGAACAGGGAAAACACAAAACACAACGAACACACACAGACAAAACACAAATTCACACACAACTACAGGGTGGGTCTTACAATAGTCAACAAAAAATTAACCCCTTCTGTACCGGCGACGTCTATTATATTCTGGCTACTATTAGACAATTTTATTCAGCTTAAAAAAGGGCCTCCAGCAAATAACTGGCTTCGAACTATCTCACTTAACAATTTTTACTACCACAGATCCTTCTTAAGCTGCACAAAATCGTCTAAATACAGCTAGAACATAATTCAAAAGACGTCGCCGGTACAGAAGGGGTTAAAGAATGCATCCATAGTATACTGAAAACATAATATAAATAATAATAATGATAATAATAATAATAAAAATAATACAAATATTATTAATAAAGTAGACGTGCCGTTTCGCCCAAAATCAAAACGGCATACCCAACTCTGCGATGGGTCACCATCATCACTAGTAATCACTATCACCATTAGGCCTACTATCATCAGCACTACTACTATTATAGGCATCAATACTACTCTTACCATCATCACTCCTACTCTCATCATCACTACTACTGGCATCATCACTACAATTTTCACCATAATCACTACTACTCACCATCATCACTAATACTGTCACCATCAAAAGAAAACGGTTCAGGGTGACACAGAATTCGGCCACCCAGTCTAGGCCTCCATCAAGGGGAGATTTGTATTTATTGGTTTATTTATTTATTTATAACAGCGAACTGTTAATTGTGTTCTTCTCTTGTCACCTCTCTTTCCTTTCTTGTGTCTCTTGCTGATCCTCCCTACCCCTTGTGGGAGTAAGGGCTGGCTACTGACTTTATTTATTTATTTATTTATTTATTATTTTTTATAGTTTCCTCCCTAGACCTCCATCAAGCTAAAAAAAAAAAAAAAAAAAAAAAAAAAACTCCAAGACCCTCCCCCCCCCCATCTCGAGATTCATTTGTACATTTATCGGTAGAAAAATGTCCCGGCCACACTCCTAAATTAGGCTACAGGTTCGCTAACGCCCGACAGGAAAACAATCAACACCTAAATGGCACGAAAGGTCTATAACCAAACTAATGGAGCGAGTGTCTTAATATTTCAAAACTACTGTGGCTAAGCATGAGGAGAAGGGTAGGCAGAGAAAAAAACAAAACCTCCCTGTTATACCAGGTTTTTACTGGGGTTGTACTGACTTTATAGGTAGGTTCTTACTTGACTGGAGAAGATGAGAACGCACAAGAACACAAGCACGAAGGTAATAGAGGATAATATAACACAGAGTACAAACATAGATTATTCTTATTCACACAAATCATATGGGTAGAGGTGCAATGTTACCTAAGTCAGGGATAGGTTATAAATAGCAGCACGATTGAGGATCCTCTAGGTGTCTCAAGGGGAAGATATAGGCAGGTTCCAACGATTTCTGAAGAAGTGGCTGCCTGGTATTCCCTACGACGTCCTGGTCCGTGGGGATGGTCCTGTCATGTGACGGTGACAGAAGGTAGGGGAAGACTTCCTTGTAGATCTTCTGAAGACTGTAGATGTTGGGTCTTACATGTAAACGAGCTGTTAGACCAGTGTCTTACGCTCTTGTATCATGGGATTAAAGTAAGGAGCCATTTCACCAGTGTCGTACGCTCTCTCTTACAATCCAGACCTAGACTTCTATGCGAGTCTCTGGAGGAAATTATATGTTGGAATTTTGGGATAGTTACGAATACGAGCCGTTACACCAGTGTCTTACGCTCTCGTATCGTAAGGACCAAGTAGGGAGTTGTTACACCAGTGTATTACACCCTCCACTACTAAAGTCCTGACTTAGAGGGAAGCCGTTTCACCAGTATCTTACACTCTTCCAACCAAGTCTTACTGAGGGGGGTAGGTTTACTAAAACCAAAGCACGTGGCCAGTGCTGCATACTCGGATCATAGTAATTCCTATAGCAAGGCAAAGTGCTCGATGTTGGGTTGCACCAGTGTGGCCCAACAAGGATACGGAAAATCCTTGCTATCTTCGAGAAAGGCGTCAAGTATTTCCACCAGTATCTTACTCCCTCAAGGCACTTTCTTGGATATTATTCCAAGGCTTCCAGATATCTAGTCTACCTGTGCGATCTAGAGTATCTTTTCAACTGTACTGCTTATGGATTTGGCTGGAGAGGTCTTACCAGCTCCGTTGTTCCTTCTGGCTGCGCATCTCGGGGTCTAGAAGGGCGGTTGTGCTCGGAAGAGGGTTTGTGTCGATGGCGGTAGCCCTTCTCGGAATTCGTCACACGGCGGTGGTGCGTCTCCGGGCAAGATGGGCGCCGGGTGGTTTGGGTCTTATGGAAGGTTTCCCTTCCTGGACGTTGGTAGTGGACTTCTCTGGTTTCTCTGGTGGTGTTGGTGGTTAATACAGTAGTACAGTCGCGCTAATAAGTCATATAGGGTCGGTAAGTGTAGGAACATGTTTGTAAATCTCACTCGAAATGAAGTAATCCTGTTTAGATATGGCTGATACAAATTATAGAACAAAATATACTTGGTACCGAGACATCACTTATTAGGCCGATTGTACAATAAATATAGGGTCATATGATTAACATATATAAGGTCATGGGATTAAAAGATAGTTATATACTAGCTTTTATTACAAAATATTGGCCTATTACATGTCTCATACATTGATCTCTATAAGCATGCTATAATAGGAATATATATTGTTATGTCTTTTGATTTAAACTATTATTTACACTAAACAGTTAACAGTAGCCAAAGCAATATTCATATACCGCTGTAAATATATTGCTAAAGTCATGATGTATGTAAATTGTAAACATATCTATAAAAAGTAAAAAATATAAATTCATTACTGGAAATTATATATATATATATACATACAAATATATTGTAGAAACTCAAAGTGTGCTGGTTATTACTGCGATAACAAAAATTAAACTCAAAAGCATGATAAACATTTATACATAATAAGTTAAATACAATGAGGAGGATGAGTTAGATAAGTATAATTAATTCTAAAGATAAATTAAGGGAAGGCAGACCGTTTTTCTGGACCCCCTTCTCCCTAATGTTTAGCCCCACTAGTTTTGAGATTATAAGACGTTCGGCCCATTAGTTTGGCGATTTTAACACCTTTCGCCCCATTTCGTTGTCAATTTTAAGACCTTTTGTGTCATTTAGGTGTCAATTATTTCCTGGCGAGCGATAGCGAGCCTGCAATTTAGAGAGGAATCGGCCTTCGGCTGGGAAATTTTTCTACCGAAAAATGTACAAATTTATCTTGAAGGGGGGTCTAGGGGGTGTTTTTCTAAGCTTGATGGAGGTCTAGGGAGAAAACTAAAAAAATATAAGAATAAATGAATTAATAGACCAATCAAACGGTCAGCCTCCCCTTAACTAATGAGGTACTAAGGGGGCGGCTGAGTACAGATTGTCAATGTTGTTAGCGAACAGATGTATATGACTCGAGCTGCAGCTTGGTCCAAGGTCCATAGGTATACAATCTATGGACCTTGGCTTGGTCATGAGTAGAGGATGAACGATATCAACTGGGTGAAGAGCTGCAGGTCTGCGAACATGAAGAGATAATGCGTGATGGGGTAGACCTAGAAAGAGGTGGGATCAGCTTCTTGATCTGATCTCAAAATTAACCCGTTCAGTACCGGTGACATCCTTTTAATTTTATTCTGCCAACTATTAGACGATTTGTACAGCTTAAGAAGGACGTCTACCAAGTAAAAGGTTACAAACTATCTCAATTAACCCTTTTAGCTACAATATATCCTTCCTAAGCTTCATAAAACCGTCTAAATGGAGTGCCACCATTAGGACATGAAACAGAAACCGTACCTCTTATGGATCACTGTCTTTAAGGGGAGATGGGCTGTTTTTCTGGTCCCTCTTCTTCCTCGTGTTTAGCCCCATTAGTTTTCAGAATTTATGACGTTCGGCCCATTAGTTTGTAAATTGTATGGCCTTTCACCCCATTTCTTTGTCAATATTAAGACTTTCGTGCTATTTAGGTGTCAATTTTTTTCCTGGCGAACGAAAGTGAGCCTGTAATTTTGGAAGAACCTGCCTTTGGCCAGGATATTTTTCTACCGAAAAATGTACAAATTAATCTAGAAGGGGGATCTAGTGGATGTTTTTTTAAGCTTGATGGAGGTCTAGGGAGGAAACTAATTAATAATAAAATCAGATATAAAAATTATCAAATAAATACACCCATCTCCCTTTAAAATGTATGTATGTATGTGTGTATATAATTATACCTAGTAGCACATATCTTTGGTTTCTCCCTGCCAAACTATAACTGTGTAATGGGTCGTCACATGGGCTAATGCAGGTCTAGCAACGCACGGAAGAAACACGAAAAATAGAATATAGAGTATATAAGCTCGCTAAATGCTGGGGACTTTTCCATTAGTTATCTTTCAGACATACTCGCTCATATACATTATTATCAGTCTTTCCCTCTTCCTATGACTTAAATTGCTTCATTTTGGCTCGAACGTCCCTTGATTTTGGCCCTGTCACTCTTTCAACTCTGGGGGAGGCACTAGCTACAGGCAGTTCTGCCTTTTGTCTCCCTCACTCACATAGAAAAAAAAATAAAACAAAATAAATCACTCTTCATCCGCATTCCTTCACATACACAATCATAAGCCATTTTCATACAACATAAGGATGAGATAATTATTGAACTTCACATAAAACAAATTAATAAAAAATAAAATAACATATACACAAAGATATTAGGATTCGATACAAGTTGGACTATGTTTAAGTTGAGCTGACATGTTGGACTATTTGCTGTGGTGTGGAAATGTGAACCTGGATTTCTTCATTGCTATCTAGACCACCATGACTACTACTATCCCTTCCGCCAATACTACCACAACTACCACCCTTACAACTATTGCCATTAGTAACATCAGCCTTATGGTCATCTGTACTAATAAAGTCGATGATTTGGTCAACCTCAGTGCCAACATGACTACCACAACTTTTAACATCCTTGCCGCATGCACCATCATTTCTATAATTACTAGTTTTGCTATATTTGCCACCGATTTTACCAACGTCAATGCCACCACCGCCTTCGGTGTCGTGGAAGGCACCATTTGTGCCACTACTACCACCATCAACACCACAATTACCACAACAACCATTCTTGCAGGTAGTTTCCTCTTCCACCACAACCACAACTTGTTCGGAGAGCTTGGTCGTGATTTCGGCAGATTCGGCTGGTGTTACAAAAGTATAAAGATTATTTTTATCTTCCCTATTCTTCACGCAGCACATGAGGTGACTCAAAACATTGTCGTAAGGCTTAAGTGAACGCAATGGCAGGGGCAGCCAGAGCCAAGTCTGCAAGAAGGACGGCAACACACTCGGACACTTATTCTGGAGGGTATTGACAACCACAACAAACACCAATACTAATGAAATTGGGATGAAAACAGAATACATAGCCACAGCACCCCCTAGAGATACAGAAAATACAAAGAGCGGGACAATACAAAAGGTGAGAAGAATGTAAACAACGGCAAACCACCGGTACTCTGCTGTAACCTTACCCAAGGCTAACGCAAGCCTGATAGGCAATCGCATGAACGGAATTGGATACCACATCAGCAAGCCGGTGATGTTGAAGAAGAGATGCACCAAGGCGATCTGGATTGCTGGTCGCAAGCTGGCCGAGTCAGATGCAAGGGCAGCTAACAGAGCAGTTGTAGTCGTTCCCAGGTTAGAGCCCAGGGTAAGTGGATACACTCGTTCGACACTGATGACCCCAAGTCCAACCAGAGGCGTGAGGGTTGAGGTGAAGATTGAGGAAGACTGCAGCAGGAAGGTGAACGCTGCCCCCGCCAAGATAGCCAGGTACCCAGTCAGCCAAGGAACGCCAGGGAGATCCGCATTCAGGACTCGCTGCACCAACCCCGCTACCGATCCTGTAGTGAGAAAAATTATGTAATCTTGAATGTGTTTCACTAATGTGTTTAATGGTTAGGTAAGGATTATTAATTCATGGACCTGCATCTTTTCACCCAGCTTTGCTCATCCATCCTCTCCACATGTCCAAACCATCCAAGCCTGCTAGTACGCATCTCATCACTGATACTCTTGATACCTAACTTTCTCCTTAGCTCTACACTTGATATCCTATCTTGCAGTTTGGCACCACACATCTATCTCACCATCCTCATCTCATTGCGTTCCATTCTGTTGGTATCATCCGCTTTGACAGGCCACATTTCTGAAGCATATGTCATTGTGCTTCTAACGCATGAAGCATACACCTTTCCCTTCAAGGGGAGAGGAAGTCTTCTCATGGTGAGTAGTGGCAAAAGTTCTCTAAACTTTCCCCAGCCGCATCTTATTCTGGCGATAGTGGCAGCCTCAGCCCCACCACCGGCAGAGATGGTATCTCCCAAGTAGCAAAACTTGTCCACCATATCCAGTGCCTCATTGCCAAAGTTAACACTCTCGAGCCGGTTATTGAATACAAGCTCACCTTTGCATACTATGCATACAAATAAATCAATTTCGGACTTCTTCCTTGGTAGAGGAATATTTCCACGTTCTCACCTTTGAGAATAGAGCTGAGCATCCTGACAATGGCCACCAAGCAGAGGGTAAGCAGCACCAGTGAAGCAGACAGCAGGATCACACCCACAGCAGCGTCAGACAGCGGTAGGTAGGCTGTCAGTGTGGGGCCTGGAAGAAAAGGACAGCAAATATATAATGGAGAAAGGTAAACATATTTTGTTTTCTATGTGAATGAGGGAGACAAAAGGCATAACTGCCTGGAGCGAGTGCCTCCCCCAGATTTCAAAGAGTGACAGGGCCGAAATCAAGGGACGTTCGAGCTAAAATGCCTGGACACACAGAGTTTGAAGCAATTTAAGTCTATCTATCTATATACTCAGGCCCAATTCCCACTTCCAAAAAAAAAAATTGGGGGGGGGGGACTCAAGACAGAGCCAGAATAGGGATATATACTCAAATAAATAATGGAGAAAGGTAAATAAATTATATACTCAGTGTTTCAGTCTCTTTCAATATAGGTAGCTAAAGATTTGTACATCCTTTGTAGCTAACTAGGGAAAAGGAAGGATGAGGGAGGGAGGTATTGAGGATGTGGAGGGGAGAAGGGACATGGGATGTGAAAGGGGGAAGAGATGAGAGAGAGAGAGTTAACCATACTCACACGTAGTATAAACCACAGCGTCCATCATCCCATGCGACTCATTGATAGGGAAGTAAGTCTCATTGCCACTGTAGTAGAAGTCCTCATTGCTGTTATTAACGGTTCCGTTATTCAATCCAAGTGTTCCAGTAGCGCTCCGTAACGCAACATTCACATCACCGAGCGTTTCATTCGAGTTCTGTAAGGTTTTGTAGCTCCCAGACAGCGTAGTATTGTGTTGTAGTTCGCTTGTGAGACGCAGGGAGAGAGGGTCCATTTGGTCGAGCGGACATAATCGCAGAAGCAGGGTTGAGTTCTCGTATTTCGGATCGCCTAAGCTCCAGCCCATGAGCACCGACTTATCCAACTGAAAGAAATAATAGAAATAGAGTTAGATTAAAATGTAAAGCTTGCAAACTAAACAAACCAAAACTGGGACGATACAATAAACAGGTAAAGATAAAGATAGTCATACGAAGAAGAGGAACAGAAGTAATTTGATTCTATAATGAACAAATTTAATATCTAAGGAATCAAACTCACGAACAAAAATGTCTCCCCCCCCCTATCTCTTATCTCTTTCACAATCTGATCCTGACAAGCCTCTCACGCTTTCAGTGTGTTTGTTGACTTCTATCACAACCACATTACCAATCCTCTTCATCAATGGTCTTGCAACACATTCCCACCCCTACTCTGTGTAACTCTCCAACCCAAGAGTGAAACGTTACTTTCAGTCTTTCTTCTATTCAACAGCTGAGCTCTGGAACTCTCTCCCTGACTTTGCATTTCCCTCCTCCTATGACTTAAATTGCTTCAAACTCCGTGTGTCCAGGCATTTTGGCTCGAACGTCCCTTGATGTTGGCCCTGTCACTCTTTCAACTATGGTGGAGACACTCGCTACAGGCAGTTCTGCCTTTTGTCTGTCTCAATCACATAGAAAAACAAAAAATAAAATGAAGGCCAAGAAGAGTTGCAGTTAGTTCTCTCTCCCCCTCCCATCCACACACACACACACACACACACACACACACACACACACACACACAGTCACACACACACATACACAAACACACACACACACTCTTTCTCTCTCTCTCACATACAGTACACACCAATACACGTCCCCCACCTCACCTTAACAATCCGCTCCGTCAGGGGCTTCGTAAGTGCTGACAGGAGGTGCAGCTTGACGCCCTTGTACTCGCCCTCCAAGTGGCTGTTAAGGACGAAGTTGCTGAGGTGGAAGAGGTATCCGGAGACCCACTCGAGGGGTAGGAGAACCAGAACACACAGCCAGTTGAACATGTCGTGAACCACCGCCCCGGAGAAACTGCGCTCAAATTGTGTCCGGTCAGCCACCTTTTGGGGAGGGATAGAACATTATATGAATAATAATACAGGTAATTAAAGGGATGGATGGAAAATTATACGAATAAACATAATGGTAAATAAAGGGATGGATAGACAATTATACGAATAAACATAATGGTAAATAAAGGGATGGATAGACAATTATACGAATAAACATAATGGTAAACATATGGATTGATAGATATAATCATGTGGAAAGATTAAGTGAGAGGAAAGAACATTCATGGGGTACAGCCTTCGGGAAACTCATAACTAACCTGTCCTAAGCTGACGAGGGTGTTGGTGAGCGAGGTGCCTATGTTGGCCCCCATGACTATAGGCACGGCTGTACGGACGTCCAGAACTGCAAACACAAACACAAATTAATATATATGTAAACAACAAAACAAATTAGGTTACTTGAGGGGGTAGTGCTTGGTTTTATGGTCTATGTACAGTTGGTCAAAGTTCCAGCTGACCCACCCTCGCTCTGGGGCTCGCAGAATTAGCTGGCAATACTGTTGTAATTGCCAATCAGTGGATATAATAACTTTAATATTTAAGCAAATCTACGAACTTTGGGTGAATGTTCGGGATCATACATAGCGATGTATGCATTTTTATTTGAGATAGGCTTACTTTCCTTGTTTAGTATATGTTCTAACAATGATATAGTCGAAATAAGATCTACCAATCCCAATTTTTGTAAGACACACCTCCTTCCTACACCAGTATTGCCAGATAATTCTGCGAGCCCCAGAGCGAGGGTGGGTCAGCTGGAACTTTGACCAACTGTACAATCATGTAGTACTGATCTATTAATCTACTTTTGAGTTTCCTCGCTAGACCTCCATCAAGCTTTAAAAAACACTTTCTAGACACCCTTTCAAGCTAAATTAGCTGCTAAGGGATTCAATTTACCGTCAGATGAAATGGAACAGAGTATAGATGATGACTGTCGCTAGTACTCACAGGGTTAACTCTTTGAGTACCAGCGACGTGTGTTATATTCTATTCTAGCTATATTTTGACGATATTATGCCACTTAGGTAGGATCTGTGCTAGTTAAAAGGGTTGGTTGTGGATATATTGAAGCCTTATTATTGCTAGAGGTCCTTCGTAAGCTGAATAAAATCGTCTAATAGTTGCCAGAATCTGATAAAAATTATGTCCCTGGTACTGCATGGGTTAAAAGAGCGAGTAAGATATTCATTCAGGAGATAAGAAGTGTAAATCCTCCTAACTTACAATCCGCTGCCACCATGGAGACAACGATGGAGGATGACGTCGATGAAGACTGTACAAGAGCCGTGACCACCACCCCGATCATGAGTCCCACCACGGGGTTACCGAGCACCTGGGACTGCCGGAACACTGCACCTGGGGGAGGCAATGGGGCGTCACAAAGTTGAAATAGGCGAAGTCACAGATACGGGTATTGTGTATTAAGGGGAGGCTTTTAGTTTGCTCCCAAACCCTCCATCAAGCTATAATACGTAATATACCAGCGACGGACATTGGCCGACAGTTAAAAAGTCACTCTTTAGTACCAGCGACGAACGACATTCGTCCATGATATACAATCCTTGTAACTGCCTGTATCGAGCGGTACCTGGTACCACGACTTGTATGCATTGCTCTGAGACATTGGCAACACTTCTCAGCTTAGATCCTAGCTCCCACAGGCTAGCTGGGTCAGTATTCCTCCAACTTTTGAGGTGGAAGGGTGTTCTCTCTCGACTCTGAAGTCATTTTGGCCACATTGCCTGGTACTGGAGGGTACATTTATGGTAATACCCTCTGGTACAGTAGGAGTTAAATATCACACCCAAGAACCCTCTTCGATGGGTTAAGGGGAAGTATTTGTTTTACATTTCTGAAACCCCTTCTCCTTTATGTTTAGCCCAATTAGTTTTCACATTTTATGACTTCCGCCCATTTCTTTGTCAAATTAAGACCTTTCGTGCCATTTAGGTCTTAATATTGACAAACAAAATGAGGCGAAAGGTCTCAAAATCGCCAAACTAACGAAACAAACGTCTTAAAACCTCAAAACTAATATGCTAAACATGAGGGAGAAGGAGGTCCATAAAAAGCGAGTACTACCCCCTTAATGGAATCTCAGAGTTTAGATAGAAGAACTAACTGGTTTATCATGATAAAGGCATGGATAACAAAAGTTGTCTGGTCTGCTTTCTGAATTGTCTATAGGGAAAGTGAACAAAATCTTGTGATAATAAACACACAAATATACATAACATATTGTACAAGTAGAATAACAAATACATGTTCCAGTCCTGACGCGATTATTGACTTACAGTGTGTTGGCTTAGTAATCCAGAAGGGTTGATAGCCTCTGAAGTCTTATTTTAACTAACTATACTATCCGTATGCAGTTATTATATCCGTACCTTATTTATCATTATTTCTGTACAAACTCACTTGCAGTTCGTCCGCCAACAAGCCTAAAGGCATTTGCGAGGAGGTTGAGGGAGCAGACGAAGAGGTAGAGGAGAAGCAGTAGGGCGGCCATCTTACCCAGCCACCCTCCCACCAACCTCACCCAGCCCCATCCTTCGGTAGCTGAGCCCTCTCCAGTTCTTTCTGCCATTCCTATAAAGAAAAAGATATAACATGATCCAAATATAACCAGATATATATAAGAGATAACAGATAACTAAGCTAAGATAAGGCATGTATATTAGGGAGCCATCTTACTACTGTACTCAGTCATGTATATCTGAGCACTCTTCAGTCCTTTTTGCCACTCCTATAAAGAAAAGGATTATAAAATTATTCACATATAACCCGATATATATGAGATAACAGATAACTAAGCTAAGATAAGGCATGTAGGGAGCCATCTTACTACTCCGCCATGCATATCTGAGGCCTCTCAACTCATCAACTCACTTCCTCTTACAAGTTCCCTACAATCTCTTTCTACACGCCGCAAGTTGCATCTCTTTCACTCTTCTATAGCTGGTAAAACAATCAGTGTTCTTCAGAGCTCTCTCAGTGCATACCCTCGCCTTACGGCGAGTGGGAGGCATTTGCCTTTCAACACAGTCCCACTCCTATTCTGTCCAGCTCTCCAACCAAGAATTAAATATTTTTCTCAGTCATTCGTCTACTCAACACGTGAACTCTGAAACTCTCTCCCTCAATCATTCTTTCCTTCATCCTATGACTTCGACTGCTTTAAACTCTGTGTGTTCAGGCATTTTGACTGGAACGTACACCTTGAATTTGACTCTGTCACTCTTCCAACTTCTTTGGGGGAGACACTTGTTACAGGCAGCTTTGCCTTTTGTCTCCTTCACAAACAAACAAAAAACAAAACAAAAATAACAACATTATATAATTAGCCTGTCCTAGACTGATAAATATTAAACACTATCCGCCCAGCCTCCTTATCATGTCTGAGATAGGAATGGACATTTTAGGAAGTGTTAGCGACACATAGGCCTACACACACATACACACACACACACACACACACACACACACACGCACTTAGAAAGGCCAGGCAGATGAAATAGGAGTTCCAGCAAATGTTTATCATATGTCTAAAGCCGGTATCACACGAGCACTTTTTCCCTCAACACTGGTCTGGCAGCTTATGAGGACAACATTTAGAATATTTCGGTCACTTAAATTCATCTATCAACAGTATAGTTTCTGATACCAAGGCAAAATATTCCAAAAATGTTGCCAGAAAAATGTTGATCATCGAATGCTGACTATAAAAGCTCTCGTGTGATACCGGCTTTAAGGGGAGATATCCACTTGAGGATTTTTTTTCTTAGACTCCTTTCTCCCTCATGTTTAGCCCCATTGTTTTCCTAATGTTAAGACGTTCGCCCCATTATTTTGACGATATTAAAAACTTTCAAACCATTTCTGTCAATTTTAAGACCTTTCGTGCCATTTAGGTGTCGATTTTATCCTGGCGAGCGATAGCGAGCCTGTAATTTAAGAGGAACCGGCTTTCAGCCGGGACAGTTTTCTACCGAAAAATGTACAAAATTATCTTGAAAGGGGCTCAAGGGGGTGTAATCTTAAGCTTGAAGGATATCTACGGACCAAACTAAAAACCTCCCCTTAAGCCCCCCCCCCCCCTCCGCTCCCCCCCCCCCCCTCGTTTAGATGGGCACCTACAACCTGCCCCCCATAAGTAAGAAGTCAGATATGGAACACACAAACTAAAGAGACAATTAAACAAGGTGGGTGGACATAATTATACTATGTAGGATACCCTGATTAAAAGTTGTCCTTATATAAGATCATTATATAGTCTCTCTCTCTCTCTATATATATATATATATATATACAGAGAGAGAGAGAGAGAGAGAGCATATCATGATCTTATATAAGGGAAACTGTTAATAAAGGCATCCTAAATAGAGAAATGTATCTAATTGGATGCTACGTAATACCTTCATTAGAGTCAAAGGCGTAGTTTACATATAAGAGAGAGAGAGAGATTGATTTACATAGATACACTAACCATATAGAGCTTACGACCCAAACGAGGTGGTCAAGACTTAATTCGAGCACCCCCCCCAAATAAAGAAAAACAGAAAGAAAACAAGGATAGGAAAGAGAGAGAGAGAGAGAGCAGCTGTGGATTGACTTTACTGCCAGCTGGTAAACAAATCTATAGAAAAGATTAGGTTTGTATTGTAGCTTGGTTGTTTTTTCTGGCCCCTTTCTCCCTCATCTTTAGCCCCATAAATTTGCCGTTTTCAAGACGCTTGGCCCATTAGTTTGGCGATTTTAGGACCTTTCGCCCGATTTCTTTGTCAATATTAAGACTTTTCGTGTTTTTAGGTGTCAATTTGTTTCCTTACGAGCGATAGCAGGCCTGTATTTAAAGGAGGGACCGGAGCATTTTTCTAACCAAAAAATACACAAGTTTATCTAGAAGTGGGGTCTTGGGGATGTATGTTTAATAAAATAACATATCATTTAAATTGACAATAAATAAGCCCTTCCCCCTTAAGGGGAGGTTTTTAGTATGTTTCCTACTCCTCCAGCAATCTAAAAATGTCACCCCCTTGACCCCCTTTCAAGATAAATTTTTACATTTTTCGGTAGAAAAATGTCCCGGCCGAAGGCCGGTTGCTCTTAAATTACAGGCTCGCTATCGCTCGCCAGGATAAAATCGACACCTAAATGGCACGAATGCAGCATAATTTACTGGTTCGGCTCAATGGTTTAAGGAGGGGTTTAGTTTGCTCTCTAAACCTCTATCAAACTTAAAAAAACACCCACAAGACCCCCCTTCGATATACATTTTTAAATTTTTCGGTAGAAAAATGTCCCGGCCGAAGGCCGATTCCTCTTCAAATACAGGCTCGCTATCGCTCGCCAGGAAAAAATCGACACCTAAATGGCACGAAAGGTCTTAAGCATTGGTGAAGAAATGGGGCAAAAGGTCTGAAAATCGTCAAACTAATGGGGCGAATGTCTTGTAATCTCATAACTAATAGGGCTAAACATGAGGGAGGAGAAGGAGGACTCGACAAACTAACTGCCTCCCCTTAAGAAGCTAAAATGGAATAATTATACAAACATAAATATATGAGCCATTATGCCACCTAACGTGAATATATGAGCCATTATACCACCTAACGTGAATATATGAGCCATTATGCCACCTAACGTGAATATATGAGCCATTATACCACCTAACGTGAATATATGAGCCATTATGCCACCTAACGTGAATATATGAGCCATTATGCCACCTAACGTGAATATATGAGCCATTATGCCACCTAACGTGAATATATGAGCCATTATGCCACCTAACGTGAATATATGAGCCATTATACCACTTTTTTTTTTTTTTTTTTTTTTTTTCTATATTCCAACTACTCCCTCTCGAGCATAGGCTGAGAGCCTGAACATTCCACCGCTCAACACGGTGAAGCCCGTGAGGTCTTGTTCCAGCCTGGGGAGTGAGACATGTGAAGCATCCATCATGGCTCAAAGCAGCTCCATCTCTGAAGCGGCTGGTTGCTTCGCTCAAGTGCTTCACCGTCTCACCCTCCAGACTCAGACCCTCACTCTCAGAACGCCACCTATTGAGCAGTGAACACCTAACGTGAATATATGAGCCATTATACCACCTAACGTGAATATATGAGCCATTATGCCACCTAACGTGAATATATGAGCCATTATGCCACCTAACGTGAATATATGAGCCATTATACCACCTAACGTGAATATATGAGCCATTATGCCACCTAACGTGAATATATGAGCCATTATGCCACCTAACGTGAATATATGAGCCATTATACCACCTAACGTGAATATATGAGCCATTATACCACCTAACGTGAATATATGAGCCATTATGCCACCTAACGTGAATATATGAGCCATTATGCCACCTAACGTGAATATATGAGCCATTATGCCACCTAACGTGAATATATGAGCCATTATGCCACCTAACGTGAATATATGAGCCATTATGCCACCTAACGTGAATATATGAGCCATTATGCCACCTAACGTGAATATATGAGCCATTATACCACCTAACGTGAATATATGAGCCATTATGCCACCTAACGTGAATGGGTTAAGGGGAGGTTTTTAGTGTGTTTCCTAGACTTCCATCAAGCTTGAAATTACACCCCCTTGACCCCCTTTAAAGATAAATGTGTACATTTTTCGGTAGAAAAATGTCCCGGCCAAAGGCCGATTCCTCTTAAATTACAGGCTCGCTATCGCTCGCCAGGAAAAAATCGACACCTAAATGGCATGAAAGGTCTTAAAAGTGACATAAATGGGGTGAAAGTTCTTAAAATCGCCAAACTAATGGGGCGAACGTCTTAAAATCTAAAAAACAATGGGGCTAAACATGAGGGAGAAAGGGGTAAAGAAAAAAAATCCCTCAAGTGGAAATCTCCCCTTAAGGGGAGATGGGTCGCTTTTCTAGATCCCCTTCTCCCTCATGTTTAGCCCCATTATTTTGGCGATTTTAAGACCTTTTGTGCCATTTAGGTGTCGATCTTAACCTGGCGATGCAATATCGAACCTGTAATTTAGGAGGAACCGGGACATCCGTCTATCGACAAATGTACAAATCTATCTTGAAGGGGGGTTTGGGGGGGGCAATAATATAAGCTTGATGAAGGTCTTGGGAGGAAACTAGAAAGTATATAATATAAATATACCAATATTCATAATAACAAAATAAATAATAATAATAATAATAATAATAATAATAATAATAATAATAATAATAATAATAATAATATAACAAAAACTACTACTACTACTACTACTACTACTACTACTACTACTACTACTAATAATAATAATAATACTAATACTAATACTAATAAAAATAATACTAAACAGAAAGGTCTCCCCTTAAAGCCTACTGTACACAAGTTAATGACGTCACTGTGGTGGTGGTGGTGGGTTAGTACGTCACTGAGTTGTTCTCAGGGGATCGATACTTTTTTCTCTCTCTATCTCTATCTCTCTCTCTTAGTGACGTCATTATGTTTACTTGTACCCTCCTTTTCTCTCTCTCTCTCTCTCTCTCTCTCTCTCTATATATATATATATATATATATATATATATATATCTCTCTCTCTCTCTTTTGGTGACGTCATTGTGTTTACTTGTACCCTCCTTTTCTCTCTCTCACACTCACACACACACACACGCTCACTCTCTCTACCTGTCTGTCTACCTCTCTCTCTTGCACACACAGTGTACACACACTCTCTCTCTCTCTCACACACACACACTCACTCTCTCTACCTGTCTGTCTACCTCTCTCTCTTGCACACATACTGTACACACACTCTCTCTCTCTCACACACACACACACACACACTCACTCTCTCTACCTGTCTGTCTACCTCTCTCTCTTGCACACATACTATACACACACTCTCTCTCTCTCACACACACATACACACTCACTCTCTCTACCTGTCTGTCTACACCTCTCTCTCACACACACCCATACACACTCACTCTCTCTACCTGTCTGTCTACCTCTCTCTCTTGCACACATACTGTACACACTCTCTCTCTCACACATACACACTCACTCTCTCTACCAGTCTGTCCACACCTCTCTCTCACACACACCCATACACACTCACTCTCTCTACCTGTCTGTCTACCTCTCTCTCTTGCACACATACTGTACACACTCTCTCTCTCACACACACACATACACACTCACTCACTCTCTCTACCTGTCTGTCTACATCTCTCTCTCACACACACCCATACACACTCACTCTCTCTACCTGTCTGTCTACCTCTCTCTCTTGATCCTCAGTGTTTTGGAGGACAAGCAGCCTAGAAGGGTCACTAGATCTGTTGTTGCTTGATTTCCTTTGTACTCCTTTGTACTCTTGCACACATACTGTACACACTCTCTCTCTCACACATACACACTCACTCTCTCTACCTGTCTGTCTACACCTCTCTCTCACACACACCCATACACACTCACTCTCTCTACCTGTCTGTCTACCTCTCTCTCTCACACACACCCATACACACTCACTCTCTCTACCTGTCTGTCTACCTCTCTCTCTTGCACACATACTGTACACACTCTCTCTCTCACATATACACACTCACTCTCTCTACCTGTCTGTCTACACCTCTCTCTCACACACACCAATACACACTCACTCTCTCTACCTGTCTGTCTACCTCTCTCTCTCACACACACCCATACACACTCACTCTCTCTACCTGTCTGTCTACCTCTCTCTCTTGCACACATACTGTACACACTCTCTCTCTCACACATACACACTCACTCTCTCTACCTGTCTGTCTACCTCTCTCTTGCACACATACTGTACACACTCTCTCTCTCACACATACACACTCACTCTCTCTACCTGTCTGTCTACCTCTCTCTCTTGCACACATACTGTACACACTCTCTCTCTCACACATACACACTCACTCTCTCTACCTGTCTGTCTACACCTCTCTCTCACACACACCCATACACACTCACTCTCTCTACCTGTTTGTCTACCTCTCTCTCTCACACACACCCATACACACTCACTCTCTCTACCTGTCTGTCTACCTCTCTCTCTTGCACACATACTGTACACTCTCTCTCTCTCACACACACATACTGTACACACTCTCTCTCACACACACCCATACACACTCACTCACTCTACCTGTCTGTCTACCTCTCTCTCTCACACACACTCACTCTCTCTACCTGTCTGTCTACCTCTCTCTCTTGCACACATACTGTACACTCTCTCTCTCCCAAACTTGCACTCTTTTTCGCACACAATCTCTCTCTTATACAAACACGTTCACTCTCTTCTCCCCTTCTCTCTCTCTCTCTCTCTCTCTCTCTCTCTCTCTCTCTCTCTCTCTCTCTCTCTCTCTCTCTCTCATGCATAAATTAATGCATTTGACCAAATTACATTGCAGCATGCTAAATAGTACCTGTCCGTTTGTTGTGTGTATGTATGTATGTATGTACAGTGTGAATGCATGCCTGTATGTGCAAGTATGTATAATAATAATAATAATAATAATAATAATAATAATAATAACAATATACTGTATACTGTATAATCATCGGTTTCTTTCGAGGCGGCAGGGAATGAGGCTGAACATTCACAATTCCTTAACCTAACTCATCCCAAGCAGTCAACAGATTGACGATGGCTGCCAAAAGGGTGCCTATACTGTATATGTATGTATGTATGTATGTTTTGAATTTAATTATTGTTTTACATAATATTACATATATTCCTACTATGCGGAGATATTTATATATATCTACTATGCACATTATATACCTAACTAACTATCTATGGGTTGTCTATCTATCGAACTGTCTCTCAATCTATCTAACTATCTCTCAATCTATCTATCTATCTGTCTATGAATACACATATCTATCTATTTATATACAGAATATATCTAGCATAAATCCATGCATCTTTGTGAATAAAAAAACATGATATAATTCAAGCAAAGATCGATTATAGTTAATTAAAGAAGTGGAGAAAGCATTGATAGATATTTATGGATTTCAGAACCTAATTGCAATTGATGTTAAAGGTCAACTCCAGGAATAAAACCTATTCAAACTACAATGTCCATAGTGATCTGTTTGGTTTTAGGGATATGATACTGAAGAACTTTCATCAATGTGTCTTAACAACATAGAAATATAGCTTATCTAACTTATTTTATGTGGCGATAACTGGTGTGTTTACCATGACGTCACAGGATACAATGGCAGGAATACTCAACATGGGAGGTGGAAGAATCTGTGCTCTTTTTAATGAGATAAACTCATATAATTGTATGAATGTGCACAGCTTAGCATTTGGCTTCACCACTGTTTGGTCAAGGGACCGCGATATTTAAATTAAAAGAAAACGATACGTTCATTAAGAAATAGGCCTTAGAAGCGACCCCGTTAACTCTGGACCAGGATAAACACTCAAAACATTGCCTGTATGTTTATTGTTGGCGAGATGGGAGTATTTCTTGGTGTGCACCACATCTTCAGAACCTTCTTCGATGTCTTGCAGAGCATATATATTGATTTGAAGGGTTGTGATTCAGAAAAAAAATGACATGTCCACGAGAGAGTATGTTTGTTGACAACATGATAACATCACGGAAAAGAAGAAAGATTTTCCATTCAGCTGTTAGAGCTGGTGCCGATTAGCCTGATAATTAAGTTATTTTATCTGGTGTTTGGATGAAATAGATGAATATTGCCTACATACACATTAACATAGATTTATAGTATGTTCTTTCCCAAGCCCAAACTATTTTTTTGTTTTTATCCATGGAGTTCACCTTTAATACTATTAAGACAAGAATATTTAATGTGTAGTATAATGAGCCCACATTGAGCTAAGGATTATATTTTTGTTTTATTTTAAAAAACATGTTGTAGATACAATATATATATATATATATATATATATGTATATATATATATATATATATATATATATATATATATATATATATTATTATAAATAACTATATATATATATTTATATATATATATATATATACGGGTATATATATTATATTTATATATATATATATATATATATATATATATATATATATATATATATATATATATATATAAAGAATACGTTGTGTATCTTTTTATGAAATAAGTATATGACTGACTGACTGACTATCTATCTATCTATCTATCTATCGTCTTCCCCAACACTGAACGGGATTGACCTATAGAAGTCTTGAGGACGCCTTTTTTTTTGGGGGGGGGGGGGGGAGGAATAATAGAGTGATCCCCACCTCTTTTTTTTTTCTCTTTCTCTCTCTCTCTCTTTGGCTTGTATCCATTCGGCCCCATTCAGCATACTGTTTTAAGACGTTTACCCCCATCCAGGAGTCAATATTTTCCTGGCGAGCAGTAGCGAGCCAGCATATATATATATTTTTGTTTTGACAGCAAGCTAAATTTGTACATTTTTCGATAGAATAATGTCTCCGGCGAAGCCGGATTTCTCCATACAATGCTGGCTCGCTATCGCTCGCCAGGAAGAAATCGACACCTGCATGGGGATAAACGTCTTAAAACAATTGGCTGAATGGGGCCGAATGGATACAAGCCAAGGAAAGAGAAAAAAGGAGAGAAAGATAAAACAAGCCGTGGACCCCCCTTAACTCACTCTCACTCTCTCTCTCTCTTTCATTATATATATTAGTACCCTATTAAGCTAGATGTCTCATTTTCTAATGTGTGAATATTTGAATGTATAATATCTCTCTCTCTCTTTCTCTCGCTCTCGCTCTCTCTCTCTCTCTCTCTCTCTCTCTCTCTCTTTGTGTGTATATGTATGTATGTACTGTCTCTCTCTCTTTCTATCTATCTATCTATTAGCACATCCATCCATCTATCCACCCATTAATTCATCTATCTATCAATGTATGTATCTATCTATCTATCTACCAATTATCTATCTATCTATCTATCTACCCAATTATTTATATATCTACCCAATTAGTCCTATCTATCTATCTATCTATCTATCCATCCATCTATCCATCCATCCATCCATCTATCTATCTATCTATCCATCCATCCATCTATCTATCCATATATCTATCCATCCATTCATCCATCCATCTATCTATCTATCTATCTATCCATATATCTATCCATCTATCTATCGTCCTTGCTCTCTCCGTGTGTATAAAGTTGCATGCTAGAATCTGCTCTAGTTTTCCCCTCTATCGATCCTACCCACCGCATCTAGAAACTGCCTCGCCGTGACTATCTATCGACCTACCTACCTACCTATTTATCAATCCTTCTATCTATCTATCCACCTATCTATCTATTTGTTTCTATATATCTATCTATATATATATATATATATATATATATATATATATATATATATATATATATATATATATATATATATATATATATATATATCTCCCTACTTGTCTATCTATCTATCTATCTATCTATCTAAACATCCCTTCATTGCCAAGGTATCGTGATCGGAGAATGGCGTGCACAAGATTATAAACTAAATTACCACCACATATTTCCTGTCCTACTGTATGTGTATATGTGTATATCATCTCTATGTATTCATGTATGTATCTATGTGTACGTATGTATTAGGCAGCTATGTATGTGTGTATTAGGTGAATATACTGTATATGTATGTATTTATGTGTATCTCTCTATGTATTCTCTATGTATACAAGACAGTGTGTTGAAATGGATAGAAAATTGGCTCAGCGACAGAAAGCAAAGAGTAGTCATAAACGGTAAGGCAATCTAAATGGACCAATGTAAGTAGCGGGGTAGCCCAGGGATCGGTACTAGGACCAATTCTCTTTCTAATTTACATCAACGACATAGATGAGGGTCTCACCTGTACAATCTCAAAATTTGCTGACGATACAAAAATTGCAAATAGCGTACTCTCAAAAGAACAAGTTGACGATATGCAACACAATCTAGATAAGTTGTCACGTTGGGCCCAAATTTGGCAAATGAGTTTCAATGCGGATAAATGTAAAGTACTACATATCGGATACCAAAATGAGAAAGCAAACTATTTGATGAATGGCACTCAGCTTAAGAATGTAAACAGTGAAACCGATCTGGGAGTAACAATATCGAGTAACCTAAAACCGAGTCAACAATGTTCAGAAGTTGTTAAGAAGGCAAACAAAATAATTGGCTTTATAGGCAGGTCATTTGAGCATAAATCCAAAGAAGTTATCCTAACCCTTTACAATTCCTTAGTCCACCCTCTTCTGGAATACTGCATTCAATCCTGGTGCCCTTATTACCAAAAAGATATAAACAAGCTAGAACGAGCTCAACGTAGAGTTACCAAAATGATACCTAGCCTAAAGAACAAACCATACGAGGAGCGTCTTAGAGAATTAAATATATTTCCTTTAACCCACTGAGCCCTAGCGACGCAGCGTTTTCGTCAGCAATGTATGTAACACTAAACCCCAGCGACTCACCGTTTGCGTCAGTGTCACTCCGGTCCCTTTACTCCGGTCCTATGGCACCTAGAGAGCTCAGATTTTTATGGGAACTGTGTAAGTATCCCACGCACCCATGCCGATGGTTGAAAACTCTCAAAGTCCAACCGCGTGTGCGTGAGCGCGCAAAAACATGGTTTTGGGGGAAATTGCCTTCAATTTTTTACTCTTGTAAAATCCATTTTCGGGGGCTCTGTAGGACCATTTTTTGAGCTCTTTGATAGTTTTTTCGTGGTTTTTCCTTCATTCCTAACCCATTCGCTATTGTTTCTGGAATAAAAAAAAAAAATCAGAATCAGCCGGTCCTGGGTGGTACATTTATAAATATTTAGCTGGTACTCAGCTGGTTTACCCAGCGCAGATTAAGAGGCGACTTAATTCAAGTGTTCAAATCATCAAAGGAATCGACAATATGAACTGTAGTAAGTACTTCACTATCGACCATTCTAATTACACGCGGGGAAACGGTTGAAAAATTATCGGTAAATCTTTTAACTCGCACGAATCTAAGAATTTCTTCTTCAATCGAGTTGTCAACTTGTGGAATGGGCTTCCCCGAGACGTTATAGACTGCAGCACCATTGATTCATTTAAACTTCGACTAGACAAATATCTTGCATCAAACCCGCGACTGACTGCGTTTGTAAATGAATAACTTTATTTTATCCCCCCCCCTCAGTGACTAACCCATCTGCCCCCAACTAACGTCCTAATCCTGCCACGGACATTAGTTCCAGGGCAGTAGTTCCCGTTCCAATGTTCCCTTACCCACTCTAAACCACTGTTTGGACAATTGATCCTCAGTGTTTTGGAGGACAAGCAGCCTAGACGGGTCACCAGACTTGTTGTTGCTTGATTTCCTTTGTACTCCTTTGTATGTATGTATATATATATATGTATGTATGATGCAGCTATGTAAGGGTGTATTAGGTGAATATATATGTATGTATATATGTGTCTCCCTAAGTATTCATGTATGTATTTATATATATGTAAGTTGTTGTTGTTGTTGTTCCCTAAGCTGCCTGGCCGAACAGCCCCGAGTCCCTGAGAAAGGCCATGGCCACGATCGGGCTTTCCCACAGAGCTCTCATTGAGTGTAGATTGTGTTGTTGGCGTAAGTGGTTGTGTGAAATGCAGTCTTCTATGATGTGTTTAATGGTATGGGGTGCTGTGTTACATCCCGGGTAGGCGTCGACAACGGAGTCATCCAGTCTCTTCTGATAGCTCAGGAGAGCTGGATGGTGTCCTCAGCCTGGCCAGGTGGACTCTGTCCTCGCGAGGAAGGGAGGATTCGGAAGGATGGATTTCGGGAGGTCGTGCATGCAGCTGCGTGTTGTCTGTGAGTGAGTGGATGGATCGGTGAGAGATATGAGTATGGATGTGGTTCTGGAAGTTGGTTCGGGGTGGGCAGGGAGGGAGAGAGGACAATAATTGTGTGTGATACCGTGTGCTGGGTGTTGTTTTGATATTTCTTGGTGTTTGTGGGTGTGTTGCCATGTAGTTTAGTGTAATATATGTAAGTATTATGCAGCTATGTATGTGTGTGAATTTGTATTTTGTTGTTGTGTGTTCGTTGTTTTCGGTTGTGCTGTCCCTGTTCTGGCTCTGTCTTGAGTCCCCCCCCCCCACACAATAAAGGAAAAAAAAGGAAAATAGGAAAAAAAGAAGGAAAAGTGGGGATTGGGCCCGAGTATATATAATATAGAATAGATGTATGCATGTATTAGGTGACTTTTTTTTTTTTTTTTTTTTTTTTTTTTTTTTTCCCTATATTCCAACTACTCCCTCATATGTATGTACCGGGATTCCCAGTTTATCAGACCAGTACCCTACCCACGTGACTAATACAGGTTTCCCGTGAGCAGGTATGGTGTTGGGTAACCAGTACCGGTACATCTCCACCAGTAGCCTACACCAGTTTAAGGGGAGATTTCCACATGAGGGATTTTTTTTCTGGACCCCTTTCTCCCTCATGTTTAGCCCCATTGCTTTTGAGATTTTAAGGCGTTCGCCCTAGTAGTTTGGACATTTTAAGACATTTTGCCCCATTTCTGTCAATTTTAAGACCTTTCGTGCCATTTAGGTGTCGATTTTTTCCTGGCGAGCGATAGCGAGCCTATAATTTAAGAGCAACCGGCCTCCGGCCGGGAAATGTTTCTACCGAAAAATTTACAAATTTATCTTGAAAGGGGGTCTAGGGGGTGTAATTTTAAGCTTGATGAAAACGTAGGGAACAAACTAAATACCTCCCCTTAAGGGGGTAGTGCTTGGTTTTTGGTCTATATATATATTTATTAATTTGTTTTTGAGTTTCCTCGCTAGATCTCCATCATGCTTAAAGAAAACACCCTCTAGACCCCCTTTCAAGATAAATTTGTACATTTTTCGGTAGAAATAGTATCTCTCTCACACTATCTCTCTTTCTCACTCACACACACACTATATCTCTCTCTTTCTCACTCACACACAAACACAATCGCTCTCCCACTCTATCTCTCTCATTCTCACTCACACACACTATCTCTCTCTCTCTCTCTCTCTCTCACACACACACACACACTATCACACTCTCTCACTCACACACTCTCTCTTTGTTTCTCAGCTTAAGGAATACGTCATTCCTTCTCCCCATATATCTAGTGACCACACCCACCTCTCTCTCTCGCTCTCTCTCTTTGCTCCACCTTTCCCTTCATCTACTCTCTCTCTCTCTCTCTTCTACATCTACTCTCTCTTTCTCACCCTTCTTCCCCCCTCTCTCTCTCTCTATCTTTTCCCCATATCCTCTCTCTCTCTCTCCCCCTTCTCCCCCCCCCTCTCTCTCTCTCTTTCCAGTGTATATATCCGTCTGTATATTATCCAGATCTAGAACACCCCCCCCCCCCCCTCTCTCTCTCTCTTTCTCTCTCTCTTTTCTTGTCACTACCCCACATCTCTCTCTCTCCACCATTTCCCCTTTGTTATTCTCCTTTTTCTCTCTCTTCTTCTTCTTACCTCTCTCACTCTCTCTCTCATGTTGTTTATCAAGCTCCCTCTATCCTCCGCCACCACCTCTCTCTCTCGATTATAGCAAAATATTTGGCCTCAATATGAATACAACACGCAACCATGGCTGGAAATTAGAATAACAAAGGTTCAGCACTAGTATCTGTGGAAACGTTTTCACATATAAGATCTGTTCTACCTGGAACAAACTTCCCTCCGAAGTTGTAAATATTTTTCAGTGGAGCAGTTCAAGAAGAGAGTAGATAGTAATTTGCACACTCTGTAATGAGTGTAGTGCACTAAACAGTCTCTCTCCTTCCACTTCGAGTATCTCCTCGGAATGAATCGCAAGGTCTCTAAGATGCTAACTATTCCTTGTAACTCCTTGTAACTCTCTCTCTCTCGCTACCAGTGTGCCAAGCGGTAGGAATCCAGTTGAGTCCAGATACGACCAACCCCACGCCACCTACACCGCCATATTGACACCCTCCTATTAAAGCTACGACCATCCCCACGCCACCTACACCGCCATATTGATACCCTCCTCTTAAAGCTAAACTCCATGTACCAGTTTAATTAATCACAGTATTTACCCCGAGTCGCGTCAATAGGGACTTTTAAATAGCCTGAGGTCACGCCATTTAATTTGCTATGTTTTTGGCGGCATCAGGGTAATTTTAATCAATTCCCGTTTGCCCTCTCTGATGTCATTTAGGTGTACATTTTTTCCTGGCGAGCGATAGCGAGCCTGTAATTTAAGAAGAACCGGCCTTTGGCCAGGATATTATTCTATCGAAAAATTTAAAAATTATCTTGAGGGAGGTTCTTGGGTGTGTGTGTGTGTGTTTTTTTTTTTTTTTTTTTTTTTTTTAAAGCTTGATGGAGGTCTAGGGAGGAAACTAAAATACATAAATGAGCCAATAAATCTGGCCATCCACCCTTAATGTCCCCCTAGTCACCGCCTCAGAAGATATATAACATAGGGTGTAGTCGCGTCAATAGGGATGTGGAAATGGCTTGAGGTCACCCCCATCAATTTCTTATGGTACAGTCGAGGTTAATAAGTGTTGTCAGATATTTCACGAAGTTTCGGACACTGACTAATACTCTGAGGGATAAGCACTTTTCCCAGTAACTATCAAGATATCAATAACACTTTTTGAGCGAATACCACTGGAATCTATGACAACACTTAAGGGGAGGTTTTTAGTTTGTTCCCTAGACTTCCATCAAGCTTATAATTACACCCTCTAGACCCCCTTTCAAGATAAACTTGTACATTTTTCGGTAGAAAAATGTCCCGGCCGAAGGCCTTTTCCTTTTAAATTACAGGCTCGCTATCGGTCGCCAGGAAAAAATCGACACCTAAATGGTACGAAAGGTCTTAAAATTGACAGAAATGGGGCGAAAGTTCTTAAAATCGCCAAACTAATGGGGTTAACGTTATACAATCTCAAAAGCAATGGGACTAAACATGAGAGAGAAAGGGGTCCAGAAAAAGATCTCTCAAGTGGAAATCTCCCCTTAATACCCCCCGATTGTACAGTCGGCCAAGTAAGTGAAGTCGCGGCACCAAGTATGTACATATTTCCATCAATAATCGGTATCAGCGCTATCTAAGGCCTAAATCACCCTATTCAACATCTGACAGACATTAATACAGGACACAGCGAGCAATGACCGTGGCGACCAGACTTATTTAGCCAACTGTACTGTATACTGGCGCCATCAGGGAGGGCAAACGGGAATGGACCACTGGCGACTTTCAGGCTATAAGGAAGTTGGAGCCGTTAAGGGGAGATATCCACTTGAGGGATTTTTTTCTTGACTCCTTTCTCCCTCATTTTTAGCCCCATTGTTTTCCTAATATTAAGACGTTCGCCCCATTATTTTGACGATTTTAAGAACTTTCAAACCATTTCTGTCAATTTTAAG
Organism: Paralithodes platypus; assembly: GCA_032716605.1. Taxonomy (NCBI): domain Eukaryota; kingdom Metazoa; phylum Arthropoda; class Malacostraca; order Decapoda; family Lithodidae; genus Paralithodes; species Paralithodes platypus. The sequence goes on along the minus strand of CM064566.1, from coordinate 8,752,395 downwards.
ACCTTTCGTGCCATTTAGGTGTCGATTTTATCCTGGCGAGCGATAGCGAGCCTGTAATTTAAGAGGAACCGGCTTTCAGCCGGGACATTTTTCTACCGAAAAATGTACACATTTATCTTGAAAGGGGCTCAAGGGGGTGTAATCTTAAGCTTGAAGGATATCTACGGACCAAACTAAAAACCTCCCCTTAAGCCCCCACACCCCCTCCGCTCCCCCCACTCGTTTAGATGGGCACCTACAACCTGGCTATAAGGAAGTTGGAGCCGTTAACTTCGATATTAAAGGGGGTGGTGCTTGTTTTTTGGGCTATTTATTTCATTGTTTATATATTGGATACTTTCCTCGCTAGACTTCCATCAAACTTCAGGGGGGGTCACCTGTTTTTGTTCTGTCCTTTTCTATCTTTCTCTGGCTTGTATCCATTTGGCCCCATTCAGCCTATTGTTTTAAGACGTTTATCCCCATCCAGGTGTCAATTATTTACTGGTGAGCGGTAGCGAGCCAGCATATTTTTTATTTTTGTTTGACAGCAGGCTAAATTTGTAAATTTTTCGATAGGAAAATGTCTGCGGCGAAGCCGGATTTTTTCATATAATGCTGGCTCGCTATCGCTCGCCAGGAAAAAAATCGACACTTAGATGGGGATAAACGTCTTAAAATAGTTGGCTGAATGGGGCCGAATGGTTACAAGCCAGAGAAAGAGAGAAAAGGACAGAAATAAAAAAAAGCAGGTCACCCCCTTAAAACAAAAACAAAACTATTTTTTTCGGTAGAGAGAGAGAGAGAGAGAGAGAGAGAGAGAGAGAGAGAGAGAGAGAGAGAGAGAGAGAGAGAGAGAGATTTGTACACCTGATATATAAATTAAGCACATATGGTTAAAGAGAGAGAGAGAGAGAGATAGATTTGTACACCTGATATATAAATTAATCACATAATGATCATAGAGAGAGAGAGAGAGAGAGAGAGAGAGAGATTTGTACACCTGATATATAAATTAATCACATAATGATCATAGAGAGAGAGAGAGAGAGAGATTTGTACACCTGATATATAAATTAATCACATAATGATCATAGAGAGAGAGAGAGAGAGAGATTTGTACACCTGATATATAAATTAATCACACAATGATCATAGAGAGAGAGAGAGAGAGAGAGAGATTTGTACACCTGATATATAAATTAATCACATAATGATCATAGAGAGAGAGAGAGAGAGAGAGAGAGATTTGTACACCTGATATATAAATTAATCACATAATGGTCATAGAGAGAGAGAGAGAGAGAGATTTGTACACCTGATATATAAATTAAGCACATATGGTCATAGAGAGAGAGAGAGAGAGAGAGAGAGAGAGAGAGAGAGAGAGAGAGAGAGAGAGAGAGAGAGCGAGAGCTAGAGAGAGTTTGAAAGAGAGAGAGTAGGGAGTTGTAGATTTGTCCTAATGAAGAGAGAGAGAGAGAGAGAGAGAGAGAGAGAGAGAGAGAGAGTAAGCATGTTTCAGTATAGGTTACATAACAGCTAAAGGACCCTTACGTAACATTAAGGGGGTCACCAGCTTTTTATATATTTCTCTCCTTTTCTCTCTTTCGCTGGCATGTATCCATTCGGCCTTATTCAGCCAACTGTTTTAAGACGTTTATCCCCATCCAGGTGTCGATTTCTTCCTGGCGAGCGATAGCGAGCCAGCATTGTATGGAGAAATCCGGCTTTGCCGGAGTAATTTTTCTATCGACAAATTTACAAATTTAGCTTGCTGTCAAAACAAATATATATATATTGACACCTGGATGGGGGTAAACGTCTTAAACCAGTAGGCTGAATGGGGCCGAATGGATAAAAGCCAAAGAAAGAGGGAGAGAAAGAGAAAATAAGCGAGGTGGGCGTGTATTGACCAATCACTAAACCCCAGCCCCCCTCAGAACAGATACACCCAGCCATTTTGTTTATTTTTTTTCTTCTATAAATATGGATGAGGGAGATAAAAGGCAAAACTGCCTGTGACAAGTGCCTCCCCTAGAGATAAAAGAGTGACAGGGCCAAAATCAAGGAACGTTCGAGCCAAAATGTCTGGACACACGGAGTTTGAAACAATTCAAGTCATAAGATGAGGGAAAGATGGATTCAGGGAGAGCGTTCCAGAGCACAGCTGTTGAATAGAAGAATGATTGGGAGTAACGTTTCACTCTTGAGTTGGAGAGTTGTACAGAGTAGGGGTGGGATTGTGTTGCAAGACGGGTGCTGCGCACCCTGCGTAGAGGAGGTGGTATACACTGAGAGAGCTCTGAGGAACACTGATTATTGTAGTAGTGATAGAACAGCGAGAGAGATGCAACATTGCAGCGAAGAGAGAGAGATTGCAAAGAGTCGGTGAGTGGACGGGAGTTAATGATACGAAAGGCTTTCCTTTCTACTTTGTCTAGAAGTGCTGTGTGACAGGATCCTCCCCACACATGTGAACAATACTCAATACAAGGACGCACTGTGCCCCTGTACAGAGCAAAAAGCTGAGCAGGGGTAAAGAACCCCTTGAGGTGGTTGAGCACACCCAGCTTCTGGGAGGCTGCCTTGTGCTTGGTTTTTGGTCTATGTATTCATTTACCAATATATTTTTGAGTTTCCTCGCTAGACTTCCATCAAGCTTAAACAAAAACACCCCCTAAACCGCCTTTCAATATAAATTTAATGTCTCAACCAAAGGCCGTTTCCTTCTAAAATCTCAGGCTCGCTATTGCTTGCTAGAAAAAAAAATCGACACCTAAATGGCGCAGGAGGTTGTAATATTGACGAAAAAATTAGGCGAAAGATCTCAAAATCGCCAAACTAACGGAACGAACGTCTTACAATCTAAAAATGTCTATGGTAAACATGAGGGAGAAGGGGGTCCATAAAAAGTGACTACCTCCCACTTCCACTGTATGACCCTCTATGTAACTCTACGGTCAAGGCCAACCCACATTCACATTACCCCCACCCAACCCCCCACCCCTCTCTCTCTCTCTCTCTCTCTCTCTCTCTCTCTCTCTCTCTCTCTCTCTCTCTCTCTCTCTCTCTCTCTCTCTCTCTCTCTCTCTCTCTCTCTCTCTCTCTCTCTCTCTCTCTCTCTCTCTCTCTCTCTCTCTCTCTCTCTCTCTCTCTTATATTTTATTTATTTTTGAGTTTCCTCGCTAGACCTCCATCAAGCTTAGACAAACACCCCCTAGACCCCCTTTCAAGATAAAGTTTAAAAAATTTCGGTAGAATAATGTCCAGACTGAAGGCCGGATCATTCTAAAATTAAAGGCTCGTTATCGCTCGCCAGGAAAACATCGACACAAAAAGGGCACGAAAAGTCTTAACATTGAAAAAAAAATGAGGCGAAAGGTCTCAATGTCGCCAAACGAACGGAACGAACGTCTTAAAACCTCAAACCTAATATACTATACATGAGGGAGAAGGGGATCCAGAAAACCTAATATACTAAACATGAGGCAGAAGGGGATCCAGAAAACCTAATATACTAAACATGAGGGAGAAGGGGATCCAGAAAACCTAATATACTAAACATGAGGGAGAAGGGGATCCAGAAAACCTAATATACTAAACATGAGGCAGAAGGGGATCCAGAAAACCTAATATACTAAACATGAGGGAGAAGGGGGTCCAGAAAACCTAATATACTAAACATGAGGGAGAAGGGGATCCAGAAAACCTAATATACTAAACATGAGGGAGAAGGGGATCCAGAAAACCTAATATACTAAACATGAGGGAGAAGGGGATCCAGAAAACCTAATATACTAAACATGAGGGAGAAGGGGATCCAGAAAACCTAATATACTAAACATGAGGGAGAAGGGGGTCCAGAAAACCTAATATACTAAACATGAGGGAGAAAGGGATCCAGAAAACCTAATATACTAAACATGAGGGAGAAGGGGATCCAGAAAACCTAATATACTAAACATGAGGGAGAAGGGGATCCAGAAACATGAGGGAGAAGGGGATCCAGAAAACCTAATATACTAAACATGAGGGAGAAGGGGATCCAGAAAACCTAATATACTAAACATGAGGGAGAAGGGGATCCAGAAAACCTAATATACTAAACATGAGGGAGAAGGGGGTCCAGAAAACCTAATATACTAAACATGAGGGAGAAAGGGGTCCAGAAAACCTAATATACTAAACATGAGGGAGAAGGGGATCCAGAAACATGAGGGAGAAGGGGATCCAGAAAAAGCGAGTAGTACCCCCTTAAGGGGGGTGACCTGCTTTTTTGTTATTTCTGTCCTTTTCTCTCTTTCTCTGGCTTGTATCCATTCGGCCCCATTCAGTCAACTATTTTAAGACGTTTATCCCCATTTAGGTGTCGATTTCTTCCTGGCGAGCGATAGTGAGCCAGCATTATATGAAGAAATCCGGCTTCGCCGGAAACATTTTTCTATCGAAAAATGTACAAATTTAGCCTGCTGTCTAACAAAAATAAAAAATATGCTGGCTCGCTACCGCTCACCAGTAACAAATTGATACCTGGATGGGGATAAACGTCTTAAATCAGTAGGCTGAATGGGGCCAAATGGATACAAGCCAGAGAAAGATAGAAAAGGACAGAACAAAAACAGGTCACCGCCCTTAAAGAGAGATTTTTGGTTTTCCGAAACCGGCCCCTTCTCCCTCATAATTGGTGCCATTAGTTTAAGACGTTAGCTCCATTAGATTGGCGATTATATATATATATAAAAAAACAAAAAATCCCCCCCATTTCCTTGTCATTTTAAAAATTTCAAGCTATTTAGGTGTCAATTTCAAGCTATTTAGGTGTCAATTTCAAGCTATTTAGGTGTCAATTTCAAGCTATTTAGGTGTCAATTTCAAGCTATTTAGGTGTCAATTTCAAGCTATTTAGGTGTCAATTTCAAGCTATTTAGGTGTCAATTTTTCCTGGCGAGCTATATTGAACCTGCAATTGATGAGGAAGCTTGATAGAGGTCTCGGGAGTCAACTACATATTAATACATAAATAAACAAATAAATATCTTCCCTTAAGGGGAGGTTTCTAGTTTGTTTCCTACTCCTCCAGCAATCTTAAAATATCACCCCCTTGACCCCCTTTCAAGATAAATTTGTACATTTTTCGGTAGAAAAATGTCCCGGCTGAAAGCCGATTCCTTTTAAATTACAGGCTCGCTATCGCTCGCCAGGATAAAATCGACACCTAAAAGGCACGAAAGGTCTTAAAAGTGACATAAATGGGGCGAAAGTTCTTAAAATCGTCAAATATGGGGCGAACGTCTTAAAATATAAAAAGCAGTGGGGCTAAACATGAGGAAGAAAGGGGTAAATAAAAAAATCCCTCAAGTGGAAATCTCCCCTTAACCCTTACAGTACCGGTGATGTCCTTTTTCTTTATATGGTGGCAATTATTAGACGATTTTATTCAGATTCGGAAGGACCTCTAGCCATAACAAGGCTTCAAACCATTTCAACCAACCCTTTTAACGACCGTAGATCCCTCCCAAGCTGCATGATATCGTCTAAATATAGGTAGAATAAAAGATAACACACGTCGCTGGTACACGAAGGGTTAATGTAATAGACAGAAACATGTACAAGTTGACCTGATTAACACTATCTGGTGCAACGTCTTGGGGGTTATTATGGTATTTGGTGCAATTATTATTGAGGGTATTAATTGATTTAGACATGTTCGAACAATGTGTATATAGTTAACCCTGAGACTTGGAAAAACGCCTTTCCAAACACCCTTCAAACTAAAAAAACGTTCCCCAGACCCCTTTCAAGCTAAAAAAAAACGTTCCCCAGACCCCCTTCAAGCTAAAAAAACCGTTCCCCAGACCCCCTTCAAGCTAAAAAAACCGTTCCCCAGACCCCCTTCAAGCTAAAAAAACCGTTCCCCAGACCCCCTTCAAGCTAAAAAAACGTTCCCCAGACCCCCTTCAAGCTAAAAAAAAAACGTTCCCCAGACCCCCTTCAAGCTAAAAAAAAGGTTCCCCAGACCCCCTTCAAGCTAAGTATGTAGATTTTTCGGTAGAAAAATGTCCTGGCCAAAGGTCGATTTCTCCCAAATTGCAGGCTCGCTATCGCTCGCCCAGGAAAAATCAACACCTTATTGGGTTGAAGCATAATATAATCGCCAAACTAATGAGGTGAAACGTCTTAAAATATCCAAGCTAATGGAGTAAATCAAGGAGGATCCAAATTGGCCCGCCCTGCACCTAATAGGGTTAAGCTGCCAGACCAGTTTTGAGGGATACAGTTGAAGGGAAGAACGGTTATGTACTACCGCCTTTGGACCTACTGTACCTGCAAGCTGTGGGTGGAGGAACTGTGAACATCTTCCTGAGCCTCCTTGAACCGGCTTAGTGGGTGCTTCTCCCTCGTCCCATTCTCGGGCCAGGAGGATGAGATCGGATTTGACGGTGACCTGGGGGGAAGATAAACAGATAGATTCACATATATACAGTATATATATATAGATAGATAGGTAGATAGATAGATAGATAGATATATATATATATATATATATATATATATAGAGAGAGAGAGAGAGGTAGTTGATTAGATGTTTACAATCAAGAAGCGTGTGTACAGTATGTTTATATAATGTTTGTGACTGTTTATGTATGTAAAGGAAGGGAGGAGGTCTACACGTGTACCAGTGCGTCAGAGGTAGTGTGTGCGTGCTTGTGTGTGTGTGTGTGTGTGTGTGTGTGTGCGTGTGTGTATGTATGTAAAGGAAGGGAGGAGGTCTACACGTGTATCAGTGCGTCAGAGGTAGTGTGTGCGTGCTTGTGTGTGTGTGTGTGTGTGTGTGTGTGTGCGTGTGTGTATGTATGCTCGTGTGAGTGTGTGTGTGCTTGTGTGTACTTACTCTAGTTGTACTTACTCTAGTTGTATTGCGGGAGTGAGCATGCTCGTTATTTCCCACCTCCTATATGTGTAGGTGTTATTTGTATCGTTGGAATGGCTGTGGATGTGTGTGTAGTCTGTATTTTTATCCAATTGGCGACATCGGAAACGAAGGCTTAGGGTGGATCTGTATGGTACCATTCTCACTATAGACGGTACCGTCTCGCCCGAAGGCTTAGGTAGCCATCAGCTTAGGTGAACCATATGATACCCATCTCGCCTTGTACCATTTTTGCCAACCCCAGATGGGACGTCACAACGTCGTCCACTTATTCCAGGTACCTATTTACAGCTAGGTGAACTGAGGCTAACACATGAAAGGAGACAAGCCCAATTTGTCTCCGCCCGGCCGGGGATTGAACCCCCGACCCCTCGTGTGTGAGACGAGAGCTCTACCTACTAGGCTACGGGCTGTGTGTGTGTGTGTGTGTGCGTGTCTGTGCGTGTGTGTATGTATGCTCGTGTGTGTGTGTGTGCTTGTGTGTGTGCTTTTGAGAGAGAGAGAGAGTTAAGCTCCATTAGTTTTGAGATTATAAGCCCTTCATCCCATTAGTTTGGTGATTTGAAGACCTTTTGTGCCATATTTTATATGGTTTCTGTTTTCCTGGCGAGCGATAGCCAGCCTGTAATTAAAGTGGAACCGAATTTTTTCTACCGAAAAATGTACCAATTTATATCGAAGGGGGGGGGGTTATTTTTGAAGTGGGGCCACCTGCTTTTTTTTTCTTTCTCTCCCTCTCTCTTTGGCTTGTATCCATTCGGCCTACTGTTTTAAGACGTTTACCCTCATCCAGGTGTCAATGTTTTCCTGGTGAGCGATAGCGAGCCAGCATATATATATTTTTGTTTTGAGAGCAAGCTAAATTTGTACATTTTTCGATAGAAAAATGTCTCCGGCGAAGCCGGATTTCTCCATACAATGCTGGCTCGCTATCGCTCGCCAGGAAGAAAGCGACACCTAGATGGGGATAAACGTCTTAAAACAGTTGGCTGAATGGGGCCGAATGGATACAAGCCAGGGAAAGAGAGAAAAACATAAACAAAGCATGTGACCTCCCTTAAAGCTTAATGGAGGTCTTGGGAGGAAACTAAAATTATAAGAAATAAAGGAACAAATAAATACAACTCTCCCTTTAATAACTATCGCTCGTGTTCTGTGTGGGAGGATGTAATGGATCACTTGCGAGTTTCAGGCTATAAGCAAGTTGAAGCCGTGAACATCGATAATTAAAGAGAAATGCAATACTAATGTGGGTTTCTGATGGATAAAACCTGTGATCAATTTGGTTTTATGTGTTTATAAATGTTTTATGACCGTATTTTAGCTGGTAATTCTGCTAACTATTGATGGCCACAGCTCCAACTTCCTTATAGACCACAACTCGCCAGTGGTCTATTGCCTGTCTTATATAGAACGAAGGCTAATGAATTGAGTGGTGATTTATGAAAGATAACCCAGCTAATTAACCATTGAATCATATCTATCATATTACAGTAGAAAGGTTCCACTGAGATAAGATTTGAAAACTTGAACTGTATTAAAAAAAAAAAAAAAAAATATATATATATATAATTATATACTGTATAGGCTATACATATATATATATATATATATATATATATATATATATATATATATATATATATATATATATATATATATACAAATACATTTACAGTACGTATACATAATTATACATATATATATATATATATATATATATATATATATATATATATATATATATATATATAATATACTGTATAATATGCTGTATATATATATATATATATATATATATATATATATATATATATATATATATATATATATATACTGTATAATATCTGTATATATATATATATATATATATATATATATATATATACTACTAATAATAATAATAATAACAAAATTGGAAAATGCAATCACTAACAAGTCTACTAACACAAAATATGAGATCTTACATGACTAAAATAAATGGTAATAAAATTAAACCAAATTCCTTTAGCCCCGTGCCCCCCCCCCCCCCCCCCCCAAGCAATGAATGACCTATGTAACCTTTAAATGGCCGCTCGATTTCCTTCACATTATACAACACAATTTAAGGGGGGGTCACCTTTTTTTTTTTTTATCTTTCTCTCCCTCTCTCTTTGGCTTGAATCCGTTCGGCCCCATTCAGCCTACTGTTTTAAGACGTTTATCCCCATGCAGGTGTCGATTTATTCTTGGCGAGCGATAGCGAGCCAGCATTGTATGGAGAAATCCGGCTTCGCCGGAGAAATTTTTCTATCGAAAAATGTAAAAATTTCACCTTGCTGTCAACACAAAAATATATATATGCTGGCTCGCTACCGCTCGCCAGGAAAATATTGACACCTGGATGGGGGTAAACGTCTTAAAACAGTAGGCTGAATGGGGCCGAATGGATACAAGCCAAATAGAGAGGGAGAGAAAGAGAAAAAAACGAGGTGGGCTCCCTTAACCCACAGCGCTGCAACACAACCCCATGGAAACACAACACAACCCCCATGGAAACACAACACAACCCCATGGAAACACAACACAACCGCCATGGAAACACAACACAACCCCATGGAAACACAACACAACCCCATGGAAACACAACACAACCCCCATGGAAACACAACACAACCCCATGGAAACACAACACAACCCCATGGAAACACAACACAACCCCTATGGAAACACAACACAACCCCATGGAAACACAACACAACCCCCATGGAAACACAACACAACCCCCATGGAAACACAACACAACCCCATGGAAACACAACACAACCCCCATGGAAACACAACACAACCCCATGGAAACACAACACAACCCCATGGAAACACAACACAACCCCCATGGAAACACAACACAACCCCATGGAAACACAACACAACCCCATGGAAACACAACACAACCCCCATGGAAACACAACACAACCCCCATGGAAACACAACACAACCCCATGGAAACACAACACAACCCCCATGGAAACACAACACAACCCCCATGGAAACACAACACAACCCCATGGAAACACAACACAACCCCATGGAAACACAACACAACCCCATGGAAACACAACACAACCCCATGGAAACACAACACAACCCCCATGGAAACACAACACAACCCCATGGAAACACAACACAACCCCTATGGAAACACAACACAACCCCCATGGAAACACAACACAACCCCCATGGAAACACAACACAACCCCCATGGAAACACAACACAACCCCATGGAAACACAACACAACCCCATGGAAACACAACACAACCCCCATGGAAACACAACACAACCCCCATGGAAACACAACACAACCCCCATGGAAACACAACACATCCCCCATGGAAACACAACACAACCCCCATGGAAACACAACACAACCCCCATGGAAACACAACACAACCCCCACGGAAACACAACCCACCCCCATGGAAACACAACACAACCCCCATGGAAACACAACACAACCCCCATGGAAACACAACACAACCCCCATGGAAACACAACACAACCCCATGGAAACACAACACAACCCCTATGGAAACACAACACAACCCCCATGGAAACACAACACAACCCCCATGGAAACACAACACAACCCCCATGGAAACACAACACAACCCCATGGAAACACAACACAACCCCATGGAAACACAACACAACCCCCATGGAAACACAACACAACCCCATGGAAACACAACACAACCCCCATGGAAACACAACACATCCCCCATGGAAACACAACACAACCCCCATGGAAACACAACACAACCCCCATGGAAACACAACACAACCCCATGGAAACACAACACAACCCCCATGGAAACACAACACAACCCCCATGGAAACACAACACAACCCCCATGGAAACACAACACAACCCCCATGGAAACACAACACAACCCCCATGGAAACACAACACAACCCCATGGAAACACAACACACACATAGCCAAAATAACACACATAAAGGGGGACTATCTTTAAGGGAGCCCACTTCGCTGTTTTTCTCTTTCTCTCCCTCTCTCTTTGGCTTGTATCCATTCGGCCCCATTCAGCCTACTGTTTTAAGACGTTTATACCCATCCAGGTGTCAATGCGAGCCAGCATATATGTATATTTGTTTTGACAGCAAGCTTAAAAATTTAATTTTTCGATAGAAAAATTTCTCCGGCGAAGCCGGATTTCTCCACACAATGCTGGCTCGCGAAGAAGAAATCGACACCTGGATGGGGATAAACGTCTTAAAACAGTTGGATGAATGGGGCCGAATGGATACAAGCCAGATAAAAATAAAAAACAGCAGGTGACCCCCCTTAATCAACTTAACCTTTCAGTCTTCGCATCCGCCCACACATCCCCCCCCCCCCCACACACACACACACACTCACCAGTTCATCTCCCGCGATATTCTGTTGACGCTTCGATTTCAGGATTTTCGTTTTGGGCTTTTTCACCATCGCCCAAAAAGCACACACGGCGAGCTTTTCGGGAAGTGTGTGAGTGTTGTTTTTATCCTGGGTAGCACACGTGTTCGGAGCACTTATAAGGAAGCCCAGCGCGGAGTAGGGGAGAAGACCGAACACCTTTAACACAAGTGCTCAACTGCTGACGTGCCGGTGGAAAGGTGCGTTTATATACCGGCTTCCTAGACAAGCTGGCCAACTTTACCGAGTCAAAATTCCTTCCTAAACACCAAATAAATCCACTAATATGATAATTGCGTTTATATAATAACAGTAAATGAACAAAGTAGCTATTTAGTATATATTACACTTGTCAAATGGCTACAATACTAATCTAAAAATGGAAACATAGCTTTCGCGTATGTGGCAGCTGTAGAAAGGTTGCGTCAACCTGTGTCTACCGATCAATAGCACTGTCTAGCGGGGTTGGGGGGGGGGGGGTGGAGGGGGCCTCTTCTTCTTCTTCTTCTTCTTCTTCTTCTTCTTCTTCTTCTTCTCCTTCTTCTTCTTCTTCTTCTTCTTCTATAGCATCTTCACTTCACCTTCGCAGTAAATTGGTGTATCCTAACTTTCAATACACTAAAGAACACTTGGCATCCGAGGATTTTGTAAATAAATGCGTATGCCAGTTTAGATAATTCATTAATTTATTGCAAGTGGATTTCTACGATTTTGAAGTTTGATAGGGCAAATAGAAATCGTCCGTATGGTTATTCACATTCAGGGGAGGCAGACCGTTTTTCTGGACACCCTTCTCCCTAATGTTTAGTCCCACTAGTTTTGAGATTATAAAACGTCCGGCCCATTAGTTTGGCGATTTTAACACCTTTCGCCCCATTTCGTTGTTAATTTTAAGACCTTTCGTGCCATTTAGGTGTCGATTATTTCCTGGCGAGCGATAGCGAGCCTGCAATTTTAAGATGAAGCGGCCTTCGGCCGAGACATTTCTCTACCGAAAAATGTACAAATTTATCTTGAAGGAGGGGTCTAGGGGGTGTTTTTATATGCTTGATGGAGGTCTAGGGAGGAAACTAAAAAAATATATGAATACATGAATTAATAGACCAAACAAACGGTCTGCCTCCCCTTAACAGAAGACAATAGCAAAGTGCGATAGAGGAGGGATGGTAGTACGCAATTATAGGCACGTTGCACATTCATGAAATCATTGCAAACTTGACCATAGAAAACGGAGTAGAACTACTTAATTCCCAGGGTACCTTAACTAAACATTTCGTTGTTGCATCACTGTGACACGACGGAAAACACGCACACATTAAGGGAGCCCACCTCGCTCTTTTTCTCTTTCTCTCCCTCTCTCTTTGGCTTGTATCCATTCGGCCCCATTCAGTCTACTGTTTTAAGACATTTATCCCTATCCAGATGTCGATTTCTTCCTGGCGAGCGATAGCGAGCCAGCATTTTATGGAGAACTCCGGCTTTGCCGGAGAAATTTTTCTATTGAAAAATGTACAAATTAAGCATTTTTAAAAATATGCTGGCGAGCGATATCGACACATTGATGGGAATAAACTTCCTAAAACAGTAGGCTGAATGGGACCGAATGGATACAACCCAGAGAGAGAGGGAGAAAGAAAGAGAAATAAAAATGAGGTGGGCCCCCTTAATTAAGAAAGCTATGTGTAGCCAACCAGAAGAGTGACATTTCCTGCAATGATGACAACATATAGAATGACTTAAATGAATCCCAGAATGATGAAAGAGAGAGAGAGACTTAATACAATGACGAAATCCGACGCCATGGGGGGGGGGGGGGGGGACGAGGGGGGGGAGGGGCGAGGGGGGGGGGGGTTGTTGGTAATTAATGTGTTATTGCTTAACCCCCTTCTGTACCGTCACCGTCCTTTTAACATTATTCTGTCTACTATTAGACGATTGTATTCAGTTTAAAAAGGGCCTCCAGTAATTAACAGGCTTTGAAATATCTCATTTAACCCTTTTCACTACCACAGAGCCTTTTTAAGCTGCACAGAATCGTCTAAATATAGCTAACATAAACTTAAAGAGACGTCACCGGTACAGAAAGGGTTAATTGTTACAGAATATTTGGGGCAACCTTGTATACAAAAAATTGTTTAAGCCGGTATCACACGAGCGCTTTTTCACTCAACATTGGTCTGGCAGCTTATGAGGTCAACATTTAAAATATATATGTTACCTAGGTTCGTCTATCATCAGTAAAGACCTGATTTTGCCATAAATGCCATAAGTGCCTTTTTTTGGTGATTTCATCACTATAATGCCTTGTTTACCTTGTTTTGTGTTTTTCAGTGTAAACTATTGGTGCTTGTGGCTGCCGCCAGATGGCAACCTGGCCCAAGTTGGCCTCTCTCCGACAGACGGCACAATTTAGCGCCTGACAATTTGAAAACAAATGCTTGTAATTATGTGCAATCATGGAAAATGAAGAAAGTGTATCAATGACAATGTTACTTTGGTAATGTTTACCCTTTTTACCCTATTATTGTTTGATTTTAGCATTTTCACCATATATTAGTACAGAAAATAAATGCCTTTTTAATGCCTTTTTCATCAATAAATGCATTTTTTTAGCCTTTTTTATAATTAATAAATGCCTTTTTGCCTGCCTATTTTAGTGTTTTTTAGTGCCATAACTTCCGGTCTTTATATAATCCTTGCACATCATTCTGACCGTTGCAAGCATTTGCGGGCCTTACAACGAAGTGAGGTGAACTGTAATAAAACGCAAAATTATATACTGTACAGTATTAACATTACTTTGACAAATTAATTATAAATGTATGAGTTACCCATTTATTACAGTTTTCTATGTTGTCGCTATTGTAGAAAATTTGTTTTTAAGACTAACTATACTATAATAATGCAAACTGTCGACATCTATCATGTTTATATTGTATTTAATCAAAAGCTTTTCGAGTTTATTTTGTAATTATTTATTTATTTTATATATTAAAGCATTTTGAGGATAATTTGCGATTTAAAACGTAGACAATTGTTGATAAAATGTTTTAGTCACTCTTGTTTCGAGGAGTCGCATCAGTTTTATCGTCGCCATCGAAGTGATTGGTTGTTCTTGAGTCACTAGTGTTGCGTTTGAAAACAAATTGTGAGCTAAGTCTTAGTTCTTTGGAAGTGTGTTATTTTGTCGAAGCAATAACATTAATATAGTGTTCTGTGTAGTGTAATACATCGTGAACATACTTACTACATTTGAAAATCATTGCTGAGTATATACTTCACAGTTATACCTCTCTGTGCATTTTAATTGACACGAGTTATCAATTTGCTTTTGTCGACATCCCAACTGACTGTGAAAATGAATACACTTGTGTTGCAGGTTACTGAACTTAATGTTGAGCTCCCGTCGTCAACTCCCCTCCCCACCCATCTTGAATTCAACATAAAGGAACGCAAGAGCAAGTGGAGCCTCTTCCGTACCTTCAACACGATCCTGACCTACGACCTGAAGCCGGAGGGGTGGCACAGTGGGTTTAGTGATGATAACAAGCTTAGTATGGAAGGCTTCGGTTCCAAGCCACCTCCCAACAAGAAACAGATAAAGGCAAAGAAGGGAAAACCAGTTGATCCAAAGATTCCCATGCACTATCGCTTCCAGTTTCCTTTGCAGTGCCCTTTACCCAATTCTCGTGTCCAGCGCCTTCAGTTGAAATTGAAGCATGGTACCAAAACACTGGGTAAAATAAATGTAGATGTAGGGGGTCCAAATGCTCTTTGGAACAGCCCAGGTTCACTTGTACAGTATAATGTTTGTTGTTTGGATTTAACATATCCCACTGCCATTGACTTTTTCAACATCCCCGAATCTTCCTAGGTCGACGTGCCCCTCCAACTGTTTAAGGGGAGATGGATCGTTTTTCTAGATCCCCTTCTCCCTCATGTTTAGCCCCATTAGTTTTAAGATTTTAAGATGCTTGCCCCATTAGTTTGTCAATTTTAAGACCTTCCGCCCCATTTCCTTGTCAATATTAAGACCTTTCGTGCTATTTAGATGTTAATTGTTTTCCTGGCAAACGAAAGTGAGCCTGTAATTTTGGAAGAACCGGCTTTTCTACCAAAAAATGTACATATTAATCTAGATGGGGGATCTAATGGATATATTTTTGTTTTGTTTTTAAGTTTGATGGAGGTCTAGGGAGGAAACTAGAAAACTAATTAACATATACAAAACTCGACCAAAACGTGAACCATCCCCCCTAAAGAAGTGGGGGATTAGGTACCCTTGTCCTATAATTTGTTTGGAATAGGAACTTGATTTTCAGACTTCGATGTATTCCTTTTAATTCATTCTGGTTCAGGAGCAATTTATAGCGAGTCCTTCCTAAGGGTTAAGTGACCCATTAATTACTCCTTCCCTTCGTCTATGCATTAGGCTACCATAGCGCAGTTGGAATTATGTACATGCTCAGATTAATATGTAAGATTCGAAACTGCTTAATAAATCGTAGGCTTGTCCATATTTCTTGAACTGTCTTGATAGCGTAATGCATAGTGCACGGAATTTCGATGTGAGTGTCCTGGGTCGAGTCCTTGGAGTGCCACATGTATTTGTTGATTTCATTAATTGAGTTTAGATGTGAAGTTGGTTGGTGTGACAAACATAATAATTCGCTACTCATTAGTTCTGCCCCCCCCCCCCCCCTCCATTCCCCAAGCATTATTATTTTCAACCGTTTGAGGATATGACGCGGTTTAGCAGTTTGTTTTGGTTATCATTAGACGATTTTATTCATTTGAGGAAGGAACTGTGGGTATTAGAAGAGTAAAGACTATCTCAATCAACCCTCTGACTTCCATATATCCTTCCTAATATGAATAAAATTGTCTAATAATAGCCAGAAAACAAAAAAAGTATGAGATTCTTGAGTTTGAAGGCGACAGTACAGTTTGAATGCTTCCTCCTTATTACGGACAGCAGTAGAACAAGAGTGAGCAAACCAAGATTTTTGAAAGTTAGTTTGAGAGAAAGAAAATGGGATGTATGCTTCCACGCCCGAAAGCTAGAGCCTCTCAGTGGCAGCGTCAAACTGCCACAAGCGCCGCCGGCTGGGGGGGTCAGAACTCAGAAGCCCGCACTGGTGAGACAGGACAGGTGAGAGAGATAAGATTATGATCGGAGGTGCACAACGGAGAGAGAATATTTACAGTGTAAGCAGAAGGATTAGAGGTTAGAAATAAGTCAAGAATATTGGGCCGATCTCCAGGGCGGTCCGGGATATGGGTGGGTTGCTGCCCTAGCTGCTCTAGGTCATTTTGGATAAAAAAAGGTGTAGGCTTGTTCACCAGGTTAGTCAGTGAAATGAGAGGAGAGCCATTGGTGGTGGTGAACATTGAAATCTCCCAAGATGGAGATTTCAGAGAAGGGAGAGATGGATAGAATATGTTCCACTTTAGAAGTAAGATAGTCAAAGAATTTTGGATAATCAGTAGAATTAGGGGAGAGAAAAACAGCACATATATTTTTACAATAGTTGGAGGGTTGAGAGCGGTCACCCTTCTTTGGGACAATTTGAATGAGAGCAAACTTCCTGCATGAAAGGAAGATCTTGGAATAAAGACAGAGACAGAAGAGTTTGCCTAGGCAGGGAGTGAGCACGAAGAACTATTATTGAGTACAACAGGAGGAACACTATCTGGTCCATATGCCTTCTTAGTATTAATGGGGGTCACCGGCTTTTTTTTATCTCTCTCTCCTTTTCTCTCTTTCCCTGGCTTGTATCCATTGCAGAGACCGGTTTCTACGATAAGGCGTTCAGTACTAATAACAGACTTAAATCCCTCTGCTCACAGGAAGATGTCGAATATCTCAATCTCTGGGACCATTTCTACAATCAACACATTCTCTTTCAGGATGATGGCTGCCATTTGAATTCAGTCGGAGGAGCACGCCTAGGCAGACTCCTACATGATGCAGTCTGCACTTTCAGATCAAAAAACGACAACCGAGCAGGGGCAGTAGCAGCGACATAAACTACCCCATATCAAATGTAAACTCTATCCAAAATAATATCACGGCCTGCTACGTTAATGCACGCAGCTTACGCAATAAATTCGAAGACCTGGAAGCACTTGCATGTATGGAGGAATGTGATATAATCGGTGTTTCAGAATCTTGGATCAACACGGAAAAGCATGATTTTTTGGCGGAATACGCATTACCAGGTTATACTCCCTTCAGCTGCGAAATATCCCATAGAATGGGAGGTGGGGTTCTGCTATATGTTAAAAGTAATCTTCACCCAATCGAGGTAACCAAACCTGCCATAAATAATATTGATACTAGTTACGTTCAAATAAATAATCAAGCAAGCAAGATAATAATTGGCCTAATTTATCGACCTCCTGCACAATCACCCGATACTGACGAGAAACTCTATGATCAAATAGCAGAAATAAGTTGTCAGGAAGAAGCAGTAATATTTGGCGATTTCAATCTGCCAGTCACAACATGGGGCGAACCACTAAATGCTCACGCGGGACATGATCTATATGCTAATCTTCAGGAAAGTGCCCTTTATCAACACGTAGAACACCCAACGAGGGGAAATAACATTCTGGATATTATTCTAACGACAAATGAAAGACTGGTAATAAGCGTAAAAATCGGACCGGAATTTAGCTCTAGTGACCATAGGATAGTGTCCTTTAACATTAAAGTAAATAATGACAAAGAAAACGTCAGCACGGAAAAAGTACCAGATTATCGAAGGGCCGACTTTAACAAACTTAGAAGGCATCTTGCCAATACTGACTGGAGTGAAATGACCGAAACTCACGATGTAAATCGATTATGGAACATATTATCCAATAACCTAAACAAAGCAATAAATACAAGCATCCCTCTACGAAACCGGCGCCCAGCAGGCAAATATAAGCCAAAATGGTGGAATAATGAAATAAAAAACATCCTCTTAGTAAAAAAGCAGGCATACCAAAAATATAAGGCAACTCAGAATAATAGCGACAAATTAGAACACGATAGACTGCGTCGAACAACCAAAATCTCATCAAAGGAAGTAAGAAGAATCTGGAACTTCATATTGCCAGCTCCAGCAAGTCCAATCCGAAAGAATTTTACAGCTATATAAGAAACAGAAAAACGGTAACTTCAACAATAGGCCCACTTGTTGCGGAAAATGGAGATCATACAGATAACAAAGTACAAATGGCGAATATCCTAAATAACTATTTTGCATCAGTTTTCACGTCGGAAGATACTACCGGTAACCGACCTACCCCTACGAATCAATCAAATGGCACTGAGCTCGAAAACTTTACGATTTATGAAGACGATATCCTGTTCGCAATCAACAATTTGAAAGTTAATAAAACCCCAGGCCCTGATAAAATATCCCCAAGGATCCTAAAAGAAGCAAAACACGAATTATTAAACCCACTCGCAAATCTGTTCAACAAATCATTGAATGTTGGGATAGTTCCAAACGAATGTAAACTAGCTAACGTGACACCCATATACAAAAAAGGAAATAAGTCTTCTCCCGGCAATTATCGACCAATTAGCTTAACATCGGTAACGGGCAAATTAATGGAAACCATTATAAGGGACAAAATAGTAAAACATTTGGAAGAAAATAATTTAATAAAAGATTCTCAGCACGGTTTTAGAAATAAACGTTCATGCTTAACAAACTTACTCGACTTCTTCAATGATGTTTACAAATCATATGATAAGGATAGAGCAGTTGATATAATATATCTCGATTTTCAGAAAGCTTTCGATACCGTACCCCACAAGAGACTAATTGACAAAATAAAAGCTCATGGCATAACAGGAAAAACTCTGAAATGGCTCGAAAATTGGCTCTCAGACCGTAAACAACGAGTTGTAATAAATGGTGAAGAATCAGATTGGTGCAAAGTAAATAGTGGCGTTCCCCAGGGTTCGGTATTAGGTCCTATTCTTTTTATAATTTACATAAACGACTTAGACGAAGGAATAGAATGCAAAATTTCGAAATTTGCTGACGATACAAAAATTACTAATAAAGTAACCTCAACAGTACATTGGCAAAAACTACAAGGTGACCTAGACACTTTAGAAAACTGGGCAGTAAAATGGCAAATGAAATTCAACATAGAAAAATGCAAAGTATTACACATCGGTAGTAACAACGCTAAAAAAGATTACTCAATGAACAACATTCAACTATCAAATACAAATAATGAAAAGGATCTGGGAGTTATAATATCAAGTGACCTGAAGCCGAGTAAACAGTGTACAGAGGTAATAAAAACTGCTAATAAATTGGTGGGTTTCATCGGCAGAACATTCAAATTCAAATCAGAAAAAATCATACTTACTCTATTCAACTCATTGGTGCGTCCCCATCTCGAATACTGCGTGCAATTCTGGTCACCGTACTACCGAAAGGACATAAATAAACTTGAAAGGGTGCAACGCAGAGTCACTAAAATGATACCCAGATTGCGTAATAAACCGTACGAAGAGCGCTTAAAAGAACTAAATTTGTTTAGCTTAACAAAGCGCAGAATGAGAGGTGACCTAATAGAGGTGTTCAAAATCTTCAAGGGATTCAGCAACCTAAATGTAAGCGAATTATTTACGATGAATCAAGCAAACACGAGAAACAATGGTTATAAGATTATAGGCAAGCGTTTTCATTCTCACGAGGCGAAGCATTTCTTCTTCAACCGCGTTGTGAATAACTGGAACAGACTACCCTCGAACATTGTAAACTGTAATACTGTCGAAACATTTAAGAACCATCTGGATAAACACATGGCAAATAACCCCCGATTAACACAGTTTCTTTCAGAATAACGCGCAACGAAATGTCAACGCATACCGCAATGTATATTGATTTTCATACATCTGTTCCCTTTCAGAATTGTAGTAAATAGAGTTAGCTTAGATTACAAATCAACTTCTTTTTTCTCCCTGTCCTGTCCGAATTTCCGTGTCAGTTTTTCAATACTACATGGTATTTTTTCTATCTGTTTCCATGCCAGCATTAGCTGGAGGGAGTGGTGGGTGGGGAGGAGCCTTCTTCTTTGCTATCCTTTTCTCTACCTCGTAGTCAGTAGATTAGTAGTTTTAGATATCCAAACTGCCCCGTAAGGACCAATAGGTCTGTTGCAGTTTGTTCTCCTTTGTATTCCTTTGTATTCCTTTGTATTCGGCCCTATTCAGCCAACTGTTTTAAGACGTTTATCCCCATCCAGGTGTCGATTTCTTCCTGGCGAGCGATAGCGAGCCAGCATTGTATGGAGAAATTCGGCTTCGCCGGAGAAATTTTTCTATCGAAAAATGTACAAATTAAGCTTGCTGTCAAAACAAAAATATATATATATGCTGGCTCGCTACTGCTCGCCAGGAAAATATTAACACCTGGATGGGAGTAAACGTCTTAAAACAGTAGGCTGAATGGGGCCGAATGGATACAAGCCAAAGAGAGAGGGAGAGAAAGAGAAAAAAGTGAGGTGGGCTCCCTTAAGCCTAACGAGGGCAGAAAGTACATCCTTAGAAGAGATTAGGATAGACATAACTAAGAGAGAGGGGGTGGAGAGGGAGGAATAGCACCGGAATCAAGTAAGGTGACGTTTTTACCGAAAGTTTGAGCGAAAAGAGTTCAGCTTTGTCAGAGGAAGAAGTGGTGGTGGTGCCGTCAGAGTGGAAATAAGGAAGTAAAATTGTTGGAGACGTTTTTGGCTAGATGTTATAAAGCTTGGGAAGAGCTAGAGTTGAAAAGTTCAGAATATTTTTTATTGGTGAAAGAGTTTTTGGCAAGTCGAAGATCAGATTTGGCCTAATTCCGTGCAGAAACATTAAATTCTTGAGTTTGACGGCGATGGTGTCGTTTGCAGCACCGTTGATTCCTTTAAACATCGCCTAGACAAACACCTCGCCTTTAACCAGCGACTGATTGCATTTGTAAATGAATGACCTTTTTCTCAGATATATCGTGTTATGTTATTAACCAAACATTTCCCTACTAACATATCCTAACCCTGCCAAGGACATTGGTCTTAAGTCAGTGCTTCCCTTTCCAATTGTCCCTTACCCACTCTGAACCACTGTTGGACACTTTGAACAGCAGTGATTTAGAGGGCAAGCAACCTCGAGGGGTCGCTAGACATGTTGTTGCTTGACTTCCTTTGTACTCCTTTGAATGTGTTCTCCATATTGCGGACAGTAGTAAATAACTGTAAGTAAACCAAGGTCATTTTTCATTAGACTGAGAGAAAGAAAATGCCCGAGGTTATTTCAATCACAGTAATGTTCTCAGCACACTCCAAGGGTCCCCGGCCATGGAAGCAAAGACCAATCCATGGAAATTCAAGCCTCTGAATCCCACAAATCTTTCCAAACTTTATAATAGTCTAAAGCCGGTATCACACGAGAGCTTTTATAGTAAACATTCGATGATCAACAATTTTCTGGCAACATTTCTGGACTATTTTGCACTGGTATCGGAAACTAGACTGATTATTCTAGTTTTCGATACCAGTGCAAAATATTCCAGAAATGTTGCCAGAAAAATGTTGATCATCGAATGTTGACTATAAAAGCTCTCGTATGATAACGGCTTAAGGGGAGATTTCCACCTGGAGGATTTTGTTCTGGACCCCTTTCTCCCTCATGTTTAGCCCTATTGCTTTTGAGATTTTAAGACGTTCGCCCCATTAGTTTGGCGTTTTTAAGAACTCTCGCCCCATTTCTGTCAATTTTAAGACTATTCGCGCTATTTAGGTGTCGATTATTTCCTGGCGAGCGTAAGCGAGCCTGTAATTTAAGGGGAACCGGCCTTCGGCCGGGAGATTTTTCTACCGAAAAATGTACAAATTTATCTTGAAAGGGGGTCTAGGGGGGAGTAATTTTAAGCTTGATGGAAGTCTAGGGAATCAACTAAAAATCTCCCCTTAAGTTGGCCACCAAAACGCACCCCAGACCTCTTTCAGGAACCCGGCTTGACCCTGCCAAGTGTGATACTGGCTTGGAGTTGTGTGTGATCGTGATAACCGACAGACACGAGTATTACCTGTGAGCCACTTATTAAGGGGAGACAGACCGTTTTTCTGGACCCCCTTCTCCCTAATGTTTAGCCCCACTAGTTTTGAGATTTTAAGACGTTGGTTCCATTAGTTTGGGGATCTTATGACCTTTCATCCCATTTCTTTGTCAATATTAGGACTCTTCGTGCCATTCAGGTATCGATTTTTTCCTGGCGAGCGGTAGCGAGCCTGTAATTTTAGGAGGAATCGGCCTTTGGTCGGGACATTTTTCTACCGAACAATGTACAAATCTATCTTGAATGGAGGTCTAGGGGGTGTTTTCTAAGCTTGATGGAGGTCTAGGGAGGAAACTAAAACAATATGTGAATAAATGAATTAATAGACCAAAGAAACAGCCACTGTCCCCTTAAGGGGGTAGTGGTTATTTTTCTGGGTATATTTATTTATATATTAATTTATATTATAGTTTCCTTTACTTAAGGGGGGTCACCGGCTTTACTTAAGGGGGGTCACCGTTTTTTTTTTTTTTTTTATCTTTCTCTCCTTTTCTCTCTTTCCCTGGCTTGTAATCATTCGGACCCATTCAGCCAACTGTTTTAAGACGTTTATCCCCATCCAGGTGTCGATATCTTCCTGGCGAGCGATAGCGAGCCAGCATTGCATGGAGAAATCCGGCTTCGCCGGAGATTTTTTTTTATCGAAAAATGTACAAATTTAGCTTGCTGTCAAAACAAAAATATATATATGCTGGCTCGCTACCGCTCGCCAGGAAAATATTGACACCTGGATGGGGGTAAACGTCTTAAAACAGTAGGCTGAATGGGGCCCAATGGTTACAAGCCAAAGAGAGAGGGAGAGAAAGATAAAAAAAAAGCGAGATGGGCTCCCTTAATTCACATGCCGTGTGTGAGTCCGGCATCACAAGGGAAACGATTCACCTCTCCCTACTCTAAAACCTGTGTTGTTGAGGGATAAGCCTTTACAACGGCACCTCGTATCTACATTATACTTTTCCTATTTTTCTGAAGAGTGTAGAGAGGGGAGAAGGCGTGTTGGATAGAGAGAGGAAGCTGTTGAAGTGGCTTTGTTATGTGTGTTATTAGTGAGTGTAGAGAGGGGAGAAGGGGTGTTGGAGATAGAGGAAGCTGTTGGAGTGGCTTTGTTATGTGTGTTATTAGTGAGTGTAGAGAGGGGAGAAGGGGTGTTGGAGAGAGAGGAAGCTGCTGGAGTGGCTTTGTTATATGTGTTATCAGTCTGTATAAAGCCTGTGGTGTGATCCCTGCACAGAAGAAGAGTAGCCCTGAGAAGAGAATCAACTCTACCGACTTTAAGGGAGCCCACCTCGCTTTTTTTTCTCTTTCTCTCCCTCTCTCTTTGGCTTGTATCTATTCGGCCCCATTCAGCCTACTGTTTTAAGACGTTTACCCCCATCCAGGTGTCAATATTTTCCTGGTGAGCGGTAGCGAGCCAGCATATAAATATTTTTGTTTTGACGGCAAGCTAAATTTGTACATTTTTCAATAGAAAAATTTCTCCGGCGAAGCCGGATTTCTCCATACAATGCTGGCTCGCTATCGCTCGCCAGGAAGAAATCGACACCGGGATGGGGATAAACGTCTTAAAACAGTTGGCTGAATGGGGCTGAATGGGGCTGAATGGATACAAGCCAAGAAAAGAGAGAAAAGGAGAGAAAGATAAAAAAAAGCCGGTGATCTCCATTAAAGCCAGTGGTTTGAGACCTGGCAACTACATACCCTAAAATACAAGAAATTCAGGACAGAGTGAAGGACACAAGGAGCAACAAGAAAGAAGGAGAGAAGAGAGAAAGAAAACCAGGAAGCTCACAAGAACGGGAAGATGACATCATCAAGAAAGAAAGAAGTAGAGAAGAGCAGAAAACGGGAAACCCACGAGAGCGGGAAGAAACCACTAAAGACGGAGGAGTAAGAATAAACGCCATTTGGGAGATAACATCACCACCCGAAGAGAGGCAGAAACAACAATCCAAAGCCAAGACGCACTACCAGAGGAAGAAGACACGCCGCAGCCCCGAGGAACAAAGGAGAACAAGTGAGCCACGCCTGACTCCAGCCCGAGTGCCCGCCAAATTAAAAAGAGAGCGCATAGACCCTTCTCGCTCGCAGTGCAACCACCCAGGCTGTGCCTCTGCTGCAGGGGTCCACCTCAAAACATTTAAATAGATACCTTAACCCCCACGCCCTTCTTGCCGCCATATACCTCACCCCTGACTACGATGCTGAGCGCGTGACTAGGTGAGCGAAACCAGAAGAGGGCAGACAGGGTGGGATCAGAGTAGTTGTTGATCTCTAGGTGCAATGTGATTTGCCAGTACACTGGTCTGTGCAATCTAACATCATCTAGTCCTATCCAATCTCCTGGTCTAAATCCATCTGCAAGTACACTGGTGAGTGCAGAGATATACATAGGCTTGGTATGGAGCTTCCTAGACTGCTCCTCTAGCCTAAGGATAGCAAGGAAGAATTGTATAGTAACGAAGATTGCCTATGCACTAGAGCTGCACGAGCATGCAGCTCTAGTTACCGTGCAGATCCTGGACATTGACCTACTGCCAGTACACTGGTCCGAGCAGTTTGTTAAACCCCAGCCTTGAGCTCTAGCTTGCTACCAGTACACTGGTCCATGTAGCCTGTTATAACTCAGCCCTGGGTATTGACCCTCTGCCTGTACACTGGTCCGTACAGTTGGTTAGTTCCAGCCCTTGGGTGGAGCTTTATTGCCAGTACACTGGTCAGTGCGACAGCTTAGATTTGAGCAGGGAATTGCTAAGTCGCCAGAACACTGGTCCGTGCTTCTAAGCAAGTTCTCTGGCCCTCCTGACCTATCCCCTGTATAACAAGGAGTCCAGTGTGTGATGAGAACTGCTGGAGGACGTTGCCGGAGGACCACTACCGAGCCTGCCGTGGAACCTGACCAATGACGCTGTCGGAGGACCACTACCTACCCTGACGTTGAAGCCACTTCAAGGACGAGCCCAGAGACGATCCATAGAAGCTGGACCACAACTCAAGAACGAAGATTTAGCTTTACTGGAGGCTGCATATCCGACCTTCCTTCTCAAGTGATAGGCCTCCATAGTTGAAGATACAAACCACACATACTATCGTTGTAAGGTAAAATATATTGTAAATGGACTCCTTGTGAGACTATTTATGATATCTTGTCCTACAGCCCTACACACTCTCTCTCTCTCCAAGTATTTCCTACTGCTGCTCCTGCTTAACCCCTCTGCACCGGCGACCTCGGTTGAACTTTATTCTAGCTCTATTTAGATGACTTTATGCAGCTTAGGAAGGGTCTGTGGTGGTTAAAAGGGTTAATTGAGATAGTTCGAAAGCTTATAATTGGTAGAGATCCATTCTAAACTGAATAAAATTGTCTACTAGTTGCCAGAATATAGTGAAAAAGACGTCGCCGGTACAGAAGGGGTTAAGGGGAGAAGGGCGTATTTATATGCTCATTTATGGACCTTTCTATGATTTTCTTTAGTTTCCTTCCTAGACCTCAATCAAGCTTTAACTCCCCCCCCCCCACCTCCCAAGACCCCTCCTTCAAGCTAAATTTGTAAATTTTTCGATAGAAAAACGTCCCGGCCAAAGGCCGTTTCCTCTTACCATACAGGCTCGCTATCGCTCGCCAGGAAAAAATCGACACCTAAATAACACAAAAACTCTTAATATTGACAAAGAAATGTGGCGAAAGGTCATAAAATCGCCAAACTAATGGGCCGAACGTCTGAAGATCTGAAAACGAATAGGACTAAACATGAAGAAGAAGGGGGACCAGAAAAACAACCCATCTCCCTTTAACCCTTCCACACTCACACACACACACACACTCACTCACATACACACACTCACACTCATACATAAACACACACTCACTCATACACACACTCACACACATACACACTCACTCACATACACACACTCATACACACACTCACACTCATACACACACACATACACACTCACATAAACACACACTCACTCACATACACACACTCATACACACACTCACACACATACACATACACACACTCACTCACATACACACACTCATACTCATACACACACACATACACACTCACATAAACACACACTCACTCACATACACACACTCATACATACACTCACACTAATACACACACACATACACACTCACATAAACACACACTCACTCACATACACACACTCACATTCATACACACACACATACACACTCACATAAACACACACTCACTCACATACACACACTCATACACACACTCACACTCATACACACTCACATACACACACTCACTCACATACACACACTCATACACACACTCACACTAATACACACACACATACACACTCACATAAACACACACTCACTCACATACACACACTCATACACTCATACACACACTCACACTAATACACACACACATACACACTCACATAAACACACACTCATACACACACACACTCACATCTGGTGATCCTGGTGATAAGTTGAGGACGTCTGGTCGTCCCTCGGTCATGCTGATGCACCACCGCCAGTAGTAGTCATCCACCGCTCGTCCCCATCCCCAGTGGAAGACACGGGGGCAAGGGGACCAGTAGATGGACTGTCCGTGGTAGACAGATCAGTAATATAATTACCGTCTGCCCTCATCAGGGCAAGCTGATCAGGAATGCTGTTACTCAGTGCCCTGATGTTGTAGTGGGGCATTTTTGGCTGGTCAGGGACACTTTTGAGGAACCTGTCCAGCACCCTCTTGAACTGGTCAGCCGAGGAGCACTCCGCATCACGCACATATTTTGGCAGCGCGTTAAAGAGTTTTGGGCCCCGGTACGATATTGAGGTCATTCTCTGAGTCACCACTCTGGCCAAGGCACTATTATTGATGTTTCCCAATTCACAGAGCTTGCCTCGCCTCTTGCTGTTTTTCTCACTTATTTTCGACTCATTGTTTAAGTTTGGGACATGGCCATTCAGCATTTTCCAAACGTAGATTATGATGTGCCGCTCGCATCGTCGCTCTAACGAGTACAATTCAAGTGCTTTAAGTCTTCCCCAGTAGTCGAGATGTTGCACGGAGGAGATCTTGTTTGTAAATGTACATTGGACGCCTTCAAGTGCTTGTCGTTCTCCAACCCTCCATGGGTCCCAGAGTTGGCACCAGTACTCGAGGATTAGCATTATTAGAGATTTGTATAATATTATCATTGATTTTTCTTCCCTTGTGGCAAACGTCCGTAGAATCCAACCCATTTGATTGCGAGCAGAACGATCTATGTCGTGGATGTGTTTGGTAAATGTTGCATCACTGCTTATTGTTACCCCTAGATCTTTAATATTGGCCACTGCATTTATACTGTTTCCATCATAGGATGAGTACACAGTAGTTTATTTTACACTTACACACACATACACACACACACAAACACACACACACTATCGTTGTAAGGTGAATTATATTGTAAATGGATTCCTCGTGAGACTATCTATGATAATATCTTGTCCTACAGCTATACACACTCTCTCTCGCTCTCTCTCTCTCTCTCTCTCTCTCTCTCTCTCTCTCTCTCTCTCTCTCCAAGTATTTCCTACAGCTTCTCCTGCTTAACACCTTCTGTACCGGCGACCTCTGTTGTACTTTATTATTTCCACACACTCTAGCCTCAGGGATGGATGGCTGGGTTGGTTAGGGTAAGGTTGCTTAAGCAACCTCTAACCAACCCCGCCATCCATCCCTGAGGCTATGGTGTGTGTGTGTGTGTGTGTGTGTGTGTGTGTGTGTGTGTGTGTGTGAGTAGAATGGTTGATCGGGAACAATAGGAAATAGTTGGCGAGAGAGAGAGAGAGATTACAAGGAATATTTTAGTAGAAAGAAAGAAAGAATTATATATATATATATACTGTATAATATTACAGTATATATATATATATATATATATATATATATATATGTTTCTAGTCTCTCAGTGGGGATCGAACCATCGACCATCAGAACGATAGCCGACGCTTAATCAATTACACCACGGCAGTCTTACTGTATATATATATATATATAAATATATATATATATACACAGGGTATATATATATATATATATATATATATCTATATATATCTATATATATATATGTAAAATATAGAGAGAGATAGAGAGAGAGAGAGTGAGAGTGAGAGAGAGAGAGAGAGAGAGAGAGAGAGAGAGAGAGAGAGAGAGAGAGAGGGAGCACGAGAGAGAGGGAGAGGTGGGTGTGGGGTGGTATAACCTTGAAGGGGTAAGGTAAGGATATATAGGAGTCAGGTAGGTAATAATCTCTGACTCTCAGTGTCCCTCATGACCCCCTACAGGAAGGACCTACACCGTCTCGCTCCCGTCGTCTGCAACCTCTCTCAACCTCTAAACAATAACATAGGGTCTTACTTCAGTCTTGCTAACTCGGGACGATTTTGTCCAACCTAAGAAGGACCTCAAGCAATCAGTGGTGTCAAACCGGCCGAATGCCGGTTTCTCTTAAATGTTATGCTCGCTATCGGTCGCCAGGAAAAAATCGACACTTAAATGACACGAAAAGTCTTAATATTGACAAAGAAATGGGGCGAAAGTTCTCTTTGGACCTTTCACCCCATTTCTACGTCAATATTTAGACCTTTCATGCTATTTAGGTGTCGATTTTTTCCCTGGCGA
This sequence comes from Paralithodes platypus, assembly GCA_032716605.1. NCBI lineage: Eukaryota > Metazoa > Arthropoda > Malacostraca > Decapoda > Lithodidae > Paralithodes > Paralithodes platypus. The sequence goes on along the minus strand of CM064566.1, from coordinate 8,723,245 downwards.
ACGATAGTGAGCCTGTAATGTTGGAAGAACCGGCCTTCGGCCGGTACATTTTTCTACCGAAAAATGTACAAATTAATCTAGAAGAGGGATCTAATGGATGTTTTTTGTTTTTTAATTTTATGGAGGTCTAGGGAGGAAACTAGAAAAATAATGAATACATGCAAAAGTCGCCAAAGTGAACCATCCCCCTTAAGTGTTTCTGACCACGTATGTACAGTCGGCCAAATAAGTGATGGCGCGGCACCAAGTATATTTCGATCAATAATTGGTGTTTGCATTATCTAAGCATTAATTCATCGTTTCCAGTGAGATTTAACAACATGTTCCTATCTTTAATCACCCTATTCAACATCGGACGGACATTAATACACCACACAGCGAGCAAAACGTAATGACAGCGGAGACACGATTTATTTGGCCAACCGTACTTATAAATAGCACGCACACGCACACGTACACACACACACAAACAACACTTACTCAATAATATACAAATCTGTTTTTATTCCAGAAACTCAAAAACAAAAAACACACACACACCTCACACACACACACACACACACACACTCCATAATATACAAAGGTCTATTTATTACAGAAACTCCAATACGAGGTGCCGTTGTAAAGGCAATTTACCATTTGCGAGTTTCATTCTATAAGGAAGTTGGAGCCGTAAACATCGATATTAATGAGAAATGCAATACTAATGTGGGTTTCTGATGGATAAAAAGTATGATCAATTTGTTTATATGTGTGTTTATATATGTATTATGACCGTATTTTAGCTGATAATTCTGCTAAATATTGATGGCTACAGCTCCAACTTCCTTATAGACCAAAACTCGCAAGTGGTCATTTATCCCTCGATACTGTCACCTGACCAGACACCCAGAAACAAAAGTGTGGTGAGATGCGCAATCAAAACAAACCGACCAAAACAATAACAAACTCCCTGAAAATGGTGAAGCGTGTTGACCAATTGTTTCTGGTCATCCTGGTCATATTTCTTGTGGTCATTGACGAGGCGAAGAGTGAAGGATTTCTTAAATTATCGGACGGTTCTGGACCCCACGAAGGAAATGTGAAGGTATGTGAACGATGCATAGTGATTTATTTCGTTTTTAGATTTAATTAGATGTTATTTGGATTCTCTCTTTATTGGTAGAAAAATGTCCAAAATTACAGGCTCACTATTGTTCGCCAGGAAACAAAATTGACACCTAAATAGCATGAAAGGTCCAAATATTGACAAAGAAATGGGGCGAAAGGTCTTAACATCGACAATTGTTCGCCAGGATAAAATGTTGACACCTAAATAGCATGAAAGGTCTAAATATTGACAAAGAAATGGGGCGAAAGGTCTTAAAATCGACAATTGTTCGCCAGGATAAAATGTTGACACCTAAATAGCATGAAAGGTCTAAATATTGACAAAGAAATGGGGCGAAAGGTCTTAAAATCGACCAACTAATGGGGCAAACATCTTAAAATCTGAAAACTAATGGGGCTAAACGTGAGGAAGAAAGGGGACCAGAAAAGCGACCCATCTCCCCTTAATCAGTCAATAACTTAGCTCAATTACTTATGTTGCCCACTATGTAGCTTGGTCAATATAACCTTGAATACCTCGTTCGTGTACAGTCGCGTTAATAAGTGATGTTTCGGCACTAAGTATGTTTTGATCAATAATTGGTATCAGCAATATCTAAGCTTCATTTCTTCATATCGAGTGAAATATATAAAAAAAACATGTTCCTACACTTACCCACCCTATTCAACATCTGACAGACATTAATACAGCACAGAGCAAGCCAAACGTAATGACAGCTGGGAATGACTTATTAGCGCCACTGTACTCTGTTCCAGTCTTATTCACCACAGTTTGTTTTTATTGATTTAATATTACATTGTATAAAGAATAATAAACACATTGTATAAAGAATAATAAACACATTGTATAAAGAATAATAAACACATTGTATAAAGAATAATAAACACATTGTATAAAGAATAATAACACAATAATAAACCATTGTATAAAGAATAATAAACACATTGTATAAAGAATAATAAACACATGGTATAAAGAATAATAACACATTGTATAAAGAATAATAAACACATTGTATAAAGAATAATAAACACATTGTATAAAGAATAATAAACACATTGTATAAAAAATAATAAACACATTGTATAAAGAATAATAAACACATTGTATAAAGAATAATAAACACATTGTATAAAGAATAATAAACACATTTGCAGACAAAGCTCTTCGATGAATCTACTTAATCTTTTAAGAGCCCTTAGTTTTTTCTAGACTCCCTTCTCCCTCGTGTTTAGCCCCATTAGTTTTCAGATTTTAAGATGTTTGCCCCATTAGTTTGTCGATTTTAAGACCATTCGCCCCATATCCTTGTCAATATTAACACCTTTCGTGCTATTTAGGTGTCGATTTTTTTTCCTGGCGAGCGATAGTGAGCCTGTAAATTTAAGAGTATCTGGCCTTTGGCCGGGACATTTTTCTACCAAAAAATGTAAAAGTTATTCTAGAAAGGGGATCTAATGGATGTCTTTTTAAAGTTTGATGGAGGTTTAGGGAGGAAACTAGAAACAAATGAAAAAATCTACCAAAATGTGAACCATCGTTTATTGTTTATTTGCAGATATATATGAATTAATGTTTGTTCCAGGTATTTGTTTGAATTAATGTTTGTTCCAGGTATTTGTTTGAATTAATGTTTGTTCCAGGTATTTGTTTGAATTATTGTTTGTTCCAGATGTTTGACTGAATGTTTGTTCTAGATGGTTGTTTGAATTATTGTTTGTTCTAGATGTTTGAATGAATGTTTGTTCCAGGTGTATATTTTAATGAATGTTTGTTCTAGATGTTTGTTTGACTGAATGTTTGTTCCAGATGTTTGTTTGACTGAATGTTTGTTCTAGATGTTTTTTTTTTTAATTAAGGGGAGGCAGACCGTTTTTTTTTGGACCCCCTTCTCCGTAATGTTTAGCCCCACTAGTTTTGAGATTATAATGGGCCGAACGCCCATTAGTTTGGCGATTTTAACACCTTTCACCCCATTTTGTTGTCAATTTTAAGACCTTTCGTGCCATTTAGGTGTCGATTTTTTCCTGGCGAGCGACAGCGAGCCTGCAATTTTAAGAGGAATCGGCCTTCGGCCGGAGAATTTTTCTACCGAAAAATGTACAAATTTATATTGAAAGGGGGTCTAGGGTGTTTTTCTAAGCTTGATGGAGGTCTAGGGAGGAAACTAATAAAATATATGAATAAATGAATTAATAGACCAAACAAACGGCCATTCTCCCCTTAATGTGTATCACATGTATTTGTTTGACTAAGTTTTTTTTTTTAAATTAATGTTTGTTCCAGATGTTTTTTTTTATTTATGTTTGTTGTAGATGTTTGTTTGAATGAATGTTTGTTCCAGATGTTTGTTTGAATGAATGTTTGTTCCAGATGTTTTATTTTATTTATGTTTGTTCTAGGTGTTTGTTTGAATGAATGTTTGTTCCAGATATTTGTTTGAATGAATGTTTGTTCCAGATGTTTGAATGAATGTTTGTTCCAGATGTTTGAATGAATGTTTGTTCCAGATGTTTGAATGAATGTTTGTTCCAGATGTTTTTTTTTATTTATGTTTGTTCTAGGTGTTTGTTTGAATGAATGTTTGTTCCAGATGTTTGTTTGAATTAATGTTTGTTCCAGATGTTTTTTTTTATTTATGTTTGTTCTAGGTGTTTGTTTGAATGAATGTTTGTTCCAGATATTTGTTTGAATTAATGTTTGTTCCAGATGTTTGAATGAATGTTTGTTCCAGATGTTTGAATGAATGTTTGTTCTAGATGTTTGTTTGAATGAATGTTTGTTCCAGATGTTTGTTTGAATGAATGTTTGTTCCAGATGTTTTTTTTTATTTATGTTTGTTCTAGGTGTTTGTTTGAATGAATGTTTGTTCCAGATATTTGTTTGAATTAATGTTTGTTCCAGATGTTTGAATGAATGTTTGTTCCAGATGATTGAATGAATGTTTGTTCTAGATGTTTGTTTGAATGAATGTTTGTTCCAGATGTTTGTTTGAATGAATGTTTGTTCTAGATGTTTGTTTGAATGAATGTTTGTTCCAGGTGTTTGTTTGAATGAATGTTTGTTCTAGATGTTTGTTTGAATGAATGTTTGTTCCAGATGTTTGTTTGAATGAATGTTTGTTCCAGATGTTTGTTTGAATTAATGTTTGTTCCAGATGTTTGAATTAATGTTTGTTCCAGATGTTTGAATGAATGTTTGTTCTAGATGTTTGTTTGAATGAATGTTTGTTCCAGATGTTTGTTTGAATGAATGTTTGTTCCAGATGTTTGTTTGAATGAATGTTTGTTCCAGATGTTTGTTTGACTGAATGTTTGTTCCAGATGTTTGTTTGACTGAATGTTTGTTCCAGATGTTTGAATGAATGTTTGTTCCAGATGTTTGAATGAATGTTTGTTCTAGATGTTTGTTTGAATGAATGTTTGTTCCAGATGTTGTAATGAATGTGTGTTCCAGATGTTGTAATGAATGTTTGTTCTAGATGTTTGTTTGAATGAATGTTTGTTCCAGATGTTTTTAATGAATGTTTGTTCTAGATGTTTGAATTAATGTTTGTTCCAGATGTTTTAATGAATGTTTGTTCCAGATGTTTGTTTGAATTAATGTTTGTTCCAGATGTTTTAATGAATGTTTGTTCCAGATGTTTGTTTGAATTAATGTTTGTTCCAGATGTTTTAATGAATGTTTGTTCCAGATGTTTGAATGAATGTTTGTTCTAGATGTTGTAATGAATGTTTGTTCTAGATGTTTGTTTGAATGAATGTTTGTTCCAGATGTTTGTTTGAATGAATGTTTGTTCCAGATGTTTGTTTGAATGAATGTTTGTTCCAGATGTTTGTTTGACTGAATGTTTGTTCCAGATGTTTGTTTGACTGAATGTTTGTTCCAGATGTTTGAATGAATGTTTGTTCCAGATGTTTGAATGAATGTTTGTTCTAGATGTTTGTTTGAATGAATGTTTGTTCCAGATGTTGTAATGAATGTTTGTTCCAGATGTTGTAATGAATGTTTGTTCCAGATGTTGTAATGAATGTTTGTTCTAGATGTTTGTTTGAATGAATGTTTGTTCCAGATGTTTTAATGAATGTTTGTTCTAGATGTTTGTTTGAATTAATGTTTGTTCCAGATGTTTTAATGAATGTTTGTTCCAGATGTTTGTTTGAATTAATGTTTGTTCCAGATGTTTTAATGAATGTTTGTTCTAGATGTTTGTTTGAATTAATGTTTGTTCCAGATGTTTTAATGAATGTTTGTTCTAGATGTTTGTTTGAATTAATGTTTGTTCCAGATGTTTTAATGAATGTTTGTTCCAGATGTTTGAATGAATGTTTGTTCTAGATGTTGTAATGAATGTTTGTTCTAGATGTTTGTTTGAATTAATGTTTGTTCCAGATGTTTGTTTGAATGAATGTTTGTTCCAGATGTTGTAATGAATGTTTGTTCCAGATGTTTTAATGAATGTTTGTTCTAGATGTTTGTTTGAATTAATGTTTGTTCCAGATGTTTTAATGAATGTTTGTTCCAGATGTTTGAATGAATGTTTGTTCTAGATGTTGTAATGAATGTTTGTTCTAGATGTTTGTTTGAATTAATGTTTGTTCCAGATGTTTGAATTAATGTTTGTTCCAGATGTTGTAATTAATGTTTGTTCCAGATGTTTTAATGAATGTTTGTTCTAGATGTTTGTTTGAATTAATGTTTGTTCCAGATGTTTTAATGAATGTTTGTTCCTGTTTGTTTGAATTAATGTTTGTTCCAGATGTTGTAATTAATGTTTGTTCTAGATGTTTGAATGATGTTTGTTCCAGATGTTTTAATGAATGTTTGTTCTAGATGTTTGTTTGAATTAATGTTTGTTCCAGATGTTGTAATGAATGTTTGTTCTAGATGTTTGTTTGAATTAATGTTTGTTCCAGATGTTTGTTTGACTGAATGTTTGTTCCAGATGTTTGAATGAATGTTTGTTCCAGATGTTTGAATGAATGTTTGTTCTAGATGTTTGTTTGAATGAATGTTTGTTCCAGATGTTGTAATGAATGTGTGTTCCAGATGTTGTAATGAATGTTTGTTCTAGATGTTTGTTTGAATGAATGTTTGTTCCAGATGTTTTAATGAATGTTTGTTCTAGATGTTTGTTTGAATTAATGTTTGTTCCAGATGTTTTAATGAATGTTTGTTCCAGATGTTTGTTTGAATTAATGTTTGTTCCAGATGTTTTAATGAATGTTTGTTCCAGATGTTTGTTTGAATTAATGTTTGTTCCAGATGTTTTAATGAATGTTTGTTCCAGATGTTTGAATGAATGTTTGTTCTAGATGTTGTAATGAATGTTTGTTCTAGATGTTTGTTTGAATGAATGTTTGTTCCAGATGTTTGTTTGAATGAATGTTTGTTCCAGATGTTTGTTTGAATGAATGTTTGTTCCAGATGTTTGTTTGACTGAATGTTTGTTCCAGATGTTTGTTTGACTGAATGTTTGTTCCAGATGTTTGAATGAATGTTTGTTCCAGATGTTTGAATGAATGTTTGTTCTAGATGTTTGTTTGAATGAATGTTTGTTCCAGATGTTGTAATGAATGTTTGTTCCAGATGTTGTAATGAATGTTTGTTCCAGATGTTGTAATGAATGTTTGTTCTAGATGTTTGTTTGAATGAATGTTTGTTCCAGATGTTTTAATGAATGTTTGTTCTAGATGTTTGTTTGAATTAATGTTTGTTCCAGATGTTTTAATGAATGTTTGTTCCAGATGTTTGTTTGAATTAATGTTTGTTCCAGATGTTTTAATGAATGTTTGTTCTAGATGTTTGTTTGAATTAATGTTTGTTCCAGATGTTTTAATGAATGTTTGTTCTAGATGTTTGTTTGAATTAATGTTTGTTCCAGATGTTTTAATGAATGTTTGTTCCAGATGTTTGAATGAATGTTTGTTCTAGATGTTGTAATGAATGTTTGTTCTAGATGTTTGTTTGAATTAATGTTTGTTCCAGATGTTTGTTTGAATGAATGTTTGTTCCAGATGTTGTAATTAATGTTTGTTCCAGATGTTTTAATGAATGTTTGTTCTAGATGTTTGTTTGAATTAATGTTTGTTCCAGATGTTTTAATGAATGTTTGTTCCAGATGTTTGAATGAATGTTTGTTCTAGATGTTGTAATGAATGTTTGTTCTAGATGTTTGTTTGAATTAATGTTTGTTCCAGATGTTTGTTTGAATGAATGTTTGTTCCAGATGTTGTAATTAATGTTTGTTCCAGATGTTTTAATGAATGTTTGTTCTAGATGTTTGTTTGAATTAATGTTTGTTCCAGATGTTTTAATGAATGTTTGTTCTAGATGTTTGTTTGAATTAATGTTTGTTCCAGATGTTGTAATTAATGTTTGTTCTAGATGTTTGTTTGAATTAATGTTTGTTCCAGATGTTTTAATGAATGTTTGTTCTAGATGTTTGTTTGAATTAATGTTTGTTCCAGATGTTGTAATGAATGTTTGTTCTAGATGTTTGTTTGAATTAATGTTTGTTCCAGATGTGTTTTTAATTTATGTTTATTCCAAGTATTTGTTGGAATGTTTGTTCTAGATGTTTTTTTAAATTAATGTTTATTCCAGATATTTGTTTGACTGAATGTTTGTTGCAGGTGTTCGTGGACGGGTCGTGGGGGTTCGTATGTGACGACGGCTTCGGCTTCCCGGCAGCTGATCGGGTGTGTCGGGAGTTGGGATACACTCACGCACTTCGCTTCACTCGCAACCACGCTTTCGGACGAGGGCAAGAAGGTAAATAGAGATAGATAGATAGATAGATATAGACAGACAGACATATAGATAGATAGATCGATAGATAGGTAGAGATAAATAAATATATATAGAGAGATAGACAAACAGACAGACAGATAGAATGCTACCTAGCTAGATAGATAAATATATAGATAGATAGATAGATAGAGAAAGATTATATAATGCTGATGATGATGAATGATTTATTGTATGTGAAATGCTGGGTGTTAAGGGCATTATCCGTACAATTAAGGGAATTTAAGGGGAGATTTCCACTTGAGGGATTTTTTTCTTTACCCTTTTCTCCCTCATATTTAGCCCCATTGCTTGTGAGATTTAAAAACGCTTGCCCCATTAGTTTGGCGATTTTAAGAACCCTCGCCCCATTTTTGTCAATTTTAAGACCATTCGTGCCATTTAGGTGTCGATTTTTTCCTGGCGAGTGATAGCGAGCCTGTAATTTAAGGGGAACCGGCCTTCGGCCGGGACATTTTTCTACCGAAAAATGTACAAATTTATTTTGAAAGTGGGTCAAGGGGGAGTAATTTTAAGGTTGATGGAAGTCTAGGGAATCAACTAAAAACCTCCCCTTAAGCCTCCCGAGAATATGTGGGTCTGGCGCGGTTTCTAACCCGGGTCAGTAGGCATACCAAACTCCCGCGCTAACCCACTGTATTACCACGGACATACAATAGGATAGCAACCTTAGTTCTCCTTGAAAGAGCCAGGTGATAGTCTCATGGTGCTGCACATGGTGGGTTTATTACACTTTTCCACCAGCGACTAGTTTACGTTATCCCAGACGTGGGATATCAGTCCGCAGCCATGGATCAAACAGTCCGCAGCCATGGATCAAAAAACGCCATCCGAGAAGAAGCAGCAGTGACATAAATCATCCAACGCCAAGAAAAAAACAGAGGCAACCGAGGACCACCAGCGATAAGGACCGGAGACAGTTAGGACCGAGGACAGCCATGAACATAAATGTAGATCCGACAAGAACAAAAAATATTATTAAAGCGCGTTCCGTGAGTTCTAAAATAACAAATTTAAAGGTTTTCTATGCAAACGCTCGTAGCATACGCAATAAATTTTCAGATTTAGAGGAGCTAGTGTTTACAGAAAATTATGATGTGATTGGCATAACAGAATCTTGGCTCAATACAGAAGATAGAGACTTTTTAGCAGAGTATTCACTTCCCGGTTATGTAATGTTTGAGAAAAGCCGAATAAATCGAAATGGAGGTGGCGTTTTACTTTATATCAAAGAAAGTCTTAACCCTACCCTCTTGTCAAAACCTCAAATTGTGAACGTCGACGCATCTTTTGTGCTAATAAAGAATAATAAAGGTACCAAAATAATACTTGCATTAATATACAGACCTCCAGCTCAATCAGTGCAAACTGACCGAGAAATTTACGAACAAATTGCAGATGTAAGTAACTCACAAGATACCGTAATTTTTGGTGACTTTAATTTACCTGTGACCAAGTGGGGCGATACTCTTACTTCACACTCCGGACATGACTTGTATACGAACTTGCAATAGAGTTCGCTTTATCAATTTGTTGGAACGCCGACCCGTGGTAATAACGTTCTTGACATTGTACTTGCAACAAAAGAAGAATTAATAGAGAATTTGAATGTTGGTGATGAATTCAGTAACAGCGACCATCATACGATAACTTTCACTTTAAAGTTTACTAGTAACGAACCAAATAGTAGCATCGAAAAAGTCCCTAATTTCAAGAAAGCAAACTTCCATAAACTTAGAGCTATGTTTAAAGAAACTGACTGGAGCTTTTTAATTCACAATAGCGACATAAATACATCTTGGAAGTTATTCGAAGCCACTTACATAAAAGCAGTGCAAAACTGCATACCATCGAAAACTCGGCGTCCAGGCCATAATAATAAGCCCAAATGGTGGAATAAAGATATTTCAAACTGCCTGCTTGCTAAAAAATTTGCTAATGATAGATTAAAATCCTCACAAAATGACGAAGAACGGCTGAAATTTGTAGAGCTACGACGCAAAGCCAAAAAGTTAATTAAGCAAAGTAAAAAGACCTTAGAGTTACATATTGCGAATCAAAGTAAAACAAACCCGAAAGAATTCTATAGTTATATCAGAAAAAAAAAATAGTTACTTCAACTGTTGGACCGTTAGTCGATGAAAATGGAGAATACACCAAAGACGAAGAACAAATGAGTAATGCCCTCAATACCTTCTTTGCATCAGTTTTTACAACAGAAGACCTCAGTGATATCCCTACACCATCGCCGATTCAGATTGATAATTCAGATGTTTTAAGCAATATCACCGTTACAGAGAGAGAAGTATTGAATTGTTTAGATAAACTCAAGGTAAATAAAACGCCTGGACCTGATACAATCTCGCCTAGAGTTCTAAAGGAAGCTAAGGATGAGCTCTCTAAACCACTGACATTACTATTCAATAAATCCTTGCAGTCTGGAACTATGCCCGGTCAGTGGAAGCTAGCCAACGTAACACCGATATTCAAAAAAGGCAGCAAATCCCTATCCAGTAACTATCGTCCAATTAGCTTAACCTCAGTTGTATGTAAAATGCTAGAAACGGTCATACGAGACAGACTCGTAAATCACTTAGAGGAAAATAACATACTTAAAGATACTCAACACGGCTTTCGTAAAAAACGTTCCTGTTTAACAAACCTCTTAGACTTCTTCCACGATATCCTCAACCTCTACGATGAGAGTAAAGCTGTAGATATTATATACCTTGATTTTCAAAAGGCCTTTGACAAAGTTCCCCACAAACGTTTACTGCTAAAACTAAAAGCGCATGGAATACAAGACGGTGTGTTGAAATGGATAGAAAATTGGCTCAGCGACAGAAAGCAAAGAGTAGTCATAAACGGTAAGGCATCAAAATGGACCAATGTAAGTAGCGGGGTACCCCAGGGATCGGTACTAGGACCAATTCTCTTTCTAATTTACATCAACGACATAGATGAGGGTCTCACCTGTACAATCTCAAAATTTACTGACGATACAAAAATTGCAAATAGCGTACTCTCAAAAGAACAAGTTGACGATATGCAACACAATCTAGATAAATTGTCATGTTGGGCCCAAATTTGGCAAATGAGTTTCAATGCGGATAAATGTAAAGTACTACATATCGGATACCTAAATGAGAAAGCAAACTATTCGATGAATGGCACTCAGCTTAAGAATGTAAACAGAGAAACCGATCTGGGAGTAACAATATCGAGTAATCTAAAACCGAGTCAACAATGTTCAGAAGTTGTTAAGAAGGCAAACAAAATAATTGGCTTTATAGGCAGGTCATTTGAGCATAAATCCAAAGAAGTTATCCTAACCCTTTACAATTCCTTAGTCCGCCCTCTTCTGGAATACTGCGTTCAATCCTGGTGCCCTTATTACCAAAAAGATATAAACAAGCTAGAACGAGTTCAACGTAGAATTACCAAAATGATACCTAGCCTAAAGAACAAACCATACGAAGAGCGTCTTAGAGAATTAAATATATTTCCTTTAACCCAGCGCAGATTAAGAGGCGACTTAATTCAAGTGTTCAAAATCATCAAAGGCATCGACAATATGAACTGTAGTAAGTACTTCACTATCGACCAATCTAATTACACGCGGGGAAACGGTTGCAAAATTATTGGTAAATCTTTTAACTCGCACGAATCTAAGAATTTCTTCTTCAATCGAGTTGTCAACTTGTGGAATGGGCTTCCCCGAAACGTTATAGACTGCATCACCGTTGATTCATTTAAACTCCGCCTAGACAAATATCTCGCATCAAACCCGCGACTGACTGCGTTTGTAAATGAATAACTTTATTTTATCCCCCCCTCAGTTACTAACCCATCTGTCCCCTACTAACTTCCTAATCCTGCCACGGACATTAGTTCCAGGGCAGAAATTCCCTTTCCAATGTTCCCTTACCCACTCTAAACCACTGTTTGGACACTTGATCCTCAGTGTTTTGGAGGACAAGCAACCTAGAAGGGTCACTAGATCTGTTGTTGCTTGATTTCCTTTGTACTCCTTTGTACTTTGTACGTTAAGGGGAGGTTTTTAGTTTGGTCTCTAGATATCCACCAAGCTTAAGATTACACCTCATTGAGCCCCTTTCAAGATAAATTTGTACATTTTTCGGTAGAAAAATTTCCCGGCTGAAAGCCGGTTCCTCTTAAATTACAGGCTCGCTGTCGCTCGCCAGGATAAAATCGACACCTAAATGGCACGAAAGGTCTTAAAATTGACAGAAATGAGTCGAAAGTTCTTAAAATTGTCAATATGGGGCGAACGTCTTAAAATTAGAAAAGCAATGGGGCTAAACATGAGGGAGAAAGGAGTCAAGAAAAAAATCCCGTAAGTGAAAATCTCCCCTTAACCCTTACAGTACCGGTGACGTCCTTTTCTTTATATGGTGGCAACTGTTAGACGATTTTATTCAGCTTAGGAAGGACCGCTAGCAAAAAAAAAGGCTTCTATAACTATCTCAACCAACCGCAGATCCTTCCTAAGCTGCATACTATCGTCAGACATTCTTTGCCTTCTTACGCATCAAATCAACCAAGCTACAGACCAACATGGTGAAACACATACAATAGCACTGGATATATCAAAGGCATTTGATAGAGTCTGGCATCAATCCTTATTGTCGAAGATGTCACACTACGGCCTTGCATCATTAGTTCCACTAATTTCTTCTTATCTTCATAACAGAAAAATACGTGTAATGGTAGATGGCCTTTATTCTCAATTTCACTCAATAAATGCTGGTGTTCCCCAGGGATCAGTTTTTGGCCCCAACTCTGTTCCTCATTCATATCAATGATCTCATATCTACCACTCATAATCCAATACATTCCTACGCAGATGACTCAACACTCCACAGTTCCTTCACATTTACCAATTCTTTCACCCAACCCGATCTTATAAATTCAAAAATAAACACTGCAATTTCTCTGAACCAGGACCTTTCTAGAATTAATGAATGGGGACAAGAGAATCTAGTTTCCTTTAATGCACAGAAAACCAAGTACATTCAATTTTCTAACCGACAGAATCTCACTGACTCCCATATATTTTTTAATGATGTAAATATTCCCACTTCCCCTAGTATTGACATTCTCGGTGTAACATTAACTACTAACTTGAGCTGGACACATTATGTTAGAAGCATTGCTAAGAATGCCTCTAAAAAACTGGGACTCCTGTACAGAGTTCGAGAATTCTTCACTGACGAGCAGTTGGCCGTAATATATAAAAGTCATGTGCGCTCTCAGATGGATTACTGTTCACCTCTGTGGGGTGGAAGTGGAGTGGTTGCATTGAGGCAGTTGGACAAAATTCAAAATAAAGCTATTAGATTAATCAATAACCCTGCAATCACACAGGACCTTCCTACATTAGCCATACGAAGAAACGTTGCATCCCTTGCATTATTCTACAGATATTTTCACAGCAATTGTTCCGAGGAACTTGCTTCGCCTCTCCACATCTTTCCCCGTAGAACTAGGGCAGCTGAGAGCGCCCATGAATTTACACTTTCTCCTCCACAATGCAGAACTTCTGCTTATCAGAATTCATTTATCCCCAGAGCTACTACTCTTTGGAATTCACTTCCCTCGAATTGCTTTCCACAAACTTACAATCAACAAATGTTTAAATCCAGTTGTTACAAACATTTTATGAATGGAGGATGCCTTTAGGCACATGGACCTTTTTGTTTTATCTGTGTTTTTCCTTCCTCCGTTCATTGTCTCTTAAAAAAAAAAAAAAAAAAAAAAAAAAAACATACATATGGCGAGAATACAAGAGAACACACGTCCCTGGTACTCAAAGGGTTAACTCGGATAGTTCTGTGGTTTCGGGGTTTTTCGGGTACAGGACATGACAGTAAAAATAAAAAAAAACAAAAACAAAAAAATAGCTATTAAGGGGAGATATCCACTACCTGGAGGATTTTTTTCTGGACCCCTTTCTCCCTCATGTTTAGCCCCATTGTTTTTGAGATTTTAAAACGTTCGCCCCATTAGTTTGGCGATTTTAAGAACCCTCGCCCCATTTCTGTCAATTTTAAGACCATTCGTGCCATTTAGGTGTCGATTTTTTCCTGGCGAGCGATAGCGAGCCTGTAATTTAAGGGGAATCGGCCTTCGGCCGGGACATTTTTCTACCGAAAAATGAACAAATTTATCTTGAAAGGGGGTCTAGGGGGAGTAATTTTAAGTTTGATGGAAGTCTAGGGAATCAACTAAAAACCTCCCCTTAACCTAATATAACTTTATATGTTTTCAGGATGGCAAAGTAAGGACACCAAATTCGTCGGCAAATCAAACTGCACTACATCTGTCACCACAACTACCACACCTGCCACAATTACCACTACTACCACACCACCAGTAACTACCACTGAATCTGAGAACATTTTCCTCTCCAACCTAACTTCTTTTAACCCTACTTCCACCAAAACCAACGACAACCTTGAAGCTACCACCACAGAATCCACCAACATTGCAGCTACCGAAACCGAATCCACCAATATTGCAGCTACCGAAACCGAATCCACCAACATTGCAGCTACCGAAGCCGAGACCACCAACTCTGACACGCTTGCCGACTGTCTTATTTATGGCGATCCTGATTGCGGGGCTACTGAGGTAAATGGAGGTTTTATATATATCATACAAGTATAATATATGCACATGGAGCAGTACTATTGCTGTATATGGTAAATATATTTTGTTTTGTCAAAATTGAAGCTATACAATCTGCATGTGCGGCACTTTTAAATAATCTCCTTGGCGTAAAGTCTTAAAATCGCCAAACTAATGGGCCGAACGTCTTAAAATCTAAAACCAACAATGGGGCTAAGCACGAGGGAAAAAGGGGGGCCAGAAAAACCGGCCCATTAATTAACTTTTCTCAGGTAGCTGGTGTGGTTTGTGCCAGGGAATCGGACAAGCTCTGCTCACCTGACCAGTTCACCTGTAACCAATCCTACGGCGAGGACTTCTGTATCCCGCGTTCGAAGGTGTGCGACAATGACTACGACATGGGGGAATGCATTGATAACAGGTGGGTTTTTGGCTGTTTTTTGGTCTATTAATTCTGTATTTTTTAGTTTCCTCGCTAGACCTCCATCAACCTTAGAAAAACACCCCTAGACCCCCCATCAAGATAAATTGTACATTTTTCGATAGAAAAATTTCCCAGCCTAAGGCCGGTTCCTCTTAAAATTACAGGCTCGCTATCGCTCGCCACCTAAATGGCACGAAAGGTCTTAAAATTGACAAAGAAATGAGGCGAAAGGTCTCAAAATTGTCAAACTAACGGAACCAATGTCTTAAAATGTCAAAACTAATATGCTAAACATGAGAGAGAAGGTGGTCCATAAAAAGCGACTACCTCCCCCTTACTGCATTACCCATTATGTAAAGTAGTAGGCTACAGCAAAAATGGACACACTTGCATTATTTGGTTGTATGACAGCCTTCTTCTTCTTCTTCTAGTCAATAATCTCTCGCTCTCTCTCTCTCTCAAAAAAAAAAAAAAAAAAAAAAAAAAAAAAAAAAATCTAAGGCCAGACTGGACAATATTATATGTACGGTGGCGCTAATAAGTCATGTCCCAGCTGTCATTACGTTTGGCTTGTTATGTGCTGTATTAATGTCTGTCAGATGTTGAATAGGGTGGGTAAGTGTAGGAACATGTTTGTATATTTCACTCGATATGAAAAAATTAAGCTAAGATATTGCTGATACCAATAATTATTGATCAAAACATACTTGGTGCCGAGACATCACTTATTAGCGCGATTGTACAGTATACTGCAATACTATATACTACTACTACTACTACTACTACTACTACTACTACTACTACTACTACTAACACTGCAACCCTGCTCACAAGTTGGACAGGAGAACACGAATACATCCCTCAACTCACCATAAACAACACACCCCTAACACATACACACACACCCAAAATCCTAGGAGTAACATATGATACTCATATGACATTCAAACAGCACACCACAAACATTAAAAAGAAACTGACACCCAGACTTAACGCCCTCAGGTCACTTGCTCACACAAAATTTGGACACAACAAAGAAACTACCACCACAGTATATAAACAATACATAAGATCAGTGATGGAATACGCAAGCCCAGCCTGGGCTTCTAACCTAGCTGAAACACATCATAAGACCTTACAGACTATTCAAAACAACCGCCTGAAGATCGTTACAGGCTGCACAGCTACTTCACCCACAGATCACCTACATCAAGAAACCAAAATCCTCAAAGTCAAAGACCATCTGGACATGAGAGGCACTCAATTCCTGGCAGCAGCCTCCACGAACCAAGACCACCCACTAAACTACATGGCAACACACCCACAGACACCAAGAAATATAAAAACAACACCCAGCACACGGTATCACACACAATTATTGTCCTCTCTCCCTCCCTGCCCACCCCGAACCAACTTCCAAAATCACATCCATACTCATATCTCTCACCGATCCATCCACTCACTCACAGACAACACACAGCTGCATGCACGACCTCCCGAAATCCATCCTTCCGAATCCTCCCTTCCTCGCGAGGACAGAGTCCACCTGGCCAGGCTGAGATGCGGACACCATCCAGCTCTCCTGAGCTATCAGAAGAGACTGGATGACTCTGTTCTCGACGCCTGCCCGGGATGTAACACAGCACCCCATACCATTAAACACATCATAGAAGACTGCATTTCACACAACCACTTACGCCAACAACACAATCTACACTCAATGAGAGCTCTGTGGGAAAGCGCGATCGTGGCCATGGCCTTTCTCAGGGACTCGGGGCTGTTCGGCCAGGCAGCTTAGGGAACAACAACAACAACAACAACAACAACACTTTTCTTTTTCTTTTTGTTCATTGATCGAGTGAAATATACAAACATCTTCCTACACTTACCCATCCTATTCAACATCTGACAGACCTTAATACAGCACATAACAAGCCAAACGTAATGCCAGCTGGGACATGACTTATTAGCGCGACCGTACATATAATATTGTCCAGTCTGGCCTTAGAAACTCCTTTTTTTTTTTTTAATAGAGAGAGATATTATTGACTAGGCTGTCATACAACCAAATAATGCAAGTGTGTCCATTTTTGCTATACTTCTTTACATAATGGGTAATGCAGTACTACTACTACTACTACTACTACTACTACTTTTTTCTTTTTTCTTTTTTTTAAACAAACCACTCAGCATGTGCATCCCCTCTTTGGACCCTAAACCAGGTCAGAACAGTCATCAAAGTGTCCGACTTGGTAGTCATTCAGCTACTTACTATTCCGGGGTCAGCACTCAGACTCATCATCGTGGATTACTACTACTACATTGATTTTTATTTAATATTGTTCATACATTTTATTTTACAAGCATCAGATATTACTATTCAACACCATGCAACTTCAATCCAGTCTCCCTCCTATGCGACCCTCTGCCACTGCTGCCTCGTAGTCCACTTCTGCCACCGTCGTTGGTTGTGGTGCAGACAGTCTTGTTCCCCGCAGGCGTAGTAGTGCTGATCTGAGCAACGAGAAAGATAGAAGGCACCTCATCTAGGCTACAAAGTAGCTCCTGGGCTGTTTCTTCTTCTCTGCGATGATCTCTGCAAGCCTTGAATAGAAGCACTGGGCCCTAGGTCCCATCCCTCCAGATGTGGTGAAGACTAGTGGGGTAAAGCTGCCATGTTCGATATTTAAGATCCTTTCCCCATATGCCCTGACCTTCTCTTGTTCATTCCTCTTGTGTGCAGCCTCCAGAGACAGCCCGCTGTAGCTATGGGCCATTGGGTCGAATATTCTTACGTCAAAGAATGCTCGCTGTGCTCTTGTCCAAAAACTTCTTGCACTAACGTCCACTCGTGCTTCGTTGGATGTGTTGGCCGTCCTGTGCTGCAAGATCTCTCCCTCCAAGGGAATGAGTGATGGTTCGCGCACCACATCTCGACACACCTCCCTGAGCATGTTCGCCGTTACATCTCTTACTTCATCGTGCCTGATGCTGATGAATCCTCCCTTCTTACATATCATGCTGTGGTCTGCATCGTTGTTGATTCCACAAACGCATCGATCGGGCAGTCCTTCAATCGGCCAATCATACCTCAGTGCAATTGCATCATTAAATTCTTGTTTTTTTAGATTGAAGCCTTTTGCTTTGATTGGTAGTGTTGTCAGCCAATTTGAAGCACCCGTTTCTTGTGCTATTTGTACTTTTCTTGTTAGTCTCGGGGAAAGTTGTCGCATCAATTGTGCCAGGTCATTTTTCTGTGAGTTTTGCCTCTCTGACGTGATGGTCTTTCTGATGTTGTAGATGTCCGCCTGGTCCACTTCGCGTCAGGATCTTGCGCTACGATGCGTTCAGTGAGAGATTCTGTTATCTTTACTGAGTTCTGGTGTTCTATTGTCGCCCTCCTCACCGGATTGATGATTCCAAGCCCTCCTAACCTAGGAGGAAGTGCGAGCAACTCCCTCTCTGTAGCATTTGGGGTGTGGGACTTCATCCAAGCTGGGATGAGTTTGTCTCTGATGGCATCTTCTAGCGGTTGAAGTTGTGGACCCACGTTTGGAATGGTACGCATCAAGTAGGTCCAGCGGTGTTTGACCCCATATGTGAATGCCGAATATGCAGCCTGTGGTTCCGTCTTTGCAATTTTGGCTAGTATTTCTATTTCGTTTACCCACTCTCTGACCTTCTCTTCCATGTATTGCTTCTTGAACTCTTCTGTGCCAATCACTGCCCCTAGATGACGCTGTCCATCCTTTGTTACGACCACTTCACTACCGTTGAAAGCTTCTAAGGCATTTTCGTAATGTTCTGCTTTTACTATCAGTATAGACTTACTAGCATTTGGAAAGTATCCTATTTCTGGTCCCACTTGTGATACTTGCTCCCACCAGCTCTTGAGATCATTGACTTTCCCTGCTCCAGTGAGATCATCTGCATAGGCCGCCTGCTTAACATGTGTCGTCTCATGTCTTGTTAATGATAGCAACACCGAGAGACCTAATGCGTACATCGCCATTGCTACTGGGTCCCCTTGTGTGGTTCCTTCCATTGATTTCAGTGCCGTTCCACGTCGTGAGTTTTGGTTGTTTACTATGAAGAGGTCTGCAGGCTGTTTATAGGTATTCTCTACATAGGTGGCTAAGCTGGGGCATTTTACCTTGATGTTGTGAATTGCTGTCTTTCTGTTGATGGTGTTGAAGGCATTTGATGCATCCACTAACAGCACGGCTTCACATTCTTCTTGCTCATATATTTCTCTTATTGCATGAATTGCTGCCTCTCCCCCTGCTTGGTGGCCAGCACACACTTGGAGATTTCCAGCCGCTGACCGCACATCGTCCTTCACCACCTCCATTATGCATTTTCCGATGACTCTTCTCAACACTTCACCCACCCCTACAGGTCTGCACCCTGGATTCTTGTCCAATGGTATTAGACGACAAGCTGTGTAGGCCTCCAAGTGTTGACAATCTTGAGTGGCCATTTTTCTTGCAAGATCTGCCAGCGCCCTGCGTAAGTCGGTCGCTGAAACTCCGAAAAGTGTGCTGCTCAGGATTGTTCTCCAACTGTTTGCATCCATCCCTGAGGGTCCTGCACTGCCTTGGGTCCCTAGAGCCTTTTTCCAAATCTTCTCGCCTGTGATTTGTTCGTAGATGACGGGGTTCGGTGGTATATAAGCCCCCTCTAGCTTCTGACTCTCGGATATACTAGGTTGCGGATGTTTCTCTTCCAGCAGCTTGATGGTATCTCTTGTGATAGGCAACAGCCCACCAGCTGCCTCCTTTGTCAGCGATCGTATTGCAGGTGCCACTTTCCACTTTACCTTGTCTCATCTGGTCGCCGAATCTCCTGGCCTTGTCCTCAGTGTTTTCTCTTTTGTGTTGCCGTCTGCCTTGTCTCTCTTGTAATGCTCTGGCTTCACTGAGTAAGTCCTCCATCTTGTTATCATTCCACAGTTTCACTCTATTTGTTAGCGCTGTCACTTTTTCCGCTTGTCTAAAATTGCGGTGAGTTTTTTGCAAGAAGAGATGTGGAATGCTGAAAAATAACTTGAGAGCATACGGGGCTAAAGGTCTGTCATAGACATAGTTATAAGTGAGCTTTTTCATCTCTGTCAACAGTTTGATGGTGGCGTCACATTTAGGAGGGTTGAATAAACTGTGTGCAGACCAATCTACAATTTCTGAGTAAGCTGCCTTTGTCCACATTTTTACCTCCTCTCACCGTAGTCCTTTCCATTGAAGGGGTCCTCCTCTGCCATCAACTTCTGCGGGTCTCTCCAGGGCTGCTTCCCTCTGTGGTCCCACCTCCCTGTGTGCTTCTCGGGGCTCTTCGTTGCGTGGTATATCGTCGTTTCTACCAGCTATATTTGGCCTTGTTTGCACACCACCCTCCTCTCCAGCATCTCGGTGCTCGTCTCCGGGTCTTTGGACTCCGCTGGGCTCACCGTCACCCACCATGTCATGTGGTTGCCGCCCTTCTCTCGGGCCCCCTGAGGGTCCCGCACCTCCACATGCTCTGTCGGGTTGTTGCCCATCGCCGTGTTGTGTCCCGTCAGCTTCATCCCTTCGCACTCTCTGGGCACTGGCTGCCGCCCCTCCCTCTGTTATTACACTATTATAAGGGTTGCGACACCGGGAACCTTTATTACAGTTTATGTATCCTTTTTTTTTTTTTTAGCACGCATTTGCATCTTGTACATGTATGCTCGTTCTTTGTACAGATGCAACACTTGTTAGTCTTTGACCTTTGTGATAGATCTTCATCTAAACTTTCATCATCCTCCATTATACCCTTATGACACTTCCATCTGTTCTCTTACAATGTCTTTTACGCTTTACACTAAGGCTATTTAGCTTCTGTTTTTCTGTTTTTTTCCAAAACTTAATTTATCTTATTTACAGTACCGTAAAAACTTTAACTTCCGTAAAAACAACCAAATATTTTTCGGTATGTGTGCCTAGATTATTTTGTACTAGAGTGTGTATTCCCTATCGGTGTTGTTGTATGCCATATTTGATATTCCCCCTGGCTGGCTGGTGGGATGTATATATTAGGTTGTGTTGTATGTGAACAATTTGGTGTTATTACGTGACATAAACACACTGAGTAAGCGGCTAGATAGGACAACTAGGCAGATTTTGGCTTTAATAAAGATGTTCGTTATTTCCTTTATAAACCGTAATGTTAGCAGTACTAATAGCAGCGGTAGTTGTAGAAGTTGTATTATCAATAAGGATTAGACCTTGGTTAATGAGAAGATAGGATATTAGGTATTGTGGAGATTGAATTAGTTAAGAATGAGATTACTAAGAAAGAATAGATAGATAGGTAGCGAGAGAGAGAGAGATTTGATTTTGCCCCGAGGGGCGAGTTTATTGAGCAGCGCCCCCCATCCTGTGAGGGGACAACCACTAGTAAGGCGATACATACTGCTCAAAGAGCCGTTATTCCACTGAAACAACAGCATCGTCGTCTGGTTACATTCATATTTGTGTTTATAAGTCAGGTTGGCATTATTCAGATGTGTTATTATAGTTTCCTCATTTAATTGTCACATGGTCTGTATAAAAAAAAAAAAAAAAAAAAAAAAAAAAAAAAAAAAAAGCAAGCAAGCTTGTAGTGACTGAATTATTAATTGACAGGTTGTAAATAATAGCACTACAGAACTAGTGCAATCGTATGAGGAGGCTATTCATATTTTCATTACATCAATGATTATTGAGATCATAGTTAGCTGAATACAATTATTACAAAAATAGGCAATGGTATAAATCAACA
Source organism: Paralithodes platypus (assembly GCA_032716605.1). Classification (NCBI taxonomy): domain Eukaryota; kingdom Metazoa; phylum Arthropoda; class Malacostraca; order Decapoda; family Lithodidae; genus Paralithodes; species Paralithodes platypus. Next base: position 8,701,472 of record CM064566.1, on the reverse strand, counting down.
TAATACATAATTTAATACAGGCGGACATAATCATGATCCGGTTCGTTGTGCACTGGGAGCTAAGGTGTCTTGAGATCGCCTCGACCCATACACAACGAACGTATTATAGTCTGCATGGTTGGTATCTAATTGAATATACTTAGTGGGTATTTCAAGAATGTCAGGGGGTAAGGAAATGTGATTTGTATATTAGAAGACTGTGATTAACGAGACGTGTAACATGTGGAGGGATGTGGTAGAAAGAGAGGGATCTCGTTGGGGGTGGAAGTTTCGCTCCCAGGAATTTTCGTTCCTGTGGTATTTCAATAATAATGATAAAATAATAATAATAATAAGGGGACAACCACTGGTAAGGCAATACATACTGCTCAAAGAGCCATTATTCTACTGTAACAACAGTATCGTCGTCTGGTGTTATTATAGTTTCCTCATTTGATTGCCACATGTGCTGTATATACGTGCTCATGAAAAAAAAAAAAAAAAAAAAATGTGACTGAATTATTAATTGACAGGTAAACAATAGCACTACAAAACTAGTGCAATCATATGAGGAGGCCATTCATGTTTTCTTACATCAATGGTTATTGAGATCATAGTTATTGAATACAATTATTACATACATAATGTGACTAATATTTCGAACTACATTAATTATCATGCAATAATAGTACCACAAATATATTACAATCATATGAGGGACACTTCACATTCTTCATTATATCAACGGTTATTGAGGTCATAGTTAGCTGAATACAAGAGTCACATACATAATGTGACTAATATTACCAACTACCGAAGTTATAATGGAATTATAGTAATACAAATATTTTACAAAGATGAGTTACATGGTTCAAATTCTTATTACAATAATGGTTATTGAGGGGATAGTTAGCGCAATATGACCAGTGGAGAAGTTTACATGCCGATAGTAATATAATATTTAGTAGGGTGTGTGGTTATGGGAGAGAGGGAGGGGGGTTGTAGGAGGTAGAGGAATGGGTGGGAGAGGAGGAGGGGGGGGGGGGGGGGGAGGAGGAGGAGGTAAGGTACTCCAGGGAGGAGGAAAGTGTGAGAGGGGAGGTGTGTGTGTGTGTGTATGTGTTGGGGAGGGTGGGACATACTACATATAAATAAGTTGTTTAAGGCCAGCGATAGTACTGAAGATAAATATGGTAGTACAAAAAAAAAAAAAAAATCTTAAAAGGGAAAGTTTGAATTTCAACGCAAGTCTACAGATATCAGCAGTATCGCTTCATCGTACCTGACACAACATATCAATAAGTAGGGAAGGAAACTGTATACGTGCAAAGATCAAGATTCAATTAAGTTTAGTAGCAAAACAATATTCAGAAGGAAGATACTAGTAGTCCTCCGGGATGGATATGCCGCATATCCGAAGGTACTTAATTGTAGATCAAACCATTAGCAAAGAATATTGAGGACAATTATGTTGCTTACATATGCAAGGGTCATGTATATTGGCTTGCAAAAGGATATGAATTGGCACTTAACAGATTATTTAAATAAAAGCTGTGTTAGAGGCTCAGAGGGATATGTATATACTGTACATTGTCAATCTATTACATGAGAATAGCAGTGATAAGTAAAGAAATACTGACTTATATTATAAGTGTGACATGATCAATGAAAATATGAAATCGTGTAGAGGGCGTTACAAAGGGTTTAAGTGTGACCTTGTAAGAAAGAAGAGATGTGTGGAGGGCAAGGGGTGCATACTTATAAGGTTCATGTTCATGTTTACAGTACATATTATTGTGGGGGGGCAAAGTTCTTGTGTTTTTTTAGTATGTTATTGATTACGTTATTCTTTAGCATGTATATTGCTTGATCCTCAATTGTGGTTAACGAATTATTCCTGTATTCCCTAATCATTGGGCATTCCAAGATATAGTGCTCGAGAGAGTGTTTGTTGGGAGCTCTGCAAACCCTACATTGCCTGTGCTCTTCTTCTACCTGCCAATTCAGCTGCCATGGATAACAATAGCCAAGCCTTATTCTTGCATGTACTGAGTCTACCCACCTACTCGTTGTACGTTTACCATAGGTGTATTTGGTCGTAAATACTACTTTATTGTAGTAGTTTATAGATCGGCTGGTATTATGATGTCTAGCTCTGTCTTCATCCACTCTTTCTTCTTGTGTCTTTTTAATTATAGTTCTCATTTGTTTCAATGACAGTTCAAGAATATGATCAGGTTCTTCTTTCTCTGAGGCCTCCTTGGCAAGCTTATCTGCCCTTTCATTGCCTGGGATGCCTACATGTGAAGGAATCCAGGCAAATTTGACCCCTAGCCCCTTCTCCCCTACACATTTTATCCCCCGTCTGATATCTTGTACAAGGAAAGGATAGGTGGGTTGGGGGCTAGAGATAGCTTCCAAGGCCGCCCTGCTGTCAGATAGGATAAGAATATTCTTTCCCCTTCGAAAGATACTCCCAATTCCCATCGCTATTGCCACCAGCTCAGTTTGAGTGGAGGAGGCCCAGTCCTGTAGCCTGGATAGTTCATCGTCTTCCTGAGCAAAGTTGCCACCACTCATAATAGTGATGGCAGCTCTTGCCCTCCCAGTTACGGTGTTAAGTGAGCCGTCACAGTATACCTGATCAGTGTTCTCATCTGTCATATCTTCTATTAGTGACATAAAGTTTGTCTTCAGAGCGTAGGACGGGATCTCAGACTTTTTTGTGTCGAGTTGAGTCACTATAATCTCAATAGTGGCCTCTTCCCAGGGCGGAAGGGGGACACTCAATTGCCGGTCATCTGGATGGTAGTCTGTAAGCTGGGTGGGCGGGGTGGGGTCAGTCAGTTGCCAGTCACCGATATAGTAGTCTGTAAGCTGGTAGTCAAGAATGTCAGCAGCAGTTACATGTGGCCAGTCCCTGCCTTTTAAGTCATCTATTCTAAGTAGCTCCATTAGTGCAGTCTTAGGTCGTGTTTCTCTGTCGTCTCTCAGTGTTCGTATGCCTATTATCATATTTGTTTCTTTTATTCTATCAGTGATGGACGATAGATTTAACTCATATCTAAGATTTTTTACCTTGACATTTCTCGGACATCCAAAAATAAGTCTCATGGCCTCATTTTGAAGTTTGTCAAGTTTTTCGATCTGATTAGCAGGTAGACAGGAGAGAGCAGGTGCATGGTAGTCAATTACTGATCTAATATAGGCAATGTACATGGTCCTGAGGATAGTGATGGAGGCACCCAAGCCTTTCCATGACATTACTTTAAGGGGCCTTAGTCGTCTTTTACAGGTGGTCATTACATGATTAAATTCAGCATTATTACCCTGTAGTCCCCCAACATACACTCCCAGATATTTATAATAGTCTACCCTCTCCAGTACATTACCATGGAGATGTAGAGGCTTGTTACGATTCCAACCTTTTGTTATGGCTTTTGTTTTGTTTGTTGATATTACCAGGCCTAATTGGTCACAAGCTTCTCCTACCAAGTCTAGGGCACGTTGCATGTCCCTGTGACTATCGGCCTGGATCAAAATATCATCAGCATAGCTTTCACAGATCACTCCTCTGGGAAATTTGAGTCTAACAATAATGTGCATTAATATGTTGAATAGTATTGGACTTAATACTCCCCCCTGTGGTGTACCCAGCTCAAGCTTACGTACTTCAGACTTTTTACCTTGAAAGACGACATATGCACTTCTATTGCTGAGGTATTCCTTGATCCAGCCCAATAGTTTACCTTTTACACCCATTTTCGCCAACTCGCAAAGTATTACATCCCTGTTTGCTACATCAAATGCACCCTTTAAATCTAAAAATACAGTAAAGTTACACCTATTGTTAGAGAGATATGATGTGATACAGGACATTGTACTTCTGCCTTTGATGTAGCCATTCAAATGCGGGCTCAATTGTGACTCTATTTTGTGAAGTAGCCTATTAAGGACAATCCTTTCAATTGTCTTGCAATAACAAGAAAGAAGGGATATAGGTCTCATGGCTGTAACAGAACCAGCCTTGGGTACAGGAATTATGACAGCTCTTTTCCAGTCAGGAGGGATGACACTGTTGCGATAGCTAAGGTTAAAGAAATCCAGCAATGGATTGCCTGCAACCTCTGTCATTGCACGTAGAATGGGATATGTTATCCCATCCTCCCCTGGGGCACTACTTTTGTTGTTGGATAGGGCTCTTTGGAGCTCGTAAGTGTTTATATCTTTACACGAGTCATCCTTAATGGCTATTGCTTCGTCTACTTGTTGGCGAAAATCCGGCAGGTTGGGTCCTAGCTTATTCCTAACTCTGAGAGGCAGATTACTGTAGGTGGAGGCAGAGGCCCATTCATCCATAAGGGTTTGAGCATATTCCTGAGGGTGGGGATGTGCTGCAGCTTGGTTAGTTTTCCCCCTTGCAATATTTATTTTCCTCCACACAACACTGATGGATGTATCTTTATTTGTGTGATTTAAAAAGTCTAACCAGAATTTCTCCCTTGCTTTAATTTTAGCCTGATGGGCCCTTTGACCACAGATTTTTATATTTTCAAAGTTTTCACCAGTTTTATTACCCTTCCAAATTTGTGTAGCAGTTTTTAACAAATTGGTGGTATCTTGTACCTCTTTATCATCCCTGTACCACCTTTGCCAGATTCCACCCTTGGCGTTTGAACGGTATTTGTTTCCCCTATTTTTTTTTTTTCTTGTTTGATTGCTGTTTGTTTGTTGTCTTTTTATGAGAGATTTGCTGTTCAGCATATCTTGTTAGATCTTGATAGAAAGTATTTATTGAGTTAGTCTCAGGATATGACTCAAACCACTTACTCATTCCCTCCACAAATTCTTTGGTATACTGTGGTAGGAGTTGGAGCCTCTTCCTCCCCCCATCAACCCGCCTCTTTTTAACATCTAGCTTAGTTAATAGTGCAAAGTGATCAGATAATAGTAAGTCCTGCTTGTGAACAGAAGAGGTACGATATGGCTCGTTATACAGACAAACATAATCTAGCCTGCCACCTAGGACATGCGTTGTCTCCGGCTGTCCTATTAGTCTTACCTCATTACAGGAGTTTATATAATTTAACCATCGTTGACCATTAACATTAGTATAATTCCTACCTTCATGCGAGGACAGAGCTCTATGGTGAGCATTTAGGTCGCCCATCAATAGAGTCTGTTCTTCATATAGCAGGTCAGGAAATTCTTGTGTATCGAGTGAGTTGCAAGAGAGAGAGAGAGAGAGAGAGAGAGAGAGAGAGAGTCCTATTTAGCCTACCTATCCAGCCTGTATATCTCAGAAGTTTTCGACTGTAAGATTATCCCCTTGCGGTCACTGTTTTTTTTTTTTTTTCCGTACCCTACAATGACTCATAGATTCACTCTCCTTTATTTTATGACCTAGAGAGAGAGAGAGAGAGAGAGAGATTAGGTGCGACAGGTGTGCTCTTATTTTTACTTATTTTAATGTTAATTTTAGGGAGAGTGAACGATAGCGAGAACGAGAAAGAGATGATAGGTTTATATATGAGTATCTATATTGATTAATTGTGAGAGAAACGTATCTGATGCATGATTGCCTTCCGTTATTGAGAGAGAGAGAGAGAGAGAGAGAGAGGTGTCAAGTGTTCCCTCCAGTTTTATGGGAGGGGTGGATTGGGTGTGGGGGGGGAAGAAGGGTGGGCGAGAGGGGGTGGTACACGTGGGGGAGCGGGGGGAGGTGGGGGTGGAGGATAAGAGGTATTGAGATGGGATAGGGGAGGGATAGGGCTACTACTACTACTACTACTACTACTACTACTACTACTAAATACATCAATGATCATACTATATAATATCTACACATTTGTTTACAGCGACGAGGCTCGGGGGATGTGTGAAGACGTGGGCGTAACATTGTTAAAGCCAGACAAGCCGCCCTTTGTGAAATTACCACTACACCACGCACTCAACTCCCTACCCGGAGCCATAATGGGGACGGTGTATGTCAAGTATAAGGAGGAATGGGGGACTGTGTGTGATCATGACTACACCCTACTGGATGCTAAGGTAAGACTCTTATAATTATACACTCTTTATCTGGCTTGTATCTATTCAGCCCCATTCAGCCTACTTATTTAAGACGTTTATCCCCATCCAGGTTTCGATAATTTCCTGGCGAGCGGTAGCGAGCCACCATATTTAAAAAAAGATAATATTGGCAGCAGGCTAAATTTGTACATTTTTCGATAGAAAAATTTCCCCGGCGAAGCCGGATTTCTCCATACAATGCTGGCTCGCTATCGCTCGCCAAGAAGAAATCGACACCTGGATGGGGATAGACGTCCTAAAACAGTAGGCTGAATGGGGCCGAATGGATACAAGCCAAAGAAAGAGAGAAAAGGAGAAAAGAAAGGCAAGTGACCCCCATTAAGTATAAGGAAGAATGGGGGACTGTGTGTGATAACATGACTACACCCTACTGGATGCTAAGGTAAAGGGTATATATATATATATATATATATATATATATATATATATATACTTAAGGGGGGTCATCTGTTTTTTTCTCTCTGCTTTTCTCCCTTTTCCTGGCTTGTATCCATTCGGGCCCATTCAGCCTACTTATTGAAGACGTTTATCCACATCCAGGTGTCGATTTATTCCTAGCGAGTAGTAGCTTGCCACCATATTTAAAAAAAAAAAAAATTGACAGCAGGCTAAATTTGTACATTTTTCGATAGCATATAGAAAATAAATATTCGAAAATTGCAACAATCAGACCAAAGTATATAATATGTGTCGACCTCTCTCCTTGCAGGTAATATGCCGAGCCCTGGGGCTGCCCTCGACGGGGTGGGTTCGAGCCCTGACCGGAGGATACAGGGATGTGGAGAAGTTCTGGGTGGAGACTCCAAAGTGTGTGGGGGAGGAGGAGAACCTGCAGCAGTGTCCTAACAAGGAGTGGGGGGATGTAAGCTGGTTCTGTGATTATGGTACCAAGGCTGCTGGGGTGTTTTGTTATGGTCAGGTACGTACATATCACACATACATACATACACACATACACACACACACCACCACACATACCAGTGGTCTAAGTCGCTGTATGCTAACTCACCTATCTTCTGGGAAGCTGTTTAACCCGGGAATGGAGAGAACACTCTTAAGATATTTTGGTGGGCAAAGGCGATGATCCTCTTAAGAGGTAAGGCCTCAAAAAAGCCTTTTAAAAGGCCCCAGTAGCACTTAAAATAAAGGAATAGGTCATTAAGTGAGATAATTCTCCTCCACATGTGTCAAAACTCCCTCCTTTCCCCCCTCCCCCTTCAATTATCACCTATTTTTCCTCTTATTCCCTTGTTTATCGGTTTATTTACCGCGCCAACATCTCCAATCCAGTTCTAAGGCATGGTGCTAGGCCTAGCTGCTGCGTGTTGTGAAAGAGAGCTGCGAGAGAGAGCTCAGTCTGCCTCTAGGCTTGGGAGAGTGAGGATATACGTCGCATCCGCCTGACATTTCATGACTGAACGGTCCGCAATAATTCGCAATTTTCACCCCCAAAACACTATTCCCACTTGTTTTATTGCTGTTACATGTTACTATCTTCATATTAAACGTAAAATAGGCGCATATGAATAAGTAATAATTATATTTATTGTAAAATGACGTTTTTAGGCGAGAATGAATCGTCGCCTGACGGTAGGATGTCCACTACATACAGCTCGCGCTTAGCGGGTTAAGGGGGAGGTAGTTGCTTTTTTTGGACCCCCTTCTCCCTCATGTTTAGCATGTCAGTTTTGAGATTTTAACACCTTACGAGCGGCCTATGCGGTTTATTTATGTGTACCGCACAGCGGGGTGTTTTTAGCCAAAATAGGGCTGTTTACGTGATCATTTTCATGCCTAAATAAGACCCAGAACGTAAAACAAGTACCTATCCCTGAAAGGGCATAAACAGAGCTTTCGAATGACACCATAACGATCCTTGTATGATGGATAGTTTTCTTGCAATAACCATGCAACGCGAGTGCAAAAAGCAGGTAATTCGGTACTTTCAGTACATAATTGAGTATGTAGCGAGTGAGAGAGGGAGGAGGGAGCTGAGATTTGTGTCAGTAGGTTCGCCGCGGTGGTCTGGAGCAGTCATACGCTCGCTAGTCTCCTGCCACCACTTGTCTCTCTCTCAGCCACATTACGTGCTGAAATTGCCACTCGACCTATGTCGAGCGCCGCCACATAGTCCAGCTTTATTTAACTCGACTTATGTTGCTCGCCGCTAAATAAGGGTTAAGACGTTGGTTCTGTTAGTTTGTCGATTTTAAGACCTTTCACCCCATTTCTTTGTCAATTTCTTTGACCTTTCGTGCCATTTAGGTGTCGATTTTTTCCTGGCGATCGATAGCGAGCCTGTAATTTTAGAAGGAACCGGACATTTTTCTAACGAAAAATGTACAAATTTATCTAGAAAAGGGGTCTAGGGGGACGTTATTTTAAGATTGATGGAGGTCTAGCGAGGAAACTAAAACAAAAACAAATAAGTATTAAATACATAGACCAAAAAAGCAAGCACTTAAGCAAAAGTAGTAATATGATCTTTCCAAGAAAAATCGGATGAAAAAGATACACCAAGACTATTGAGAGAAGATTAAGGCCTACTACTATTACTACCGGTACTACTACTTTTTTTTTTTTTTTTTTTTTTTTAATATAAACCACTCAGCCTGTGCATCCCCCTTATGGACCCTAAACAAGGTCAGAACAGTCATCAAAGCGCCCAACTTGGTAGTCATTCAGCTACTTCCTATTCCGGGGTAAGCACTCAGACTCATCATCGTGGATTACTACTACTACATTGATTGTTACTACTACTACTGCTACTACTATTACAACAACAACAACAACTACTACTACTATTACTACTACCACTCAGCCTGTGCATCCCTCTCTGGACCCTAGACAAGGTCGAAACAGTCATCAGTGCCCATGACTATATTATGTAGTCTGCTGCTTCCTTTTCCGGGGTCAGCACTCAGACTCATCATCGTGGAGTATTGTTTCTATTATTTGTATATATTATTGTATATCCATTACATTTTACACTACTACTCCACTACTACGACTACTACTACTACTATTACTCCTGCTGCTACTACTACTACTACTGCTTTTATTTTATTTTTATTTAATACAGTACATTCATTATATAAGTGTACAACTACTACTACTGCTACTACTACTACTACTATTACTACTACTACTACTACTACTACTACTACTAATAATAATAATAATAATAATTGCCTCACTTCTCTCCAACAGGGTGTGGATGTACGACTAAGAGGAGGGTACAAGAAGAGTGTGGGAGAGGGAGAGGGGGTGGTGGAGGTGGGAGGCAGGGTGGAGGTGATGGTGGGGAAGGAGTGGAGAGCACCTTGTGACACCGGCTTCGATGACAACGACGCTAAAGTAATTTTTTTTTTTTTTTTTTTTTTGGTAGCCATTAATATATAATTATAATTACATGGATAGGTGAGGGCTGGTCCTGTCTAGAGTGAGGTTTGGCATCCTCTAGTCAACCTTAGCTGATTCTGTCTGTCTCTTTTTCCTGTACAACTTTTCCTACTTCGGGGGCGGGAGGCTAGAAATACTCCTCCCCTTGTAAAATTAACTTACTAGAGTAGACAGAGAAAGGTGCGAGGGAACGCGAAAATGGTCCCGGACCCTAGGAATTGGAGCTTTAAATGTTTCTGTTTGGGCTCTGTCTTGAGTCGGCCACCCCCCAGCTATGGTGTATGTGCCTGGCTATACACATACTGTACAATACAAATATGCATGGATAGGAAGCTTTGCCTGAATCTTGAGGGTTGCGGCACCGACGGAGGCCATCTAGAGCATTCCACCAATGTATATAAGGGATTGTACAGTCGCGCTAGTAAGTAATGATTCGCCACCAAGTATGTTTTGATCAATAATTGGTATCAGCAATATCTAAGCTTGATTTCTTCATATCGAGTGAAACATACAAACATGTTCCTACACTTACCCAACCTATTCAACATCTGACAAACATTAATAAAGCACAGCACGAGCCAAACTTAATGACAGCTGAGACATGACTTATTAGTGCGACTGTACCTGCTGTAGAAGTAAGTAGGCCAACACTGTTGAGCATTAACCTCTATAACTTATAAACGACTAGAGTAATCGAGCTAAAAGTAATTTACAGCCTACTTGCTCTAGCCCTTTTTGAGTTACACAGGTTACACTTCACGATTTCTGACCTAATTATTTGGAACATGGCATAGTGCTGGAGCCGCAGGGGATCGCTTATTAGTAAACATAAAATAATATAATAATTAAACAAAAAAATGTATTGCAGTTGGGGATTTCCCTTTCTCATTCTGTTATCAAGAGTAATAATGCCTTTGGATGATACAAATGTGCACATATGTAATCTGTCTACATGGCTTGTTATCATCAGCCATCATCATCATCATCATATCTCTCTTTCTCTCTCTTTTTGTCTTGCACCCTCTGTTCGCTTCCATCAGTATTATAATCTCTCTCTCGTATAATCTCTCTCTCTCTCTCTCTGTCACTTTGTATTTTCATGTACTGTATATACTGTATAATATATATATATATATATGTGTTTCTCCCCTGGCAGGTAATATGTCGTCAACTAGGCTTCACCGGAGACGCCCGCGCCTACCGTAACTCCCACTTCGGCCCCCCCTCCCCCAACGACCTCCCGCGCCTCAGACTGTCCATGGAGTGTTATGGTTCAGAGCACAATCTTCAGCACTGTAGCATCATACCTTATTTGAAGGACTATGTGTGTACGGAGAGGGATACGGCTGGGGTGGTGTGTTCTAATAGGTGAGGGGTGTTGGAAGCTGCTGGGGTGGCTTGTTATAATAGGTGAAGCTGTTGGAGTGGTTTGTTCTAATAGGTGAGGGGTGTTGGAAACTGTTGGGGGGGGGGGGGTTCTAATAGGTTGGGAGGGGGTTCTAATAGGTGGGGGGAGGGGTAATATTATAGGTGAAGCTGTTGGAGTGGTTTGTTCTAATAGGTGAGGGGGGTTGGAAGCTGTTTGTTTGGGGGAGGGGGGGGGGGGGGAATGTTTGTACTAATAGGTGAGGGGGAGGGGGGACGGTTAGCATTATAGGGGAAGCTGTTGGGGTTGTTTGTACTAATATGTGAGGGAGGGAGGGGGTTAGCATTATAGGGGAAGCTGTTGGGGTTGTTTGTACTAATATGTGAGGGAGGGAGGGGGTTAGCATTATAGGGGAAGCTGTTGGGGTTGTTTGTACTAATATGTGAGGGAGGGAGGGGGTTAGCATTATAGGGGAAGCTGTTGGGGTTGTTTGTACTAATATGTGAGGGAGGGAGGGTGTTAGCATTATAGGGGAAGCTGTTGGGGTTGTTTGTACTAATATGTGAGGGAGGGAGGGGGTTAGCATTATAGGGGAAGCTGTTGGGGTTGTTTGTACTAATATGTGAGGGAGGGAGGGGGTTAGCATTATAGGGGAAGCTGTTGGGGTTGTTTGTACTAATATGTGAGGGAGGGAGGGGGTTAGCATTATAGGGGAAGCTGTTGGGGTTGTTTGTACTAATATGTGAGGGAGGGAGGGGGTTAGCATTATAGGGGAAGCTGTTAAGAACGATGTTAAAACAATTCTGACATATCTTCCTCATTTTCGGTCATTATATTCTGACATTTCCTCTATATTTTCGGTCATTTCACTCTGCCATTCCTTCCCCTCAGCTCCGAACTGGTGACCAAGCTACAAAGACTGTTACCCGAGGAGTGTGGACTACCTAAGAACCCGGCCTTCCGTTTTCTAACCCGCCTCTCAGCCAAGGTTATTGGGGGGACTGCAGTAAACAGGTTGGAGGCCCCTTGGCTGGCTGTCATCGGCCAGAGGGAATCAGTGAGTTCACTTTATGTATATTTAGCGATTTTAAAGGAGTAGGGCTTATTTTTTGGTTGATTTTTTCATTTATTTATATGTTTTTTAGTTTCCTCGGTAAACCTCCATGAAGCTTAAAAATACACCCCTTACACCCCCCCATCGAGATAAATTCGTAAATTTTTCGGTAGAATAATGTCTCGGCCGAAGGCCACCTCCTAAAAATACAGGCTCGCAATCACTCGCCAGGAAGAAATCGACCCCTGAATGGCATGAAAGGTCCAAATATTGAAGAAGAAATGGGGTGAAAGGTCTTAAAATCACCAAACTAATGCAAAGGACCTCTTTGCAAAGGACCTCACGGTTGACGAAAATCAATAATTCATTTGGTGAGCTGCTTGGGCTGGAGTGGAGTGAGTCGTGGCCTTAGAACTCGAGTGGTTGGGAAAGGTTGTTTAACTTATTAACCCCTTTATTACCGAGTTGTCCTTTTCCTTGTAATCTGGATATTATTTGACGATTTTATCCAGCTTAAGAAGGACGTGTAGCAATTAAAAGGCTTCAAACTATCTCGATTATCCATTTTAAGGGGAGGTTTCTAGTTTGTTTCCTACTCCTCCAGCAATCTTAAAATGTCACCCCCTTGACCCCCTTTCAAGATAATTTTGTACATTTTTCGGTAGAAAAATTTCCCGGCCGAAGGCCGGTTCCCCTTAAATTACAGGCTCGTTATCACTCGCCAGGAAGAAATCGACACCTAAATGGCACGAATGGTCTTAAAATTGACAGAAATGGGGCGAGTGTTCTTAAAATCGCCAAACTAATGGGGCAAGCGTCTTTAAATCTCACAAGCAATGGGGCTAAACATGAGGGAGAAAGAGGTTCAGAAAAAAATCCTCCAGGTGGAAATCTCCCCTTAACTATACCACGGCTTCCTCCTAAGCTGCATAACATCGTCTAAACATAGCTGGAATAACACAAAATACATCCTCGGTACGGAAGGGGTTAATATGTGTATCGTAATTATATGTATTACTATTATTGTTATTCTTATTATTTAGGTATATGATATTTCGGTGTGAGCATCCTAGGTTCGAATCCCTGGACTGCCACATGTATTTGTTGATTTCATTAAGTGAGTTTAGGAGTAAAGTCAGTTGGTGGAGGGAACATAATAATATACACCACCAACGTTATGTTACCAAGATATACATTGTGTGTGAGAGAGAGAGATACACCACCAACGTTATGTCCAATATACATTGTGTGTGAGAGAGAGAGATACACCACCAACGTTATGTTACCAAGATATACATTGTGTGTGAGAGAGAGAGATACACCACCAACGTTATGTTACCAAGATATACATTGTGTGTGAGAGAGAGAGATACACCACCAACGTTATGTTACCAAGATATACATTGTGTGTGAGAGAGAGAGATACACCACCAACGTTATGTAACCAAGATATACATTGTGTGTGAGAGAGAGAGATACACCACCAACGTTATGTTACCAAGATATACATTGTGTGTGAGAGAGAGAGATACACCACCAACGTTATGTTACCAAGATATACATTGTGTGTGAGAGAGAGATACACCACCAACGTTATGTTACCAAGATATACATTGTGTGTGAGAGAGAGAGAGATACACCACCAACGTTATGTTACCAAGATATACATTGTGTGTGAGAGAGAGAGATACACCACCAACGTTATGTTACCAAGATATACATTGTGTGTGAGAGAGAGAGATACACCACCAACGTTATGTTACCAAGATATACATTGTGTGTGAGAGAGAGAGATACACCACCAACGTTATGTTACCAAGATATACATTGTGTGTGAGAGAGAGAGATACACCACCAACGTTATGTAACCAAGATATACATTGTGTGTGAGAGAGAGAGATACACCACCAACGTTATGTTACCAAGATATACATTGTGTGTGAGAGAGAGAGATACACCACCAACGTTATGTTACCAAGATATACATTGTGTGTGAGAGAGAGAGATACACCACCAACGTTATGTAACCAAGATATACATTGTGTGTGAGAGAGAGAGATACACCACCAACGTTATGTTACCAAGATATACATTGTGTGTGAGAGAGAGAGATACACCACCAACGTTATGTACCAAGATATACATTGTGTGTGAGAGAGAGAGAGAGAGCACCAACGTTATGTGTACCAAGATATACATTGTGTGAGAGAGAGAGAGATACACCACCAACGTTATGTAACCAAGATATACATTGTGTGAGAGAGAGCGAAAGAGAGAGTGTGTGTGTGTAAGAGAGAGAGAGAGAGAGAGAGAGAGAGAGAGAGAGAGAGAGACCAGCAACGTTATGTAACATTCCATTTTTCCCAGCGTGGTTTCACAGTCATCTGCGGGGCTACTATCATATCTGAAGACTTCCTGCTCACCTCGGCCTACTGCTTCCAAATCGTCAGTAAAGACGTTCTTATAGTTCGGGTGGGCAATTATAACTCCAGGTACCGCGACGTGGAAGAACAGGTAATTATAGGTAACTGGTGATTATAGGTAACTGGTAACTATAGATAACTTAATAGGTAACTGGTGATTATAGGTAACTGGTAACTATAGATAACTTAATAGGTAACTGGTGATTATATGTAGCTGGTGGTTAGATGTAACTGGTGGATATATGTAACTGATGATTATATGTAACTAGTGACTACATTTATTTAATAATTCTAAGTAACTGGTGATTATTAAAGAAGGGATTATGTGACTATATATAACTGACGATTATAGGTAATCATTAGTAGCTGGTGAAATAATGTGTAGTTAGAAATTAGACTGTATATAACTTGAAATTATAATCCCAATAAATTATAATGTAACATGTAATTATATGATTGTATATTACGAACACGTGGAACTGGACTTCATAAGTATCATTAATCCGTTAAGCACCGGTGACCTCGTTTTCATTACACTCTGCCAACCAGTAGACGATTTTAGTCAGCTTAAGGAGAGGTTTTTAGTGTGTTTCCTAGACTTCCATCAAGCTTGAAATTACACCCCCTTGACCCCCTTTCAAGATAAATTTGTACATTTTTCGGTAGAAAAATGTCTCGGCCAGAGGCCGGTTGCTCTAAAATTACAGGCTCGCTATCGCTCGCCAGGAAAAAATCGACACCTAAATGGCACGAAAGGTCTTAAAATTGACAGAAATGGGGCAAAATGTTTTAACATTTCCAAACTACTGGGGCGAACGTCTTAAAATCTCAAGAGCAATGGGGCTAAACATGAGGGAGAAAGGGGTCCAGAAAAAAATCACTCAAGTGGAAACCTCCCCTTCAGAAGGACGTCTAGCAATTAAAAGGCTACAGACTACCTCGATTAACCCTTTTAGCAACCACACATCCTTCCTAAGCTTCGTAAAACCGTCTAAAATATGTAGCTGAAATACTAAAAACAATAAGACCGGTACTGAAAGGGTTAATATGTAAATAGTTGTTTTGTATTCATCTAAAGAAACATTACGTATTGCAGGAGTTTAAGGGGGTAGTAGCGGCTTTTTCTGGAACCCCCTTCTCCCTCATGTTTAGCATAAGAATTTTTAGATTTTAAGACGTTCGGCCTATTAGTTTGGCGTTTTTAACACCTTTCGCCCCATTTCTTTGTCAAGCTTTAAAAAACGCCCCTAGACCCCCTTTCAAGATAATTTTTTACATTTTTCGATAGAAAAATTTCCCGGCCGTAGGCCGGTTCCTTCTAAATTTACAGGCTCGCTTTCGCTCGCCAGGAAAAAATCGACACCTAAATGGCACAAAAGGTCTTAATATTGACAAAGAAATGAGGCGAAAGGTCTCAAAATCGCCAAACTAACGGAACAAACGTCTTAATATCTCAAAAAGATAATGCTAAACACGAGGGAGAAGGGGGTCCAGGAAAAGCGACTACCTGCCCCTTGGTATATAAATCGTTGTTTTTGTAATCCTCCAGTAAAACCTAATCTGTATTGCAGGAGTTTAAGCTAGACAAAGTATGGATCCACGAACACTACCAGGAGCTTGGACCCAGAGACAACGACATCACCCTTATCAAGATACAACGAACACACCACCGAGGCATACAGTAAGTGGGATTATTTTTCTAGTTTCCTCCCTAGACCTCCATCAAATTATAAAAAAACATCCATTAGATCCCCCTTCTAGATTAATTTGTACATTTTTCGGTAGCAAAAATTTCCCGGCCGAAGGCCGGTTCTTCCAACATTACAGGCTCACTATCGTTCGCCAGGGGAAAAATCGACACCTAAATAGCACGAAAGGTCTAAATATTGACGAAGAAATGGGGCGAAAGGTCTTAAAATCGACTAACTAATGGGGCAAACATCTAAAAATCTAAAAACTAATGGGGCTAAACATGAGGGAGAAAGTGGTCCAAAAAAACCGGGGAATTGCGATAGTTTGTGGCCTTTGAATTCCTAGAGGGCCTTCCAAAGCTGAATAAAACCCTCTAATAGTAGCCAGCATATAATGAAAAGGACGACCAAACACGAGAGTCATTCATTTGAAGTTTATCTCACACATACTCGTGAACTACCTAAATGTTTTTATACTCTCAGCGGGGCTCGAACCACCGACAAGCTGAAGTCCATGCTTTAACCAACTCTACCACGGCGTGATAAAGGATACTACAACTTTTACTATTTATATTAAAGACAAAGGAAACACTATAACTAGAATATCATATTTTGGACGTCACCGTTACTGGTAGGGTTAAGGGGAGGTTTTCAGTTTGTTTCCTACTCCTCCAGCAATCTTAAAATGTCACCCCCTTGAGCCCCTTTCAAGATAAATTTTTACATTTTACGGTAGAAAAATGTTCCGGCTGAGAGCCGGTTCCTCTTAAATTACAGGCTCGCTATCGCTCGCCAGGATAAAATCGACCCCTAAATGGCACGAAAGGTCTTAAAAGTGACATAAATGGGGTGAACATTCTTAAAATCGCCAAACTAATGGGGCGAACGTCTTAAAATCTCAAAAGCAATGAGGCTAAACATGAGGGAGAAAGGGGTCAAGAAAAAAGTCCCTCAAGTGGAAATCTCCCCTTCAATAACACCACTACTAACATCCCTATTACCACCATTATCACCACCATGACTAACACCACTAACACATCACTACTAACATTCTTATACCACTACCACTACTCCTATCCCTAGCACTATTACTACCACCACCACAACTACCACCATTACAACTACCCTTACTACTACCACTGCCACCACCTATTCTACCCCCACCACCACCACCACCACCCTTACTACTACCACTACCACCACCTCTTCTACCCCCATCCTTACTACCACCACCACTATCACTACCACCACCTCTTCTACCCCCACTACAGGTTTGGAGAGCAGGTGTTGCCAGCATGCCTTCCACCACTACCAACAGCTACCAACTACCCAGACCACCTGACCTGTTCCCTCACTGGCTGGGGGATCAGCAACATTGGTGAAAACAGGGTAAGCTCATAAGAGGGGTGACCTTCTTTTTGTAATCCCCTTCTCCCTCATCATTAGCCCCATTAGTTTTGAGATTTTAAGATATTCACTCCATTAGTTTAGCGATTATAAGACCGTTCGCCCCATTTCTTTGTCAATATTAAGACCTTTTGATTTAGTGCCATTCTGATGTCGATTGTTTCCTGACCATCGGTAGAAAGTTTGTAATTTAGGATGGATCGGCCTTCGGCCAGGACATATTTTTACCCAAAAATTTACACATTTATCTCGAAGGACTTCGTGTGTGTGTGTGTGTGTGTGTGTGTGTGTGTATGTGTGTGGTGTGTGTGTGTGTATGTGTGGTGTGTGTGTGTGTGTGTGTGTGTGTGTATGTGTGTGTGTGTGTGTGTGTGTGTGTGTGTGAGTTTATTCTTATTTTTTTATGCTTGATAGAGGTCTATGGAGTTAGCTCCTCCCCCTCCCCCCCCCCCCTCCTGAATATACTCACACCAAACTCACTCTCTCTCTCTCCCACACTCTCTCTCTCTCTCTCAATATATGTATGTATGTATCTATCTACATACATACATAACAAAGCCATACATCCATTACCATGTTGGATTCAGCCATCATAGCCCGGACTGACATCATAGCCCGGACTGACATCATAGCCCGGACTGACATCACTCAAACTCAATAATTAACCCAAATACCTGAGTCCTACACACACACACACACACACACACACACACACACACAGATACCCGCAGGTCACATTGATTGGCAGGAGGTCACTATACTCTGTTCCACATTGATTGGCAGGAGGTCACTATACTCTGTTCCACATTGATTGGCAGGAGGTCACTATACTCTGTTCCACATTGATTGGCAGGAGGTCACTATACTCTGTTCCACATTGATTGGCAGGAGGTCACTATACTCTGTTCCACATTGATTGGCAGGAGGTCACTATACTCTGTTCCACATTGATTGGCAGGAGGTCACTATACTCTGTTCCACATTGATTGGCAGGTCACTATACTCTGTTTCACATTGATTGGCAGGTCACTATACTCTGTTCCACATTGATTGGCAGGAGGTCACTATACTCTGTTCCACATTGATTGGCAGGAGGTCACTATACTCTGTTCCACATTGATTGGCAGGAGGTCACTATACTCTGTTCCACATTGATTGGCAGGAGGTCACTATACTCTGTTCCACATTGATTGGCAGGAGGTCACTATACTCTGTTCCACATTGATTGGCAGGAGGTCACTATACTCTGTTCCACATTGATTGGCAGGAGGTCACTATACTCTGTTCCACATTGATTGGCAGGAGGTCACTATACTCTGTTCCACATTGATTGGCAGGTCACTATACTCTGTTTCACATTGATTGGCAGGTCACTATACTCTGTTCCACATTGATTGGCAGGAGGTCACTATACTCTGTTCCACATTGATTGGCAGGAGGTCACTATACTCTGTTCCACATTGATTGGCAGGTCACTATACTCTGTTTCACATTGATTGGCAGGTCACTATACTCTGTTCCACATTGATTGGCAGGAGGTCACTATACTCTGTTCCACATTGATTGGCAGGTCACTATACTCTGTTCCACATCAGTAGGCCAGAAAGCATCAACCCTAACCTTCTTCTTCTTTCTACCCTAACCGCTGAGACTAAAAAAAAAAAGGCCTTAAGGGGGTACTACTCGCTTTTTATGGACCTCCTTCTCCCTCATGTTCTCCCTCATGTTTAGCATACTAGTTTTGAGATCTTAAGACGTTCCTTCCATTAATTTGTCGATTTAAGACCTTTCGCCCTATTTCTTTGTCAATATTAAGACATTTCGTGCCATTTAGGTGTCGATTTTTTCCTGGCGAGCGATAGCGAGCCTGTAATTTTAAGAGAAACAGGCCATTGGCCGGGACATTATTTTACCGAAAAATTTACAAATTTATCTTGAAGGGGGGTCCAGGGAGTGTATTTCTAAGCTTGTTGGAGGTCTAGCAAGGACACTACAAAATAAACGAATACATGAATTAATAACCCCCCAAATAACGCCACTATCACCTTAATTATCTTAACACGTTTCAGACAACCATCCTAGCCCAGACCACCAGGATCGTACTGAAGAGTGAAACCAACTGCCGAGCCTTACAGAGACCCGAAGGTGACGACGACAGGGAGGAGATCACCTCTTCTGTCTTGTGTCAGGGTAAGTGTTGTCAGCATGCCTACCACCACTACCAACCCCAACCAACTACCCTGCCCACCTGACCTTCCCCTTACAACATCAACCAACTACCCTGCTCACCTGACCTTCCCCTTACAACCCCAACCAACTACCCTGCCCACCTGACCTTCCCCTTACAACCCCAACCAACTACCCTGCCCACCTGACCTTCCCCTTACAACATCAACCAACTACCCTGCTCACCTGACCTTCCCCTTACAACATCAACCAACTACCCTGCCCACCTGACCTTCCCCTTACAACCCCAACCAACTACCCTGCCCACCTGACCTTCCCCTTACAACCCCAACCAACTACTCTGCTCACCTGACCTTCCCCTTACAACCCCAACCAACTACCCTGCTCACCTGACCTTCCCCTTACAACCCCAACCAACTACCCTGCCCACCTGACCTTCCCCTTACAACCCCAACCAACTACCCTGCCCACCTGACCTTCCCCTTACAACCCCAACCAACTACCCTGCCCACCTGACCTTCCCCTTACAACCCCAACCAACTACCCTGCCCACCTGACCTTCCCCTTACAACCCCAACCAACTACCCTGCCCACCTGACCTTCCCCTTACAACCCCAACCAACTACCCTGCCCACCTGACCTTCCTCTTACAACCCCAACCAACTACCCTGCCCACCTGACCTTCCCCTTACAACCCCAACCAACTACCCTGCCCACCTGGCCTTCCCCTTACAACCCCAACCAACTACCCTGCCCACCTGACCTTCCCCTTACAACCCCAACCAACTACCCTGCCCACCTGACCTTCCCCTTACAACCCCAACCAACTACCCTGCCCACCTGACCTTCCTCTTACAACCCCAACCAACTACCCTGCCCACCTGACCTTCCTCTTACAACCCCAACCAACTACCCTGCCCACCTGACCTTCCCCTTACAACCCCAACCAACTACCCTGCCCACCTGACCTTCCCCTTACAACCCCAACCAACTACCCTGCCCACCTGACCTTCCCCTTACAACCCCAACCAACTACCCTGCCCACCTGACCTTCCCCTTACAACCCCAACCATCTACCCTGCCCACCTGACCTTCCCCTTACAACCCCAACCAACTACCCTGCCCACCTGACCTGTTCCCTCAATACTGTCTCGTGGTACTATAGTCTGTTCATTCTAGGTAGGGCAGAAATCATAACCTCTAACCTCTCATAACTCAATAAGGACTAGAGTAATCGAGCTATTAATTATTTCTACCACCTACGAAGACTTGGCGAGGGAGTAGGTGTGGAAATTGACAGCTCATTTGCTCTAGCTCTTTTCGAGTTACAGAGGTTAGGGGTTACGATTTATGCCCAACCTAAAATGAACGGATTATAATGAAGCTAAACATGAGGATGACGGAAAACCAGAAAAGCGACCCATCTCCCCTTAACCCCTTCAACACGATGACTTACTTTTACTTACGTTCTGGTTACATGTAGACGATTTTCTTCAGCTAATAATCTACCTTCAAAATTCAAAGGGATTAATACGATCTCAATAAACCCTCTGAATAACACAGGTCCTTCTTAATCTGCGAAAAATCGTTTAATTTAGCCAGAGTAAAAGGTTAAAAGTCATCCTCGTGCGGAAAGGGTTAACCAGACAACTTGGTAGGGACCTGCGGGAGTGAAAAGGGTAAAGACAGTCTCTATTAAGGGGGGGGGTGACCTTTTTTTGTTCTCTCCTTTTCTATCTTTCTCTGGCTTGTATCCATTTGGCCCCATTCAGCCTACTGTTTTAAGACGTTTATCCCCATTCAGGTGTCAATTTTTTACTGGTGAGCGGTAGCGAGCCAGCATTTTTTATTTTTTTATTTTTGTTTGACAGCAGGCTAAATTTGTACATTTTTCGATAGAAAAATGTCTCCGGCGAAGCCGGATTTCTGCATATAATGCTGGCTCGCTATCGCTCGCCAGGAAGAAATCAACACCTAGATGGGGATAAACGTCTTAAGATAGTTGGCTGAATGGGGCCGAATGGATACAAGCCAGAGAAAGAGAGAACAGGACAGTAATAACAAAAAGCAGGTCACCCCCCTTAACCCTCTATAGCTATAAAGCTTCAAAATCTATAATCCCTCCCTAAACTGAATACAGGTCTCCCTCACTATCCGATGCCACAATTTACGATATCATCATAGGTTGTTTAGGGGTTTGGGTTTGGGTTTACGATATCATCATAGGTTGTTTAGGTGTTTGGGTTTGGATTTGCGATATCATCATAGGTTGTTTAGGGGTTTGGGTTTGGGTTTACGATATCATCATAGGTTGTTTAGGGGTTTGGGTTTGGGTTTACGATATCATCATAGGTTGTTTAGGGGTTTGGGTTTGGATTTGCGATATCATCATAGGTTGTTTAGGGGTTTGGGTTTGGGTTTACGATATCATCATAGGTTGTTTAGGGGTTTGGGTTTGGGTTTGCGATATCATCATAGGTTGTTTAGGGGTTTGGGTTTGGATTTGCGATATCATCATCATAGGTTGTTTAGGTGTTTGGGTTTGGATTTGCGATATCATCATAGGTTGTTTAGGGGTTTGGGTTTGGATTTGCGATATCATCATCATAGGTTGTTTAGGGGTTTGGGTTTGGATTTGCGATATCATCATAGGTTGTTTAGGTGTTTGGATTTGCGATATCATCATCATAGGTTGTTTAGGTGTTTGGGTTTTGATTTGCGATATCATTATAGGTTGTTTAGGTGTTTGGGTTTGGATTTACGATATCATTATAGGTTGTTTAGGGGTTTGCGATATCATCATAGGTTGTTTAGGGGTTTCGGTTTGGGTTTGCGATATCATCATAGGTTGTTTAGGGGTTTGGGTTTGGATTTGCGATATCATCATAGGTTGTTTAGGTGTTTGGGTTTGGGTTTGCGATATCATCATAGGTTGTTTAGGGGTTTGGGTTTGGATTTTGGCTGGTCCAAGAACGCATCCCCATTTACCCCATTAGTTTTAGGGTTCGATATAGGATTTCTCTATTTAAGGGGGAGGTAGTTGCTTTCTCTGGACCATCCTCTCCCTCATGTTAAGTATATTATTTTTGAGATTTTAAGATATTCGTTCCATTAGTTTGGCGATTTTGAGACCTTTCGCCCCATTTCTTTGTCAATAATAACACCTTTCGTGCCATATCGGTGTCGATTATTTCCTGGCGAGCGTTAGCGAGCCTGTAATTATAGAAGGATCCGGCCTTCGGCCGGGAAATTTTTCTGCCGAAAAATGAAAGGGGGTCTAGGTTTTTTTTTTTTTTAAGCTTGATGGAGGTCTATCGAGGACACTCAAAAATAAAGTTAAAACATGAATATATAGACCAAAGTTAAAACATGAATATATAGACCAAAAACCAAGCACTACCCCCTTAAGATCGGGTTATCAGGAACGTAACACAATCGTAAATCGAGGGAGACTTGTATTTATCAATTTACTGTCTGTAAATGGGCAGGCTCACACATGCGGATCTGGTGTTTGAGTCATTTGATAGTGGTTAACCCGTACAGTACCGGCGACGCCATTATGTTTATATTTCAGTTGCATTTAGATGATTTTATGAAGCTTAGGAAGCATATATGGTAGCTAAAATGATTAATTGAGATTATCTGTTATCTTTTAACGGGTATACATCCTTCCTAAGCTGAATTAAAACCGTCTAATTTTTACCAGAATAGAATGAAGAGGATGTCACCGGTATTGAAAGGGTTAAGCATTTGTAACGGTCTGAAATGATATGGCGACGGCCCATGGCGTTGTTAGGCTGGCGTGAAGAGGCCATGCCACATCTTGCCGCTGACGTGCCATGTTTTTCCACTGTGTTGCTGCGTCTTGTCACTGTCTCAGTATGTTTATGACGGTGTCGTTTCACTGTCTTTGTTCACGTGACGGTATCGTTGCACAGTCCACGCCTGTTGTCCGAATATGATACGAATAGTCCTTTTGGCATCTTGACGGTACAGGACTGTCCTTGCGCCATCGTTGCACCGATCTTACACCGTCCTGTGTGGACGTGGCAATGTTGGTGTGTGTCAGCGGTGACGTAACCCTCCTGATTATGTGAAGATTTAAAAAGATGGTGAAACGACACTGCAACAACGAAACCGACGGCGCTACGATGGTGCAACGAGGGTACAGTGACGGTTTTTGGGCCACAATCATGGCCAAAGTTTTGACTAATTTTTTGCGCCTTGGTAACTTGTGGAGACATTTGGGGATGCTGCTTGACTGTCCCAGGACTCCGCCATGAATACCCTCGATCCACACAAGGATTGCGCCATTTTTGCCACATTGTGGGGCGTCAGAATAAAAATCCTGTTTATGTGAACTACCCTTAACGTTCTTAAATATACGATATACATATATGTCTATTCTTCAGAGCTTATTTTAAATTAATTATAATAAATTAGATCAAGCAAAGGTGAATTAACTTTTGTTTTTCATGCATTTCAGACGGGAAAGGCTACGACGGCGGTCCTCTTACGGGAGACCACGGCACCGGGCTAACCTGTACTGAAGCCGAATCCGAAGATCCCCAAATTGCCAATCAGGAACCCCGACACTATATTTACGGTATAACGACCCAGGTGTTGGTGGGAGGTAGTGATGATGCCACAGGACACAGGGCTATTCTCTACACGGATGTTAGAAAGTATTTGAGGTGGATTCTTGAGTTAGTGGAGAGGGCTTAAGGGGAGATGGTTAACTTTTTGGGCGATTTTTGTATGTATTCGTTATTTTTCTAGTTTCCTCCCTAGATCTATATCAAATTTAACACAAATATTCATTAGATCCCCCTTCTAGAATAATTTGTACATTTATCGGTAGAAAAATGTCCCGGCCAAACGCCGGTTCTTCCAACATTAAAAGGTCACTATCGTTCGCCAGGGAAAAAATCGACACCTAAATATTGACAACGAAATGGGGCGAAAGGTCTTAAAATCGACTAACTAATGGGGCAAACACCTTAAGATCTGAAAACTAATGGGGCTAAACATGAGGGAGAAAGTGGTCCACAAAACTGGCCCATGTCCCCTTAAGTAAGATAGTTCGAGGCATATAAATTGTTAAGCATATTTCAATGTATATGTATATCTGTATAAGTATATATAATGCGTAAGACATTAATATCTGTATAAGTATATATAATGCGTAAGACATTAATTTTGTATGTAAAAGAAGTATGTTCCTAACAATATCGCAAAAGGCAGTAGGATGGCAACACTTTTGTATTTATATGCTAGTTAGCAACTCACAGATGATTTAGGACGGGTATTTAAGCCTCACTCTCCTCCTGTTTTCTTGTATTACCCTGAAGATGTCTTGAGAGAATAGACGAAAGCTTGGTGTTCCATTGTTTCATTTTTCCTAGCGATTTTTACTACACACACACACACACACACACACACACACACACATATATATATATATATATATATATATATATATATATATATATATATATATATATATATATATATATATACACAGTATATATACAGTATAATATACTGTATATTATATACTGTATATTCTGAGTTGGTTTTGACCTTTTAGATTCCTATAGGAGTATATAAGGTCCTTTCTTCAAATCTTTCATAAAATCGTCTAATGATAGCCAGTTGACTTTAACGTATCTTGAATTTGGCTCTCATTAAGAGAATGGAATGATCTTTGCTTCCATAATTATGGCCGGGGACCCTCGGAATGTGCTGAGAACATTACTGTGATTGAAATCACCTCGGGCATTTTCTTTCTCTCAGTCTAATGCAAAATGACCTTGGTTTAAGCCGGAGTCACACGAGCCCTTTTTCGAGCAATTTTTACGGGCAATTATGGTCTGGAAGCTTAAACAATTACATTTTGTCAGAATTTAGCCGCCTAACATAATCTACCTTCAGTCTAGTTGCCGATACCAGTGCGAAAAAGTCGGCCAAAAGTACGAGAAAAAACTTGCTCATGGAAAATTGACGGAAAAAGCGCTCGTGTGACAGTGGCTTAACTCACGGTTGTTTTACTGCTGTCCGCAATATGGAGAAAGCATTCAAAGGAGTACAAAGGAAGTCAAGCAACAACATGTCTAGCGACCCATCGAGGTTGCTTGCCCTCTAAATCACTGTTGTTCAAAGTGTACAACAGTGGTTCAGAGTGGGTAAGGGACAATTGGAAAGGGAAGCACTGCCTTAAGACCAATGTCCTTGGCAGGGTTAGGAGATGTTAGTAGGGAAAATGTTTGGTTAATAACATAACACGATGTATCTGAGAAAAAGGTCATTCATTTACAAATGCAATCAGTCAGGGGAGGTGTGGTGGAGTGGTCTTGCCACTGGCCTGGTAATCCAAAGGTCCCGGGTTCAAATCCCGATGTATCAATGGGAAGATATTATTGGGATGGAATTTGTGCTGTACCTGGTATCAGTGCATTACCACAAGCCCACCGAAACGTCAATAAAATACCCTCATTGTTCCCTGATTAAATAGCACTGTATGAATATTCCCATATTCAAAATATGCTATAGGGGTGCAATGCCTGGTGAGTTATCTGCTCAACAGGTGGCGTTGTGTGTGTGTAAGTGTGAGAGTCCGAGTGTAGGGGGTGAGACAGTGAAGCACGGGAACGAGGTGGCTTCAGAGATGGGGTCGTTTCGGGCCATGAGTGAGCACCGTGCCTCATGTGAAGGCAAGATGGCTGGTGCTCGTTGTACTCTACGTGCTTCACATGTCTCACTCCCTAGACTGGAACAAGACCTCACAGGCTTCACTGTTCATTGTAAAGCGGTTATGTTAAGGCTCTCAGCCTATGCCCGAGAGGAAGTAAGTTGGAATATATAAAAAAAAAAAAAAAAAAAAAAAAAATCGTGGTTTAAGGCGAGGTGTTTGTCTAGGCGATGTTTAAAGGAATCAACGGTGCTGCAAACGATACCATCGCCTTCAAACTCAAGAATTTAATGTTTCTGCACGGAATTAGGCCAAATCTGATCTTCGACTTGTCAAAAACTCTTTCACCAATACAAAATATTCTGAACTTTTCAACTCTAGCTCTTCCCAAGCTTTATAGCATCTAGCCAAAAATGTCTCCAACAATTTTACTTCCTTATTTCCACTCTGACGGCACCACCACCACTTCTTCCTCTGATAAAGCTGAACTCTTCTCTCAAAGAGAGAAAAGGAGAGAGAGATAAAAAAAGCCGGTGACCCCCCTTAATACTAAGAAGGCATATGGACCAGATAGTGTTCCTCCTGTTATACTCAATAATAGTTCTTCATGCTCACTCCTTGCCTAGGCAAACTCTTCTGTCTCTGTCTTTATTCCAATATCTTCCTTTCATACAGGAAGTTTGCTCTCATTCAACCTGTCGCAAAGAAGGGTGACCGCTCTCCACCCACCAACTATTGTAAAAATATATGTGCTGTTTTTCTCTCCCCTAATTCTACTGATTATCCAAAATTCTTTGACTATCTTACTTCTAAAGTGGAACACATTCTATCCATCTCTCCCTTCTCTGAAATCTCCATTTTGGGAGATTTCAATGTTCACCACCACCAATGGCTCTCCTCTCATTTCACTGACTAACCTGGTGAACAAGCCTACACCTTTTTTTTTATTTATCCAAAATGACCTAGAGCAGCTAGGGCAGCAACCCACCCATATCCCGGACCGCCCTGGAGATCGTCCCAATATTCTTGACTTATTTCTAACCTCTAATCCTTCTGCTTACACTTTAAATATTCTCTCTCCGTTGTGCACCTCCGATCATAACCTTATCTGTCACCTGTCCTGTCTCACCAGTGCGGGCTTCTGAGTTCTGACCCCCCCAGCCGCCGGCGCTTGTGGCATTTTGACGCTGCCACTGAGAGTCTCTAGCTTTCGGGCGTGGAAGCATACATCCCATTTTCTTTCTGTCAAACTAACTTTCAAAAATCTTGGTTTGCTCACTCTTGTTCTACTGCTGTCCGTAATAAGGAGGAAGCATTCAAACTGTACTGTCGCCTTCAAACTCAAGAATCCCATACTTTTTTGTTTTCTGGCTATTATTAGACGATTTTATTCAGATTAGGAAGGATATATGGAAGTCAGAGGGTTGATTGAGATAGTCTTTACCCTTCTAATACCCACAGTTCCTTCCTCAGCTGAATAAAATCGTCTAATGATAACCAAAACAAACTGCTAAACCGCGTCCCATCCTCAAAGGGTTGAACAAAATAATGCTTGGGGGAATGGAGGGGGAGGGGGGAGAACCAATGAGTAGCGACTTATTATGTTTTTAACACCAACCAACTTCACATCTAAACTCAATTAATGAAATGAACAAATACATGTGGCACTCCGAGGACTCGAACCTAGGACACTCACATCAAAATTCTGTGCTCTATGCATTACGCTATCAAGACAGTTAATGACATATGGGCATGCCTACGATTAATTTTGCAGTTTCGAATCCTGCATATTAATCTGAGCATGTACATATATTCCAACTGCGCTATGGTAGCCTAATGCATAGACGAATGGAAAGAGTAATTAATGGGTCACTTAACCCTTAGGAAGGACTCGCTATAAATTGCTCCTGAACCAGAATAAATTAAAAGGGATACATCGAAGTCTGAAAATCAAGCTCCCATTCCAAACAAATTATAGGACAAGGGTACCTAATCCCCCACTTCTTTAGGGGGGATGGTTCACTTTTTGGTCGATTTTTGTATATGTTAATTAGTTTTCTAGTTTCCTCCCTAGACCTCCATCAAACTTAAAAACAAAACAAAAATATATCCATTAGATCCCCCATCTAGATTAATATGTAAATTTTTTGGTAGAAAAGCCGGTTCTTCCAAAATTACAGGCTCACTTTCGTTTGCCAGGAAAACAATTAACATCTAAATAGCACGAAAGGTCTTAATATTGACAAGGAAATGGGGCGGAAGGTCTTAAAATTGACAAACTAATGGGGCAAGCATCTTTAAATCTGAAAACTAATGGGGCTAAACATGAGGGAGAAGGGGATCTAGAAAAACGATCCATCTCCCCTTAAACAGTTGGAGGGGCACGTCGACCTAGGAAGATTCGGGGATGTTGAAAAAGTCAATGGCAGTGGGATATGTTAAATCCAAACAACAAACATTATACTGTACAAGTGAACCTGGGCTGTTCCAAAGAGCATTTGGACCCCCTACATCTACATTTATTTTACCCAGTGTTTTGGTACCATGCTTCAATTTCAACTGAAGGCGCTGGACACGAGAATTGGGTAAAGGGCACTGCAAAGGAAACTGGAAGCGATAGTGCATGGGAATCTTTGGATCAACTGGTTTTCCCTTCTTTGCCTTTATCTGTTTCTTGTTGGGAGGTGGCTTGGAACCGAAGCCTTCCATACTAAGCTTGTTATCATCACTAAACCCACTGTGCCACCCCTCCGGCTTCAGGTCGTAGCTCAGGATCGTGTTGAAGGTACGGAAGAGGCTCCACTTGCTCTTGCGTTCCTTTATGTTGAATTCAAGATGGGTGGGGAGGGGAGTTGACGACGGGAGCTCAACATTAATTTCAGTAACCTGCAGCACAAGTGTATTCATTTTCACAGTCAGTTGGGATGTCGACAAAAGCAAATTGATAACTCGTGTCAATTACAAATGCACAGAGAGGTATAACTGTGAAGTATATACTCAGCAAAGCTTGTCAAGTGTAGGCCTAGTAAGAATATTCGCGATGTATTACACTACACAGAACACTAGATTAATGTTATCTCTTCGACAAAATAACACACCTCCAAGGAACTAAGACATAGCACACAATTTGTTTTCAAACGCAACACTAGTGACTCAAGAACAACCAATCACTTCGATGGCGACGATAAACTGATGCGACTCCTCGAAACAAGAGTGACTAAAATATGTTATCAACAATTGTCTACGTTTTAAATCGCAAATTATCCTCAAAATGCTTTAAAATATAAAATAAATAAATAATTACAAAATAAACTCGAAAAGCTTTTGATTAAATATAATATAAACATGATAGATGTCGACAGTTTGCATTATTATAGTAGAGTTAGTCTTAAAAACACATTTTCTACAATAGCGACAACATAGAAAGCTGTAATAAATGGGTAACTCATACATTTATAATTAATTTGTCAAAATAATGTTAATATATAATTTTGCGTTTTATTACAGTTCACCTCACTTCGTTGTATGGCCCGCAAATGCTTGCAACGGTCAGAATGATGTGCAAGGATTATAAGAAATGGGAATAGTATTATAATTGTAATGATAACAGAAACTGCACATACAAACTTTAAGGCGTATTATGTAGCCTACTCTGAATTAATTTGTATAAGAATTCTGGGTATTATTTTACTTTACTCAATAATTTAGTTTAACTTAGAGTTTACTGTTGGGTTTTAAGCTGTCGACATTATCGACCATAATAGCACGCTCACGTGTGAATCTGCTTGACCTGGGTTCGATCCCAGCCCAAGCGGACATACTGTATAGTACGTGTTGTAGTATGTCCTAGCATGTTTCACATGCTTGCACCCAGTCGGGGGACATCTTGACGACGTATACAGACTAATAACACACATAACAAAGCCACTCCAAGAGCTTCCTCTCTCTCTAACACCCCTTCTCCCCTCTCTACACTCTTCAGAAAAATAGGAAAAGTAGAATGTAGATACGTGGTGCCGTTGTAAAGGCTTATCCCTCAATACCTTCACCTGAATAGGTTTGCCATATTGTGTTTATATACTCCCAGTCGGACTCGAACCTCCGACACACTACCTAGCTGCTAGTAGGCCTATGTGTCATTCATGCTGGGGATGCGTAATATATAAATTATAGATATTACAGTACTCACCCTATAGAGGCCAGAATCCTTCACAATAAGGTATGGTTCTATAATAATCCTTGGTTAGGTTAAGGGGGCAGTGCTTGGGTTTTGGACTATATATTAATGTATTTATCTATATTTGAGTTTCCTCGTTAAACCTCCATCAAGCTTAAAAAAAAAAAAAAAAAAAACCCTAGACCCCCTTTCAAAATAAACTTGTATATTTTTTGGTAGAAATATTTTCCGGCCGAAGGCCGGTTCCTTCTAAAATTACAGGCTCGCTATCGCTCGCCAGGAAAAAATCAACACCTAAATGGCACGAAAGGTCTTACTAATGACAAAGAAAGAGGTGTGAGGTCTCAAAATTGCCAAACTAACGGAACGAACGTCTTAAAATCTCAAAACTAAAATACTAAACATGAGGGAGAAGGGGGTCCATAAAAAGCGAGTACTACCCCCTTAACCTAACCTATAACCTAGGAATAAAGAACACTAACTAGTGAGGGATACTCTGGCCTCTATCGGGTGACTACTGTAACTTCTATCCCTTCTATATGATGCACAATTTGCACATAGTATATATTAGTCTCATAAAGTTACTCTAATAAACTTAATAATACTAATAATAATAATAATAATAATAATAATAATAACAATAATAATAATAATAATAATAATAACAATAACAATAATAACAATAATAATAATAACAACAATAATAATAATAACAATAATAACAATAATAATAATAATAATAATAATAATAATAACAACAATAATAATAATAAATAACAATAATAATAATAATAACAATAATAATAATAATAACAACAATAATAATAATAATAACAATAATAACAACAATAATAATAATAATAACAATAATAACAATAATAATAATAATAATAATAATAACAACAATAATAATAACAACAATAATAATAATAATAACAATACTAACAATAATAATAATAATAACAATAATAATAATAATAATAATAATAACAATAATAACAATAGTAATAATAATAATAATAATAATAATAATAATAATAATAACAACAATAATAATAATAATAATAATAATAATAATAATAATAATAATAATAATAATAATAATAACAACAATAATAATAACAACAATAATAATAATAATAATAATAATAATAATAATAATAATAACAATAATATTAAACAACAATAATAATAATAACAATACTAACAATAATAATAATAATAACAATAATAATAATAATAACAATACTAACAATAATAATAATAATAATAACAATAATAATAATAATAATAACAATAATAATAATAATAACAATAATAATAATAATAACAATAATAATAATAATAACAATAATAACAATAATAATAATAATAATAACAATAATAATAATAATAATAACAATAATAATAATAATAATAACAATAATAATAATAATAATAACAATACTAACAATAATAACAATAATAATAATAATAATAATAATAATAATAATAAAGGATTGAGTGTAATATTATATGTTGATGATGCATAATAAATGTTGCCAGGGGGAAGGGTTATAAATACACATAAGGATGAAGGGTGGTGGCAATGCACTGTATAATCTATGTCTGCAATACACCCCTCTCCCTCTCTCTCTCTATCTATCTCTCTCACTCACTCACACTCTCTCTCTCTTATGCACACAGGCAAACCTTTTTCCCTCCTTATATACACAAGTAAACCCCCCTCCCTCTCTCTCTATCTCTATCTATCTATCTCACTCACTCACACACACTCTTACTCTCTCTCTCTTATACACACACACACAAACCTCTGTATCTCCTTCTTTCTTATATACACAAACAAACCTACCCCTCTCTCTCTCTCTCTCTCTCTCTCTCTCTCTCTCTCTCTCTCCCCGAGTATTTTCTACGGCTGCTTCTGCTTAAGGGGGGATGGGCGTATTTATTTGCTCATTTATGGTTCTTTTAATGATTTTCTTTGGTTTCCTCCCTAGACCTCCATCAAGCTTTAACCCCTCCCCCCCCCCCCCTCTCCCAAGACCCTCCTTCAAGCTAAATGTGTACACTTTTCGATAGAAACATTTCCCGGCCAAAGGCCGATTCCTCTTAAATTACAGGCTCGCTGTCGCTCGCCAGGAAATAATACAAACATAAATAACACGAAAACTCTTAATATTGACAAAGAAATACGGCCTGGACATTATTCTACCGAAAAATGTAAAAAATTATCTTGAAGGGGGAGTATAGGGGGTGTTATTTTTTTAAGCTTGATAGAGGTCTAGGGAGCAAACTAGGGCGTCTATTTTTTTTCTTCTAAACTTGATGGAGGTCTAGCGAGAAAACTAATTTTAAGACGTTCGCCCCATTATTTTGACGATTATAAGAACTTTCAACCCATTTCTATCAATTTTAATACCTTGTGTGCCATTTAGGTGTCGATTTTATCCTAGCGAGCGATAGCGAGCCTGTAATTTAAGAGAAACCGGCTTTCAACCGGGACCTTTTTCTACAGAAAAATTTACAAATTTACCTTGAAAGGGGCTCAAGGGGGTGTAATCTTAAAATTGAAGGATATATAGGGACCAAACTAAAAACCTCCCCTTAAGAATGCTGCAAGGGTGTCTGTATAATGACCCCAGTAAGTCAATGAACTCCATACACATACACATACACATACACATACATGTCGGATACCTAAATGAGAAAGCAAACTATTCGATGAATGGCACTCAGCTTAAGAATGTAAACAGAGAAACTGATCTGGGAGTAACAATATCGAGTAACCTAAAACCGAGTCAACAATGTTCAGAAGTTGTTAAGAAGGCAAACAAAATAATTGGCTTTATAGGCAGGTCATTTGAGCATAAATCCAAAGAAGTTATCCTAACCCTTTACAATTCCTTAGTCCGCCCTCTTCTGGAATACTGCGTTCAATCCTGGTGCCCTTATTACCAAAAAGATATAAACAAGCTAGAACGAGTTCAACGTAGAGTTACCAAAATGATACCTAGCCTAAAGAACAAACCATACGAAGAGCGTCTTAGAGAATTAAATCTATTTCCTTTAACCCAGCGCAGATTAAGAGGCGACTTAATTCAAGTGTTCAAAATCATCAAAGGCATCGACAATATGAACTGTAGTAAGTACTTCACTATCGACCAATCTAATTACACGCGGGGAAACGGTTGCAAAATTATTGGTAAATCTTTTAACTCGCACGAATCTAAGAATTTCTTCTTCAATCGAGTTGTCAACTTGTGGAATGGGCTTCCCCGAGACGTTATAGACTGCAGCACCGTTGATTCATTTAAATTTCGCCTAGACAAATATCTCGCATCAAACCCGCGACTGACTGCGTTTGTAAATGAATAACTTTATCCTCCCCTCAGTTACTAACCCTTATGTCCCCTACTAACTTCCTAGTCCTGCCACGTTAGTGGCAGGGCAGTAGTTCCCTTTCCAATGTTCCCTTACCCACTCTAAACCACTGTTTGGACACTTGATCCTCAGTGTTTTGGAGGACAAGCAACCTAGAAGGGTCACTAGATCTGTTGTTGCTTGATTTCCTTTGTACTCCTTTGTACATACACATTCCTACTTACACACATATACTGTATATCTACTTACATACACATATATCTATTGACACACACGCATATATACTGTACTTACACACACGCATATCTACTTACACACACATAAGTACACACACATACCTACTTACACGCACACATAAGTACACACACATACCTACTTACACGCACACATAAGTACACACACATACATACCTACTTACACGCACACATATCTACTTACTAACACGCACACACAAGTACATACACATATCGACTTAGAACAAACACACGCACTCAAGTACACACATTCTACTTACACATACACACACACAATACACAACCCCCCCCCCCACACTTTAGTACTTCTACAGATACATATAGCTAAACACACACACATGCACACACAAAAATAAACACATAGGTACAAACACATATGTACTTAGCTCACACACACACGTACTGTACAGTACATACCTTATCACAAGAACACAAACATAGAAGGTCCCACCCCTTTCCCATTCTTAAGGGGAGGTATTTAGTTTGTTCCCTACGTTTTCATAAAGCTTAAAATTACACCCCCTAGACCCCCTTTCAAGATAAATTTGTACATTTTTCGGTAGAAAAATGTCCCGGCCGGAGGCCGATTGCTCTTATATTACAGGCTTGCTATCGCTCGCCAGGAAAAAATCGACACCTTAATGGCACGAAATGTCTTAAAATTGACAGAAATGGAGCAAAATGTCTTAAAATGTCTAAACTACTAGGGCGAACGTCTTAAAATCTCAAAAGCAATGGGGCTAAACATGAGGGAGAAAGGGGTCCAGAAAAAAATCCCTCAAGGGGAAATCTCCCCTTAAGTAAGCCCTTTTAGATTTACAGAAGAGCGACCATTACTTGCATTATTACTGCATGTCCACAAACATTACAGTAATGTAAGCATGTTTCCTTCTATTGTAGTTTAGTTGATTTTATTTTAATTTATGTTTATCCTATTTTTGTATTAAAGTGTCAATTACAAAGTGGTGTACTATCTATCTTATTCTACTTCCCTTATAGTTTATCTTTGTGTACCAGTACCTCCTTACAATCAACCTAGTTGTTCCCCAATTCTGCCCTCTGCCACGGCCATTTTAAAGTCCAAGTCTCTCACTCTTGTCCTCTGTAGCGGGGAGGACCTTGTACCCCTGAGACACAGGAGTGCAGACCTGAGAAGAGAGAAAGAGAGCCGGCATCTCATCCATGTTATGACTTGGCTTCTATGCTGGCGCTTTTTCTCCGATATTTGTTCAGCTAATCTGGCATAGAAGACACTTGTTGAAGGTCACATTCCTCCCGACGATAAGAAGACCAGAGGAGTAAAGCTTCCTTGATCCCTGTTCAAAATTCTTTCTTCATAAGCGCGTTTCTTCTCACTTTCGTTTCTCAAGTATGCCGCCTTGTGTCCTCGCTCACGATATGTTTGTGCTCTTGGGTTGAAGATTCTGATGTCGAAAAAGCCCGTTGTCCCCTCGTCCAAAAACCTCGAGCACTTACGTCCACTCTTGCTTCATTTGAAGTATTTGCAGTATTGTGGGCCAAGCGCTGTCCGATTCTGACATCATGACAAACCTCGTCCAGCATTTGTGCTTCATCATGTCGGATACAGATGAATCCTCCTTTCTTACAGGTCATACAGTGGTCTGAGTTGTT
Source organism: Paralithodes platypus (assembly GCA_032716605.1). Lineage (NCBI taxonomy): Eukaryota > Metazoa > Arthropoda > Malacostraca > Decapoda > Lithodidae > Paralithodes > Paralithodes platypus. Next base: position 8,665,735 of record CM064566.1, on the reverse strand, counting down.
TATTTCACCACATGCACATTTCAGCGGCAGGTTCGAAACTGGCCACCCATACCTCAAGGCTATGTCATCATTGAATTTGTTTATTACCTTATCACACACATACATACACAAGTACACACACACACACACACACCCACACACACATACTGTAGGTACACAAACACAAATGTACTTAGCCCAAACACACATGTACATACCTTAGCACAAACATACACACACAAGTACACACACACACACACACACATAGGAACATGCACATACGTACTTAGCATTTACACACATGTACATACCTTAGCACACACACACACAGGTACACACGTAGACATACACACAAACGTAATTACTCACCCAACTAATGTATTCCACTGTACTGTTCATTAATTTAACTGGTTCACATATCTTAGTATTATTAACTTCTATTTAACAGCTGAGCTCTGGAACTCTCTCCCTGAATCCCTCTTTCCCTCATCCTATGACTTAAATTGTCTTAGGGGTGTTGTTTTTAAAGCTTGATGGAGGTCTAGGGAGCAAAAAAAAGAAGAAAAAACAATTATAACGAAATAAATAAATGATGAAATAAATCACTCCCCCCCCCCCCCCCCCCGGTCCCCTCAAGGTTAGTCGGACCCACCTCGGGGTATGGACAGAAGCAAGGTAGGCTACAGGAGGTGCATACAGAAGATAGTCGTAGACGTGACCGTGGTGTGGATTATACCGCATTGTTACTATTGGGGCGAATCAGACGTTAACCCTTTCAAGATTATGACGCATTTTGACCGTTTATTCTGGTTATCATCAGACGATTTTATACAGCTTAGGAAGGATGTGTGGGAAAAATAAGGGTAAAGACGATCTCAATTAACCCTCTGACTTCTACATAATTTATACCCTTCCTAATATTCTATATATATTAATTATTATGTTTTGTACACCAACCAACTTCACATCTAAACTCAATTAATGAAATCAACAAACACATGTGGCACTCCAAGGACTCGAACCCAGGATACTCACATCGAAATTCCGCGCACTATGCATTACGCTATCACTTCACTTCAACACCAAACACCCCCAAATAAATTAACCCTTTGAGTACCAGTGACGTGTGTTGTATTTTAACCTATAGCTACTATATTTAGACGATAGTATGCAGCTTAGGAAGGATCTGTGGTAGTTTAAGGGGAGATTTCCACTTGAGGGATTTTTTTCTGGACCCGTTTTTCCCTCATGTTTAGCCCCATTGCTTTTGAGATTTTCAGACGTTCGCCCTAGTAGTTTTGACATTTTAAGACATTTTGCCCCATTTCTGTCAATTTTAAGACCTTTCGTGCCATTAAGGTGTCGATTTTTTCCTGGCGAGCGATAGCGAGCCTGTAATTTAAGAGTAATCGGCCTTCGGCCGGGACATTTTTCTACCGAATAATGTACAAATCTATCTTGAGAGGGGGTCAAGGGGGTGAAATTTTAAGATTACTGGAGGAGTAGGAAACAAACTAGAAACCTCCCCTTAACCCTTTGAAGATTATGACGCATTTTGACCATTTATTTTGACAATCATTGGAAAAAAAGCATAAGTGGGGAATGGGCTTAACCCTCTCCGACATATGACGCGATTTTGAGCCTATTGGGGATGCTTTAAAGCCTTTGTTACCATCAGGGGTATTTAGAAACCTTTAGTTTAGTTACTTCAACCTCTGCAGTTGTCTTTGAGTTAGCTGTGGGCAGAAAACTAATTTTGGAGAGGTAATTATAAGAGTGAGAGAACTCTATTTCTGATTTATAATCTGGCATCCTCTGCGTCATAAATGCGTGAAAGGTTTAAGTAAATACATACATACATACATACATACATGTTGTTTATTGGATGACAAATATAGCTGACAGGGCTAGGATTCGAACCGTACAGGCAGGAGGTCCAGTCACCTACACCACCCCGAGAGTTAAAAGAAGGAATTTAATACTTCTACCAGTAATCCTTCCCAACTCGACTCTGATGGGGGGACAGACAGTCTTTTAAGGGGAGATTTCCACTTGAGGGATTGTTTTCTGGATCCCTTTCTCTCTCATGTTTAGCCCCATTGCTTTTCAGATGTTAAGACTTTCGCCCCACTAGTTTGGCGATTTTAAGAACTTTCGCCCCATTTCTGTTAATTTTAAGACCTTTCGTGCCAATTAGGTGTCGACTTTTTCCTGGCGAGCGATAGCGAGCCTGTAATTTAAGAGGAATCGGCCTTTGGCCGGGATATTTTTCTACCGAAAAATGTACAAATTGATCTTGAAAAGGGGTCTAGGGGGTGTAATCGTAAGCTTGATGGATATATAGGGAACAAACTAAAAACCTCCCCTTAATCGAAAGCCCTGTCAGCTATATTTATCATCCAATAAACAGCTTGTCATGTTTAGGGCAGCCGGATTTCGATTAAAAGACTGTCTGACCCCCCATCAGAGTCGAGTTGGGAAGAAATACTGGTAGAAGTATCACATTCCTTCTTTTAACTCTCGGGGTGGTGTAGGTGACTAGACCTCCTGCCTGTACGGTTCGAATCCTAGCCCTGTCAGCTACATACATACATACATACATACATGCACATCATACATACACACACACACACACACACACACACACACACACACACACACACACACACATCATTGGACATTTTGGGAGAAAAATAAAAACTACAAATAAATTTAATATAGGCGGTGGTTTAAGGGGGGTGACCTGCTTTTTGTTATTTCTGTCCTTTTCTCTCTTTCTCTGGCTTGTATCCATTCGGCCCCATTCAGCCAACTATTTTAAGACGTTTATCCCCATATCTAGGTGTCGATTTCTTCCTGGCGAGCGATAGCAAGCCAGCATTATATGAAGAAATCCGGCTTCGCCGGAGAAATTTTTCTATCGAAAAATGTACAAATTTAGCCTGTTGTCAAACAAAAATAAAAAATATGCTGGCTCGCTACCGCTCACCAGTAAAAAATTGACACCTGGATGGGGATGAACGTTTTAAAACAGTAGGCTGAATGGGGCCAAATGGATACAAGCCAGAGAAAGATAGAAAAGGACAGAACAAAAACAAGTCACTCCCCCTTAAACTGTTGCCTGTGGTGGTATGACAATGAACTGCATACACGGGGCTCCATATATATACATACATACATACATACATACATACATACATACACACACACACATTAAGATACAGAAACACTCACACACTCACATACACATAAATATAAACACACACACACACACATTAAGATACAGAAACACTCACACACTCACATACACATAAATATAAACACACACACACACACACACAGAAACAGAAACACTCACACACTCACATACACATAAATATAAACAAACACACACACACACACATTAAGATACAGAAACACTCACACACACACAAATATAAACACGCACACACACACACATTAAGATACAGAAACACTCACACACTTACATACAGATACAGAAACACACATACACACACACACACATAAATATAAACACACACACACACACACACATTAAGATACAGAAACACACACAGACACACACATATAAGTCATGTCCCAGCTGTTATTACGTTTGGCTTGCTCTGTGCTGTATTGATGTCTGTCAGATGTTGAATAGGGTGGGTAAGTGTAGGAACATGTTTGTATATTTCACTCGATATGAAGAAATGAAGTTTATATATTCCTGATACCAATTATTGATCAAAACATACTTGGTGTAGAGACATGACTTATTAGCGCGACTGTACATACACACAAATATAATGAATTAAAACTAATGATCAATTCCTTATCAATTTTAAGGCAAGATGGACCGTTTTTTTTCTTTTTTCTATTAATTCATGTATTCCTTGTTTTGTTTTAGTTTCCTCGCTATACATCCATCAAGCTTAAAAAAAACAAAAAAAACACCCCTAGACACCCCTTCAAGATAAATTTGTACATTTTTCGGAAGAAAACTTTCCCTGCCGAAGACTGGTTCCTCTAAAATTACAGGCTCGCTATTGCTTGCTAGAAAAATATCGACAGGTAAATGGCACGAAAGGGTTTAAAATTGACCACGAAATGGGGCGGAGAGTGTTTAAACCGCCAAACTAATGTGCCAAACGTCTTAAAATATCAAAACTAACGGGACTAAACACGAGGGAGAAGGGGGGACCAGAAAAACCGGCCCATCTCCCCTTAATACCATCCATAAATGTACTAATCAAGCAATCTTCCCACGGTCAGTTAAGGGGAGATCTCCACTTGAGGGATTCTTTTCTGGACCCCTTTCTCCCTCATGTTTAGCCCAATTGCTCTAGAGATTTTAATACGTTCGCCCCATTAGTTTGGCGATTTTAAGAGCTTTTGCCCCATTTATGTCAATTTTAAGACCATTCGTGACATTTAGGTGTCGATTATTTCCTGGCGAGCGATAGCGAGCCTGAAGATTATGAAGAACCGGCCTTCGGCCGGGAAATTTTTCTACCGAAAAATGTACAAATTTATCTTGCAAGGGAGTCTATGGGGTGAAATTTTAAGCTTGATTAATGACTATAGGGAACTGACTTAAAACCTCCCCTTAACCCTTTGAGTACCAGCGACGTGTGTTATCTTTTATGCCAGCTATCTGTAGACGATATTATGGAGCTTAGGAAGGATCTGTGGTGGGTAAACAAACGGGTGGGTGGAGAGAGTTGGATTAAGTCTTATTATGACTATAGAGGTCCTTCCTAAACTGAATGTAGAACAATTGTCCCTGTAGAACAATTACCCTGTAGAACAATTATCCCTGTAGAACAATTACCCCTGTAGAACAATTATCCCGTAGAACAATTATCCCTGTAGAACAATTACCCCTGTAGAACAATTACCCCATAGAACAATTATCCCTGTAGAACAATTACCCCTGTAGAACAATTACCCCTGTAGAACAAATACCCCCATAGAACAATTATCCCGTAGAACAATTACCCCTGTAGAACAATTGTCCCTGTAGAACAATTACCCTGTAGAACAATTACCCCGTAGAACAATTATCCCGTAGAACAATTATACCTGTAGAACAATTACCCCTGTAGAACAATTATCCTGTAGAACAATTATCCCTGTAGAACAATTACCCCTGTAGAACAAATAGCTGCTTCCTGGCTGGGGGATGCGTAAGTCTAGCTGCTTCCTGGCTGGGTGAATGTGTAAGTCTAGCTGCTTCCTGGCTGGGGGATGCATAAGTCTAGCTGCTTCCTGGCTGGGGGATGCATAAGTCTAGCTGCTTCCTGGCTGGGGGGATGCATAAGTCTAGCTGCTTCCTGGCTGGGGGATGCATAAGTCTAGCTGCTTCCTGGCTGGGGGGATGCATAAGTCTAGCTGCTTCCTGGCTGGGGGATGCATAAGTCTAGCTGCTTCCTGGCTGGGGGATGCATAAGTCTAGCTGCTTCCTGGCTGGGGGATGCATACGTCTAGCTGCTTCCTGGCTGGGGGGATGCATAAGTCTAGCTGCTTCCTGGCTGGGGGGATGCGTAAGTCTAGCTGCTTCCTGGCTGGGGGGATGCGTAAGTCTAGCTGCTTCCTGGCTGGGGGGATGCGTAAGTCTAGGTGCTTCCTGGCTGGGGGGATGCGTAAGTCTAGCTGCTTCCTGGCTGGGGGGATGCATAAGTCAAGCTGCTTCCTGGCTAGGGGATGTGTAAGTCTAGCTGCTTCCTGGCTGGGGGGGATGCATAAGTCTAGCTGCTTCCTGGTTAGGGGATGCGTAAGTCTAGCTGCTTCCTGGTTAGGGGATGCGTAAGTCTAGCTGCTTCCTGGCTAGGGGATGCGTAAGTCTAGCTGCTTCCTGGCTAGGGGATGCGTAAGTCTAGCTGCTTCCTGGCAGGGGGGATGCGTAAGTCTAGCTGCTTCCTGGCTAGGGGATGCGTAAATCTAGCTGCTTCCTGGCTGGGGGGATGCGTAAGTCTAGCTGCTTCCTGGCTAGGGGATGCGTAAGTCTAGCTCCTTTATGGCTGGGGGGATGCGTAAGTCTAGCTGCTTCCTGGCTGATGGGATGCGTAAGTCTAGCTGCTTCCTGGCTAGGGGATGCGTAAGTCAAGCTGCTTCCTGGCTGGGGGGGATGCGTAAGTCAAGCTGCTTCCTGGCTGGGGGGTGCGTAAGTCTAGCTGCTTCCTGGCTAGGGGATGCGTAAGTCTAGCTGCTTCCTGGCTGGGGGTGCGTAAGTCTAGCTGCTTCCTGGCTAGGGGATGAGTAAGTCTAGCTGCTTCCTGGCTGGGGGGATGTATAAGTCTAGCTGCTTCCTGGCTGGGGGGGATGCGTAAGTCTAGCTGCTTCCTGGCTGGGGGATGCGTAAGTCTAGCTGCTTCCTGGCTGGGGGGGATGCGTAAGTCTAGCTGCTTCCTGGCTAGGGGATGCGTAAGTCTAGCTGCTTCCTGGCAGCTTCCTGCTTCCCCTGTAGAACAATTATCCCTGTAGAACAATTATCCCATAGAACAATTATCCCTGTAGAACAATTATCCCTGTAGAACAATTGCCCCTGTAGAACAATTATACCTGTAAAACAATTATCCCTGTAGAACAATTACCCCTGTAGAACAATTATCCCTGTAGAACAATTACCCCTGTAGAACAATTAACCCTGTAGAACAATTACCCCTGTAGAACAATTACCCCTGTAGAATAATTATCCCGTAGAACAATTATCCCTGTAGAACAATTATCCCTGTAGAACAATTACCCCCGTAGAACAATAATCCCGTAGAACAATTATCCCGTAGAACAATTATCCCTGTAGAACAATTATCCCTGTAGAACAATTACCCCTGTAGAATAATTATCCCATAGAACAATTATCCCTGTAGAACAATTACCTCTGTAGAACAATTAACCTGTAGAACAATTATCCCATAGAACAATTATCCCTGTAGAACAATTACCCCTGTAGAACAATTATCCCTGTAGAACAATTACCCCGTAAAACAATTACCCCCATAGAAAAATTATCCCTGTAGAATAATTGTTCCCGTAGAACAATTACCCCCGTAGAACAATTATCACGTAGAACAATTATCCCTGTAGAACAATTACCCCTGTAGAACAATTATCCCTATAGAACAATTACCCCATAGAACAATTACCCCTGTAGAACAATTATCCCTGTAGAACAATTATCCCATAGAACATTTATCCCTGTAGAAAAATTATCCCTGTAGAACAATTACACCCGTAGAACAATTATCCCTGTAGAACAATTACCCCTGTAGAACAATTATCCCGTAGAACAATTATCCCCGTAGAACAATTATCCCTGTAGAACAATTACCCCTGTAGAACAATTATCTCTGTAGAACAATTATCCCTGTAGAACAATTACCCCTGTAGAACAATTATCCGTAAAACAATTATCCCTGTAGAACAATTACCCCTGTAGAACAATTATCCCTGTAGAACAATTACCCCATAGAACAATTACCTCCGTAGAACAATTATCCCGTAGAACAATTATCCCTGTAGAACAATTGTCCCTGTAGAACAATTACCCCATAGAACAATTACCCCAGTAGAACAATTATCCCGTAGAACAATTATCCCTGTAGAATAATTACCCCTGTAGAACAATTATCCCTGTAGAACAATTACCCTGTAGAACAATTACCTCTGTAGAACAATTATCCCTGTAGATCAATTATCCCGTAGAACAATTATCCCTGTAGAACAATTATCCCTGTAGAACAATTACCCCCGTAGAACAATTATCCCTGTAGAACAATTACCCCTGTAGAACAATTATCCCTGTAGAACAATTACCCCTGTATAACAAATAGCTGCTTCCTGGCTGGGGGATGCGTAAGTCTAGCTGCTTCCTGGCTGGGGGGATGCATAAGTCTAGCTGCTTCCTGGCTAGGGGATGCGTAAGTCTAGCTGCTTCCTGGCTGGGGGGTGCGTAAGTCTAGCTGCTTTCTGGCTGGGGGGATGCATAAGTCTAGCTGCTTCCTGGCTAGGGGATGCGTAAATCTAGCTGCTTCCTGGCTGGGGGGTGCGTAAGTCTAGCTGCTTCCTGGCTGGGGGGGATACGTAAGTCTAGCTGCTTCCTGGCTGGGTGGGATGTGTAAGTCTAGCTGCTTCCTGGCTGGGGGGGATGCGTAAGTCTAGCTGCTTCCTGGCTAGGGGATGCATAAGTCTAGCTGCTTCCTGGCAGCTTCCTGCTTCCCCTGTAGAACAATTATCCCTGTAGAACAATTATCCCACAGAACAATTATTACTGTAGAACAATTATCCCTGTAGAACAATTGCCCCTGTAGAACAATTATCCCAGTAGAACAATAATCCCTGTAGAACAATTACCCCTGTAGAACAATTATCCCTGTAGAACAATTACCCCTGTAGAACAATTACCCCTGTAGAACAATTACCCCTGTAGAACAATTACCCCTGTAGAACTATTACCCCTGTAGAACAATTATCCCATAGAACAATTATCCCTGTAGAACAATTATCCCTGTAGAACAATTACCCCCGTAGAACAATTATCCCATAGAACAATTATCCCGTAGAACAATTATCCCTGTAGAACAATTATCCCTGTAGAACAATTACCCCTGTAGAACAATTATCCCATAAAACAATTATCCCTGTAGAACAATTACCCATGTAGAACAATTACCCTGTAGAACAATTATCCCGTAGAACAATTATCCCTGTAGAACAATTACCCCTGTAGAACAATTATCCCTGTAGAACAATTACCCCATAGAACAATTACCCCCTAGAACAATTATCCCGTAGAACAATTATCCCTGTAGAACAATTGTCCCTGTAGAACAATTGTCCCTGTAGAACCATTACTCTGTAGAACAATTACCCCCGTAGAACAATTATCCCGTAGAACAATTATCCCTGTAGAACAATTACCCATGTAGAACAATTATCCCTGTAGAACAATTACCCCATAGAACAATTACCCCTGTAGAACAATTATCCCTGTAGAATAATTATCCCGTAGGTCATTTATCCCTGTAGAACAATTATCCCTGTAGAACAATTACCTCCATAGAACAATTATCCCGTAGAACAATTATCCCGTAGAACAATTATCCCTGTAGAAAAATTACCCCTGTAGAACAATTATCCCTGTAGAACAACTATCCCTGTAGAACAATTACCCCTGTAGAACAATTATCCCTGTAGAACAATTACCCCATAGAACAGTTACCCCTGTAGAACAATTATCCCTGTAGAACAATTATCCCATAGAACATTTATCCCTGTAGAAAAATTATCCCTGTAGAACAATTACACCCGTAGAACAATTATCCTTGTAGAACAATTACCCCTGTAGAACAATTATCCCGTAGAACAATTATCCCGTAGAACAATTATCCCCGTAGAACAATTATCCCTGTAGAACAATTACCCCTGTAGAACAATTATCCCTGTAGAACAATTATCCCTGTAGAACAATTACCCCTGTAGAACAATTATCCGTAAAACAATTATCCCTGTAGAACAATTACCCCTGTAGAACAATTATCCCTGTAGAACAATTACCCCATAGAACAATTACCTCCGTAGAACAATTATCCCGTAGAACAATTATCCCTGTAGAACAATTGTCCCTGTAGAACAATTACCCCGTAGAACAATTACCCCCGTAGAACAATTATCCCGTAGAACAATTATCCCTGTAGAATAATTACCCCTGTAGAACAATTATCCCTGTAGAACAATTACCCCGTAGAACAATTACCTCTGTAGAACAATTATCCCTGTAGATCAATTATCCCGTAGAACAATTATCCCTGTAGAACAATTATCCCTGTAGAACAATTACCCCCGTAGAACAATTATCCCTGTAGAACAATTACCCCTGTAGAACAATTATCCCTGTTGAACAATTACTCCTGTATAACAAATAGCTGCTTCCTGGCTGGGGGATGCGTAAGTCTAGCTGCTTCCTGGCTGGGGGGTGCGTAAGTCTAGCTGCTTCCTGGCTGGGGGGATGCATAAGTCTAGCTGCTTCCTGGCTAGGGGATGTGTAAGTCTAGCTGCTTCCTGGCTGGGGGGTGCGTAAGTCTAGCTGCTTCATGGCTAGGGGATGAGTAAGTCTAGCTGCTTCCTGGCTGGGGGGGATGCGTAAGTCTAGCTGCTTCCTGGCTGGGTGGGATGCGTAAGTCTAGCTGCTTCCTGGCTGTGGGGGATGCGTAAGTCTAGCTGCTTCCTGGCTAGGGGATGCATAAGTCTAGCTGCTTCCTGGCAGCTTCCTGCTTCTCCTGTAGAACAATTATCCCTGTAGAACAATTATCCCACAGAACAATTATTACTGTAGAACAATTATCCCTGTAGAACAATTGCCGCTGTAGAACAATTATCCCAGTAGAACAATTATCCCTGTAGAACAATTACCCCTGTAGAACAATTATCCCTGTAGAACAATTACCTCTGTAGAACAATTACCCCTGTAGAACAATTACCCCTGTAGAACAATTACCCCTGTAGAACAATTACCCCTGTAGAACTATTACCCCTGTAGAACAATTATCCCATAGAACAATTATCCCTGTAGAACAATTATCCCTGTAGAACAATTACCCCCGTAGAACAATTATCCTGTAGAACAATTATCCCGTAGAACAAATATCCCTGTAGAACAATTATCCCTGTAGAACAATTACCCCTGTAGAACAATTATCCCGTAAAACAATTATCCCTGTAGAACAATTACCCATGTAGAACAATTACCCTGTAGAACAATTATCCCGTAGAACAATTAACCCTGTAGAACAATTACCCCTGTAGAACAATTATCCCTGTAGAACAATTACCCCATAGAACAATTACCCCCTAGAACAATTATCCCGTAGAACAATTATCCCTGTAGAACAATTGTCCCTGTAGAACAATTGTCCCTGTAGAACAATTAACCCTGTAGAACAATTACCCCTGTAGAACAATTACCCCTGTAGAATAATTATCCCGTAGAACAATTATCCCTGTAGAACAATTATCCCTGTAGAACAATTACCCCCGTAGAACAATAATCCCGTAGAACAATTATCCCGTAGAACAATTATCCCTGTAGAACAATTATCCCTGTAGAACAATTACCCCTGTAGAATAATTATCCCATAGAACAATTATCCCTGTAGAACAATTACCTCTGTAGAACAATTAACCTGTAGAACAATTATCCCATAGAACAATTATCCCTGTAGAACAATTACCCCTGTAGAACAATTATCCCTGTAGAACAATTACCCCGTAAAACAATTACCCCCATAGAATAATTATCCCTGTAGAATAATTGTTCCCGTAGAACAATTACCCCCGTAGAACAATTATCACGTAGAACAATTATCCCTGTAGAACAATTACCCCTGTAGAACAATTATCCCTATAGAACAATTACCCCATAGAACAATTACCCCTGTAGAACAATTATCCCTGTAGAACAATTATCCCATAGAACATTTATCCCTGTAGAAAAATTATCCCTGTAGAACAATTACACCCGTAGAACAATTATCCCTGTAGAACAATTACCCCTGTAGAACAATTATCCCGTAGAACAATTATCCCGTAGAACAATTATCCCCGTAGAACAATTATCCCTGTAGAACAATTACCCCTGTAGAACAATTATCTCTGTAGAACAATTATCCCTGTAGAACAATTACCCCTGTAGAACAATTATCCGTAAAACAATTATCCCTGTAGAACAATTACCCCTGTAGAACAATTATCCCTGTAGAACAATTACCCCATAGAACAATTACCTCCGTAGAACAATTATCCCGTAGAACAATTATCCCTGTAGAACAATTGTCCCTGTAGAACAATTACCCCATAGAACAATTACCCCAGTAGAACAATTATCCCGTAGAACAATTATCCCTGTAGAATAATTACCCCTGTAGAACAATTATCCCTGTAGAACAATTACCCTGTAGAACAATTACCTCTGTAGAACAATTATCCCTGTAGATCAATTATCCCGTAGAACAATTATCCCTGTAGAACAATTATCCCTGTAGAACAATTACCCCCGTAGAACAATTATCCCTGTAGAACAATTATCCCTGTAGAACAATTATCCCTGTAGAACAATTACCCCTGTATAACAAATAGCTGCTTCCTGGCTGGGGGATGCGTAAGTCTAGCTGCTTCCTGGCTGGGGGGATGCATAAGTCTAGCTTCCTGGCTAGGGGATGCGTAAGTCTAGCTGCTTCCTGGCTGGGGTTGCGTAAGTCTAGCTGCTTTCTGGCTGGGGGGATGCATAAGTCTAGCTGCTTCCTGGCTAGGGGATGCGTAAATCTAGCTGCTTCCTGGCTGGGGGGTGCGTAAGTCTAGCTGCTTCCTGGCTGGGGGGGATACGTAAGTCTAGCTGCTTCCTGGCTGGGTGGGATGTGTAAGTCTAGCTGCTTCCTGGCTGGGGGGGATGCGTAAGTCTAGCTGCTTCCTGGCTAGGGGATGCATAAGTCTAGCTGCTTCCTGGCAGCTTCCTGCTTCCCCTGTAGAACAATTATCCCTGTAGAACAATTATCCCACAGAACAATTATTACTGTAGAACAATTATCCCTGTAGAACAATTGCCCCTGTAGAACAATTATCCCAGTAGAACAATAATCCCTGTAGAACAATTACCCCTGTAGAACAATTATCCCTGTAGAACAATTACCCCTGTAGAACAATTACCCCTGTAGAACAATTACCCCTGTAGAACAATTACCCCTGTAGAACTATTACCCCTGTAGAACAATTATCCCATAGAACAATTATCCCTGTAGAACAATTATCCCTGTAGAACAATTACCCCCGTAGAACAATTATCCCATAGAACAATTATCCCGTAGAACAATTATCCCTGTAGAACAATTATCCCTGTAGAACAATTACCCCTGTAGAACAATTATCCCATAAAACAATTATCCCTGTAGAACAATTACCCATGTAGAACAATTACCCTGTAGAACAATTATCCCGTAGAACAATTATCCCTGTAGAACAATTACCCCTGTAGAACAATTATCCCTGTAGAACAATTACCCCATAGAACAATTACCCCCTAGAACAATTATCCCGTAGAACAATTATCCCTGTAGAACAATTGTCCCTGTAGAACAATTGTCCCTGTAGAACCATTACTCTGTAGAACAATTACCCCCGTAGAACAATTATCCCGTAGAACAATTATCCCTGTAGAACAATTACCCATGTAGAACAATTATCCCTGTAGAACAATTACCCCATAGAACAATTACCCCTGTAGAACAATTATCCCTGTAGAATAATTATCCCGTAGGTCATTTATCCCTGTAGAACAATTATCCCTGTAGAACAATTACCTCCATAGAACAATTATCCCGTAAAACAATTATCCCGTAGAACAATTATCCCGTAGAACAATTATCCCTGTAGAAAAATTACCCCTGTAGAACAATTATCCCTGTAGAACAACTATCCCTGTAGAACAATTACCCCTGTAGAACAATTATCCCTGTAGAACAATTACCCCATAGAACAGTTACCCCTGTAGAACAATTATCCCTGTAGAACAATTATCCCATAGAACATTTATCCCTGTAGAAAAATTATCCCTGTAGAACAATTACACCCGTAGAACAATTATCCTTGTAGAACAATTACCCCTGTAGAACAATTATCCCGTAGAACAATTATCCCGTAGAACAATTATCCCCGTAGAACAATTATCCCTGTAGAACAATTACCCCTGTAGAACAATTATCCCTGTAGAACAATTATCCCTGTAGAACAATTACCCCTGTAGAACAATTATCCGTAAAACAATTATCCCTGTAGAACAATTACCCCTGTAGAACAATTATCCCTGTAGAACAATTACCCCATAGAACAATTACCTCCGTAGAACAATTATCCCGTAGAACAATTATCCCTGTAGAACAATTGTCCCTGTAGAACAATTACCCCGTAGAACAATTACCCCCGTAGAACAATTATCCCGTAGAACAATTATCCCTGTAGAATAATTACCCCTGTAGAACAATTATCCCTGTAGAACAATTACCCCGTAGAACAATTACCTCTGTAGAACAATTATCCCTGTAGATCAATTATCCCGTAGAACAATTATCCCTGTAGAACAATTATCCCTGTAGAACAATTACCCCGTAGTATAATTATCCCTGTAGAACAATTACCCCTGTAGAACAATTATCCCTGTTGAACAATTACCCCTGTATAACAAATAGCTGCTTCCTGGCTGGGGGATGCGTAAGTCTAGCTGCTTCCTGGCTGGGGGGTGCGTAAGTCTAGCTGCTTCCTGGCTGGGGGGATGCATAAGTCTAGCTGCTTCCTGGCTAGGGGATGTGTAAGTCTAGCTGCTTCCTGGCTGGGGGGTGCGTAAGTCTAGCTGCTTCATGGCTAGGGGATGAGTAAGTCTAGCTGCTTCCTGGCTGGGGGGGATGCGTAAGTCTAGCTGCTTCCTGGCTGGGTGGGATGCGTAAGTCTAGCTGCTTCCTGGCTGTGGGGGATGCGTAAGTCTAGCTGCTTCCTGGCTAGGGGATGCATAAGTCTAGCTGTTTCCTGGCAGCTTCCTGCTTCTCCTGTAGAACAATTATCCCTGTAGAACAATTATCCCACAGAACAATTATTACTGTAGAACAATTATCCCTGTAGAACAATTGCCGCTGTAGAACAATTATCCCAGTAGAACAATTATCCCTGTAGAACAATTACCCCTGTAGAACAATTATCCCTGTAGAACAATTACCCTGTAGAACAATTACCCCTGTAGAACAATTACCCCTGTAGAACAATTACCCCTGTAGAACAATTACCCCTGTAGAACTATTACCCCTGTAGAACAATTATCCCATAGAACAATTATCCCTGTAGAACAATTATCCCTGTAGAACAATTACCCCCGTAGAACAATTATCCTGTAGAACAATTATCCCGTAGAACAAATATCCCTGTAGAACAATTATCCCTGTAGAACAATTACCCCTGTAGAACAATTATCCCGTAAAACAATTATCCCTGTAGAACAATTACCCATGTAGAACAATTACCCTGTAGAACAATTATCCCGTAGAACAATTAACCCTGTAGAACAATTACCCCTGTAGAACAATTATCCCTGTAGAACAATTACCCCATAGAACAATTACCCCCTAGAACAATTATCCCGTAGAACAATTATCCCTGTAGAACAATTGTCCCTGTAGAACAATTGTCCCTGTAGAACAATTACCCTGTAGAACAATTACCCCGTAGAACAATTATCCCGTAGAACAATTATCCCTGTAGAACAAATACCCATGTAGAACAATTATCCCTGTAGAACAATTACCACATAGAACAATTACCCCTGTAGAACAATTATCCCTGTAGAATAATTATCCCGTAGGTCATTTATCCCTGTAGAACAATTATCCCTGTAGAACAATTACCTCCATAGAACAATTATCCCGTAGAACAATTATCCCGTAGAACAATTACCCCTGTAGAAAAATTACCCCTGTAGAACAATTATCCCTGTAGAAGAATTACCCCATAGAACAATTACCCCTGTAGAACAATTATCCCTGTAGAATAATTATCCCTTAGGTCATTTATCCCTGTAGAACAATTATCCCTGTAGAACAATTACCTCCATAGAACAATTATCCCGTAGAACAATTATCCCGTAGAACAATTATCCCGTAGAACAATTATCCCTGTAGAAAAATTACCCCTGTAGAACAATTATCCCTGTAGAACAACTATCCCTGTAGAACAATTACCCCTGTAGAACAATTATCCCTGTAGAACAATTACCCCTGTAGAACAATTATCCCTGTAGAACAATACCCCGTAGAACAATTACCCCATAGAACAATTATCCCGTAGAACAATTATCCCTGTAGACCAATTGTCCCTGTAGAACAATTACCCTGTAGAACAATTACCCCCGTAGAACAATTATCCCGTAGAACAATTATCCCTGTAGAACAATTACCCATGTAGAACAATTTTCCCTGTAGAACAATTACCCCATAGAACAATTACCCCTGTAGAACAATTATCCCTGTAGAATAATTATCCCGTAGGTCATTTATCCCTGTAGAACAATTATCCCTGTAGAACAATTACCTCCATAGAACAATTATCCCGTAGAACAATTATCCCGTAAAACAATTATCCCGTAGAACAATTATCCCTGTAGAAAATTACCCCTGTAGAACAATTATCCCTGTAGAACAACTATCCCTGTAGAACAATTACCCCTGTAGAACAATTATCCCTGTAGAACAATTACCCCTGTAGAACAATTATCCCTGTAGAACAATACCCCGTAGAACAATTACCCCATAGAACAATTATCCCGTAGAACAATTATCCCTGTAGACCAATTGTCCCTGTAGAACAATTACCCTGTAGAACAATTACCCCCGTAGAACAATTATCCCGTAGAACAATTATCCCTGTAGAACAATTATCCCTGTAGAACAATTATCCCTGTAGAACAATTACCCCTGTAGAACAATTATCCCTGTAGAACAATTACCCCTGTAGAACAATTATCCCTGTAGAACAATTACCCCTGTAGAACAAATAGCTGCTTCCTGGCTGGGGGATGCGTAATTCTAGCTGCTTCCTGGCTGGGGGATGCGTAAGTCTAGCTGCTTCCTGGCTGGGGGATGCATAAGTCTAGCTGCTTCCTGGCTGGGGGGATGCTAAGTCTAGCTGCTTCCTGGCTGGGGGGATGCGTAAGTCTAGCTGCTTCCTGGCTGGGGGATGCGTAAGTCTAGCTGCTTTCTGGCTGGGGGATGCGTAAGTCTAGCTGCTTCCTGGCTGGGGGATGCGTAAGTCTAGCTGCTTCCTGGCTGGGTGGGATGCGTAAGTCTAGCTGCTTCCTGGCTGGGGGGGATGCGTAAGTCTAGCTGCTTCCTGGCTAGGGGATGCATAAGTCTAGCTGCTTCCTGGCAGCTTCCTGCTTCCCCTGTAGAACAATTATCCCTGTAGAACAATGATCCCACAGAACAATTATTACTGTAGAACAATTATCCCTGTAGAACAATTGCCCCTGTAGAACAATTATCGCAGTAGAACAATTATCCCTGTAGAACAATTACCCCTGTAGAACAATTATCCCTGTAGAACAATTACCCCTGTAGAACAATTACCCCTGTAGAACAATTACCCCTGTAGAACAATTACCCCTGTAGAACTATTACCCCTGTAGAACAATTATCCCATAGAACAATTATCCCTGTAGAACAATTATCCCTGTAGAACAATTACCCCCGTAGAACAATTATCCTGTAGAACAATTATCCCGTAGAACAATTATCCCTGTAGAACAATTATCCCTGTAGAACAATTACCCCCGTAGAACAATTATCCCTGTAGAACAATTACCCCTGTAGAACAATTATCCCTGTAGAACAATTACCCCTGTATAACAAATAGCTGCTTCCTGGCTGGGGGATGCGTAAGTCTAGCTGCTTCCTGGCTGGGGGGATGCATAAGTCTAGCTGCTTCCTGGCTAGGGGATGCGTAAGTCTAGCTGCTTCCTGGCTGGGGGATGCGTAAGTCTAGCTGCTTCCTGGCTGGGGGGATGCATAAGTCTAGCTGCTTCCTGGCTAGGGGATGCGTAAGTCTAGCTGCTTCCTGGCTGGGGGGTGCGTAAGTCTAGCTGCTTTCTGGCTGGGGGGATGCATAAGTCTAGCTGCTTCCTGGCTAGGGGATGCGTAAATCTAGCTGCTTCCTGGCTGGGGGGGTGCGTAAGTCTAGCTGCTTCCTGGCTGGGGGGGATACGTAAGTCTAGCTGCTTCCTGGCTGGGTGGGATGTGTAAGTCTAGTTGCTTCCTGGCTGGGGGGGATGCGTAAGTCTAGCTGCTTCCTGGCTAGGGGATGCATAAGTCTAGCTGCTTCCTGGCAGCTTCCTGCTTCCCCTGTAGAACAATTATCCCTGTAGAACAATTATCCCACAGAACAATTATTACTGTAGAACAATTATCCCTGTAGAACAATTGCCCCTGTAGAACAATTATCCCAGTAGAACAATAATCCCTGTAGAACAATTACCCCTGTAGAACAATTATCCCTGTAGAACAATTACCCCTGTAGAACAATTACCCCTGTAGAACAATTACCCCTGTAGAACAATTACCCCTGTAGAACTATTACCCCTGTAGAACAATTATCCCATAAAACAATTATCCCTGTAGAACAATTACCCATGTAGAACAATTACCCTGTAGAACAATTATCCCGTAGAACAATTATCCCTGTAGAACAATTACCCCTGTAGAACAATTATCCCTGTAGAACAATTACCCCATAGAACAATTACCCCCTAGAACAATTATCCCGTAGAACAATTATCCCTGTAGAACAATTGTCCCTGTAGAACAATTGTCCCTGTAGAACAATTACTCTGTAGAACAATTACCCCCGTAGAACAATTATCCCGTAGAACAATTATCCCTGTAGAACAATTACCCATGTAGAACAATTATCCCTGTAGAACAATTACCCCATAGAACAATTACCCCTGTAGAACAATTATCCCTGTAGAATAATTATCCCGTAGGTCATTTATCCCTGTAGAACAATTATCCCTGTAGAACAATTACCTCCATAGAACAATTATCCCGTAAAACAATTATCCCGTAGAACAATTATCCCGTAGAACAATTATCCCTGTAGAAAAATTACCCCTGTAGAACAATTATCCCTGTAGAACAACTATCCCTGTAGAACAATTACCCCTGTAGAACAATTATCCCTGTAGAACAATTACCCCATAGAACAGTTACCCCTGTAGAACAATTATCCCTGTAGAACAATTATCCCATAGAACATTTATCCCTGTAGAAAAATTATCCCTGTAGAACAATTACACCCGTAGAACAATTATCCCTGTAGAACAATTACCCCTGTAGAACAATTATCCCGTAGAACAATTATCCCGTAGAACAATTATCCCCGTAGAACAATTATCCCTGTAGAACAATTACCCCTGTAGAACAATTATCCCTGTAGAACAATTATCCCTGTAGAACAATTACCCCTGTAGAACAATTATCCGTAAAACAATTATCCCTGTAGAACAATTACCCCTGTAGAACAATTATCCCTGTAGAACAATTACCCCATAGAACAATTACCTCCGTAGAACAATTATCCCGTAGAACAATTATCCCTGTAGAACAATTGTCCCTGTAGAACAATTACCCCGTAGAACAATTACCCCCGTAGAACAATTACCCCTTTAGAACAATTATCCCTGTAGAACAATTACCCCTGTAGAACAATTATCCCTGTAGAACAATTACCCCGTAGAACAATTACCTCTGTAGAACAATTATCCCTGTAGATCAATTATCCCGTAGAACAATTATCCCTGTAGAACAATTATCCCTGTAGAACAATTACCCCCGTAGAACAATTATCCCTGTAGAACAATTACCCCTGTAGAACAATTATCCCTGTTGAACAATTACCCCTGTATAACAAATAGCTGCTTCCTGGCTGGGGGATGCGTAAGTCTAGCTGCTTCCTGGCTGGGGGGTGCGTAAGTCTAGCTGCTTCCTGGCTGGGGGGATGCATAAGTCTAGCTGCTTCCTGGCTAGGGGATGTGTAAGTCTAGCTGCTTCCTGGCTGGGGGGTGCGTAAGTCTAGCTGCTTCCTGGCTAGGGGATGAGTAAGTCTAGCTGCTTCCTGGCTGGGGGGGATGCGTAAGTCTAGCTGCTTCCTGGCTGGGTGGGATGCGTAAGTCTAGCTGCTTCCTGGCTGTGGGGGATGCGTAAGTCTAGCTGCTTCCTGGCTAGGGGATGCATAAGTCTAGCTGCTTCCTGGCAGCTTCCTGCTTCTCCTGTAGAACAATTATCCCTGTAGAACAATTATCCCACAGAACAATTATTACTGTAGAACAATTATCCCTGTAGAACAATTGCCGCTGTAGAACAATTATCCCAGTAGAACAATTATCCCTGTAGAACAATTACCCCTGTAGAACAATTATCCCTGTAGAACAATTACCCCTGTAGAACAATTACCCCTGTAGAACAATTACCCCTGTAGAACAATTACCCCTGTAGAACAATTACCCCTGTAGAACTATTACCCCTGTAGAACAATTATCCCATAGAACAATTATCCCTGTAGAACAATTATCCCTGTAGAACAATTACCCCCGTAGAACAATTATCCTGTAGAACAATTATCCCGTAGAACAAATATCCCTGTAGAACAATTATCCCTGTAGAACAATTACCCCTGTAGAACAATTATCCCGTAAAACAATTATCCCTGTAGAACAATTACCCATGTAGAACAATTACCCTGTAGAACAATTATCCCGTAGAACAATTAACCCTGTAGAACAATTACCCCTGTAGAACAATTATCCCTGTAGAACAATTACCCCATAGAACAATTACCCCCTAGAACAATTATCCCGTAGAACAATTATCCCTGTAGAACAATTGTCCCTGTAGAACAATTGTCCCTGTAGAACAATTACCCTGTAGAACAATTACCCCGTAGAACAATTATCCCGTAGAACAATTATCCCTGTAGAACAAATACCCATGTAGAACAATTATCCCTGTAGAACAATTACCACATAGAACAATTACCCCTGTAGAACAATTATCCCTGTAGAATAATTATCCCGTAGGTCATTTATCCCTGTAGAACAATTATCCCTGTAGAACAATTACCTCCATAGAACAATTATCCCGTAGAACAATTATCCCGTAGAACAATTACCCCTGTAGAAAAATTACCCCTGTAGAACAATTATCCCTGTAGAAGAATTACCCCATAGAACAATTACCCCTGTAGAACAATTATCCCTGTAGAATAATTATCCCTTAGGTCATTTATCCCTGTAGAACAATTATCCCTGTAGAACAATTACCTCCATAGAACAATTATCCCGTAGAACAATTATCCCGTAGAACAATTATCCCGTAGAACAATTATCCCTGTAGAAAAATTACCCCTGTAGAACAATTATCCCTGTAGAACAACTATCCCTGTAGAACAATTACCCTGTAGAACAATTATCCCTGTAGAACAATTACCCCTGTAGAACAATTATCCCTGTAGAACAATACCCCGTAGAACAATTACCCCATAGAACAATTATCCCGTAGAACAATTATCCCTGTAGACCAATTGTCCCTGTAGAACAATTACCCTGTAGAACAATTACCCCCGTAGAACAATTATCCCGTAGAACAATTATCCCTGTAGAACAATTACCCATGTAGAACAATTATCCCTGTAGAACAATTACCCCATAGAACAATTACCCCTGTAGAACAATTATCCCTGTAGAATAATTATCCCGTAGGTCATTTATCCCTGTAGAACAATTATCCCTGTAGAACAATTACCTCCATAGAACAATTATCCCGTAGAACAATTATCCCGTAAAACAATTATCCCGTAGAACAATTATCCCTGTAGAAAAATTACCCCTGTAGAACAATTATCCCTGTAGAACAACTATCCCTGTAGAACAATTACCCCTGTAGAACAATTATCCCTGTAGAACAATTACCCCTGTAGAACAATTATCCCTGTAGAACAATACCCCGTAGAACAATTACCCCATAGAACAATTATCCCGTAGAACAATTATCCCTGTAGACCAATTGTCCCTGTAGAACAATTACCCTGTAGAACAATTACCCCCGTAGAACAATTATCCCGTAGAACAATTATCCCTGTAGAACAATTATCCCTGTAGAACAATTATCCCTGTAGAACAATTACCCCTGTAGAACAATTATCCCTGTAGAACAATTACCCCTGTAGAACAATTATCCCTGTAGAACAATTACCCCTGTAGAACAAATAGCTGCTTCCTGGCTGGGGGATGCGTAATTCTAGCTGCTTCCTGGCTGGGGGATGCGTAAGTCTAGCTGCTTCCTGGCTGGGGGATGCATAAGTCTAGCTGCTTCCTGGCTGGGGGGATGCTAAGTCTAGCTGCTTCCTGGCTGGGGGATGCGTAAGTCTAGCTGCTTCCTGGCTGGGGGATGCGTAAGTCTAGCTGCTTTCTGGCTGGGGGATGCGTAAGTCTAGCTGCTTCCTGGCTGGGGGATGCGTAAGTCTAGCTGCTTCCTGGCTGGGTGGGATGCGTAAGTCTAGCTGCTTCCTGGCTGGGGGGGATGCGTAAGTCTAGCTGCTTCCTGGCTAGGGGATGCATAAGTCTAGCTGCTTCCTGGCAGCTTCCTGCTTCCCCTGTAGAACAATTATCCCTGTAGAACAATGATCCCACAGAACAATTATTACTGTAGAACAATTATCCCTGTAGAACAATTGCCCCTGTAGAACAATTATCGCAGTAGAACAATTATCCCTGTAGAACAATTACCCCTGTAGAACAATTATCCCTGTAGAACAATTACCCCTGTAGAACAATTACCCCTGTAGAACAATTACCCCTGTAGAACAATTACCCCTGTAGAACTATTACCCCTGTAGAACAATTATCCCATAGAACAATTATCCCTGTAGAACAATTATCCCTGTAGAACAATTACCCCCGTAGAACAATTATCCTGTAGAACAATTATCCCGTAGAACAATTATCCCTGTAGAACAATTATCCCTGTAGAACAATTACCCCTGTAGAACAATTATCCCGTAAAACAATTATCCCTGTAGAACAATTACCTATGTAGAACAATTACCCTGTAGAACAATTATCCCGTAGAACAATTATCCCTGTAGAACAATTACCCCTGTAGAACAATTATCCCTGTAGAACAATTACCCCATAGAACAATTACCCCCTAGAACAATTATCCCGTAGAACAATTATCCCTGTAGAACAATTGTCCCTGTAGAACAATTGTCCCTGTAGAACAATTACCCTGTAGAACAATTACCCCCGTAGAACAATTATCCCGTAGAACAATTATCCCTGTAGAACAATTACCCATGTAGAACAATTATCCCTGTAGAACAATTACCCCATAGAACAATTTCCCCTGTAGAACAATTATCCCTGTAGAATAATTATCCCGTAGGTCATTTATCCCTGTAGAACAATTATCCCTGTAGAACAATTACCTCCATAGAACAATTATCCCGTAGAACAATTATCCCGTAGAATAATTATCCCGTAGAACAATTATCCCTGTAGAAAAATTACCCCTGTAAAACAATTATCCCTGTAGAACAACTATCCCTGTAGAACAATTACCCCTGTAGAACAATTATCCCTGTAGAACAATTACCCCTGTAGAACAATTATCCCTGTAGAATAATACCCCATAGAACAATTACCCCATAGAACAATTATCCCGTAGAACAGTACTGGGACCTCTCCTATTCCTCATCATGATAGGAGACATCGACAGGGACCTGGAACACTCAACAGCCACATCGTTTGCAGACGACACCAGACTCATGAAGAAAATCACCTCACAACATGATGCTCAGCTACTACAACAAGACTTGGACAAAATCCTGAAGTGGGCAGAAGAAAACAACATGGCCCTAAACGGAGACAAGTTCGAGCTTCTAAGGTACGGGAACAAGAGAGCACTACAAAACGACACCAACTACAAAAGCGGACAGCAAGAAATTACCGCCAAGGACACAGTGAAGGACTGGGGAGTAAATATGAGCAGTGACACCACTTTTTCCCAGCATATTACCAAAGCCACAACAACAGCAAAACAAATAGCAGGCTGGATCCTGAGAACCTTCCACACAAGAAATGAGAGGTGTATGCTAACATTGTGGAAGTCACTGGTCCTACCACGACTGGAGTACTGCTCCCAGCTCTGGTCTCCCCAAAAAGT
Organism: Paralithodes platypus; assembly: GCA_032716605.1. NCBI lineage: Eukaryota > Metazoa > Arthropoda > Malacostraca > Decapoda > Lithodidae > Paralithodes > Paralithodes platypus. The sequence goes on along the minus strand of CM064566.1, from coordinate 8,641,955 downwards.
AGGAGAAATAACAGAAATTGAAGCCACCCAGAGGACATTCACCAGTAAAATCCATAGGTTTCAACACTTTAACTACTGGGAGAGACTTAAGGAGCTGCAGCTGTACTCACTTCAAAGACGTAGGGAGAGATACATCATCATCTACGTCTGGAAGATTTTGGAAAAAAAAGGTACCAAACCCAAACATCCAAGAGACTCAGCACCAAAGGCGAGGGAGGCTGTGCTATGTGAGGACTACGCCGGGATCAACACAAAAAATCAAATCCCTGATCCATCACAGCTTTACATACAATGGAACCAGACTGTTCAACTGTATACCAGCCCCTCTCAGGAACATGACCGGGGTGTCTCCAGACACCTTCAAGAAACACCTGGACATGTGGCTGGCCAAAATACCGGACCGGCCACCAACACCAGGATACCCCAGCACCAACTCCAACCGACTTCTGGAATGGAGAGTGGAAGAAAGGGAGCAGCCTGGTCGCAGTGGAGCCCCAGCTCAACTGTGTCACTAACGGACGGAATACAACTAAGTGTAAGTGTAACACTTATCCCTGTAGACCAATTGTCCCTGTAGAACAATTACCCCGTAGAACAATTACCCCCGTAGAACAATTATCCCGTAGAACAATTATCCCTGTAGAACAATTATCCCTGTAGAACAATTATCCCTGTAGAACAATTACCCCTGTAGAACAATTATCCCTGTAGAACAATTACCCCTGTAGAACAAATAGCTGCTTCCTGGCTGGGGGATGCGTAATTCTAGCTGCTTCCTGGCTGGGGGATGCGTAAGTCTAGCTGCTTCCTGGCTGGGGGATGCATAAGTCTAGCTGCTTCCTGGCTGGGGGGATGCTAAGTCTAGCTGCTTCCTGGCTGGGGGATGTATAAGTCTAGCTGCTTCCTGGCTGGGGGGATGCATAAGTCTAGCTGCTTCCTGGCTGGGGGATGCATAAGTCTAGCTGCTTCCTGGCTGGGGGATGCATAAGTCTAGCTGCTTCCTGGCTGGGGGATGCGTAAGTCTAGCTGCTTCCTGGCTGGGGGATGCGTAAGTCTAGCTGCTTCCTGGCTGGGGGATGCGTAAGTCTAGCTGCTTCCTGGCTGGGGGATGCGTAAGTCTAGCTGCTTCCTGGCTGGGGGATGCGTAAGTCTAGCTGCTTCCTGGCTGGGGGGATGCGTAAGTCTAGCTGCTTCCTGGGTGGGGGATGCGTAAGTCTAGCTGCTTCCTGGCTGGGGGGATGCGTAAGTCTAGCTGCTTCCTGGCTAGGGGATGCGTAAGTCTAGCTGCTTCCTGGCTGGGGGGATGCGTAAGTCTAGCTGCTTCCTGGGTAGGGGATGCGTAAATCTAGCTGCTTCCTGGCTGGGGGGATGCGTAAGTCTAGCTGCTTTCTGGCTGGGGGATGCGTAAGTCTAGCTGCTTCCTGGCTAGGGGATGCATAAGTCTAGCTGCTTCCTGGCTGGGGGATGCGTAAGTCTAGCTGCTTCCTGGCTAGGGGATGCATAAGTCTAGCTGCTTCCTGGCTGGGGGATGCGTAAGTCTAGCTGCTTCCTGGCTAGGGGATGCATAAGTCTAGCTGCTTCCTGGCTGGGGGATGCGTAAGTCTAGCTGCTTCCTGGCTAGGGGATGCATAAGTCTAGCTGCTTCCTGGCTGGGGGATGCGTAAGTCTAGCTGCTTCCTGGCTAGGGGATGCATAAGTCTAGCTGCTTCCTGGCTGGGGGATGCATAAGTCTAGCTGCTTCCTGGCTGGGGGATGCATAAGTCTAGCTGCTTCCTGGCTGGGGGAATGTGTAAGTCTAGCTGCTTCATGACTGGGGGATGCATAAGTCTAGCTGCTTCATGGCTGGGGGATGCATAAGTCTAGCTGCTTCCTGGCTGGGGGATGCATAAGTCTAGCTGCTTCCTGGCTGGGGGATGCATAAGTCTAGCTGCTTCCTGGCTGGGGGGATTCGTAAGTCTAACTGCTTCCTGGCTGGGGGATGCATAAGTCTAGCTGCTTCCTGGCTAGGGGATGCATAAGTCTAGCTGCTTCCTGGCTGGGGGATGCGTAAGTCTAGCTGCTTCCTGGCTGGGGGGATGCGTATGTCTAGCTGCTTCCTGGCTGGGGGGATGCATAAGTCTAGCTGCTTCCTGGCTGGGGGGATGCATAAGTCTAGCTGGTTCCTGGCTGGGGGATGCATAAGTCTAGCTGCTTCCTGGCTAGGGGATGCATAAGTCTAGCTGCTTCCTGGCTGGGGGATGCATAAGTCTAGCTGTTTCCTGGCTGGGGGATGCATAAGTCTAGCTGCTTCCTGGCTGGGGGATTCGTAAATCTAACTGGTTCCTGGCTGGGGGGATTCGTAAGTCTAACTGGTTCCTGGCTGGGGGATGCATAAGTTTAGCTGCTTCCTGGCTGGGGGGATTCGTAAGTCTAACTGGTTCCTGGCTGGGGGATGCATAAGTTTAGCTGCTTCCTGGCTGGGGGGATTCGTAAGTCTAACTGCTTCCTGGCTGGGGGATGCATAAGTTTAGCTGCTTCCTGGCTGGGGGATGCGTAAGTCAAGCTGGGGGTTGCATAAGTCTGGCTGGGGGGTGCGTAAGTCTGGCTGGGGGATTGTAAGTCTAGCTGCTTCCTGGCTGGGGATTCCCCTTCTAGGGTTAACACCTTTTGCCCAATTTCGTTGTTAATTTTAAGACCTTTCGCGCCATTTAGGTGTCGACTTTTTTATGGCGATCGAAAGCGAGCCTGAAATTTTAAGATGAAATGGCCTTCGGGCGGGACATTTTTCTACCGAAAAATGTACACATTTATCTTGAAGGGGGGTCTAGGTTGTGTTTTTCTAAGCTTGATGGATGTCTAGCGAGGAAACTAAGAATTAAAGGATTACAGGATTATATGAATTAAAGGATTACAGGATTACATGAATTAAAGGATTACAGGATTACATGAATTAAAGGATTACAGGATTACATGAATTAAAGGATTACAGGATTACATGAATTAAAGGATTACAGGATTACATGAATTAAAGGATTACAGGATTACATGAATTAAAGGATTACAGGATTACATGAATTAAAGGATTACAGGATTACATGAATTAAAGGATTACAGGATTACATGAATTAAAGGATTACAGGATTACATGAATTAAAGGATTACAGGATTACATGAATTAAAGGATTACAGGATTACATGAATTAATTGACCAAAAAAACTGCCCATCTCCCCTTAAGGGGGTAGTGCTTGCTTTTTGGTCTATATATTAATATTAACTGTATTTGCTAGTTTCCTCGCTAGACCTCCACCAAGCTTAAAAAAACACCCTCTAGACCCCCTTTCAAGATAAATTTATACATTTTTCGGTCGAAAAATTTCCCGGCCGAAGGCCTGTTTCTTCTAAAATTACAGGTTCTCTATCGCTAGCCAGGAAAACAAATATTGACAAAGAAATGGGGCGAAAAGTCTCAACATCGCCACACTGATGAAGCAAACGTCTTAAAATTTCAAAGTAATGGGACTAAACACGAGGAAGAAGGGGGACCAGAAAAACCGACCATCTCCGGTTAATAAAAACAAAGAGAGGGTACGACTTAATGGTGCCATCCTTACATACATACAGAGAGAGAGTGAGTGAGTGAATGAGATAGAGAGAGAGTGAGTGAGTGAGTGAAATAGATAGAGAGAGAGAGGGAGAGATAGATAGAGAGAGAGAGAGGGATAGATAGATAGATAGATAAAGAGAGGGAGGGGGGGGGGGGGAGTGACGCACCATCTGTACATTAAATAAGGGAGAGAGAGAGAGAGAGAGAGAGAGGACACTATCCCGCTTCAAAGGCTAAGCTACGCATAGGGTATAGTTAACACAATTATGGAGTAACTGATCATCTTAGACACAGACACACACACACAATTATAATAATAAATACATGCATAAAAAAAAACCCAACACAGACATAGACACACACACACAACTGTGCTTCCGTGCTGACTCCCTGCCTAGGCAAACTCTTTCGTTTCTGTCTCTCATCTAACGCCTTCCCTTCTTGCTGGAAGTTTGCTCTCATTCAACCTGTCCCAAAGAAGGGTGCCCGCTCTCAACCCTCCAACTATCATCCAATTGCTCTATCTCTTGCATCTCCAAAGTTTTTGAAATTATTCTTGCTTCAAAATTTCTTAAGCATTTCTCTTCTCATAATCTACTCTCAGATCGCCAGTATGGATTCCTTAAGGGTCCCTCTACTGGGGATCTCCTTTCATATCTTACTAACTCTTGGTTATCCTCATTCTGGGACTTCAGTGAAACCTTTTCTATTGTTCTAGACATATCGAAGGCCTTTGATAGAGTCTCGCACAAATCTCTAATTTCTAAACTATCCTCCTTCGGTTTCTATCCCTCCGTCTGTGCCTTTATCTCGAATTTCCTTTCTGGCCGTTCCATAGCTGCGGTTGTGGACGGCCATCATTCACTTCCTCAACCTATTGTTACGTCCTGGGATATATAAACACTGGGCTCTTTCTATTGGACTAGGTATGCGGCAACAAGCAACAACGGAAAACGCTAGATCCAACCCTTATCTATAAACCCAGGCAACAAACCACCCTAAACCGTCAAGAGTCCTGCCTGGACAACGAGGTATCCTATGACTCGGTTACAGGGTGCACGCACTATAGACTGCTGATAGTCAAGCAGGCTATATAAAAGATCACACAATTAAGTTGACTTAAAGCTTAAAGACTTTAACCCTGGCAGCGGTAAGGGGCACCTCTAAAAATCTTCTAGCACCCTCCTCGCTATCGACTAGCCACTCCACAGGTCTTTCTCCCTCTGAGCCCGTATCGTGACCTGACCCATCACTGTGTTCTGATGTATTAGACATGTTTGTGTACTGCAGTAATTATCACGGTTATAGAATGTGCCTTATCTCCTATGCAAGTATGTATATACTAATGTTATTTAAAGTCATTAATGTGTTATATTGGTTGCTCCAAAATAAAACCTCTATGTCCACTGTATTCCTCTAATCATAAGGAATCTCAAAACAAATGACCACTATATTCCTCTGTTCAGTAAATCCTATGCAAGGTCGCCATTTGTTACGTCCTGGGATATATAAACACTGGGCTCTTTCTATTGGACTAGGTATGCGGCAACAAGCAACAACGGAAAACGCTAGATCCAACCCTTATCTATAAACCCAGGCAACAAACCACCCTAAACCATCAAGAGTCCTGCCTGGACAACGAGGTATCCTATGACTCGGTTACAGGGTGCACGCACTATAGACTGCTGATAGTCAAGCAGGCTATATAAAAGATCACACAATTAAGTTGACTTAAAGCTTCAAGGAAAAGATAGATAATGGAATTAAATTGCAGAAACAATTTAATAACAAACTAGAAGAAAGTACATTTAACATTACGTTAATTAATACAACTAATCACCCCTGCGTGAAAGAAGGTGAAAGCAAACAGTCCTCAAAACATCGTACAGGTAGACAAGATGCGGGTTTCTAAACTGCATGCGGCTACTGTAGGATCTGATGCTTAGCAAAGAAAATACGTTACGGATTTAGAGAACTCTTAACTCATAAGCAGGAATAAATACTAGTGATAGGACCTACAGTGTGTAATGGCATAGGTATAATTAAATAAAGGTAGCAACTCGCAACATAACCACATACAGGTGTGCTTCTCACTCTTAGTCAGGCAAGCCTGCTCGGACAGAGTCTCTAAGCCACACCCTGACTCACAATGCTCACAAAAACGGTAAATTGTGGCACAATAACAAGCATACAGAGATAATAAACCCCTAGCTGTTAATCTGCCAGGTGGCAGAGGTCTAGCCGGAAGGATATAGGCTTCGGATACCCAGGCTGAGCCACCTGCTCTAGCCTAGGGACGTTCCCAATCTGTGCGCCAAATTACTCTAATTGAAAGGGTGCTCTCTTGAGAGACTCAGATCGCAAGTATCTGACTCTCTCCTGGCGACCCTAAAACAAAAGCAAGACGTGCTAGCGCAGTGCTGAGTGGACTAGGCAAGGACCCTCACACAACACAACACTAGACACACAGGGACACAGACAAGAAAATGCCCCCAGACTCCCACGGGTATCCTAGTAAAGTCGTGCGGGTCCACAGGACTCGCACCAGCAGACTTTACTTAAAGGATCGCAAAAAGCCTCCCCTCCGGTCTAGCCCCTGCTAACCTGACACAAGAACACACTAGCAAGCATGAAACCACCAAATATGAGACAACAAAAAAGCTTCCTAGGTCTCATTAACAATTACGTCTCTGCATAAGGCCCAAAATCCTATCTAGTTATCTGAGAGCTCGTCGTTAATACAATAATAGATATAAGGTCTATCAAGGGGATGGGATAATTAAATAGATTGGTGAAGTAGTGGAAAGAAGGTATACAAAGTAAGAGAGAAAGTTTCTAAGTGGGGTTGAGAGGGATAGATATCAAGGGGGTCCGAAGGGTACGACAGTGAGGTGAGCTCTGAGTCTTGAATCTGTCTGGACCCCGCCCTAGGCATGCAGAATACATCCCAGGCTTGGCAACACTCAACACAGTTGCCGGGTCAAAATCGTCTACCCGTGCGTGAGTCGAAACTAAGCCTAACGTTGCAATCAAATGCATATGGCAACATCAGGCTCGTCCCAAGCTGGGCTCTCCGCGCGAAGCAACGTCCCCCAGCCGGTCTCTCTCTCCCGCTCGTCTCCTCCCACTCTCACTAGACTTACATCTTATATATTATAATGAAACAATCAACTATCGAGAATAAAATATACTAAGATGCGTTGGTTAAGAATAAGGGCAGCTACAAGCTGTGAAACAACATAAGAATATCCCAGACATTAGTTACATTGTCGTAGGATATATACTAAGGAAAAGCCGGCCGACCGGCTGCCACCAGCCAGTTTCTAAACGGCTGGGCAGTCGATGCGCGCGCATGCCCGCACGTGGCTACTATGCAGAAGCGTCACACTATCAACTCCGGTGTTCCTCGGGGTTCTGTCCTTTCTCCAATTATCTTTCTAATATTAATTAATGATCTTCTCAACTGTACCTCCAGTCCTGTCCATTCATATGCTGATGTCTCTACCTTACACTATTCAACTAGTTTTCCAGAAACCCCCCAACAAGCAAGCACTCAAAAAATCACGTGGAGATGCCATATGGCGTATGTCCAGATTATACTCCTGAAGCATGAGTGACCACCTGGTCAGCCTCATATTCCGGTTATGAAACTGATTCAAGAATTCCAGAGGGTGATGATAGGTATAAACCACTACGACTGGTCCGAAAGCAGGAACATATACATCAAAGTGCCTGAGCGCCAGCACTATCGCCAGGAGTTCTTTTTCAATTACAGAGTAATTCCTTTGTGCACTATTGAATTTTTTACTGTAAAAACTCACTGGATGTTCGATACCTTCATCATCTGTCTGTAACAAGACAGCCCCAGCCCCTACGCCACTGGCATCAGTCGCCAGCTGAAAAGGTCTGCTGAAGTCCGGGGCCCTGAGTATGGGGTGGGTACATAACAGGTGTTTCACCAAGGAAAACGCCTCTGCACACTCAGGAGACCACCGGAACTTCTTGTCCTTAGATAATTAGTCAGTTAAAGGTGCAAGTACAGTCGAATAGCCTTTGATGAAGCGACGATAATAGCCTATCATACCTAGAAACCGCATGATTTGTTTCTTAGTCGTAGGCTGGGGAAACTGATCGATGGCTTTGATCTTTGTCTGTGGAGGGCACACCTGACTCATCCCCACCTCGAACCCCAGGTACAAAACTGTGGCTTTGACAAAATCGCACTTACCCAGGTTTACCACCAAACCTGCTTCATCCAGTTTATTAAAAAGCTGTCCGATGTGAGCACAGTGACTGTTAAAATCATCGTCGTATATTATGACATCATCTAGGTACACCGTACAGTTGAGAATGTCGGCTACAATGTCGTTCATTCATTTCTGAAACATTGCAGGGGCATTTTTAAGCCTGTATGGCATAACATGGCAACGATATGTGGCACCGTCCACCAAAAACCCACACACCTCTCGCGCTCGCTCAGACAAGGGCACTTGCCAATAACCCTTAACAAGGTCTATCTTAGTGAGGAACTTGGCTTTTCCTATCTTATCCACACTGTCGTCCACGCGAGGGAGAGGGTAGGCATTTGTGGGGGTTAAACCATTCAACCTGCGGAAATCTATACAAAACTGCACCTTGCCATCTGGTTTTGGCTGCAGTGTGACTGGGGAAGTCCACCTTACTGCACCCTCAGAAATCAGCCCACGTTTCAGCATATAATCCAGCTCTTCCCTAAGTGCTGGTAATTTAATAGGGGGAACACGGTATGGCACTGATTTAAAGGGCGGGTGGTCCCCAACATCGACATCGTGCACCGCTTGAGTAGTGAGGCCAGGATGCTCCGCGAAAACAGCTGGGTTTGAATCAAACAAGTGCTGCACAGCTACACGCTGTTGCTCAGGCAGGTGCAATATCAACTCGTGAGCCACTTGTCTAGAATTCCCCGCCCACTGATCCGCAGAAACATGACAATCCCAATTATCCTCCCCCGCAGCTTGACTGTCCCTTCCTCCTTCTCCACCACGATCGCTGCAGATCAACACCGGGACAGTGAGAGGCTCGGAGGGGCGCCTCACATACTCTTTCATCAGATTTACATGGCAAAGTTGGTTCTTTTTCTTACGATCAGGAGTAGCTACTAAATAGTCGAGATCAGAAACCTTCCTCACAACCCGATACGGACCAGAATACTTGGCAGACAAGGGGTGTCCCACCAGAGGCAGTACCTCCTGATCTACTTCAAACTCCCTCAGCTTCACCTTCTGGTCGTATCTGTCCTTCATCTGAGCTTGTGAACTCTTAAGGTTCCGACCTGCTACCTCCAAGCTCTTTAGCATTCTCTCACGGCTTTCAACTACATACTTTAGAAGCGAGCATGGCTTTGTGACTCCCTCCCAGATCTCCTTGACTATGTGGAGGGGCCCCCTGACCCTGTGTCCAAAAACCAACTCGTTCAGGCTAAATCCCAAGCTCTCCCCAGGTACTTCTCTCGCAGCAAATAAAACGTATGGGAGACCTAGATCCCAGTCCTTCCCATTTTCCATGCAATAACACCGCAACATACTCTTGAGAGTCGGGTGCCACCTTTCCAAAACACCCTGACTCTCGGGATGGTAGGCAGATGACACCACAGACACTATCCCATGTTGCTGCATGGTCTGCTTAAACAGAGCAGAAGTAAAATTGGATCCCTGATCAGACTGGATCTCCTGAGGGTAGCCATAACGAGAGAAATAGACAAGTAGGTTTTTGACAACAGTCTTAGCCATCCCGTTGCGCATGGGGTAAGCATCTGGATACCGTGTTGCTACATCCATTACAGTTAGTAAAAATTTATTGCCGGCACTAGTGGGGGGCAATGGGCCAACCATATCGATAACTACTTTGCTGAAGGGCGGCCCAATGACAGGGATGGGTTGTAACGGGGCTGTTGGGATGACCTGATTGGGTTTCCCAACAACTTGACAAGTGTGACACTGTGACACCCATGACACGACACTCGCCTTTAACCCAGGCCACCAGAAAAGCTTGCTCAGAGCTACCTCCGTCTTACGTGCCCCCAGGTGCCCTGCCAAAGGCACATCATGAGCTAATCTCAAGAAGCTCTGACGGCACACCCTCGGTACTACTAACTGGTCCACTAATCCTGACCCGCCATCCCACTTTTTCTTGGGATCCTGATGTCTCCGATACAAGATCCCCTCGGACAAGAAAAAATCACCAGGCTGCGCATCCCCATCGCTCTCCAGTTCGACAGCACCATTACCACATGCCCTGACTTCAGGATCTTCCAGCTGCAAGGAACATATATCAGCAGGTACGAAATTATCCAAGTTCATCTTAAATCATTTATTTCCACCTCCAATGTCCCGCTGAGCCATCCTTTCCTCACGCTGCGCATAACGATGCTGTCGCAGAGTCTCTTCCTGCCCTGCACCTGCACTAGCGGTGACTGCTCTAGCGGTGACAGGCCCCGGGGCCTCTCCAGACTCTAACATAGGTGCCAATAATGAGTCACCAAGAAACACTGCCGGCTCAAAACTCTCCAATTGACCAACACTTCCCGTTTTCTTGTGACCTTTCCTCCGCGGTTTGATAGACTGAGGTGGTGGCTGCAAGGCTCCGGATGTCTGAGAACGCGTCACAACACACGCCATGGTTTGTACGCTACACTTCTCAACCCACTCCTGTTCCTCCTTACTAACGTCGGCCGCCTTCTCGGCAACGACCAAGGGTGAAACCTTAGAAGCAGGCACCGCAAAGTCGTTGCCGAGGAGGAGGTCGACGCCCCCAACAGGCAAGTTCTCTACAATTCCCACATCCAGCTCCTTCGCCACACCACCCACCTCCAGCTCCATCCGCACCAGCGGGTAGGACTTCGTAGCATTGATCCCCTGAACTACCACCACCCGAGCAGCGTTAATCGGCCTACCAGTAAAGTTCTTTAACAAGGTCTGAGAAGCCCCCGTATCACGCAATAGCTTAACTCCTCGCCTTTCGCCAGACTACCTCACAAAACCATGCCCTCTATGACCCCCAAAGACGTCGCGGACAGGGTTCGAGCCTTCCGGACTCTTGAACACAGGCTGTGTCCCACCCTCTGACGAACTACCCTTGGCAAACTCAGAAGATATAGGCGACACCCCTATGCTGCGGGCCAATGACACAACCTTGTTTGGTGGCTTGTTCGGACAAGCATTTGCAAAGTGACCCTCCTTGTGACATGCAAAGCACTCTTTACTCTTTGGTTTCCCTTGGGAGTGGGAGGTACCATTAGACTTCTTATACGGGACGGTATTTATGTTCAGTTTTATTGTCAGTGCTAGATGGTTTTGTGTATTTATGTGTATCAAAATTCTTGGGAGGGGGAGGGGTACGATCCTTTGCACCCGACTCACTCCTAGCTGCTGCTCCGCACCCTCGAATTAATGACAGTTGGAGGTCAGCCATTTCTGCTGCCTCCTGGAGAGTTCTAGGATTTTTGTCCTTTATGTTTAATGTTAAGTCCCCGCCTGTACACTTAAAGAACTGCTCCAAGAGAACCAGCTCACTCAACTCCTCAAAAGTAGCTGCCCTCTCAGAATGCAGCCAATGTCGTAGTGCATCAGACAAGTCCCGGGCGTGTTCTAGGAAGGTACTATCCTTGCCCTTAGTAACACCCCGAAACTTCAAGCGGTAAGTTTCTGGTTGTAACTCATAGGCCCGTAGCACAGCCTTCTTTAGCTCATCATAAACTACACAGGACTCTAAAGGTAGTGCATCATACGCTTTTAGCCCCTTTCCTAGGAGTCTTGATGAAACTAATGCTGCCCACTTTTCCTGAGGCCACTGGTGTTCCTGACACTTCTTCTCAAATCGCATAAAAAACTCAGTCACACATAATTCATCGAACACAGGAACTAGTTTAAGCAGGTGCAACAATGATTGGTCCCGATGTCTGTTACCTCCCCCAATATTTCGCCCTGTTACCTCCACTCGAGATCTCTCCAGCTCCCTGTCAGCCCGATACCTAGTAGACTCTGCCTGCAGTTCAGCCTCTCGTATAGCTGTTCTCTCTGCAGCCTCAGCCTGAGCTCTAGCAACCTCAGCCTGCACACTAACCTGTCTTTCGGCGGCCTCAACCTTGGCCATCTCAAGCCGAAACAACAAATCTGGAGTCAACCCTTGAGGAGGGGAAGATGCATTTAATGGGGAGGGTCCCTGTGATTGAATTCCACGCTGCCATTGACCATCAACTTGGGGGTATGTACTAAATTCAGGCCCCCTGACGTTTGATAGGGGGGTAGAGTGGGGGGGGGGCGGGGGACCGGGGCCCCCAGTCGCCTCTCCACCCAGGTCTCTCCCTTCTAAACCCAATATCAAAGTCCTCAGCTGATCTTTCCTCATGCTACTTAAACCCTGGTGACCCTGAAGACCTGCCACACACTTTAAGCCATACTTATTCAGCTTCAACACCCTGGCAGCGGTAAGGGGCACCTCTAAAAATCTTCTAGCACCCTCCTCGCTATCGACTAGCCACTCCACAGGTCTTTCTCCCTCTGAGCCCGTATCGTGACCTGACCCATCACTGTGTTCTGATGTATTAGACATGTTTGTGTACTGCAGTAATTATCACGGTTATAGAATGTGCCTTATCTCCTATGCAAGTATGTATATACTAATGTTATTTAAAGTCATTAATGTGTTATATTGGTTGCTCCAAAAAAAAAAACTCTATGTCCACTGTATTCCTCTAATCATAAGGAATCTCAAAACAAATTACCACTATATTCCTCTGTTCAGTAAATCCTATGCAAGGTCGCCATTTGTTACGTCCTGGGATATATAAACACTGGGCTCTTTCTATTGGACTAGGTATGCGGCAACAAGCAACAACGGAAAACGCTAGATCCAACCCTTATCTATAAACCCAGGCAACAAACCACCCTAAACCATCAAGAGTCCTGCCTGGACAACGAGGTATCCTATGACTCGGTTACAGGGTGCACGCACTATAGACTGCTGATAGTCAAGCAGGCTATATAAAAGATCACACAATTAAGTTGACTTAAAGCTTCAAGGAAAAGATAGATAATGGAATTAAATTGCAGAAACAATTTAATAACAAACTAGAAGAAAGTACATTTAACATTACGTTAATTAATACAACTAATCACCCCTGCGTGAAAGAAGGTGAAAGCAAACAGTCCTCAAAACATCGTACAGGTAGACAAGATGCGGGTTTCTAAACTGCATGCGGCTACTGTAGGATCTGATGCTTAGCAAAGAAAATACGTTACGGATTTAGAGAACTCTTAACTCATAAGCAGGAATAAATACTAGTGATAGGACCTACAGTGTGTAATGGCATAGGTATAATTAAATAAAGGTAGCAACTCGCAACATAACCACATACAGGTGTGCTTCTCACTCTTAGTCAGGCAAGCCTGCTCGGACAGAGTCTCTAAGCCACACCCTGACTCACAATGCTCACAAAAACGGTAAATTGTGGCACAATAACAAGCATACAGAGATAATAAACCCCTAGCTGTTAATCTGCCAGGTGGCAGAGGTCTAGCCGGAAGGATATAGGCTTCGGATACCCAGGCTGAGCCACCTGCTCTAGCCTAGGGACGTTCCCAAATCTGTGCGCCAAATTACTCTAATTGAAAGGGTGCTCTCTTGAGAGACTCAGATCGCAAGTATCTGACTCTCTCCTGGCGACCCTAAAACAAAAGCAAGACGTGCTAGCGCAGTGCTGAGTGGACTAGGCAAGGACCCTCACACAACACAACACTAGACACACAGGGACACAGACAAGAAAATGCCCCCAGACTCCCACGGGTATCCTAGTAAAGTCGTGCGGGTCCACAGGACTCGCACCAGCAGACTTTACTTAAAGGATCGCAAAAAGCCTCCCCTCCGGTCTAGCCCCTGCTAACCTGACACAAGAACACACTAGCAAGCATGAAACCACCAAATATGAGACAACAAAAAAGCTTCCTAGGTCTCATTAACAATTACGTCTCTGCATAAGGCCCAAAATCCTATCTAGTTATCTGAGAGCTCGTCGTTAATACAATAATAGATATAAGGTCTATCAAGGGGATGGGATAATTAAATAGATTGGTGAAGTAGTGGAAAGAAGGTATACAAAGTAAGAGAGAAAGTTTCTAAGTGGGGTTGAGAGGGATAGATATCAAGGGGGTCCGAAGGGTACGACAGTGAGGTGAGCTCTGAGTCTTGAATCTGTCTGGACCCCGCCCTAGGCATGCAGAATACATCCCAGGCTTGGCAACACTCAACACAGTTGCCGGGTCAAAATCGTCTACCCCGTGCGTGAGTCGAAACTAAGCCTAACGTTGCAATCAAATGCATATGGCAACATCCGGCTCGTCCCAAGCTGGGCTCTCCGCGCGAAGCAACGTCCCCCAGCCGGTCTCTCTCTCCCGCTCGTCTCCTCCCACTCTCACTAGACTTACATCTTATATATTATAATGAAACAATCAACTATCGAGAATAAAATATACTAAGATGCGTTGGTTAAGAATAAGGGCAGCTACAAGGTGTGAAATAACATAAGAATATCCCAGACATTAGTTACATTGTCGTAGGATATATACTAAGGAAAAGCCGGCCGACCGGCTGCCACCAGCCGGTTTCTAAACGGCTGGGCAGTCGACGCGCGCGCATGCCCGCACGTGGCTACTATGCAGAAGCGTCACACTATCAACTCCGGTGTTCCTCGGGGTTCTGTCCTTTCTCCAATTATCTTTCTAATATTAATTAATGATCTTCTCAACTGTACCTCCAGTCCTGTCCATTCATATGCTGATGTCTCTACCTTACACTATTCAACTAGTTTTCCAGAAACCCCCCAACAAGCAAGCATTCAAAAAATCACGTGGAGATGCCATAAAACATTTCAATGCTGACATATCAACCATTTCCTTTTGGAGCAGAGCATATCTTGTTACTTTCAATGCTTCCAAAACCCAATTTCTCCATTTATCTACCCGTAAAGAACTCCCACAGGACTATCTCTTACACTTCAATCCTTCATCGTCTCTCAGTATTCTATGAATCTCTTTCTCTCCTGTTCTCACTTGGAAAGACCATATTACTACCCTTGCTAAAACAGCTTCCCAGAAGCTGGGTGTGGTCAACCACCTCCGGGGGTTCTTTACCCCTGCACAGCTTCTTGCTCTGTACAGGGGCACAGTGCGTCCATGTATTGAGTATTGTTCGCATGTGTGGGAAGGATCCTCTCACACAGCACTTCTTGACAAAGTAGAAAAGAAAGCCTTTAGTATCATTAACCCCTTATTGGCGGCGCTTGACTTAAGTCGTGCACCAATTTGCAGCAAGTTAGGAGCATTATTAAGGCTTTTAAAGGGTTAAAATCGAGTGCAAATGGCCGGGAGCGCAGCGGGCCAGACAGCCGACTCCCAGGGCTTACCGCCGCCCATTAACTCATGTTCCCTGTGTTCTCGAGAGGCCGGCAGTGTAGCCAGTAGTGAGTATAGCTGGGAAAAATATACCGCTATACGCTAAACTCCCATGTTCGTGGCACCACTGCAAGAGAACCACGAGTGCTACGTAGCTCGTTCTGGTCTCATTTTGAAGCTTTTAGTGCCTAGTTTTTTACTGAATACATTTCTTTTCATGCAGATACTTGATTGATCATTCAGGAGGGCCTGAATATGCCCAAATGAGCCCAAAACACCCTGCTAGACAAGGGTTAACTCACATTCACTCACTGACTCTTTGCAGTCTCTCTCTCTTTTCGCCGCAGTTTTGCATCACTCTCGCTATTCTACCGCTATTACAATAATCAGTGTTCCTCGAGCTCTCTCAGTGTATACCACCTCCTCTACGTAAAGTACGTAGCACCCGTCTTGCAACACAATCCAATCCCTACTCTGTGCAACTCTCCAATCCAAGAGTGAAACGATATTCTCAAACCTTCTTCTATTCAACAGCTGAGCTCTGGAGCTCTCTCCCTAAATCCATCTTCCCCTCATCCTATGACTTAAACTGCTTCAAACTCCGTGTGTCCAGGCATTTTGGCTCGTACATTCCTTGATTTTGGCCCTGTCACTCTTTCAACTGGGGGAGGCACTCGTTACAGGCAGTTCTGCCTTTTGTCGCCCTCATCTACATAGAAGAAAAAAAATCACATCTATGTACACACACTGTCACACACACACACACACACTCATCTATATACACACACTGTCAGACACACATACATACCCTCAATACAGTGCATACCTACACAGGTCACGTAGTGCGCTCTCATGCCCGCCACAGAGAGAGAGAGAGAGAGAGAGAGAGAGAGAGAGAGAGAGAGAGAGAGAGAGAGAGAGAGAGAGAGAGAGGGGGGGGGGGAATGACACTATCCCGCTTCAAAGGATAAACTACGCATAGGGTATAGTTAACACAATTAGGGAGATAAATACACACATAAACACACACACTGTCACACACGTACACACACACACACACATTCACAGCTATATTCACACACTGTCACACACGTACACACACAGCTATATACACTCACTGTCACACACGTACACACATACCCTCATCACAGTGCATACATGATACATACATGATACATACATACACATACATGATACATACATACACAAGTCACGTAGTAAGCTCCCATTCCCCACAGCGTGAGAGAGAGAGAGAGTGAGTGTGAGTGAGAGTGAGAGTGAGTAGGTGAGAGAGAGAAAATTAGAGTTAGAGTTAGCTGAGCACAGGAACTAACTCAGCACTGTATCCCTAGCAGCACTCCCCTTAGCTGACGCTGCCCCAAACAAAGCAAGAGAGAGAAAGAGAGTGAGAGTGAGTGTGTGTGTGTGTGTGTGTGTGTGTGTGTTGGGGGGGAATAGACTAGGGACGTAGAGTTTGAGTGCACTAATCACACACCCATATACACACACACACACACACACACATTGACGGTCAGACTGCATTTGGCTATTCAGAGTTTCAGACAGTGAGACTGTGAGAGTAGTGTGAGACAGTTCAGTTGCTCTCTGGCAGCCAAGGAGGGAGGAGTGTGCATCAGTGGCGCTCCGGTGTTTACATTTAGACCCAGCGACAACGAGCCTAAAACAAATATCTGAAGGTATAGTAAATTATATAACATTTACATCCTAGTTCCATTTTGTGTAGTCCAATAACGTTATTATAATTTCCGAGACAGATCTATTATTATATTTATATATTTATATATTTATAGTGTGCATACAATTCTACCGAGTGAATACGAGCCTAAAATATGAACTAAAGAATGCATAGCCAATTAACCACTTGCGAGTTTAGTTTTATAAGGAAGTTGGAGTTGTAGACATCGATATTTAGCAGAATTACCAGCTAAAATACGGTTGTAGTTCATTTATAAATACATAAAACCCAATTCAACTTATTCTTTAGCCATCAGAAACCTACATCATTATTGCATTTCTGTTTACTATCGATGTCTACAGCTCCAACTTCCTTATAGCCTGAAACTCGCAAGTGGTCAATTTATCAAGTGTTACCCTTAAGGGGAGATTTCCACTTGAGGGACTTTTTTCTTGACCCCTTTCTCCCTCATGTCTAGCCCCATTGCTTTTGAGATTTTAAGACGTTTGCCCCATTAGTTTTGTGATTTTAAGAATGTCTGCCCCATTCTGTCAATTTTAAGACCTTTCGTGCCATTTAGGTGTCGATTTTATCCTGGCGAGCGATAGCGAGCCTGTAATTTGAGAGTAATCGGCCTTCGGCCGGGAGATTTTTCTACCGAAAAATGTACAAATTTATCTTGACAGGGGGTCGAGGGGGTGAAATTTTAAGATTGCTGGAGGAGTAGGAAACAAAGTAAAAACCTCCCCTTAATATATTTGGGGCCGAATGGATACAAGCCAAAGAGAGAGGAAGAGAAAGATAAATTAAGCGAGGTGGGCTCCCTTAATAATTATAATCTATGTGTGTTGGTAATCTAATAACATCGGTTACCGTATAAATAATGGATTGGACAGACGTTTAATTAACCCTTTCTGTACCGCCGCCCTCTTAAATATTTTCTGTTGGCTATATTTCGACGATTTTGGTGCAGTTTTAGGAGGATCCGTGGTAGTAGAAAAGGGTTAAGGGGGGGGGGGTGACCTGCTCTTTGTTCTCTCCTTTTCTCTCTTTCTCTGCCTTGTATCCATTTGGCCCCATTCAGCCTACTGTTTTAAGACGTTTATCCCCATCCAAGTGTCAATTTTTTACTGGTGAGCGGTAGCGAGCCAGCATATTTTTTAGTTTTGTTTAACAGCAGGCTAAATTTGTAAATTTTTCGATAGAAAAATGTCTCCGGCGAAGCCGAATTTCTTCATATAATGCTGGCTCGCTATCGCTCGCCAGGAAGAAATCGACACCTATATGGGGATAAACGTCTTAAAATAGTTGGTTGAATGGGGCCGAATGGATACAAGCCAGAGAAAGAGAGAAAAGGACAGAAATAACAAAAAGCAGGTCACCTCCCCTTAAGTGTGATAGTTGGAAGCCTGTTAATTGCTGGAGGCCCTTCTTAAACCGTATATATACTAGTAGACAGATTACACTTAAGGCAGCCCACCTCGATTTCTTTCTCGTTCTCTCCCTCTCTCTTTGGCTTGTATCCATTCGGCCCCATTCAGCCTACTGTTTTAAGACGTTTACCCCCATCCAGGTGTCAATATTTTCCTGGCGAGCGCTAGCGAGCTAGCATATATATATTTTTGTTTTGACAGCAAGCTAAATTTGTACATTTTTCGATAGAAAAATTTCTCCGGCGAAGCCGGATTTCTCCATACAATGCTGGCTCGCTATCGCTCGCCAGGAAGAAATCAGCACCTGAATGGGGATAAACGTCTTAAAACAGTTGGCTGAATTGGGCCGAATGGATACAAACCAGGGAAAGAGAGAAAAGGAGAGAAAGATAAAAAAAATAAAAATAAAAAAACGGCGACCCCTCTCGGGCAGACGTCGCCGGCACAGAAGGGGTTACTATTACTAAGAGATATTAATATACTTAAAAAAAATAATGACTAGGCCTATTGCAAAAAAAAAAAAAAAAAAAAATCTTAAATAATGTCATCTTCGTCCCGTTGCACATTATAGTCTGCTAACATTAAGGGGAGATGGGTTGTTTTTCTGGTCCCCCTTCTCCCTCATGTTTAGCTTCATTAGTTTTCAGATTTTGAGATGTTTGCCCCATTAGTGTGTTGATTTTAAGACCTTTCGCCCCCATTTCTTTGTCATTATTAAGACCGTCCGTGCTCTTTAGGTGTCGATTGTTTCCTGGCGAGCGAAAGCGAGCCTGTAATTGTGGAGTAACCGGCCTTCGACCGTGACATTTTTCTACCGAAAAATGTACACATTAATCTCGTAGGGGGAACTAATGGATTTTTTTGTTTTGTTAAAAAGTTCGATGGAGAGATCTTTGGAGGAAACTAGAAAAATAATGAATACATGAAAACTAAATCGACCAAAAAGTGACCCCCCCCCCCCCCCCCCCACCCACTTAACCCTTTCACTACCGGGGATGCATGTAATAATTGATCAGCTATATTTAGACGATTTAAGGGGAGGTTTCTAGTTTGTTTCCTACTCCTCCAGCAATCTTAAAATGTCACCCCTTGACCCCCTTTCAAGATAAATTTGTACATTTTTCGGTAGAAAAATGTCCCGGCTGAAAGCCGGTTCCTCTTAAATTACCGGCTCGCTATCGCTCGCCTGGATAAAATCGACACCTAAATGGCACGAAAGGTCTTAAAATTGACGGAAATGGATTGAAAGTTCTTAAAATAGTCAAAATAATGGGGCAAACGTCTTAAAATCTCAAAAGCAATGGGGCTAACCATGAGGGAGAAAGGGGTCAAGAAAAAAATCCCTCAAGTGGACATCTCCCCTTAAGGCAGCTGAGGAAGGATCTGCGGTAGTAAAATGGGTTAATTCCGATAGTCTGTATAGCCTCCTAATGGCCACACTCTACCATCCTAAGCCGAATAAATGGGTTAATTCCGATAGTCTGTAGCCTCCTAATGGCCACACTCTACCATCCTAAGCCGAATAAATGTTAATTCCGATAGTCTGTAGCCTCCTAATGGCCACACTCTACCATCCTAAGCCGAATAAATGGGTTAATTCCGATAGTCTGTAGCCTCCTAATGGCCACACTCTACCATCCTAAGCCGAATAAATGGGTTAATTCCGATAGTCTGTAGCCTCCTAATGGCCACACTCTACCATCCTAAGCCGAATAAATGGGTTAATTCCGATAGTCTGTAGCCTCCTAATGGCCACACTCTACCATCCTAAGCCGAATAAATGGGTTAATTCCGATAGTCTGTAGCCTCCTAATGGCCACACTCTACCATCCTAAGCCGAATAAATGGGTTAATTCCGATAGTCTGTAGCCTCCTAATGGCCACACTCTACCATCCTAAGCCGAATAAAATCGTCTAAAAACAGCTACAATAGAATAAAGAAGACGTCACCGGTAATAAAGAAGACGTCACCGGTAATGAAGAAGACGTCACCGGTAATGAAGAAGACGTCACCGGTAATAAAGAAGACGTCACCGGTAATGAAGGGGTTAATGCCCTCGTTATGGATAAACCTTTTCTATAATTTTGTGTTGACTCACTTTTCTCGAGACTGGTATATTTTCTATGTTATAAGGTGCACCACTGTATTATGTAACACTAAATGCATCTTTATTTCACTTAAGGGGATAGATGGGCCGTTTTTCGGGTCCCCCTTCTCCCTCATGCTTAGCCGCTTTAGTTTTCAGATTTTAAGACGTTCGGCCTATTCGTTTGGCCATTTTTAAGACCTTTCGCCTCTTTTCTGTGTCAATATTAAGACTTTTCGTGTAATAATTATTTAGGTGTCAATTTTTTCCTGGCAAGCGATAGCGAGCCTGTAATTTAGGAGGATCCGGCTTTCGGCCAGGACATTTTTCTACCGAAAAATGTACAAATATATATTGAATGGGGGTCCTCTTTTTTTTTTTTTTTTTTTTTTTTTTTTTTAGTTTGATGGAGGTCTAGGGAAGAAACTAGAAAAAATAATATATAAATGAAAACAAAAATAAATAATAATAATTATTATAATAATAATAAAATCGACCCAAAAAGTAAATCATCCCCCTTTAATCATCATCACCATTGTTACTCCACTCAGGACTAAAGGTCACTCTCAAACGTTTCCACTCAAACCGGTCAGATGCTAGCCTGTTCCATCCCACACCGGAAAACTTTAGGATATCGTTTCCATCTGGTTCTCTGTCTACACTTAACCCTTTGAGTACCAGCGACGTCTGTTATATTTAATTCTAGCTATATTTAGATGCTGTTACGTCGTTTAGGAAGGATCTGTGGTAGTTAAAAGGATTGATTGAGATAGTTCGAAGCCTTGTCATTGCTCGAGATCCTTCCTAAGCTGTATACAATCGTCTAATAGTTGCCCAAATAAAGTTAAAAGGAAGGCACTGGTATTGAACGGGTTAAATAAATATAAGATAATTGGGTTTATTGATATACGTGTATAGCTTATATTAATTTTTTTTTATTTTTTTTTTACTCTATATTCTTTCTGTGTTGGTGGTGTAATGGTTTAGATGCTTATGTTCTTAGTGTGGTGTCCCGAGTTCGAATCCCGGGAGGACCATATGCTTTCGTTAGTTTATTCAAGTACATTGGGGTTTGTAAAGGATGATTAATGTTAAGAACGGGGTGTTCCTTAATTTAAAATTATTATTATTATTATTACCTAAAATTATTATAATTATTAAGATTATTATTATTATTATTATTATTATTATTATTATTATAATATTAGTTTGCTCCCTAGACCTCCATCAAGCTTAAAAATAAATAAATAAATTAATTAATTAAAACACCCCCACGACCCCTTTCGAGATAAATGCGTACATTTCTCGGGTCTTTCTAAATTACAGGTTCGCTATCGCACGCCAGGAATATATCAATACCTAAATGAACTAATAGAAGATTTTATTCAGCTTAGGAAGGACCACTAGCCATAATAAGACTCCAAACTATCTCAACCAACCAACCCTATTAACTACCACAGATCTTTCCTAAGCTGCAAATGATCGTATTAACCCTCTCACGACCATATGACGCAGAGGTTGCCAGATTAGCAATAAGAAATAGAGTTCTCTCACTCTTATAATTACCTCTCCAAAATTAGTTTTCTGCCCACAGCTAACTCAAAGACAACTGCAGAGGTTGAAGTAACTAAACTAAAGGTTTCTAAATACCCCTGACGGTAACAAAGGCTTTAAAGTATCCCCAATCGGCTCAAAATCACGTCATATGCGTGAAAGGGTTAATATAGATAGAATAAGCTATATATTACACACGTCGCTGGTACTCAAAGGGTTAACGGCACGTCTATTTTTTAAATAATATAAATAATATAAATATAATAAATAATAACAATAATAATAATAATAATAATATAAATATAATAAATAACAAAAATAAATAATATAAATAACAACAAAAATAAATAATATAAATAACAACAAAAATAAATAATATAAATAACAACAATAACAATAATAATAATATAAATATAATAAATAACAATAATAATAATAATATAAATATAATAAATAACAATAATAATAATAATACAAATAACAACAATAACAATAATAATAATAATATAAATATAATAAATAACAATAATAATAATAATATAAATATAATAAATAACAATAATAATAATAATATAAATAACAACAATAACAAAAATAATAATAATATAAATATAATAAATAACAATAATAATAATAATATAAATATAATAAATAACAATAATAATAATATAAATATAATAAATAACAATAATAATAATATAAATAACAACAATAACAATAATATAATAATAAATATAATAAATAATAATAATAATAATATAAATATAATAAATAACAATAATAATAATAATATAAATAACAACAATAACAATAATAATAATAATATAAATATAATAAATAACAATAATAATAATATAAATCGCGTCATAATCCTCATGGGGTTAAGGGGGTAGTACTCGTTTTGTATGAACCCCCTTCTCCCTCATGTTTAGCATATTAGTTTTCAGATTTTAAGACGTTCGTTCCATTAGTTTGTCGATTTAAAGACCTTTCGCCCATTTCTTTAACAATATGAAGACCCTTCGTGCCATTTAAATGTCGATTTGTTCATGACGAGCGATAGCGAGCCTGTAATTTGAGAAGGAACCGGCCATACCGAAAAATGTACAAATTTATCTTGAAGGGGGGTCTAGGGGGTGTAATTTTAAGCTTGATGGAGGTCTAGCGAGGAAACTAAAAAAAAACAATAGATCAATATATAAATACATAGGCTAAAAATCAAGCACTGCCCCCTAAAGTATCATATCACTATGAGATAATAATGTTAGCCCAGTTGTAAAGGGAAACACCTTTTAGATCAATACTAAATAGCGATGATTTTATGTAAACCAGTCTATTTCATTTTATGTAAACCAGTCTATTTCATTTTATGTAAACCAGTCTATTTCATTTCTCCATTAGTAGTGTTCATGTAACTACTGTCATACCTATTCTTAAAGACTACTGAAAATAATGAACTAAGTTGATTCTTGCTGATTCCATGATAAAGCAGGTAATATACTCTAATGTTTTGTATATATTATATTTTTAATAACCGTGTAACCTAGCATTAAATATTGACTTACGTCTATAAGGCTAGCTACATAGAGCTTTTGCTTAGCTAGCTATATATGCCAATCATTCAAATATATGTATTATGATGTATTATTGTATATTATGTATGTACACAATTGACAATAAAAATCAATCAAATCAATCAAATCAAATCACACACACTCTCTCTCTCTCTCTCTCTCTCTCTCACACACACACTCTCTCTCTCTTTGTATCTCTCTCTCTCTCTCACACTCTTTATCTCTGTCTGTCTCTCTCTCTGTCTCTCTCTCTCTCTCTCTCTCTCTCTCTCTCTCTCACTCTCTCTCTCTCACACAATGTATATCTTGGTTACATAACGTCGGTGATGTACATTTATAGAGCTGGTGATATAAGCTTATAGCAAATATCGGTGGAAATAAACTTTATTACTATATCATTATTAAACTTATTATTCTCTCTCTCTCTCTCTCTCTCTCTCTCTCTCTCTCTCTCTCTCTCTCTCTCTCTCTCTCTCTCTCTCTCTCTCACAATGTTTATCTTGGTTACATAACGTTGGTCATGTATATTTATAGAGTTGGGGATAAGATTATAGGAGAGGTATGAATGTGGCTTGTGTTGGTGCTGGATATTAGGTCACGCTCTCCTAGTAACCAGTCACTAAATATATGTATATATATTATATATATATATATATATATATATATATATATATATATATATATGGGAGGGCTTGTGGCTTTGGCTCCGCTGCATGTCTGCCTGCCGAGATCGGAACCTCTCCGGGTGGTCAGGGGCCGGGGGAGTGCTGGAGCGACCTTGGTAACCCTGGTCTCTGGGTCTTCTCCTGGGTGACCTGGATGTGTGTGAGTTTGTGTTTTTTATCAGTGTTTATTTTTTGTTTTTATGTGTTTTTTTGGTTTTCCCTGTTCTTGCTCTGTCTTGAGTCGGCTACCCAAAATGGGATTGGGCCTGAGCATATAGATAGATAGATAGATAGATATATACCACCGTCTTGGTGGTGTAATGGTTCTATCTATCTATCTATTGCCTGACGCCGTGATCCCCGAAGGGGTGGCCACGAACGAACCGCCCCCATGCACCTCTGTCCCCAGTCAGTCGACGCCCCTCCCCCCAACCAGCACCGCCTTCGTTCATATACTTCCTCACTCCATCCTTCCACCTCTCATTCGGTCTACCTCTCCCTCTCTGTCCCTCCACCTCGCTCTCGTACACCCTCTTAGTCATTCTCTCGCTTTCCATACTTCCATATGGCCATCTCAAGTTGTTCCTTTTCACACTTTCCAGCACATCTACCTCCACACCACACCTCCTTCTTACTTCCTCATTAGTCTGTCTATCCCTTCATGTAACTCCGCATGCACTTCTTAAGTAATTCATTTCCACTGCTTGGTCTGAGTCTCTCAACCAACGTCCATGCTTCGCTTCCGTAAGTCAGTGTCGGGATTACCACACTGTCATGCAAGGACTTCTTCACTTCCATACTGACCACCCTATGTCTTGTTACTGCTTTCAGCGTTCCTACAACCCTCTTCCCCTGTTGTACCCTCTCCCGCACTTCTTCATCCATAGTCCCATCTTTATTCAACACACTGCCCAGATACTTAAAAGAGTTGACGATCTCCATAGCCTGACCGTTCAGCTTCACCTCACACTCTGTGACTTCACCCCTTTCGGTTAAGTTAAGGTGTCTAAAAATCTGTGTGTGATAACCCAGGTTCGAATCCCGATGGATCATATATATGCTTTCATTAATTTCATTGGAGGTGTTTGGTGGTGTGGTGAAATTAATACAAAATAGAATATATATATATATATATATATATATATATATATATATATATATATATATATATATATATATATATATATATATATATTATATATATATATATACTGTATATAATATTATATATATATATAACTCCCCCAAATGATAGCCATGATAATGTTAATAAATCCGCCCTTGTATACAGAAATGATATATAATTTGTTAAAGCACAAATATTGGAAGTAAATGATCACGTGCCTAAAAGTGTTCCCCGAGTGTCCTCGAGCCTAATTTTTTTTTTTTTTTTTTTCTATATTCCAACTTACTTCCTCTCGGGCATAGGCTGAGACCCTTAACATTCACCGCTTTACAATTAACAGTGAAGCCCGTGAGGTCTTGTTCCAGTCTAGGGAGTGAGACATGCGAAGCACGTAGAGTACAACGAGCACCTGCCATCTTGCCTTCACATGAGGCACGGTGCTCACTCATGGCCCGAAACGACCCCATCTCTGAAGCCACCTCGTTCCTGTGCTTCACTGTCTCAACCCCTACACTCGGACTCTCACACTTACACATATACAACGCCACCTGTTGAGCAGATAACTCACCAGGCATTGCACCCCTATAGCATATTTTGAATATGGGAATATTCATACAGTGCTATTTAATCAGGGAACAATGAGGGTATTTTATTGACGTTTCGGTGGGCTTGTGGTAATGCACTGATACTAGGTACAGCACAAATTCCATCCCAATAATATCTTCCCATTGATACATCGGGATATATGTACTATGGGAGGTACTCTAGTTTATCTATATATGTATATACTGTATATGTGTATACTGTATATGTATATACTGTATACTGTATGTGTGTGTGTGGCCAAACGCAAAAACAAAATGCAAGTAATTTATAGATGAGGTCTTCGAGCCTACAAAATTGAATATAAAAGTTATTGCAACCAATTAAAAAAAACAATTCTCATTTTGTGAAAACATTGATTACAACATAAATTATACCTACCTTTACACGTGTCTTGAATAGTACCGAGCGACCGACCCTGAGGTTAAAATATGTATGTGTGTGTGTGTGTGTGTGTGTGTGTGTGTGTGTGTGTGTACTATGGAAGGTCCTACAAGCGTTTTTTTTTTTTTTTTTTTTTTAAGATATATGCCATTAAGGGGGGTGACCTGCTTTTTTCTCTTTCTTGGTTGTATCTATTCGGCCC